>CM053791.1:514168749-515368749 GCA_028749045.1 Cupressus sempervirens
GATATCATGCTGGCTATAAATATGATGATCTTTAGATTTATTGCACATTGGACCACATAGGCAATGCCTTTTCAAAAATTTCACATAGTATTAACAATCAAATATTGCTCTAAATTAATTACAACCACCCTTGCATATTTAAATCCATGCTATTTTATATAAGTTGTGCACATTCTTCTTGGGCAGCTTCTTCAAGTAAGGTCAATGTTTGATAATGTGCCATGGCTCGGTGCGCATTTTCTCCCTTAGGACACAAATGGTTATTATGTGTGTTTCATTTGCGATGGGTTTTCTTTTCTGCTTTGACATTTTCTCAAACATATGCTTATTTCTAATATTGTAGCTGCTCTAGACTTGCACCAATGGTTTGTGCATTATATGAAACACTTGATGTACTACCATTTTAATTTCTCTTATAGTCTAATGATTATTCCATGGCTGGCGCATGTTTCTACAACCTCCGCTCAACCAGTTGCGCACACAGATTTTCCATAAGTCCCCGTCAAAGCTTCTTTTCTTGCTTTAGTTGCTTTGGATTTTAGTTTCCAACACTTCCCACCGATAGTTGTCAAAACACGTAAGTTGCCTTGAAAGCTATAGATTTCGCATAATCAGTCATTTTGTAAGATTGCACTGCCTTGCATTAAATGACAAGGTATAATAGGTAAAAGACTCCTCGATTAATGAGCAATACAATAGATTAGATGGACCTCACCTACCCAGTTCGTATGGTTAATGATGGTCGAGATCTGCACTCATGAAACCCAAATTATATGTGGTCATTCATGTATTGTAGTTTCTTAATAATAATAACTTACCTTACCTGTTATACCTTGTCATTTAATGCAAGGCAGTGCAATCTTACAAAATGACTAATTATACAAAATCTATAGCTTTCAAGGCAACTAATGTGTTTTGACAACTGTCGGTGGAAAGTGTTGGAAACTAAAATCCAAAGCCAATATTTTCGTCCACATGTTTCATATCTAAAATGATAGGCTAAACAAAATAAATATAATAACAATAGTTGTACACTAAACCATGTTTAATTAATATGCTTATATAAATTCCTATAATTAATTACTTTTCTTAAAATTTTAAAACACTTTTTTGAAGTAAATATAATATGACCATTTAAGTGTTAAACTAAGATCTCGTTCTGGTTAACTATTAGAGGACCCTCTTCCATTTTACTCATTAGAAATGAAAAAATGGAAATTACTAAAAAGAATAGTGCCACGAGACATAATGTAAAAGGCCTTTAAAAATAAATTGATTAAATGTGTTTTTGAAAGTTTAGCCTACAACATGCATATAGAATTGTTAACTTGGAGAGACCGTTTGACCGTATGGTGGTTCAACCTTAATATCTGATTGTTGACCATAGGTGGATTTGAGTGCATTGAGAATAAAGATAATAAATTCTCCTATTTGCCTCTCTGCTTGCAACCATTGATACCTCTGGTTGTCTAGTGGCGAAGTCTCTGCTAAAAGTTGTATAGGTGACTAGAGATCAAAAACTTCATAAAGAAATCAAAGAAGAGTTCTTTAGGGTTTACTTTCCTACACAAGCCTGCACCTTAGTTGCCTTTCCAAATTTAGCGGAGTTGGTAGCTTTGAATGAAGTCTATGCCTTTTCTACATAGATACAACTAGAGAGATTCCTGATAATTTCATTCTTCATCTCTTCTTCGTTAAAGTAGGTGAAGACTCAGTAGTCTCACTTTCTTCTCCCCATTGAGATTTTGATCTAAAGAGCATCTTTTTGGTATATTACAATCCATTTCACGGTTGATTTTCTCTGTATATTCTGTGAAATGATTTTCCTTTGTGTACTAGTTTTGCAGCTTGATACCCTAGTTTTGTCGTTCGTTTCTTTATTGTGCCAGGGTTAAAGTCATGACTCTCTCTATTGATTTTATTAGCCACCATGGCGAATGCTTTGGACACGTCTCTCAATGACTTGATAGAAAAGAATGTAATATAGAACAATGACGATGACTGTATGTTATGTTATATAGAACAATTGTTAAAGTGAATACCCATTTAACAAAATGGATTCTTCTATCTAAAAATTCTCTCACCCAGAGACCCACTTTTGATCCTGATGTGTACTAGAATCTCATTCTTTGCCATTAAAAAGTCAAATTACTAGGCATGTGTGGTGTGGATTCAAACTACCAGAACTGGTGTTACATATTATATAGCTCCTATGACGCTATAGGCTCTACCAAGAGACATAATTTTATTCTTTATGTCCTATGTTATCAGCCACATTGGTTAACCTCGGAGCTAAGATCATTTATATATGTAACAGCATCTGCAAGCATAGAAGCCATATCTATCTTTGAGACATTTCCTGCTACAACACAAAGCTCATAGAACTCCCAGTTTAACTGGGTTTGACATCAGAAAGGTCTGATTCAATAGTACAACACAAACTTGACTTGCAAAAATAAAATGAAGTGCCCAAAACTTGATATCATGAAAGTTGCATAGTAAGATGCGACCAAAACCTAAAAGTGGACTATAACACAAAGAGACGACTTCAAAAATACCTGTTACTGCTCAGATTCAAGCTTAAACAGTAGAAAGATATCTTTCATTGTGCCTATTTCAAAGCCTTTAGGCAAAAAACCCCATTAATCTCTAGCTTTCAACCAAAAATGCAACTGCAAATACAACACCCAAAAAGAAAACTACCTGCTAAGAAACTAGAAAATCAGACAACAATGAATCTAAACAGAAAACATACCTTCATGGAGCACCACTGCGAACAATTTTCCCTACTAAGAAAACCTTGCTGAAATACCAATTTCACTTTGCAAATGTTGAATGACAGATGTATCTAAAACCACTCACACCTGATTATAAATGGAAAAGCAGATAACTTCAAGTGCATTAAAGCAACACTCATTACTATGAATGATAGATGAGATAATTTCCAAGCATTAATTTCCTACAGTTTGGTTTCTGACATCTCGCCACAAAAGGTCTATTCAAGACATCCATTCAATCTTTCATTAAAAAAGTAATGAAAAACTAGAAAAACATTAGTTAGTGAGGGTATTAGTTAATAAAATCTGTAGCCGACATATCTAATTTCCTTTTGATCTGACTTAGAAATAAATAATGTCATACATTACCATTGTAAGTGTTTTATTAATCACTCTAATGGAGAGTGCATCTGGAGAAGGTAAATCTGTTTCGTGTTTTTAATTATTGGTTTGGCTTTCAAATACATCGTTGAAAAAAAAATTTGAATAGGAAGTGGATGAGGAGATAAGCACCAGCTCTGTACAAACATACAACAAAAGGAAGCTGACATGATCAGTATGAATTTATTACTTTATAGATAGCTAAGAGCCCATGATAGCCTTTATACATATGTGTCCCTACGATCTCATTTCAAACCTTTAAAAATGAACCAAACAACCAAAAAAACATTAAATTCAAAATTTAATTAGGTTTAGGTATTTGTTTTTTCGGAGCCATTTCCTGAAACAGCCTTGGGAGTGCCTGCCCTACTGTTCACGGAATAGGCCAATCAACAATTGACAAATGAGTATCTCCAAAAAAAATCTAAGAGAACATATGTACATTTAAAATTAACCGATTTGATTGGTCCAAAAAAAAAAGAAATAGCACCCACTAGGATGCTATAGTATCCTGCCCAGGCAGGAACTAAAAATTGTGTATGTATAGTGTTTATGTTTGGAAACTTTTAAGTTTTATTTTAAAAACCAATATCATTTTAAGAGTATTTGACTTTAACTGAGATCATGGTAAATAGATATGCCACTACTGTCACTGATCAAATAAAAATCAAAGTGTTAGAGTGCTTTTAACAACAAAAAAATATCTGAGAAACATTTAGAAGTTCAAATTAATTTATATGCAAGTCTACTCAAGTAGGGAAGAGCATAAACCAATCTAAATGTCAAGAGAGCATGTTCAAAATACTTAATTCACAGTGTCTTTAATTGAGTCTTTAACTAGATATTTTTTCAAAGTACAAAGCTTACTGTCTTGAATCTGTACATATACATTTGGTCACTTCAGAAACAATGTATATACATATAATTGAGGTAGATATTTTGACTATACAAAACTTTGATGTAGTGGAAGATACAAATAAGAAAATGTTACATTCACTATAACAGGGAGGTGTATTTTTTTGCTAGCCAAACATGATACCTACAAAATTCATAACATTATCAGTGCATTGTAAATAATGTTTAATAGGGAAAAAATAGTTGATTTTTGTAATTGAAAAGAGACAAGTGTAAAGAATAAGTACCTTTGTTGTTCTATGCTTAGTTTATCGATTCATAAGGACTGCACGAGTGATGGTATTGTATTGATTGAGAGTGTATGTGCCAGTTGCTGAAAAATCTCGAAGCATAAATATTACTTCTGATTTGTCATCAATGTATTGTTGATAATTTATTTTTTTAAGAGCAGGGAGTAATTTTTGTACAATATTGTTTTCGATTGAGCAATGAACTAGTTGCTGGCTATCATTTGTGATAATTACTTTCAAGTACAATGAATATTTGTATGAGACGTGTTCGTTACATCAATTGTAGTATCCTTTATCTTCATTCAATGTTCCATAGCTTTCAAATCCGCAATTGCATTTTAAGCAAGAAACATGGAATGGACTTGAATATGCATTTTCTACAGTCAAATTTCCCATGACCTGTTTACAATGTGCATGTATTAGTATGCTTTAAAACATGAAAGATAAAAAGATAAAGTAAAGTGAGAAAGGATCTGAAATTTCTTACCTCAACTGAAGTCTACAACAACCCATGGAGTGCATCTAATGTTCTTTTGTTATGTAGTTTGCATATAAATGTCGCTGGAGTTGTTTGTAGAGCTAGTTTTTGATCAATTTTCTTGGCTATGTTTCTAAAGAGTAGCGATGGTATTTCATTTCTTTCAAGTTGGCAATGTATTTGAATATATTGGTGTATAAAAGCTGGATGCATGTATAGTTGATCACAAGTAGTAGAGTTAGTTTTCTAGTTTTAGAAGTTGACATAGTAAAATCACAAAATGTAATAGAAAGAAGGAAATAACGAATTATTTTCATAAATTTATCAATGAAGTTGTTTGTATGAGCTTACCAGTGCTTTGCTCATGTCATTGTTTCCATCTTTGATCTTAAGCACATTTTGAGTACCTTTTTTGTATGCTGCTAGAATGATAGCACCAATTGTTCCAGTGGTGTAATCAGTTGTGCTTGTCAGTAATTGCTTTATAGTTGTACCAGGAATGAATTTGTATTCATGCAATATAGTTGGTATTGTTTCAACTATGCTGGACTCTTTTAGAATTAGTATGCAATCACTATCTCCTCGATCAAAATCTAATTTTGGTTCTATGTCAAAGTCTATTATTCTTAATGCCATGCTTGGGATTATTTTACTTTCATGCCTGCTTAGAAGATTGTTGTCACGGATATTTAATGTTATAGTGAGCTCTGCTTTGGATTCTATAAGGTTAGCACGTAGAACTTCACGTGTTCTGGTTACTTTGTCCAAGAAGGCTTTGTAAACTACCAAGACATCACCTTTGAAAGTTTGGCCTGCCTTTTTTGCATTTAGATCTTCTATTAATGTACATGGTTCATTATCCTCTTTTGTCTTGCAATAGGTAAAGACAAAAAATTTTAATGTTCAAATATTTGGAAGCATGAAAAGGTTGCAAGAATGAAGAGATCACAAAGTTCAAATTCAAAATACCTTTTGATGGCTTCCTGTTGATCTTGTGGTGGTCCACTTGCTAGTCGCTTTGGTGGAGTCATCACTGTTGTAAACATAACCCAAGTTAGAATTAAATTGCATGTAGTTGAATGAATGTTGCAAGATGGTCTGTCCAATATGCTTCAGTTTTTTTTATGGAGCATGTATTTGCTGGTGTATTTGTCCATATATGGTCAATGAGCGATTTGTTTATGTTGTGTGTTTGAGCTAACATGAATTAAATATTGTATTTCTACATATGTTTTATGAGCGTTATTGTAGTTAGGTTTTGTGTGGACATGTCTATGTTGAAATCTCAAACAATGTAAACCTTGTTTTTTGATGCGTAGCTTGTAGCCATTTCAGTAATTAGTGTTTTGATTTTGGCAATTGTTGTATGTGGTCGTATTAAACATTAGAAACACTGAGTTGAGAATCTGTTTGTTTGAGGGTAATTTTTATAGCTTCAATATTTGTAGATCTATGTTCTATTGAATTGGTTATGAGGAGATTTCTTGAAGTAAGTATTGTTATACTGTATATATGATACATTGAATGGTTACTGTATTTTCCAAAAAGAACATCGGTGTTGCGTGGGAGAAAAAATAGTTCCTGTAGACATATGATATTAGCGGACATGATATCCCAATCATTTGAAATGTCATTTGCATGAGCATGTAAGCTATGTGTGTTCAGTGTGCATAGCAATATGTGTTCATTGTGAGCTGTACAGTGTAGCTGACTTTCAAGTTTCCATGTTGCATTTGAGTAGAGCTGAGACATTTCATGATTGATTTTTTTATGGATTTTAAAATTTGTTGGAGTCAAAGGTTTTAAGAGATACAATGAATTAATTGTTCTTGTTCTTGAAAGTGTTGTGTATGTCAAGCCATGTTGTGTTATGTCACTAGGATCAAATGCAAGACCATCCATTGTGAGGCCTTGGGCTCTATGTACTGTCCTGGCACATGCTACTTGTATTGGAAATTATTTTCTGATTCGAACTTTTTTAGTAGTTGATATTTTGGGAATGGGTCTTGAAATTTGAAGAATTGAAACCTAGTGCTTTTAAATGCCTTGAATGGAATACTAGCATAATTTATTTCTTTGTTCTTGGCCTATTTTTGCATTGTTGAATTGTATCCAAACTATGTCTTCTTGTTGTTTGGTATATGCCTTAAAATTCCATCTAACCCATTTACTAGCCTATCCTTTGTGTTGTAGTTTCTTGCAAAATTTTTAACAAGAATATTTGGCTTTACAACTATTTCGACTGGTAAAATCATTGTCTGTGTATACAGTCGCATTGTGTTAAAATTTTAATCTTCGAAGTCTATTGCATCTAATATAATATAGTCTCTAGGAACTTTGGAAAGCATATTGTTGTTGTGTGTAGCCACATCTTTTTTCTTGTAAAACATATATGGAAATGTTGGATCACTAGGTGGTGGTCGAAGACAAGTTTCATTGAGATAGTCTATATCATCTTGTGTATGATGCCCTATACGTATCTTATTTAGAATTGAAATAAATTTCTCATCTTTTTGACGCATTGTACTGTCTAGTGAATAGCATTTCACATTATCAATCCAAAAATTATAGGGCATTAATTCTATTGTCGATGGTTTGTTATCAAAAATAGCTGAGTCAAGTACTGGAAGTGCTTGATAGAAATCTCAATAGAAAATTGTGTCTACATTGCCAAAGTATGTTAGGCAACTGCATTATGTTGCGCAATCGTTTGTCAATGTAACGTAAAAAGGTGGAACCTACCAGTGAAATTTCATCTACAAGGAGCACATGTAGTTGACTATAGTTCTTTGAAATTGTATCCAATGTTTCTGTACTAAGTGCAATGAAATTTGATTTGTTAAAAGGTATGTGAAAAGTTGAATGCAATGTACTTCCACCTATATTGTATGCTGCTTTTCCTGTATATGCAGTTATTAAGCCTTTAGGTTTGTCTAGATCATTGTCAATGAGATTACTGTAAATGCTAATAAGCGCCTAAAAAATGGCTATTGCTGTAAATATTTTTCCAGTTCCAGCTCCTTCGGTTAGGAAAAGATGTAGAGGAATTTTTATGTCCTTAAGCTTTTTCATCACAATATATTTGACAATTATTTGTTGCTCTCTATTCAACTTTCTCCTTAAGTTATAGTACTCATTATTGCTCATTATTTGAGGGAGTTGTATAAGCTCAAAAGATTTTGGACTTGTATCTTTGGAGCTGTCAAAATTTTTGGTTTTTATATCTTCATGCATGTCATACTTTTCATCAAGTTCTTTAATTATTGGTTGTTGGCAAATATTGTCTTTGGTTTCTTCGCTATTATCTATTTCATTAATAGCACGGTCAATATCACCCTATGTTGAATTTGCGTTGTGTGAAAACTTTGCTCTATTGTGCTGAATTATATCTTCATTATGCATGTAAGCTTTTTCCCATGAACCATAAGTTTGTTTGAATGTATCTTCAGTCACAATGAATGGAATGTATAGCAATAATTATTCTCTACAATAGTTTTCTGGTTGTAAATGTTTATTGAAATTAATGAAACGTATGATGTTTGGTTTAGCTTTTGGTTCAAGCTTAGTTCCATCTTTTTTATAGCTCGATACAAATTCTGCTAGACATAAATTCGCAATAGCTTGTAGCCGAGATAGGTAATATTCAATTAATGATTTACACATCACATTTTCAGAGCTATCATGTTCTTTCTTTAATTGTTCTGTTGGTTTTAGTACAAATGTACGATCATTATGTGACCGTGTGTCAATAAAGATGCATTTTCTAGAGCTGGAGTGTAGTGGTAGTGCTAAAACTAAATGAGCTGCTTGTTGAGCAGACATTTGTTGTAAGTTTAGTAGAGCATTTCCAAGGCTACTTATCATTTTTAGTGCATCTATATTGTCTCGTTGATGATCATCACGTATTTTCTTAAAAGCATTTGTCATAGACCTATCAACTTTTGCTATGTATGAACTGCAATACATTGCAGCTACATATGCATTAAGAATAAATTGTGCATCTATATTGGCTTTCCATAGAAAAGGTATCTTTTTGCCAAAGCTATTATTCCAAATTTTTGAGGGCTTTCTTTGGAGAAAGACTGTTGATCTTTGAATTGTTGACCTCAAAGCAACAATGTAATTTTCTTCAGTTATGTCTATTTCACTCAAGAAGTTATCAAATGTGAAAGATGTGTCGTACATTGCAACTTCAAGTTTGCACTAAATTTTGTTGGCTATTGAGCTTATGCTTTTGTCCTTTTCATGTAAAGGCTCAAGTATTGTTGTTTTTCTAATTGGTGGAAATGGAAAGTTATGTCTACAATGTTTATTTATTGATCTTTTGCATTGCTTTGTATTATGATGTCTATGGAGATTAGCAATATCTGGATCTAAAAATTTTGTTTCACATGTAAGATATGTATCGATGAAATTTGTAATACTTTCATTGCTTTGCTTTCCATACACAGGTGCATCCTTCACCCATATGAGAAAGTGATCATGTTCATTTCCGCAATTCTGAAATTCTGTTACTAAAAAGAAATCTACTACATTTCCAGAAAAAGATCGGTCTGAAAGTATCATTTTCTTTAGGGCATTTATCCAATGTCTATAGTACCGTACACAAGTTATTGGATCCTTCTTAATTAGTTCATATGTGGTAAGTTCTTCTGTCATATTTGATCTGTTCTATGTTGCTGATTGGTGATTGTTGTATAGTTGTTTGAGTGTCTTCATTAAAGCCTTCCAATTCTATTCAGGACTTGTAAATGTGAGAAAAAATGTTGGAGCTCCTAGTTGTCGTATCATAGCGAAGACGTATTTTTTTAGTTGATGTGCATAGTCTGGAGATCTACAAATTCTCTTGAAGTCAACGTACCCTATTTCTAATTTTAGTATTTTTTCTAGGTTTGGTTTGTGTTTAACATCTCTTGCTAACAACTTCCTTCCTTTTAGCTGTCCTTTACGAATTCTTATCCACATCGTGGACATGACTTGATCTATGAGTATTTTTATTATTTTGAAGAAAAGATTTGTTGTATGATACAAAAAATGTCTTTGTGAGTGTAGCAATTCTCACTTTGCAATTTTTTGATACGATAGTTTCTGGTCGATGTCATGGTCATGCAGATCACTAAAAAATAGTGTTGGAAAATTCATTTCTTCTGCATATTTATCTTTGAATATTCCAATCAGGCATTGGTTTTGTGCAGGTGCAATTTCCACTAATTTGTCTTACATTTTATGTACATTTATAGATTCTGTGAATCCATGTACCAAAGTTTCACAAGGGTCATTTTCAACGTCACTTTTGCATTCAGTTTCTGTGTTATTTATGTTTTTTTTTTAACAACCTCATTATTTGTTTCTAGAACTTGTTTCCAATTTCTATTTAGTTTGACATGCTGCATTTTGTACAACATTCTTGGTAGCAGTTGTTGAAGAGCTTGCATAATAATTTTTAGTCATACCATTCCCTTTTGAAATGCATTTTTGTATTCTAGTCTTCTTTTCAAAGAGAAAATAATTGTTGTTGTGTTGGTAGTTGATAAAGGCAGAGCTCTTTGTGTAACATTACTATCTACAGGAACATTGATTATTGAACTGGTTAAGCCAACTTGAGATCTTCTGTGTCCCAATTCCCAAATTTGCGCAAATGCAATTCGCAATGAAACAAGATGTTCTTCTAATTGTGTTAGCATTTGCACATATTGCATTGGCTTGTTCATTCAAATGTTATATGGTGTAGCATATTGAGGAATCTTGTATTTCTTTAATGCAGTGTTACATTTGCGACAAATGAAATTTGATAGTGTGTTGCAATTTGATTTGACTAATCTGGAATAAGTTTGCTTTTGTTCAAGCTGAATTTTTTTAATGTATTTCTTAAACTGTAATGTTTGACAGACACTGCACATGTGTATTGGTGTGTCTTCAATTGCATTTTGGAATACTTTAGTTGCAGATAATGTTCTTTTCATTTTTTTAAAGAGTTGTTCTGGATTGTTGTTTCAAATGCTTTTTTTCAATCTCTGAAGAGAAGTTGTTTGTTTTGTAGGTTGTTTTTGTTGGTTGATATCTCGAATACTAGTTTTTATTTTTTGGAGGCAAGCATTCTATTTTACGAGCTCCTTTTGGTTATTGTCTGGTTGTTTATGGCTTTCATCTATGCTGGCCACAATTTTCATGTTCACATTTCTTGTCACTTGATTTTGTGTAGTATTTCTGATTGATTTCTTAAATCGAGAAAAGCATAGTTTTTTTTGGTTCTGCAAACTTGCTTTCATTATTTCTATTAATGGTTCAAAATGGCCAAAAAGTGGGTTAGCATCATGGAAAAGAAGTGAGTATGGTTTAGTTGTTAAAGATTCGTTGAAGTGCAAGTATTTTTTGCCCGTTGTAGATGACCAAATACGTATTCCTATATTCAACCATTTCGACAACCATCGTATGCAAAATATATCTCCCCAAAGACCTAGTTCATTATTATTACTTGTGTTAGGATTTGCAATTTTTTGCATTCTTCGAAAATATGTCTCACGGTCCCTAACTTTATGCAATTTGTAAAGTATATTTGGATATAATTCATGGTTTTAAGAATCAACTGCTTCTAATTCTTGTTTTTAAGACTATTCAAAAAGTGTTGAATAGTTCCTCTGCGAAGATCAATTGATGTATACTGATTCTCAAGGAAAAAATTGTAAAGAATCAAATAAGCAGTCTCCAACATATGTAAATGTTGGAATCCTAGACAATCCTTGTTGCCTAAGTGCACTTTCAATGTTGAAGAATGGCCTTAAGCTTTTGTTTTCATAGTTTTCTACATCTATAGTTTCAATAGTTTCTAACTTCCTTTTTTCCGGTGCCACCATCTTATGTAATTATTTTGGCTATGGTCACAAAATCTAACTCTAACTATTTTCTTAAGGAAAACAAAACACTATGTCGCTTATATCAAAAAAACATAGATATGACTATTAGATTTAGTGAACATGATAGAACAATGATTTAAAATTTGAAGCAATCAAGCATTTTAATTACGACTGTCTACATATGATGAAGAAAGCAATAGTTTACCTGGTGCTTGTGTAGTTGCAATTAACTGCTCTAGATCATTTGAAATTTGTTGCAAGGGTAAACAATATCAACTGTCATCTTTATACACTATTAAATAGTTAATCAACAACTTAAAACATTTATATTAGTAACAAGTCATATCAAGTAGTCAAAATTAAACATCAGTGTAAAACTAATAATGAATATATTTAAAATAAGAAATTAGAAATATTTAACTCTATATTTGAACTTGGTAAGAAAAATAGATTGTAATAATTAATATTGATTAGACATGTTGTATGATGTGGAAGATAAAATGATTGAAAAAAAACAAAAAAAACTTATCAACTTGTCACAAATGTAGAAAAAATAAAGTTGTAATTAATGCATGGTGAAGAAAATATTTGTATTTTTGTTGAAGAAATTCAATTTTCTCCCCCACCAAAAATAGTATGGACCAATAGGATGAATGGAAAATGTGATTTACAAAATAATTAAAATGGATCGATTTATTATTACTATTAAAGTTTATAATTTATTATTATGTTTTATATACGATTCAAAGTGTAATAGGGGACCACTATCATTTCCCATATGTTCATAACTCAGGCCTATTATTAGGCAGAGGAAGGTCCTAAGGCCGAGGTCGGATAGATTTTTTAGGAGCTCGGCTCATGGTTTCGAATTTGATCATGTGAGGATTTATATTCTTCATTTTTCAAATTTAAATTGTAATAATTTACAAATTCGTAGGAAGTATAGTTCAATTTACTATAATAATTATATTTAATATATGATTGATTTATAAATTTAAGTTGCATTCTGATTTTCAGCAATATTATCATTTATATAAATATTCAGGAATATTATCATCTATAAAAATATTCAATAATAACATTATATATATAAGTCCATAAATTAGTTTTAATATATATGCATGTTAATTAGAAATATTATCTTTTATATAAACTTCCACCATTATGACAATATTTAAAATATTGAGTGATAACAATGCAAAATTTTACGTATTTTCTAATCGACAATATATTTTCATAATATATTTCAAAGTTTACAAATTATTTTTAAGACGTGTTCATTTGGAAAAATGTATAAATCAATTGAAAATATTTTTAAAATAATAGAACCTAATGTTTTAGTTTTTTTTGAAGTAGCGCTAAATATTTTTACATCAATTCACAATATTTCTAATTTCTAAAAATAACATTGTATTGAATATATCTTAAGATCAATTTAAAAAGTTTCTAATTCTTGAGAAAATGTATAAATCAATTGAATATATTTTTAATATATTAGAACTTAGCGTTTTAGTTTTTTTGAAGTAATGCTAAATATTTTTACATCAATTCACAATATTTCTTATTTCTAAAAATAACACTATATTGAATATATCTTGAGATCAATTTAAAAAGTTTCTAATTCTTGAAAAAATATATAAATCAATTGAAAATATTTTTAAAATAATAGAACCTAGCATTTTAGTTTTTTTGAACTAATGTTGAATTTTTTTATCAATTTAGAATATTTCTAATTTTTACAAATAACATTGTATTCAATATTTCTTAAGATCAATTTAAAAAGTTTCTAATTCTCAAGAATAAGATTATTTTAATTGATAAACTTCTAATAGAACTTAGGATTCGGAAAAAAAAATTAAAGTTGATTGGCCCAACAAACAGAACTAATAGCAATGCACAAGTATTAAAGGCAGGAACTAAAAATAACATTGTATTGAATATTTCTTAAAATCAATTTAAAAAGTTTCTAATTCTTGAGAAAATGTATAAATCAATTGAAAATATTTTTAAAATAATAGAACCTAGCGTTTTAGTTTTTTTGAAGTAATGTTGAATATTTTTATATCAATTTAGAATATTTCTAATTTTTAAAAATAACATTGTATTGAATATTTCTTAAGATCAATTTAAAAAGTCTCTAATTCTCAAGAATAAGATTATTTGGATATGAACATTAAAAATAATGGTTGTTATTTATTGTTATGCTTGTTTTAATATATTTAGTATGAATAGAAATTTATATTTATTATTATCAAGAAATCTAAAAAAATGTTAAACTAGAAATATCAAAAGTAATGTCAGATTATAATTACTAAGAAATACAATAATATTTTTAATTAATTTTGACATTGTAACAAGGTATTTTCAACAAAAATAAATTTAAACCTTTCTTACAAGACTATACTCTACTTTTCAAGCAACAAAAGTCCATAACTTCCAAATTTAATAGATCCAAACTCTAAAGTAACCACGAAACCCAAAAAAATAAATAAATAATGGTTTGAAATTTTAAACATACCACAAACTGTCGGCGTACTTCAACGTATGAGGTCTGCTCTCCAACGTCCAATCGAAGTGCATATGCATCTTGCCCTTGCCTTTCCTGCTCTGATCTAGTAATGTCAACTGAAACAAAGCCCTAACGTCAACCGAAAAATAATTAATGAATTTGTGCGGCCAAAAAAATAATTTTAAGGACATAGGATAAATTAGAAACTTATGTTGAATAATTAAACTACACTTTTAAAAAATCCCGTTTCAAATCAAATTCGTTCAAAGCCAGGCCATACGCTTATCTGCCCTTAAAATTTTAACAGCTGATAATGACTATTTCTTAATAGTTTTAAATTTTAGTACAACTAACTTGCTTCTGAAGAAATAACAACTGAATAGGCCATTTTGGCTTCATGGAAGACACTTCATAATACAAGTAAATAATATTATGATATACACTGTCATGGTTTTATGCATCTATTAGATTTGTTTAAATTCCTATTGACATTTAGATCAAATGTAATGTCCCCTTTCTGAAATACAATTCAATAGTAGATAATAATTAATAAAATTAAAATATTAAAAATAGATAAATAATATTTATAATCAATATTGTTATAAGTTAATTAAGTTTAATGAAAGGCGAAGAGGCACACAATGAAGAGATGTGACAGATGGATCAAGGAAACATGGAAACAAAATATGGAATAATCAGGTTAGAATTGAAGAAGAATTCAGAAACAATTCTGAATTAAGCAAACTCTTTGATTCAGTTGCAGTCCTAAGTCTGATAGGAGCAGAATAAAGCTATAAAAAGTTCAAACCAAACAAAGAGATCAACAATAAAAAATTCTGGGTTATAATAACAAAAAGTACAATTAAATGGCAGGAAATGGGGCTCAATCTCTGCTTTGAAGCTAGTCAACAATATCCCAAAATGCAGCATGCTTATTTATTTTATATTACTGGGGAAAGCAAAGAGAGTGAAAAATTGATGTTCCTCACCCTTCAACGATAACCATGTGGGAAATCTAAATTTCTCTAAGATATATATATATATAAACTAATCTGATCATAATTTATATTTGAATCCAGAAATCACAATGTTTTCGGTTTGAACCTTTGAAAATAATAACGAAGAAACCTCTCAGAAATAACTATAATTGGAGAGAAAATATATAAATCTTCTTGCAGAAATGCTAAATTTAGCACTCAACAAGCCAAATAGGGCAAACAATACCTAATTTACTATCTGACTTGAAATCTGTTTGTTTTGCACTCAGTCCAAAACTTGCACCAGGGAAAAAAACAATAATAGACATCAACGCTTCTCCTTAAAATAAACAAAGTGAAACTAGATAGTGATGGGTTTTTTAAATATTTTTTTACTAGCAATAATAAAATTGAAAACAGATAAAATGAGCTTTCATCAATTAAAAACAAACAAAATGAGCTTTCATAAATTGAAAACTAACAAAATGAGCTTTCAAAAAATTTGAAACAAAGTAAATAGGCACCGACCAAATTTAATACAGACAATTTATCCTCTTATAAAATTTAAACCAAACACATGCAACACTCATAAATCTGAAACAAACAAGGCAAGCATAGGTAAACTTAAAAATACATATATGCGTATAATTTACAAGAAAAAAGCGGCCATCCACAACACCATTGATAGATTTGATATAAATCAAGATTGGACACGAATAAAGTTTAGGAAAACAAAATTGAAAACTGAAAAAGTTTTTTGAAATAAAATTGGGCACCAGTTAATTTTATCTAATCTGACAAAATCAGCTATGATAAAATTGATTAAAAATATCCTTACTGTCTTAAGGGCTATAGAACTCTTGGTTGCCAGACAGTGAATTGGTACTTATATAATTATCCAAACATAGTACAAAGAAGTGGGTGAATATAAAAATAGGTATTCATTTAATCTCAAACATGATAATGCACAATTCGTTTCATATCAGAGTACATTAGAATGCGTAGTCATTTTATTTCATGCATATGCAACTAGTGAGGGGTACCTTATGTCAATATTGAGAGGAATATCTGTGGGCGGTGAAGAGACAGAGTCCCAGTTTCGAAAAAAAGACACCTCCACCTGGTCTAGTGTCTTGATGACCACAATAAATTCTCTTCCCTGGATCCTGCATGAAACAAAATGGACTTATTAAGATAAAATTCTGACCTTTTCACCTCAATTGAGGTAGAGCTTAAAGTTTAAAGCTTCAACATACAAATTAGAGTTCATTGAACTTTAAAACTTAAAGCTTCATCTTACAAACCAAATTTTAGAGGACTTAAAGGACAAAGCTTCAATTTACAAATTAGATATCAGTGGTCTGAAAGGTTAAAGCTTCGAAATAGAAATAAGAAATTAAAAATTAGAAGAAAGCATGCAACGAGAATTCGTAACACGCACCAAAATGCTGAGTGAACCAGACAGAAGAAAGCATGCAGCGAGAATTCATAACACACACCAAAACACTGAGCAAACCAAACAGAATTAGCATACGAGTAGATGGAAATAACTCCTCCTCATTACCTGCTTCAGATTTGAATGTCAACCACGGAAGAAAGGAATGACGGTTGTGGTTTAATATAGCATATGCAGATGACCACCACCGACTGAAACATTAATTAATGTTTAATCCATTCGTAGAGGCATTTATGAATTCGTAATCACTTGCCACCGACGGAGTACAAATGAAAAGGTTTAAGTGGCCCAGATATGCAACAGTATTTATGGTAGAGATACGTATGCCAACATCTTTATTATTTTTTTGATTGTGGCAATCAATATACCTTTTTACTTTCTCCTATTTTCCTTTTGAGAAAATAATTTATTCCTGGCCTAAATTGATAATAGCCAATGAGACATGGAATAAACACAATTTTCTACAGTTGAAAAAAATATAATAAAAAAGAAACATTAGACTAGATTGCAGAATTGGTAAAATATTGAAATTTGATTGGTTAGACTAAAAAACTAAAAGAACTTGCACAAATGCATTAGTATTCCTGCCTTTGGCAGGAACTAATAATAATAATGTATGCAAATAGTTTAAAAGAACAATCAAAGTTTAAAATAACGAGCTCTAGGAGAGCTTGAGTCTTGCCTTATGTTATAGGTGGAATATATTATGATTTTTTAATAGTATAAAGTATTAAATATAATTGCAAGAAGAGATAAATTATTTAGTATTACGTAATTTTGAGGAAATTAAGGTAACAATGACAAATTAATCTAATATAGCAATGTTAAAAATGTAATGTGAATTAACTAATAAGTGTATTGATTAATTTGATTTTGATAATGTAATGATGAAAAATTGAAGACATCAATAATAAATATAAATGATTTTTGAAGAAAATAAATTAATATTTATGTTTAGATGTTATTTTGAATTTTGAATTAAAAATAAAATTACAAAAGCAATTAAGTTGTAAAACTTTGTCTAATTTTAACTCAATTATTGCAATTAATTTAATTACTGTTGAATTGAATTTATTTATTTTTTGATTTAAAAAAAGAATGTCAATAAATATTGAAAGTTAAAATGGAACTATTTCTGTAATTATATTTATTTTTTACTTTGCCTTTTAAATTTGAACTATTAAGTTTATTTCATTCTCTTCTATGTTATTATTGGAATGCGTCCAAAAGTATATTTGTTTAGATTGTTTCAATTCGTAAATTTCAAACCTTGATCGTGCTTAATTTTTATTATCAACATTTAAATATTTGATTTTATTTTAATTTAAACATGTAGGGTCCACTTATAAAATATATTTCTATTTACATTTTATATTTCAATTGCATGTACTTTTGTAGATTAATTTTTTTCTATAGTAGATGGAAATGTTTCTTTCAAAGTTTAAAGTATTTGTATAAAAAAGAAGTACAGTTTTAACACCGATAGTACATTTATAAATAACATATTGAAATTCAATAAGGAATACAGAAAAAGCTTTTCATATTTTAGGAGTACGAATTTTTGGAATTCATATTTATTGGATAAGTTTGGCCATATGAATTTAATTACAAGATTTATTTTGAAATTGTAAAATAAATTGTATTGTTGAAAGATTATGCCAAATGTATATCTATGCTCAATAAGTACCACCTATAAATTTATAAGTAGATAATTTTGTTTATTGCCAAGTGTTAAAGATGCAACAATTTATTTTATCCCCGCTTCAATAAAAAGTAGTACATAGTTCCTACCTACTCTATTAGATGCAAATAGATAATTAAATCAAATGCTTATTCTTTTATTTACTTTTATTTAATTAGTCAAATCATTCCTATCGACTAATCATAACTACATAAACCCTCAAGTGCTAGTTATTATTTATTATTATTATTAATATTTAGGATTTCTTAATGACTTATATGACTCTTAATATACCACCGCCTTTTATCAAAATGATATTAAAATTTTTTGACCTCAGTTTATTATTTTTTCGCGTGAAACTAACTCCGCCAGGACTAGCTATTATCATCATTGTCTACTCATTGTTCGTCTCTTCTCGGGTGGACTGCTCAAAAAATCAAGTCCAAAACCACAATGACAACAATATATGCACTGAAGAAATATGTAATGTTTGTTTATTACTAGATATCAATTAGTGAACTCTTTAACTAGGTGCTTTGATCTTAGCGGATAGTGCAATAGACTATTAGAGATGAAGGTATTGTGCCATTATGGTACTTTGTTTATTTTACCTTTTTGTTTGAAAGGGTTGTGAAGCTTGATCTATTATTAGAATCGGTGAAATAATTGATTCTACAAAAGATATATGTGAAATATGTGTGTGTTTCTATAAAGTACTTGCATTATCAATAAGTGCCACATAGTGGCTTGTATTTGCTGTAAACTATAATAGTTTAATAAAATTGAACAGTATAATAAACTTAAAACAATTTAATAAAATAATATATTAAACTTAAAATAGTTTAATAGTTTAACTTAGAATAGTATATTAAACTTAACAATTAATAATTATAAAATAATCAATTTATTTGATTCTAATGGTAATATTTAATGTAATTGAATTTTAATTTTTATATTTTTTTTATAAAATTCTAGATATAAAAAATAATTATATTCAATTTCTAATTTAAAAAAATTATCATTCTATTGTTAAATATCATTTCATATTTAAGATTTTAAAAATTAAAAAAAAATTAATATAAAAATATTCATTAATTTATACTTTATAATATAAATATAATGATCTATCTTAGCTATTAATTGTTTATTATCATTTGTAATATAAATATATAGTTAGTGTCTTGCATTTGAATTCAAAATCTTTAAAAATATATTTGATTCGTTTAATATTTTCATATATCTCTGCTTCCGAAAATATTGCCTCACAATATGGGTATGCTTCCTACAAATTCGCTCCTATAAGACCCAAATGTATAAGCCAATCATATTGAAATAAAATAATTTTATGGATTTTATAAATTAAAATTCTTTTATATATACATTAGAAAAATTGTAAATTGAAATCTAAAATAAAAATATTTAGATGTGATTGGTTGGAATAAGAGAGATTAATCACTACTTAAATAGAACTGATTGCAATAGTATATTGCCTACGGCAAATACAATAATAACATGTAGTTAGACTATTCCTTATACCTAATATAGAAGTGTGTTATGATATATGATCTCTATTATAACACACTTTATTATCTTGATTTGAATTGATCAAGAAGCATAAAAATGAATTCTATTACAACATGCAACCTCTCTTGTAAGTTATCATATGTCAAAATGGTTAAGATATTACAATGTATCTGAATGCAGAAGTTGTTAAGACGCTACAATATATTGGTATTTTCTCTTTAATGATTTGTCCTTTTTAATAGGTCCATTTAAGATGGCAAGGTGTTTCCATTAAAAGAGTATGATATACATCTTATGATGTGAAATAATTTACTTCGTCATAATTTATATATTCAAAATAATTAAGAAAAAAATTAATGTAAATAAATAATCTATTAAATCTTTGCAATGAAATAAAGAAGTAATTTAAAAATCTTAAAACTAATAAATATTATTTTGAATACTAATTTAAAAAGTTACGAAGACAAATTAGGGAGAAAATTTGTTTTAAAAAAATATAGTAGTTGAAGTTAGATTGTACTATTATTAGAAAAATACTACATTTTGATTAGTTAAAAATAAAAATAAAAATTATTAAGTACAACAAATTTATAAAAATAACAAATATATTTATAAAAAATAATATATAATATATAAATCTTATATTGTTTTAGATAAAGGAAGTCATGATAATTTTCTAAACTTTTCAAGGATTAGAAGAACTAAATTTCTTGAGTCGCTTGAGTGATTCAGAGTCAATGTATTGGAACTTACCATGGTTTATCTTTCTAGGGCAAAAGAGAATGATTATTACAAAAACAATTTCAAGGGTGGAAGCAATAACATGTTTAATTACTTTTGTCAATAAACCTAATTTTGATTAGTTCTTTGGGGTCTTCAAAAATATTATGGGCTTCTCCCTGATTACCAATGAAATTTATTTTTGGAAGGGGAGAAGAATTGTGTGTTGAAGGAATAGAACAAGATTGCATCTAGTAGAAAATATATATTTATATGTGATTTCAATAATCTCTACATGCTGAAAAAAGAAGGGAAGGTTCAAATGCAAACATTTAGCATGCATTTGGACATAGTGATCTTCTACAGAAAAGTCAACAAATCTCACAGGTTGCATTAGGCACTAATTTCTTAAACAAAATTGTGAAGGGATCAAACAACAAAATTAACAAATTTACTCATCCTATCGAGGATTTTTCGATTGCAATTTTAGGGTTTTTTTTGTAGCTAATCACAACATCTACAACACGTAATTTTCTTCAAATATTTTGCCTTAGTTTTTGTCTTTTCTATCCATATTTTCATATTCTAAGATAGGAGAAGTTATTTTTTTGAATTCTTCCAATAAATCATGGGTAAAAGTTAATATAAAATAAAATAATGGAAAATCGCTTTGCCTTTTATGTGAACTACTTTGCCCTCTTCAACAAAGGAAAGAAAATACAATATCAAAAAAAAGTCCTCAGTATGCCAAACAGTTGAAGCATTTTGCCCATACAAAATATGGGGAAGATAGTAGAAGCCCTAGGACATTTCATTAATTTAACACCATTGCCTTCTTGGAATCCATTCAATTCTCTCTCCAAAATACTAGAGATGCATGTGACCAAAATCCAAGTTAATTGATACAAGCAGCATATGGAAAGACAGGAATCAATACTAGTTCTTATCCTCCATCATGGTGAGATTCGTTCAGGTTCAAAGAACCTATTAAAAAAATAGAGGAGGAGGGTCAGATTAGAGTCAGAAAGAGATCAAGGAAGGATACAAGATCAAAACAGTTTTCTCTTCAACAGAAATAAGAGAGGAACTTATGTTCAGCAAAAACCTTAATAAAATTGAAGCAAGGATACAAAACAAAAATTCAGAACAAGAAATCACACCTAAATACAACTAGGAGTAAAGAAACAACAAAAGGAACTAATTTTAGCAAAGCAAAATCCACCATTATCAATCAAAATTCTAGGAAAACTTATAAGGAGGCAGCAACAAATCCTGAAAAAAACAAAAAAAAGTATAAAATGGTGAAATTTGAGAATGGCAAAGATCAAACATGAGCAACTATTAACAAAGAATCCTCAAAACCCAAGCCAAGTAAGGAATCAAAGAAAACAAAAATACAAATAGGGATCTTAGATTATCAAGTAGTCTGGAAAAAATAGAGTAAAAGGAACAATAGGGATCTTGAGACAAAGATCAGACCAACAAAGACAATATAATGATCATTAGTAACCAATTTTCAAACAATCGCTAGCTTGAACGCCAAGCCTTGGGAGTGTTTGCCAGTTAGAATAATCCAAAGCCAAAAAAAGCATCTCTAGTGGAGTGGTTGAATTCAAGCAACTAGGAATAGGTTGTTAGAAATAATAGTCCACCAAGATAACTAAGAGGGGGGGGAGGGGGTGAATCAGTTATCTAGTAATTAAAATATTTATCAACCTTAAACAATCTTATCCATTCAACCAAATTAAATAGTAACCATAACAAGATGCGCATAGACAATTACACAAGATATGTTAACTTGGGAAACCCTTGATCAGAGGGAAAACCCCAATGGGAATGATGCCCACAAGATGATTTATTAATATAAATATTCCTTGTTAGAGGATGGGCCCTATTAG
The DNA here is from genome assembly GCA_028749045.1 of Cupressus sempervirens. Classification (NCBI taxonomy): domain Eukaryota; kingdom Viridiplantae; phylum Streptophyta; class Pinopsida; order Cupressales; family Cupressaceae; genus Cupressus; species Cupressus sempervirens. Next base: position 514,191,150 of record CM053791.1, read on the forward strand.
GAGTCCATTACAACATTTAGTACATATGAATCCCTGTTAGGAGACTTGGAATTTTTGTTAGAAGATTCCAACCCTATTAGAAGTTGTGCCAACCCAATTAGGAGTTCTAGAAGACAAAAGGACCCATTGTCCAAATAGCTTCTGGGGCAAGACCACTGAACTCACTATCCAACTGATCTCTCAACTATTCCTTGCAAAATAATTGTATGAACTGTAATGTAACTTCTTTCCTTTGTCCTGTCAATTGGACCAATCACCGTCAGACTTGTAGACCAGGTCATGAACCTCGGATCCAAGTATCCAACTTCGGATCACACACTAAAAACTCGGTAATGAAGTTTCCTTCACTTCTACTCAACTTTTCTTATCTTCACATTTCACTCTTCAATCATTCACATTCATCCATACTTCCTTCCTTCATGATAAAGGAAAATGTCCTTCCTCTATATTGAATCCATAAAACAATTCCCTGAGTCAGTTGTTACACCTTCTCAACTAATTACCATAGGACCACATTAAGAACACGTTACACTTAGCGATAACATTAATCTTTCACCTTGCAACTTGAATATCTTTCCATACACGTAATATTATGACAAGCAATCTTAGCCACATCATCTCCAACATGTCTTCTTTACATTTTTAACTTCAACTTCTCAAAATAATAACTCTGCTAAGTGATTTAACAAGTTTACCAAAACATGCCTCTGTACCAACTTGATCTTTTCATTGTTCTTCTCTCAAGTACCACAAAAATTTGTTATGTTGACATCAATGACAAACATAGTCACGGATGTAACATCATTATCATGATGATCTAATCATGTTTCTACAATACTCCCCCATAGAATATCATCAACATTCATGCTTCCGACAATCTCCCCCTTTGGCATTGATGGCAAAACATCTAGTTCCAAGAATACCAATTGCAAAAGAATGTTAACTTTTTTTTCAAGTCCTCTTCATCAATCATTTTCAAATCCTCTTCATCAATCATTCTCCCATGTTGTACTTCTCCCAAACTATTTTCCATGCTAAATTTGGGAATGACAAAGATCAAACATGAGCAACTGTTAACAGAGAATCCTCAAAACCTAAGCCAAGTAAGGAATCAAAGAAAACAAAAAAACAAATAGGAATCTCAAATTATCAAGTAGTCTAGAAAAATTAGAGTAAAAGGAACAATAGGGATCTCAAGACAAAGTTTAAACCAACAGAGACAATATAATGATCATTAGTACCTAGTTTTCAGACAACCACTAGTTTGAATGCCAAGCCTTGGGAGTGTTCACCATTTAGAATAATCTAAAGCCAAAAAAAAGCATCTCTAGTGGAGTGGTTGAACTCAAGCAACTAGGAATAGGTTGTTAAAAATAATAGTCCACCAAGATAACTGAGAGGGGGGGTGGGAGAGGTGTGGGGGGGAGGGGGGGGGGTGGTTAATCAGTTATCCAATAATTAAAATATTTATTAACCTTAAACAATTTTATTCCCATAACAAGATGCACATAGACAATTACACCAGATATGTTAACTAGCGAAACCCTTGATCAGAGGGAAAACCCTAATGGGAATGATGCCCACAAGATGATGTATTAATATAAATATTCCTTGTTAGAGGATGATCCCTGTTAGGAGTCTATTACAATATTTAGTACATATGAGTCCCTGTTAAGAGAATTTGAATCCTTGTTAGAAGATTCCAACCCTGTTAGAAGTTGTGCCAACCTTGTTAGGAGTTGTAGAAGATAGAAGGACCCACTGTCCAAACAGCTTCTAGGGCAAGACCACTGAACTCACTGTCCAACTGATCTCTCAATTATTCCTTGCAAAATAATCGTATGAACTATGCTATAACTTCTTTCCTCTATCCTGTCAATTGGACCAATCACTGTCAAACCTTGTAGACCAGGTCACAAACCTCAAATCCAAGTATCCAACTTCAGATCACACAATAAAACCTCGATAATGAAGTTTCCTTCACTTTTGCTCAGCTCTTCTTATCTTCGCATTTCACTCTTCAATCATTCACATTCATCCATACTTCCTTCCTTCATGATAAAGTAAAATGTTCTTCCTCTATACCAAATCCATAAAACAATTCCCTGAGTCGGTTGTTACACCTTCTCAATTAATTACTATAGGACCACAGTAAGAACATGTTACACTTAGCAATAACATTAATCTTTCACCTTGCAACTTGACTATCTTTCCGTACACATAATATTATGATGAGCAATATTAGCCACATAATCTCCAACATGTCTTCTTTACATCTTTAACTTTGGCTTCTAAGAATAATAACTCTGCTAAGTAAAATAACAAGTTTACTAGAACATGCCTCTGTAAACTCTATCTCTGAATAGTCTTCACCGAAACTTGCATAACTTCTTCCATACTTAATATCTTATGCTTTCGAGGTTAGTTACGTATACTAGACACATAGTATAATCTCCCTTTAACCTCGCTACTAAAAGTACTCAACGATGTGTCTGTAGCAACTTGATCTTTTCGTTGTTCTTCGGTCAAATACCACAGAAAATTGCTATGTTGACATCAATTATAAACACAATCATGAATGTAACATCATCATCATCATGATCTAATCATGTTTCTACAATACTCCCCCATAGGAATATCATCAACATTCATGCTTCCAATAACCTCCCCCTTTGGCATTGATGGCAACATAGATGAAAAACATCTAGTTCCAAGAATACCAACTGCAAAAGAATTTTAACCTTTCTTTTCAAGTCCTCTTCATCAATCATTTTCAAATCCTCTTCATCAATCATTCTCCTATGTTGTACTTCTCCCAAACTATTTTCCATGCTAAACTTCTCCCTTCAATGTACTCAAATTATTTTTTATGTAGTACTTCTCCCCCATTGACATCAATGTCAAAGATTTCAGCAACTGTCAAACTCTACAATAATTATTTTCTTACTTAGCTCGAGTATCCAAAGACATTATTCAAAAATAACATTCAATAAGAGTCCTAGATAACTCTATCCATCACAAATACTCTCCCATATAGGAAGCATCAACATTCAATCCAAACAAACAATGGTGCTCTATTACACTAGACCGATGCATTTTTGCATCTTCTACTCTGATGTAGGAAGGGGCATAACCCCTAGCATACCTCACAAATATTCAAAAATCTCTTTGGGAAGAAGCTTTGTGAAAATATCTACAATTTGCTCTTTAGTGCTCGCATACTCCAATCTAATTTCCTTTTTTGCAACTTTATCTCTCAACATGTGATACTTGATAGAAATGTGATTGGTCTTAGAATGCAACACTAGATTCTTAGACATATTTACTATGCTTGTGTTGTCACAATGTATGATAACAGGTTCACTAAATTCTATCATTATATCCTTTAGCATTTGCTTCATCCAAAAATCTTGGTTACAATTGTTTGTTGCTACAACATATTCTGCTTCTGTTGTACTTTGTGAGGCTCAATCTTGCTTCTTTCTTAGCCAAGAAACTAATCTTTCTCCAAGAAAGAAGGCTCCACCACTGGTGCTCTTTCTGTCATCCATATTGCCTACCCAATCAACATCAATGTAAGCATATAGAGTGAAATCATTAGATTTATCATACCACAATCCGAACTCAGGTGTTCCTTTTAGGTATCTAAATATCCTTTTGACTGTTGCATAATGTGCTTCTATGGGATCAACTTGGAATCTTGCAACAATTCCAACTGCATTTACTATATCTGGCCTTGTGTGAGTCAGATATTGCACTTTCGATCATAGATTTGTACTACTGCTGCTCGATAGTAGGTGTCTCATCATTTGCATATAACTTGTGTCTAGTTACCATAGGTGTTCCAACAAGTTTACATGTTTCCAAACCAAACCTTTTTAGTAAATCTTTCAAATACTTTGTCTGAGAAATAAAGATTCCTTGTTTATCTTGTACAATATGTAATCCTAGAATATATTTCATTTCTCCTATCATACTCATTTCAAATTCTTTCTTTATTTCTTCTGTAAACTTGTCACTTTCATTATCATTTCCTCCAAATATGATATCATCAACAAATATTACCAAAATCATTAATCCATCGTCAATTTCTTTACAATAGAGATTACTATTTGCCATACTTTTGTCATATCCAAGTTTTATCAAATGCTTGTCCAACCTTGCATACCAGGTTCTGGTTGCTTGCTTCAAGCCATACAATGTTTTTTTCAATCTACATACTATGTCCTTTTGTTAAAGGACAACCTTCAGGTTGTTCTATGTATACCTCTTCTTCAAGTTCTCCATTTAGAAATGCTAACTTGACATCCATCTAATATGCTTTGAATTTCTTATATGTTGCATATGCTAAGAAAAACCTTATTGCTTCAATTCTTGCTAGAGGAGCATAGGTTTCATCATAATCTATTACTTCTTGTTGTGAGTAACCTTTACTTACCAATCTTGCTTTGTTCCTTACAACTTCACCTTGTTCATTCATCTTGTTCTTGAATACCCATTTAGTTCCTATCACATTCTTATCTGCTAGTCTGGGGACGAATTTCCATGTCTCATTCTTTACCATCTGATCCAATTCCTCTTTCATATCTTGCTTCCAATAGTCATCTTTACATGCTTCATCTACATTCTTAGGTTCGACTTGAGATATCAAACATAGTTATTCATTGATTCTACTTCTTGTCATCACACCTTTATCTTTGCTTCTGATGATCTGCTTAAGTTATGATTCTTTGTCATATTCTTACCCGAAGTAGGAGTTGTTATCTCAACTCTTGGCTCTATTGAAGGTTCCAAGCTTTGTTCCTGCCTTAGCTCTCCTTCATTCTGTAAATCATTGTTAATCTCAAGAAATACTTCATCATTCCTTGGTTTAGTAACATCATCATCATCTAAATTGTAATCAACTACTCTTTCTTGTATTCTGAATTTCTTCTCAACTCTCACATTTGCACTTTCCATAATAGTCTGAGTTCTCAAATTATAACATCTATAACCCTTGCTTTTCAATGAATAACCAAGAAACATACCTTCATGACTTCTAGCATCCAACTTACCAATATCATCTTCTCTTTTGATATAACCCTTACTGCAAATATTCTAAAATACTTAACTGTAGGTGAGTGACCAAACCATAGTTCATAAGGGGTCTTGTTTGTGTCTTTCCTAACTTGCACTCTGTTCATAGTGTAGATCATTGTATTTAAAACTTCTCTCCAAAATATATTGGATACATCATTCTTAGCTAACATAGCTCTTGCTTCTTTTGTCACGAACCTGATTCTTCTTTCTACAATACCATTTCGTTCAGGAGTTTTCAACACAAATTTTTCTTCTGCTCTAAGATTGAATCTTTTCCCACTCTGCAGATCATTGCTAATGATAACTTTCACATTTTCATGTTTAGCCTTTGGATCAACAATAGTTACCAAAGCTATCTCTTCTACTACTTCCTTTTCCTTAACCAATTCAAGCTCATTATATTTATCATCACAATCATTCAAGAATCTTTCCATACTTGCTTTAAATTCTTCATCTTCATCAGAAAGTGAATTCTTTCTAGTTTTCCTTACTTTCTCAGGGCATGTAGATGAAAAATGACCAAACTCATTACATGTCCAACAAGAAAAAACTTCCATACCTTCTGGGTCTTTTTTTCATGAGGAGATCAATACCTTCCTTGATCTTCACATCTTCTTTAGATCTCGATCTATCTTTACTTGTGCCTACATCCAGAAGCTCAATGCTCAATTTTGTACACAATTCTAATCTCTCACCAAGAAGCTCCATCTTCTGGGTGTCAAAATTTCCTCCATCAGAATTAGGACTATCTTTTTTGAAATAACTCACCACTAATCTCCCAAAGTTGTTAAGCTTATCCTTCAAGGCCCTGATGCCCTGATACCAATTGTTAGAAATAATAGTCCACCAAGATAACTGAGAGGGGGGGGGGGGGGGGTGATTTAGTTATCCAATAATTAAAACATTTATCAACCTTAAACAATCTTATCTATTCAACCAAAATAAATAGTAACCATATCAAGATGCACATAGGTAATTACACTAGATATGTTAACTAGGGAAACCCTTGATAAGAGGGAAAACCCTGTTGGGAATGATGCTCACAAGATGATGTACCAATATAAATATTCCTTGTTAGAGGATGGACCCTGTTATGAGTCTATTACAAAATTTAGTACATATGAGTCCCTGTTAGGAGACTTTGAATGCTTGTTAGAAGATTTCAACCCTGTTAGAAGTTCTGCCAACCCTGTTAGGAGTTGTAGAAGACAGAAGGACCCACTGCCCAAATAGCTTATGGGGAAAGACCACTAAACTCACTATCCAACTAATCTCTCAACTATTCCTTGCAAAATAATTGATGAATTGTATAGTAACTTCTTTCCTCTATCTTGTCAACTAGACCAATCATTGTCAGACCTTGTAGACTAGGTCACAAACCTCGGATCCAAGTATCCAACTTTGGATCACATTATAAAACCTTGACAATGAATTTTTGTTCACTTCCACTCAGCTCTGCTTATCTTCGCATTTCGCTCTTCAATCATTTGCATTCATCCATACTTCCTTCATGATAAAGGAAAATGTCCTTCCTTTATACTGAATCCATAAAAAAATTCCCTGAGTCGGTTGTTACACCTTTTCAATTAATTAGTATAGGACCACATTAAGAATACGTTACACTTAGCGATAACATTAATCTTTCACCTTGCAACTTAAATATCTTTCTATACACGTAATATTATGATGAGCAATCTTGGCCACGTCATCTCCAACGTGTCTTCTTTACATCTTTAACTTTGGCTTCTCAGAATAATAACTATGCTAAGAGATATAACAAGTTTACTAGAACATGTCTCCGTAAACTCTATCTCAGAACAGTCTTCACTGGAATTGCATAACTTCTTCCAAACTTAATATCTTATGCTTTTGAGGTTATCTACGTATACTAGACACATAGTATAATCTCCCTTTAACCCTACTACTGAAAGTACTCAATGATCTATTCGTACCAACTTGATCTTTCTATTATTCTTCCGTCAGATACCACAAAAAACCACTATGTTGACATCAATGACAAACACAGTCATGAATTTAACATATCATCATGAGGATGATCTAGTCATGTTTCTACAATACTCCCCCATAGGAATATCATCAGCATTCATGGTTCCAACATAAGTATGTGGTTTATCTATAATATATTCTTTAGCATATATACAATGTAAAACCTAAATAAATAAAGAATATCTACAATCAGAATCTTGGTATTTTCTAAAGGGACATGGTGTAAATTTTTATAAATGGATTTTAAATTTCAATGAAAATTATGCCAGTAAAATATTGAAACCAACATGCATTTCAATTAAAAAAACCTTCTTGTAGAAGTAATTCACATACATATATTAAAAAGAATAGGTAATTATTTAGGATATTTTTTAGGAATAGACACAAGTTCCTTAGAATCTAATAAAATTAAAATAATAGTCAACATGAAGATAGTAAATTAGGAATTAGATCCCATTAAAATTGTCAGTAATAGATCATATTACAACATTCAACCTAGAATGGGGCTATTTTGAATACATCCAAGAAATAAATTTATTGTTGGAAACTATGTTAGGATTAACCACAGACATAAATAATAGTTACATGCAAATATAATCAATATTAGAAAATAATAAATCACATAGAAGAGAAAACAAGATAGAAGGATTTAACGTGGTTCACCCAATCCCTGGGCTACGTCCACCAACAACAAGTCCAATATTATTATTATCCAGTAATTACAATTTGTAATCCCTTATAGCGAAAGGAAAAAGAGTAAAGAAACAATGAAAGGAACTAATTTTAGCAAAATGAAATCCACCATTATCAATCAAAATTCTAGGAAAACTTATAAGGAGGCAATAGAAAACCCCAAAAAATAAAACTAATAATAATAAACAATGGTGAAATTTGGGAACGACAAAGATCAAACATGGGAAATTGTTAACAAAGAATCCTTAAAACCTAAGCCAAGTAAGGAATATAAGAAAACAAAAATACAAATAGGGATCTCAGATAATGAAGTAGTCTCAAAAAATTAGAGTAAAAGGAACAACAAGGATCTCAAGACAAAGATCAGACCAATAGAGATAATATAATGATCATTAGTAACTAGTTTTAAGAGAACCACTAGTTTGAATGCCAAGCCTTGGGAGTGTTCACCATTTAGAATAATCCAAAGCCAAAAAAAAAGCATGATTGGTGGAGTGGTTGAACTCGGGCAACTAGGAATAGGTATGTGGTCTATCTATATTATATTCTTTAGCATATATATAATGTAAAAACAAAATAACTAAAGAATATTTACTATCAGAATCTAAGTATATTCTAAAGGGACATGGTGTAAGTTTTTATAAATGGAGTTCAAATTTCAATGAAAATTATGCTAGTAAAATATTGAAACCAACATGCATTTCAATTAAAAAAAACCTTCATGTAGAAGTAATTCACATACAAATATTCAACAGAATAGGTAATTATTTATAATATTTTTTAGGAATAGACACAAGTTACTTAGAATCTAATAAAATTAAAATCATAGTCAACATGGAGATAGTAAATCAGAAATTAGATCCCATTAAAAGTGTCAATAATAGATCATATTACAACATCCAACCTAGAATGGAGCTATTTTGAATACATCCAAGAATTAAACTTATTGTTGAAAACTATTTTTAGGATTAACCATGGATAGAAATAATAGTTACATGCAAATATAATCAATATCAAAAAATAATAAATCGCATAGAAGAGAACACGAGACACAAGGATTTAACATGGTTCACCCAATCCCTGGGTTACGTCCACCAACAACAAGTCATTTATTAATATTATCTAGTGATTACAATATGTAATCCCTTATAGATCAATACCACTACAAGAAGCTACAATATCATCATACATTATGATATCCCTAATCCTAAGCCATTTTATACAAGTTTTTTCCACTTACAAAATTAGGGCTAGAATAAGTCGTCCAATAGAAAAAATAACATCCGACGCCTTTTACAATAGTAGAGTCATTTTTGGCTTTTGGGGTGTTATCCCCAAATAACCCCTATGGGGGAATTGTCCCTTGACCCCACCTTGTACTGTGACAAGGAGCTAACCTGGGGCGTTGTCCCCAAACCCCTGTACAAATAGTCTAGGGGGAAACTGCTTCAAATAAACCTCTGAGTTTGATTAGGCTCCACATCACAAAAATCTCCCACTTGGAGACTGATCAGACTCCACAACAATAACCTCCCATTTGGAGATTGATCATAGTATCGCCAAACCTATAGCTCCCACTGGAATACCAAAACTGCCCTGAACTTTGTTGTTCTTTTATTATGTTCAGTCTAGAAGACCAACCAAAGTTGAAGAGGAGTTCAACTTCTCCCTTGTTACTACCTTGGTAAACATATATGTTGGATTATCATATGTATGTATCTCCTCCAGCTTTAACTATCCATCATCCAAAACTAGCCAAATGAAATGGTACCGCAACTGTATGTGTCTTGTCTTTGAATGTAAAGCAAAATTCTTCACAAGATGAATGGAACTATAGCTATCTATAAAAAAATAGTTATCCCTCTATGGGTGTCCCAATTATTCCATGAAGAACTGAAGCCATATCATCTCCTTGGCTACCTCTGTAGCAATAACATACTCTACCTCTATAGTGGATAAATCATTCACCTTCTATAACCGAGAAACCCAGCTCACTACTACCCCACCAAAAGTAAATACATAACCTATAGTACTCAGCTTGGTATCAATATCCCTTGCCAAATTTGAGTCAACATAGCCTTGTAATTAGTAGTAGAGCCCTGAAAATGTAAACACTTACTAGATGTTCCTCTCAAATATCTAAGAATCGATTTGAGTGCATTCCAATACTCAATTCCAAGATGACTCATATACCTTCTAACAACTCCCACTGCATGTGCAATATCTATCCTAGTACATACCATGACATACATCAAACTTCTTATAGCTGAAGCATAGGGTACCTTGGACATTTTTTCCGCATCTTCCTATGTCTTGGGACACATCTTCTTAGTCAATTTTAAATGACCAGGTAAAGGAATACTGACAGATTTAGCATTCTCCATAGAGAAATGTTGCAACAACTTCGCAATATAATCAACTTGAGATAAAGTCAATTTCTATTTTTCTTATCCCTGCAAATCTTCATACCAAGGATTTGTTTTATTGCCCTTAAATCCTTCATAGAAAATGAATGTGCTTATTGTCATTTCAACCTCTTAATGTGATCCATTTTTGACCCAACTAAAGCATATCATCAACATATAAACATAAAATAATGTAGTTGTCATTATCTAACCTCTTAAAATAAACACAATGGTTAGAATGACACCTCGTGTAACCATGCTCATGTATAAAACTATCAAATTTAAGATACCATTACTGAGGTGCTCACTTTAAGCCATATAAAATTTTCTTTAATTAGGATTATTATGTATTAGATAGAGTGTTTCTCAATTAGGATTATTAAGGCAACCTAAGACCTAGGTTTTTTAAATGATTAATATTTCATTCTTAATTTATGAACATTTAGAAATATCTTAATACATTGTTTCTTCTATTTCAATTTGTGAAATTTTCAAATGACTAATGTAATCAATATTTTATTAAGTGACGTGATAATGTTGAGAGGGTATTCATTAGTTGTTTAAAAGAAAATTATTCCAAATATGATTGGGTTAGAATAATGTCATCCTCTTGCATTCCTTAGCGGGGCATTTCACTTCTACTACTCTTATAGCTACTCTAGACGAATAGGAGCTAGAATATGAGGATTATTTTTCTATGAAGAGATTAATCCATAAGTTTTTTATTTTCACCCTTATGTTCCTTGCATTGCTAGATTCATGAGTTGTGGTTCCCTTCTAGTCGAGGGTAAAATCTAGAGTTTTTCCCTTCTAGACCTTTCACACAGTTTGATTCAATTTTAAGGATGTTCAATTGATTGTTAGATTATTCTTGATGATGATACTTGGAGGTAGAATTCACCTCCCTCTTAGTATGCCCCTAAATTTGTTCCATCAATTATTTGAAGGATTCTACTAATTTTTTAAACCTTTGTGGGTACTATTACCTTAGCTTCCCATGTATTTTTGGTGTGGTAAAGACAATGAGAATATTGGTGATGCTTTGAGTAGGTTCTTGAGGATTTGATGACCAAAGACTTTGGTCATAATTCATTTTCTCACATCTTCATTGATGATGATCTTTCAAAATATTTGTCTTTTGGGTTCATTTAGTACACATATGATGGATCTTTTTGTCATTTGGTGGACTATTAGAAAATTCTTTTTTATTGTAGGTATTATTTATCTACTAAAAATTGAGCTTTCGATTGAGCTTGTAGTGCTTAGAAGATATCTTTCTCAACTTAGAGAGTGTACAAGTAAAATTGTGCATATTAGAGAGAGTGCAACTCATCAAATTATTTTTGCATGTCATCATATTTTTATTTCAATTTCTCGTTACTATTATATCTATTTTACTTCAATTTATTTATAGAATCAATATTAATTATAGCTTTAGATAGTTGTATCAAACAAAGAAGTAGCCCTCTACTTAAAGACCTGACTACAAATAACAGGGTCTAACACATATACCCTCTCTTGATTCATCTAATCAAAATGAAAATAAAAATTTATGATATGTTTCCAACCAACATTATTTCTAAATTTATTATAAACATATTAATTAAAAAAATTTCTATTTAAATTTCAAATCATTTAATGACATTCAAATCCAAAAGATGTATCATACTTAGGATTTTCTAGTTTTAAGTCCAAAAAATAGATTTTGTATATTTTTTATCAAGTTAGTTGAGGCAAAGAAAATAATTTTTGTAAATAAATGTACCTAAAAAATCATAAGTATATTTTTAATTTTTTAATTTTTAAAATGGAAGTACTAAAAAAACTACCATTATAAAAATATGTAAAATAAAGATATAATGTAATAATCATTTGTCCCAAAGAAGTAATGGCTATTCATGAAGTAAAAGGAGGCCAATCTATGATAAAGGATTGGAATTAAATAGGTGCAACATTGTGAATGAATAATGGGATCATGCATTGTCAAGGGAAACATATGGTGATAATCAATTGTGGATGGTCGGATAATTTATCATGGCATAATATTTGTAATAATTTGTATAGCCAAATTGTTTATTTTCTTTTCATATTGAATAAGAGATGACATATAATGCATCTAGAGATATACATTATACTGTATTGAAATTTGATGCAAATGTCCACACCTGTCATACATCCATTAATTAGTTATATTATGTCATGTAAAAGACTTTTACATGTTTAATTATATTAGGTTATGACTAGGTGTGCATTCTGATCATAATTCTATTTTATTATAAGTATTACTAAAAGAATATGCATAAAGTTTGATATATTTAGAATCTATTAAAGATGTAGTGTACAATGACCTCTTCTTATCTTATGAATCTTGACTACCTATACCATTGGACCCTTATCTTGAAATAAAATTTTAAAAAAAAAAAAAACAAAATTTAATTTATTATTTGTAAAAATACTTTATAATGTATTACTTCAAAATCTTTTGAGTGCACATTAAAATCTATAGATATTATTATTTTATTACGAAGATATTCACTTTGTAATCTCCTCTTTTAATAGAGGAAAGGATCAACACCAAATATTTTAGAGTATTTATGGGTTTTCCTTATGATAATCTTGTGATAGCTATGTTCGCTTCATTGTCATTATATAATTATGTTTGTTTCAATGGAGTGTAAGAATAGATTATAAATAAAAAACTTCTAAGCCAACCATTGTAAATTTTAAGAACCTAAGCCACTCAATACACAGTGGAGTTAAAAGTGAAACCACAATAGCAATCAGACCAAAAATTTGAACATTCAACCATTAACTTTCACCTTTCTCAATAGTTTGGCCCAAACTGGATGGTTAGCCTCCAAAAATTCTGGAAGGCAGTGTGAAAATTACCATCGAGTATATTTTCCTTGTGATAATCTCTCATGAATATACTAATTTATTCCCATAAAAGATTCTTTTCTACTATCTATGTTGGCCCATATACATTGATTAGGACAATTTGGAGATGGTTCTTGATACTATTTATTCTACAACCCATCTAGTTGTGATTCAGGATTATCATATCTAAGATTATTCTCCTCGAATTCCATATCATTCCTATCCCTCCTGATGCTCCTCTTGATTCTTGTAAGACTATTTTCCAAATTCCAAGTTTCTTTCCTAATTTGATTCCTTCTTTTTTGTTAAGTTTAGTTTCTTGTATTAGTATAATTTCAGATTCAAAGAGAGATATGTTTCATTTTAATAATCATTTTTTTCTAGAAGCATTAAGGCCTCTAGCATTCCATGTTGTAATCCTCATATTGACATGGGAAGACTCTTTCCCTTCCCAACTTTTAGAATTTGCACAAGTTTTTCTGTTCTTTAGCTTGACCATCTGCCTTTGTTAGTTCTTTTAGTGATTTCCTTCCTCTTTTTGACTTTTGTTTGCCACATTTTGGCATCTTGACGCCTTCCCGATTCACTGCAATACCCAGATTTTCTAGATTCCTCTAAGCATTATTGATGCTTACTATATTGCTTTCTTCTTCCTCATATTCCTTTTCTTCTTCTAGTTCTTTAATTATCTACTTTTCTAAATCAATTTGTAGTCCCCCTTCTTCAGATTCTTCTTTTTCAATGTATTGTTTTGGATCCAACATAATTCCATATTCTTCCCAATTCTGCCAAATTCCTTTCTCACTATATTCTTCTTGATCCTGACTTGTGTTTTGTCTTTGGATATTGGGAGTTTTAAAGAATGCTTCTCCTTTTGTTGGAGATGAAATTTTAGGTTCTTTATTCTTTTGTGTTTCCTCATTGGCTCTTACTTCAAAGGGATCAATTACATCGACAAGAGTTTCCTAGAATTTGTAGTGCCATTTTAAGCTCTTTGTCTAATAGTAATATCCCTCCATTGAGTTGTTGATGCTAGTGGAATTATGTCTATTTCTCCTTTTCTATTTTCTTTGTGCTTGGAGAGATCCTAATTGTGAGAAGTTGTTTGTTTTCAATATCTTCAATCAAGGTATGTGCAGGATCATGGTCAACCAAACTATGCTCTTAAGTGGCAATAAAAAATCAAAAAATCACGGTTATGTCAACTTGACATGTAATTTTCTACTTGTTATTAATTTTATATCAAAAATTTGAGAGAAAGGAATCTCTAGAAAATCGAATATAGTTTCTAAAATACTAGGACTTATCTCAAAAAAATAAAAATTGATTGGTCAAATTTTTTAATTTTAATGCAATATTACAAAAAATTTAGAACAAAAATAAGAAGTAGATGTATGTCTGACCACCTTAATCAAAATCAAATTATAATATTTTTTAATAATATTATAAATATAAGTAGTAGACTCATGCCTAGATGTAACAGATATAATTGGGTATTTTTATTCTAAATTAATAATTAATAATTAATTTTTGACTTTAGTATTTTTGGAATAAAAAAACTCTCATGTCTGACCACCTTAACTAATTCAAAACTTTGTAAAATTCAAATTTTCATTTGTTTTCCTTATAGTAGAAGAAACATAGAATGTGATGTATCTTTTAGATTTAAAAAATGTTGTACCATTTGAAAGTTATAGTTGTTTATCAAGTAGTGTGTCAGTCAACACTTTACACATAACTCCATTAGAAAATAAGTAATAATTACTTGCCAAACTCATAATTTTACAAACCTTACATTTATGGAAAGATAAGAACATTCTTAAGAAACCCTTTTCATTTCGTAAAATTTTGGTGAAAAAAAGGTCATCAGCTACATGTTTGAAGTAAAAATCACATAAAAACAAGCCAAAAGCACATTTTTAGAATGTTTTTAAAGTTGACCATATAGGTTTGGTATCAAAAGATATAGTAGACCTTATAAAGATATTAATTGTTTTCATTTAGTATCAGGGTGGGTGGGAAAAAAATTGGAATATATTTTGAAATGGTTTTAGATATTTCAGAACTATAGATTTTTCAGATTGCCACATTTTGGCACACCATGATCTTGCACATACCCATCACTTTGGTGCTTTCCTCATTCTGAAGAAAAATCTATGCATGGTTGTTCTGAAAAACTGGGCTATCCTTCTTCATGTGTTGATTCTTTTCCAATTGTTATTTTTCCTCTTCTTTGTTTTTCAGCTGAGATTCTTTATTTTGACTTTCCATTGATATTTGCCTATTCCTTTTCTTGTTCAAGAATATCTTTTTGATCTATGGTGTCATTAATTTTGAGTGTAATTTCTTCATTGAGTTGTTTAATATTCTAAATATTTTCGTCAATTTCTATCATTTCTTTATCTGAGTGTATTATTTCTTTTAAGCTTGCCACTTTTATACTTAGTGCATTTAGTAGATTGATTGCTTCCTTATATTCATTCTATGAAATATGATTGATTTATGTTTCCTCTGATTTTCTAGATTTATTTTCTATGCTTTTGAGAACACTTTGAATGACCTCTGGTTATGTAATCTCACCCTCTTCTATCTCACTATTTATGGTTTTGAGAAGGCTAACTATTGTATTTTGTTTTCTGATCTCTCCTCTTTTTTGATAATTGTGATATTCTTTTGCATCCAACTCTATGTGACGTTCCTTTACATTGGTATCCAAACTTATTTCCTCAAAATCTGAATTGCTTCCTACCACCCTTATCCTATTTTTGAGGTATTTCATGTGTTTGCTCTTCCCTTGATAGATGGAGAAAATAATCTTATATAGTGATATGTTTTTGATAAATTCTTGATTATAGAGTTCTGGTTGTACAGTAACTAAGAGTTTTACTGATGTAAATTTTATATGGTGAGGTGCAAACCCTTTAATTCCTCTTAATAACTCCCCAATTTGAAAGAAAACCCTGATGTTGCATAATTTAGCCGAGGTGTTATTTAATGTTATCCAAATAGGAAGATTTAGGAAGTTGACTAGGATATTATTAAAATTAGGTTTCCATTTTAGAATGTTTAGACTGTATCCACTAATGAAAATGAGATACTTTTAAAACAAAGATACCCTAATACTTAAATCTATACAATGTAAAAAGACTAAAGTTTCTGAGAGAAAAGTTATACTTACCTATTTGGGGTCCAATAAGTTGAACCAATCAATCATTTTTGACCATTTTGTATTTGTCACAGTCCATACTGCATAGAGACAACTTTCATCACAATCAATCCATCTATCCTCGCTAATCTTGTTGTTGATGATGAAGGCAGAGACTGCCTTTGTGTCATTTTTATGGAAAATTTGTGGCTGAATATTTACTTTGCTGGGGTTAAAAGAGGGGAAGTGGTTGAATAGGAATAAGGGTTTATTTAACATTTTCTCGGAATCTATAATAGATAGATTAGGGAGAAGATTTAAAATATTTCTAGGTCTAGGGTTAACTAGAATACTGTTAGCATTTGAAATTTTATAGGGTCTAGGAACAATTTGTGGGGCAGGATGTTTTGAGCCAGTTAGGGCTTTCCCTTTCTTGGTGTCACCATCAAAGTTTTCATTGTTTGAAAAATCCTTGGGTGAATGTACATTCCTCGCATACTTTGTTTTCTCATAGAAATTTACTTCTTTTTCTTTGTCTATTTTCATTTCTTTCACTTTTGCTCTATTCCAATTTGCTCTGAAGATCCTTGGGATTTATGTATTTCAACTTTTGCTTTTTGATCTTTTTTTCAGAACTAAATTTTTCCCATCCTACTTTCTGATTGTGCCTTTGATAATTAACTATTTTATGCATTTGAGGATTTGAGAACTGAGGAGGTTTCCTAGATTGCTTATGGTTTTGTTTAGCAATTTCCTTGTTTCATTCCTCATGTTTCTCTATGAGTGCTTCAAATTGGTTTTTGAGAGGGATACGTTCCTTCCCATGATATGCCAGTGATGGGACATTGGACTATTTTGCTAGAATGTTAGATATTCTTGAGTGACTTTGCCATCAGGAATTAGGGTTAACTTTATCCATGTTTTTGTTATAGGTACTACTTTTTGCAATTTCATTTTTCCTTCTTTTTGCAATATTCACTTTTCATGCCATTTTCGCAATCTATTTTTGAAAAGGACCCTATAACTCTACATGATTATGACACCAATTGTACTATTATTGTCAAGAGCTATCTCAAATAAAAATAGATCACAATTATTTTTTCAATTCAATTGGTCCAAATCATCAAAGTCAAATTATATTATCATAGGCTAGATGGTGAGCCTACAAGAATTCTAGAAGGTGGTGTGAAAATTACCATTGTAAGGACTGATAGATTTACTAGTTAATATCTGCAAAGTAACTGGGAAGATACTTTTTTTGAACAATTATGTTTTGAAATCAACAAAAAATGATGCTTTATCAATCATGTAGTTTTTTGTAAATAATTCTTCAAAAAGGAACACAATCTCAAAAGATGCAGATTTACTAGTTAATGGTCCTTACAAAATTTATAGAGCATATCCTTTGAAGTTTACTATCGCTATTTCTTCAATACTTCACCTTGGAAATCAGAATACAACTCGTTGTTTTGTGAAAAGATGTCTGAGCATCATTTGCAATACGAATGATTAAAGGTGAACTGTTCATGGACTCTGATAGCAGAGCTTTCATACTGCAAGTATTTCCTAATTCAAAACTAGAATGAAGCACTTATTATTTCTCTTCTCGAGGGTAACTCACTATCTTTGCACAACTCATGCATGGGTAAAGGATTGGGAAGGATATATAGAAAATTGAGTTCAAATTTAACCGTAGCTTGAAGGATGTCCTTGGCAATGATAAGAGTCAATTGGAAGTTAGAGAGGACCATGGAGGAAACTAAATGGAAATGGAAACTTCATCAAGCCCCACAACAGCCACTCGAAGTGTCAATGCTTCGAGTGTGTCAGTTAAGCCCGACCATACATGTTTGGCAGTTTTTTGATTGCATGGACAATTGTGTATAGATGTACACATTATAAAAAATCTAACGCTTCAAAATGTTTCAATCATCTTGCACCTATTTTACCAAATTAGACCATTTCTTTAGAGGTTCAGGTCATTCCTTTATATATGAAATGTCTTCGTTGTAATTATCATATTTTATTGAATCAATAACATCTTTAATTCTAATTTTAAATTACATCCATTTCATAAAATAACCCAAATAAATAAACTCCTTATAAACCTTCTTTTTAAGTTTTAAATTAATTAATTTCAATTTAAATTTGATTGATATATTACAATATTACATCAGGCAATGTAAACGTGGATTTTTTTTCCACAAATCTGAAATGTTGGTATTGTTAAGTTATATTTATGATATATATTACTATTTTTACATTAGATTGTGTAAAGCTAGTGATTTTTGGAATGTTTGTTAGATTCAAGATATGTAATAAATGTTTTGATTTAGTATATAAGAAGCAATTTATTTTTTGAGCATATAATTTTAAATTTGTCCTTTTTCTTATTACAAGAATAAGTCTATTGTTAGTTTATCATTCTAAACATAGAGGCAAGGTTGGAAATAGCTAAAGAATATTTGAAATGGTGAAACATGGCATATATTTTCTACACATTTTATAAAATAAAAGTTGTTAACATCACAATATGAGAGACATAATCTTTTGGATTAGTGATTAAGATGAGAGAAGACAAAAAAATGTTTTGCCAAGGATTTTGAATGCACTAAAATTTTCCTATATTAGGGCATCAAAGAAATAATTAAATTAATGATAATTTTATATTAACAATTAAGAAGGGTGGTAGTCTGATGATAAATTTGAGTCTGAAATAAAATTTGGAGGAATAGAATCAATTCAACTATTAGCCAAATACTCTAGATCAGTTTAAGCTTGGCCAAACTCTACAATTTGACCAATTTCGGGAGCACTATAAGAAGGTAACTTTTTCTACACATACATCTACATATACATATATGTGTGTGTGTATATATATACACATATACTCACACACACATATATACATATATATATATATATATATATATATATATATATATATATATATACATATATGTGTGTGTATATATATACACATATACTCACACACACACACATACATACATACATATATACATACATATATACATATATACATATATATATATACATATGTATATATATATGTATACATATGTATACATATATATATGTATACATATGTATATACATATACATATGTATATGTATATACATATGTATATCTGTATACATATGTATATACATATACATATGTATATGTATATACATATGTACATATGTATATATATGTATACATATGTATATACATATGTACATATGTATATACATATACATATGTATATGTATATACATATGTATACATATATATACATATGTACATATGTATATATATACATATGTAAATGTATATACATATGTATGTATATATACATATATATATATACATACATATGTATATGTACATATATGTATATATACACATATGTATATGTACATATATGTATATCTACATATATGTACATATACATATATGTACATATACATATGTATGTACATATATGTATATGTACATATATGTAGATATACATATATGTACATATACATATGTGTATATATACATATATGTACATATACATATGTATGTATATATACATATATATGTACATATACATATATATACATATGTATACATATACACATATATATGTATATATATGTATATGTATATATATACATATATATATATATATGTATATATATGTATATATATGTATATATATATAATATAGACTCACACACAAACACATATATACAACTATGTTATTAGAAACAAGAAATGAGAAACAAAGCTGCAACTACAATTGATAAGAAACACTATATCTAAAGGTTACCTCTCTTTCTTTGCACACACACACACACACACACACACACACACACACACACACACAGATTCTCACACACACACATATTACAAATGTAAAAGTGATTAATTTTTTAAATATGTTTAAAAATTATTTAAAATTAATCTACATTATATATTATTTAATAATATATATTTTTAAAATACATCATACTAATTATGTTTTTTAAATTTTAGATAAATTATTGGATTGGGGGGTCACCTTGTGGTGTAATGGTGACTTGGTTGCACTATTACTAGTGCAATCAAGGTTCAAATCTTGCTTGGCCTATAACAATGTTAATGTTGGTTGGGCGCACCTTAGTTATCACGTGTGGTGGTGGATAGGTGCATGTTGTGAGTGTTAAATATGGGCCTCTCGATTCACACACACTTCAACATAATAATTATTCGTGAATAACATACCGAGAATGAACATGAGGTTATTCATTTGACATGTAGACACAAGGTGACAGGTTGCCTTCTAACTAGATGGGGTTCACTAAGTGCTCTCAAGATCGAGAGTCCAACAACCAGACCAAGCTAGGATGAAGGATTTAAATGGAGATATGAATGCATTAATCTAGATGATATGCATAGTAAGATATTTACAAGGTAACCAAAGTAAGCTAGAATTGGTGCAAATAACTTAGATGGTGAGCATATGGATGCAGTGCAGATTTGAATGTGAGTGAATTAGCAATTTTAGAAAAACTTCAATACCTACTACTCCTCCTTTTTCTTCCTTAGAGAGTCTTGTATTTATAAGTTTCCCATAACCAACTGGGGTAGGGTTTGAACCAACCATGATGAGGTTGAGTTTGAATAAACAATTTGAATTGGAGATCACACTAGAATAAACAATGCAAAGTGGAGATCCCACTAGAATAAACAATCCAAAGTGGAGATCCCACCATGGTTAAACAAGTAATATCCTTGTACCGCATAATGAATAGAATATTCATTCATGGACAGGGGGTCTCTTTTCAATATAAAATTGATTTCAAAGATAATTATCTATTTCCTTTTATTCTGCAATTGATATTTGTGTGTTTATTTGTGAATGGGTTTATATTAATTGATTTGTTTGATTTATTAAATTCAATTAATTCATTTTGAACCTTCACCTTAAGATGTAATTCTACATTTAGATGTTTGACCAATTTTGCATCATTACATTTGCCCCTCTTTGGATTGATGTGCGAGCAACACATTAATTCAAAGATATTGTGAGTTTGAAGCATGGGATGAGAATTGAGATTGGTTCCAAATTTGAAGATTTGAAGACCAGTTGATGAGATTTTCAGGGTTATCTCTAGAATGAAGCTTAACCCTCTAGAGTACAGATAAAACACTTGGATATTGGTCTAATAGAGCAAAGATTGTCTTGATTTATAGAATTATCCCCAGAATAAGGCTCAATCCTCAAGAATTAGGGTTAGATTGCCCTGATACCTCTTTGATTCAAAGATTGTCGTGATTTGTAGAATTGTCCCAAGAATGAGGCTCAATCCTCTGGAATTAGGGTTAGATTGCCCTAATACTTATTTGATTCAAATATTATTGTGACTTGTAGAATTGTCCCTAGAACAAGGCTTTATCCTTAGGAATTAGGGTTAGATTGTTGCGATACCTATCTTCGAGCAATGATAAGGACTGTTATAAGTTTGATCATTTGGATAGCATATGATGCTAGATAGGGGAAACAAAAATGCCCTGTGTGATAAGATGTCCCTAGTGAAGAGGACATTGTGTTCAGATTTGAAGCTATTTTTGAAAGATTTAATGATGTTTTAACGATGTAATCATGTTTAATGATGTAATCATCATCCTGCCCCCTCAGGAGCAAAGTGAAAAGATGAAATCTCACAATTAAGGTGATTCAGATTTGATGTGAAGGTCCGGTTGACAATAATTGACCATAGTTGACTAAAATTGACCAAGGTTGACTTTTTTTTGCAAATTTTGAAAAAGTTGGAGCAATGTTGTTTTGGTGATATTCTTAGATTCATAGAGTATCAATAAGATGAACTACACAAGTGTCCGATCGCGTCCGTCCCAAAATTTTAAAGTATGATTTTAAGCTGTTTACGTGTGTCAAATTTCAAATTTGACCTTGAAAATGTGTTTAGAGTAGTCAAATTAGCTAAGGGGGTGATTTTCACATCAATCGATGCATTTTGAAAAATTAGGTCAAAACCTATATAAGGGCCTAAAAGGTCTTTTTCAAATCATTTGTGGCTTTTTTCTTTTGCAAGAAAAGAGCTCTAAGGTGAGAAGATGGTGGTCTTGTTCAATCCCATTGATTTGAGCATTCTAGGCATCACTGTTGGCCGACAAACTATGGACTTCTGGTGAGTTGTTGAGTAACTTCTTATGCATTTCAAATTTGACGCATTTTGATCAATTTTTTGCATGTTCTTAATGTTTTAAAATCTCATTGTCATTGGTCGTTGCGCGAGGACCCATTTTCTCACATAGTCCTCTAGTGAATCTTGTGCAAGAAAGTGCTACTAGGGAACTTCATTGCATGGAGTGTATGGTTTCTTTGCACAGGAAGAACTCAACTCTCACATGAGGAACCCTAAAAAGAGCTCTTTTTTCACAATATAATAGTTTGAGCTCACGCGAGGTTGTTTCCTTGTGCGAGATTATACATCTTTGCATGAGAATTTGGTTCTCTCGCGCAAGATTTGAAAATCTTGCGCAAGCTTTAATGTCAATTTGCATGCAAAATGTCATGTTTGTTGTCTGTTTTGCATTGTCGTTAGTCTTTGTAGTATGTTTTCATGATATTTTGACTATAGTAGTAGTAGCCGGTTTATACGAATATGAGATACTAATTGTGTTCATGTTTTTTGTCTGTTTTGTAGGTTAGCTTTCTAGATATCTCATTTAGATCTCACTATCCAGCCATTGGAGTGCTGATTTGATAGTTAGATGTAGTAGAGATGGCACATATTGATACCCTTGGCCTTTTGCATCTTTGTGATGTCCCCGATCTATGGTTGAATCACAATTTGTTGACAACACTGGTAGAGTGTTTCTTCTCATAGACAAACACCTTCCATTTTCCTTTGGGAGAGATGACCATCACACCCAAGGACATCTACAGGATGCTTCAGATTCCCTTCCATGGGCCATGGATTGAGTACGACACATAGCTATGATCGGGTGCATTAGCACTAAGGGCCATCTCTCAAGAGGAGTTCATTATGGGTAGAGCTATCCCATGGGAGGAGTTAGTGTAGACATATGGTCCTACACATAAATTAACAGTTGTACTTGGCACATTCCTTGGATGCTTTATGATGCCTGATAGAGGTTAGCACAGTTTGGAGTGTGGATGGGGTTGGATGTTGTAAGAGCCAACACTTTTTGGATGGGGTCAGTGTATGCTGGTTCATATGTTACTTGAGATGTACGAGGTCATGTATAGGGAGAAGAAGAGAATGATAATCGATGTGTATGTTCTTCAGGTATGGGCATGAGAGAACTTGCCCATTATGAGGCCAATTTGTGATGATATTAGGTAGCTTGACGAGCCTTACATTTGTCGATACAGAGGATAGATGACCCAGATTGCTCAGGTAAGACTAAGCAATGGAGAGGTCAGATTGATGACTTGATAGTAGTAGTATGGCAGCCCTGGAGAGAGTCGAAGGCTTGGGATGACGCCCAAGCACAACTGGGGTATATGTTTGCCTCTCGACCACTAATTGGCCACTCGATCTAGATGATTGAGAGATTTCCCTTGACACATGTGTGGCAACAGTGTGACCGACCATAAGATATATCTCAAGAGTACTATACTTACACCTACTTCACTGAGGAGGTGAAGAAGGGGTGGTTTGCCAACTTAGACCTTGGGAGGTCGATGATAATTGGACAGACCATCATTATGATGCATTGGGATTATATGACAATAGTCATAGATGGAGGGATGAATCTCGAGTGTAGGAAGCATTTTGTGAGCCATCCCTTTCCTCATTTTATAGATTTAGTGGGGATGGTGGTGCCAGTGCAACCAGTGCAGGCACCACCGTAATAGCCACACTGGCATGTTTTACGACAACAGACTACATAGGTTCTGATCCCTCCTCATTAGATGAGAGTGGATCTTGACACTAGTGGCAGTGGGTTTGGTCAGTGGAGAGCCTGTGGTGAGATGGGCACATTGGGTGCTATTGGTGGTGATGCCTAGAGGCAATGGGTGGAGGACCAACCTCCATGATCGGCATAGCAAGATGCAGCTAATGAGGAGATGTAGGATCAGCCTGCTACCATGCCAGAAGGCAGAGATATCTTGGTACATACCCAAGGTGTTCTTAGGAGGAAGTTAGGATTACACAACATCAGTTGGGAGAGCTGTAGATACAACTTGTAGTCATGGACCTGGGTTTATCAGATTGGGACTGTAGACACCTAAAAACCTTTAGAAAAGAAAGTATTTTTATTTTCTGAAAAATTCCTAATGACATCAATCATTTATTAATTATTTAATTAATTTATTTATTTTTATGCCATTAAATCCCTTTATCTTAATTAAAAATATTTAATTAAGGAATCCCTCCCAAAAATGTTTAAATCTTATTTAAACATTATTTCCTTATTTATTAATTATTTAATTAATAAATTGACCAAAAAATCCAAAATAAATAAAAAATTTATTTTTTGCCCAAAACTTGGCCAATTTCCTTAAGACCACTAACCTCTTCCAAAATCTTCTAATCCTTCTTTAATTTTGATTAAAGGCTAATCCCATCCTTTCCTACCCCTAATCCCAACTCAAAATATTTAATTAAGATTAAATATTAATCCTCATGTTTATTAAAAAAGTTTTAATAAATATCTCCTCAACCCAAACCCTTGAAATAAATAAAACTTTATTTATTTCCTAAAAATCTAATTTATCCTCATCCTAAGAAGTTCTAGACTCTTTTAAAAAGTCTTCATCCTCATCCTAGGAAATTCTAGACTATTCTAGAAAGTCTTTATCCTCATCCAAAGTCTAGACTCTTCTAGAAGATGTCTTTAAACCTAATCCTAATCCCCTCCTAACCTTGTCACATTCCCTAAACATGGTTAAGACTTACTAACCCAAGCCAAAGTTAACAAATATCTCCTCCTTCACCCACCCTCATTAAATGCCATCCACTTGCCTATTCCTAAGCTTATCCTAAACCATCATAATCCATCCTCTAATCATTTGCACAATCCTAAGCAAGCTTAAAACCCTCCTAATCAAGCCCAAGTCAAAATTGCTCTCATCTCCCTCAAAATATCTCAACCATAAAACTTTATGAAGCCCACTAGGTCATAAATGACTCTTCCAAGCCCTTTTATTGCTCTTACACGCCATTATGAGGGTCTTTATGAAAATTTTATCCCTTGAGCCTCCTTTGTTGACTCATCCTTCCCCTTTTCTCCATCCTCTCACCCTGTGACATGTGTCACTCTCTGATTGGCTGTAAGGAAGCACAATCCATGTGCTCTCTTCTCATACAATCTGAGCCCTCCATGAGCTTTTTCCCATCCTTGCATCTTAGCCCTCAATCCCTCAAGCCTCTTGCCTATAAATTGGATCCTTCCCCTTTGCAAAATAACACAATCCATGAAGTAAAGTCATAATGCCATTTTAAGAAGCCATTTTACATCAAAACCATACACTCACACCCAAATTCCAACTCCATTTGAAGCCATTTTTGAAGCATAAACTTGAGCATACATCCTATCTATTTAGACAAAGCCACTCAACAAGAGAGCTTCTTATTGAGAGAGTCCATTAATGGCTCATATTCTCAATTGAGAGCTCATCTTAGTCTATCTTGAAGTTTATGAATTTTGTTTAGTTTGTAGAAGCTTTATTTAAATTTGGTTTCTATTAGCATACTAACATTGCTCATATACAGGGACCAAGAGGTCCATAAACTATGAGAGGAGATGGGGTGCCATTAGGATGAGGCCCGACTATAGGCTTCTAGGGTAGTGTACTACTATGTTGCATATGTCATAGTTGTGTTTGATGTTGTGGGGAAGGTGCCCTAATTTTTTGAGTATGCTAGAGCATTAGAGGGTGTGCATGCTCCTGCTAGAGTAGATGCTCCTCCTCCTCCTCCTAGAGTAAAGGGACATAGCTAGTGTATTATCTTCTATTTTTGTTCTAGTTATGTATTGATTGATGTACCAACATCATTTTGTATCATTTTGAGATCGAAAGTGCTCGAGTAGCACCCAATTTTGTATTAGTGTATATTTGACTCCATTGGACACACACACACACACACACACACACACACACACGAGAGCTCTTATTTTTTCACTATGGCATGTGTCACACTTTATCTCTTCTATTTGTTCGTACATGAGATGTATAGCTATATAAAGGTGATTGATGCCATTTGCTTTCATGTATGAATATGTAGCATAGATATGCAAATGTGATTGACCAAGATCTTATGCAGGTTTCAAATTTTTTGTTCAAGGTGAAATGTGATACTTTTGAAGAGATAAACACCCTCTTGAGGTGAAAGACGAAAGTGAAGAAGTATTGTGTGCTACATCCAAATGCTATGCGAATATGAAATGCAACCTATGCTAGATGCAAGCCCTAAGACTGATTGTTGGACTCGTAAGATTTTTAGCATCATAGAGCTTTAGTGAACTTATGCATGCCCTACAATTTGCACTGACATTGCAATCATGAAAATATGAATATGGCACGTGTCTGATTTTTTTGGAATTGAATGTAAGTATTCGAGGCATAAGAATATGGAATGACCAGAACATTTGGCCCCTTTAATGGAGTAAGTGAACATAAGCATCAGAGCATAAACACTTGGATGAACAAAATGCTTCTTGTGTGAAAAGACACCAGACACATGAGAGATCCTTCTCATGCTAAGTAATTAGTAAGTATTCTATTTGCAACGACCCTTGCATTTGTAACCTGAGAGAAAAGTGTGTTACGTATTCTCGTAGTGACCCTTATGTTCACATATTAGGATGAGCACCAATATTTTACTATAGCATAGAAAATTCACTCAAACAGTCAAGGAAAAGAACCAACTATACTAAAGTGTCCATATAAAATGAGTCAAGGTACACACGACCATCCAACATGGGATAGAGGCTCTTACAATAGACACTCCTTTTATATGTATTCTTTAGATAATTGGAACTAAACCAACAAGCAACAATCAAAGAAAAGATCATGCCCCCAGTCCTTGCTTCTGTAGTCAAAAGAGACATCCTCGAGTTGCACAAAGGGAAATGATAAAGTGAAAACCCAACACACAAAGAAAAAGCTTATCATTGCTTGAATAGTGTTATCATTTTCAATTTAGTTTTAGTGGATTGATGTCAGGTGTCAGAATTTAGAACAAATCTACCAGAAATCTCTTCAGTAGGAGGATGATAGTAGGCAGAGTTAGAACAATTGGTGACTAAAGTCAGAGATAATTTCTTCATTGAAAGGAATCTCAACTGGAGACTAGGCGATAGTAGACAGACACAACTATAAGAATTGGTGACTGACACGAAGCTGATCTTCTTGGTGAAGAATCTTGATAGTAGAGTAGGCAATAGTAGGAAGACATAGCTAGAACAATTGGTGACTGAAGCTTGAGAGATTTTTTGAGAACCATAAGGTGTTTCCCTTGAGACTAGGACCAATTTCAATCCATATAGGGGTTTCAAGAAAAGTCTTGAAGATAATTGAGAGTATATGCATGAGCTAAGGTAGAAAACCAAAGCAAGAGAGCAACTGTACAAGGGTCAAAAGAGGCATCGTAAGATGAAGCATATTGAAACAAGAGGTGTCTGTGACCAAGTATTTAACATACGGGAAGTGCCTCCTGCACAGAATCATATTGCACTGGAGCTATCAAAAGACATCATGCCTGATGGGCTTGGTGCAATATGCTAGTTTTGTTATGGGTATTAGGTTTGAAAACCTTTGTAGAAGCAACTTTTGGCAGACCATATTGCGGCACAACTTTTGGGAAGACGATATTGCAATGCAACAATAAAAAAGGCATCACATGTGGTGTGCTAACAAGATATAATTGGTTGCAGTGTGAGGCAAGATATCACACTCGTGCAAATGCTGAGCCACGTTGCATGGTGGCAAATTATTCAGGATAAATAGTGGATATCTCATCGATTCCTATTATGTCAGTAGTATGCCACCAACGGACCAAACAAAATTTGGTGAGGATCGAGCCATAAATAGGTGCTCGAGAATTCACCTAATTACTCAGTGCATTTGAGTGCAATAAAATCTATCTGTGAAGAAAGCATCTGTGTGATTTGTACTCATGGACAACTCACAGGAGCAGTTGTAGCAAAAATTTGAGATGGTGGAGGCGGCGATAGGAGGATGGGTCGATGATGACAGTGATAGCGTAGTGGAGAAGAAATGGTCACACGATGCTTCATCTCATCATGATGTGCGAAGGTGTAACCGAGAAGTGATGGATGCTGACCAAGCCAAGCCAAGCCATGAACAAGCCGAAGGTGATGCAAAGAATCCCATATTGCTGAAAATGTTGTCAAAAAGTGCAGTGAAAGTCATGGAGAGCACCATGAAAGTTGTGGAGATGGTGAGTGGTAGAGTGCAAGCTGCAGAGGTTGATGCACACCTCCATGATGTAGATAGTCAAGTAAATGACCAAGTGTCATTGGAAGAGACTTTTCTGAATGTGGAGCAAGGGTCTGTGGAGAGGCCAAAAGCGTCACCATGGAAGCAACAAAAACACATTTTGGGGGGAACCAATAATACTCCTGAAGAGAAGATAGGAGGTTCTACGATGTCTGCATTTCGATCATATCCTTGAGAGGGTCTTGATGTTACCCTACAACTAGCTCATGATGCGGTAGTGGTGATGGGAGCGGAGCTGAAGAGAGCTCTGGCAACCGAAAAAGAGCGGGTTGATAATGTCGAGAAGGACTTAGAGTTCTTTCAAGGTCTGTCTGAAAGAGCTTGTGAAGATAGCACATGAAGGCCCCGTTTGGTTGCTGGAAGATGAGGGCCAAAACTGGGTTATCAAGGGTAAAACCAAGTTTTGCAAAAAAACTTTGGTGTTTGGTTGGTTAAAATTATAACCTGATTTTCAATTTCATCTTTCAATTTTGGTCAAAAATTGGAAGAAGTTTCTTCCAATAAAAAGGTGGAATTCGAAATTAAAACCAGGTTTTGAATTTTATGACAGTTTTTTTAATAATATTGTGGGGTCCACGGTATATTCATCTTCTGTGTCAACCAAACGGACAATTGGCTTTCCACACCACAAAACCAAGTTTTCGAAAACCTAGTTATAAGATAACTTGGTTATGCCAAAAATTCATCTTCCCCAACCAAACAGGGCCGAATGGAAGCCAAGCACTTGGAAGTAGTGTTGTCAGTAGAGCGAGCACGAGCAGAGACTATAGAGGCCTCTGTGAAGACTGAGAGAGCTTCCTTGGAAAGAATCCGCATAGAGATGGTCCTTTTGCATTCCTAAGTGGAAACATTCAGGCAGACCATGACATAGTCTAATAACATCGCGTATATGTCATAGAGAAACTGAATGCAACTAATACCAAGATTACTTGGTATTAGAATTAGCTGAGAAAAGAAAAACATGAGTGGGAATCGATGAAGATGTTAGTGAATAGATATGAGCATGAACATGACATGAAATAAAGGCTAACCACTCTCCTTGGACCAAAAAGACTGCAGATGGAGATGAAAGAAGTCATGGAGAAGTTTGTGAAGAATGCTCGAGAGGCAACCTATTACATAGGGATGTATCACCAGACGGTCCCTTTGGAGCACAGGAGAGGGATAGCCTACTCAAAGAAGCAGTTTATAGAAAAAATGAACATTCTACTAAGGCATGGCAACATCTCAATTCCAATGGATATAGTTTGGACCAACTCAAGGATGAACCTAGGGGGGTCCTCATTTGGAGCAGCGCAAGAGGGAGTGCCCCTGGCTAGAAATTTAAGTGTCCCACCTCTGCAAGGAGGAACTCAATGAGTGCGTGCTCTTTGTATATCTTTTTTGTGTAGAGCTTGTTGTAACACATGCTCTTTTAAGATTTTTGTTTCATGTGGTGTGTTTTATACCTGATGCTCATCATGAATAAAGCACATTTTGTTTTTGTTTTCTAAATAGTGTATCATATGTTTTATCATCCCATGCTGTTTGTAATGCCCCGCCAAGGGATCCAAAGAATTAACCTAGAATTTCACTAAATTTGGTAACATTTAAAAAAAAAATAAAAAATAACATGAAAGTAAATACCACATATATCTTATTCACAAGAACGGAAGCAATAGAAATGTCCATCTAAAAAATAAACATAACATACTTAACAGATTACATTCTTTAAGATCCCTTAACGTGAATTACATACATGTTTCCATCTAGTACAACATCCACATGAAATAATAATGATAAGTCCAATGTTTAAATATTACATTTCAAATGCTCATTCATCCTTTGTACATGTCACAGGGTATGACAAGCTCAAAGAATATACATATGTAGGATAAGGTACATCATCCTATTCTAATCCATGATACATCAAAGTAAAGATAATCACATGATACACATGATACATCATCATAGAAGTCATATACATCCATCATAAAGATCAAACAAAATAAACTAAGTGCACGGTTCCTCCCAACCGTTAATAGCATCATTAGACCATCGTGAGCCCTAGCCATCCCTCCGTGCATAACATCCCAAATCACCGAAGAGATCATCGGCATTAACATAGTAAGAATGTCACTCCTAATAAATACAACATCATATGTAGAAGTAATCTAACATGCAAATATAAGCATAAGATAACATCATCTAACATATGCTAATCATCAATGAAAGGATACATATCCACCATCACAAAGGACACTTCAGCCACGATGTCTCAATGAATCTCAAATGATAAGAGTCGAAAATACACTACCTCCTGACCGCGTGGTACCTAAGTGGTCCACTCCCACCGTGCTGAGGAGATAATCTCAAGTCCCAAACAGGCTATCAAAATCACATAGCACAAGTCTCTGAAGTCAAGGAATCCTAAAAGTATACTAACTCAAAGGTTCCAATCACAAAACAGACATCTACTTCCCAGAGGCACACAATGACATGTAGGAACCTACTATGCAAGCGGGAAAGTGTCATCGCATTTATCTCGTACAAGTTACCTCATGCGGCCACTAGTATCCTCTCATACTGACAAGGCATACTATGGAATGCAAGGTCGCAACCATGTGTTCTCACTACTCCCATCCTAGCCTATACAAGCACTCAAGGCATGGGCGAGAACCAAAACTCTTATCTTTTTAGGTTCATTCAGTTAGTATTAAGTGTGAATGTTATCACTTATTAATCCAACTTATAATGAGTTACCCTGGCAGCCTCTTAGGGCCGCGGCCTCCATTGCAAGCCACTTCCCGACACTACATGCAGATATCCTACCCTAATGCTCATGGTATCATAAATCATCAAAATCACTAAAGAAATTCCATAATAAAATCATCAAATATCCACAATAAGAATCATCAAATATCCATGATAAAATCATCAAATATGCATAAAAGCATCAAATCTCCATGAGCAACATCCATAGAAAATCATGACTACAATAGCTCTCTATTGGCAACTGAAGTATCACTGATAATCAAAGTATCCATTGGTTCCTAATAACCAAAATATGTCTCAATCATACTGATTGAAGACTCCAAAAATGGTTAAGTCAAACATGTCACATCATGACATCATTAAGAACAAATCCACATATCAGTCCCATCATGGCGACTACAATATAACCAAGGATAACTGATTGATGACCAAAAATAATGGTTAAGTCAAGGGTCTCAAACATAAGAATCTCAACTTTAACAATCAGTAATCACAACCAATACATAGAGCATTCCATCACATAATCATGGTTGGGTTTATAAAGATCGAGAATAAAACATCATCATAACATTACAAACACATAACCCCCAAGCCTCTGGTAGACATCCTACACTGGTCAACACTAGTCAACCCAAAACCCAAAACATAGCATAAGGAATACACAATGTAAACACATGTTTTGGTTTTGCTAAGTTTTCAAATTTGAATGTAAAACTCTCAATTTACGTTTCCCAATTAATATCAAGTGGAGAAATGTCACATTTTACCTAACCCATGTTTTTGCTTGATAGATAAAAGTTCCTCCATTAGATTCAAATTTCCTAATTGATTCAATAATATTTTATAAAAAACTTTGTTTGAATAACAACATTTCCAATAATCAAAACTTCGATTATATATTCTAATAATTAATCTTAATTAAATCTAATGTTTAATTAAATTAATTATTAATATCTCTTCATAACCTTAATAACAATACTTTAAATCATTAAAAGAGTGATCCATCAATTTAGAGCTTAATAATAATCATTTATAATTAATTATATATATACATATATACTTATATATATATATATATATATATATATATATATATATATATATATATATATATATATATATATATATATATATATATATATATATATATATATATATAATAACATTTAAAAATTAATAACATTGCAACATTTTCAAAATAACAAAATCGAACTCATATCAAATTTGCATATGAAATAACGTTGCAAGTATAATTAAAAAAAATGGCATATATCACAATGCGATTTTAAAAAAAAATCGCGCTACTATCAATACGTCCGCACCGCGGTACCCTGCGATCTCGCAGGCCTGCGGTGGGTGGGGTAATAAATACCCGCCTGCCCAACATCACAATGTAAATGAATATTATTATTTCTTAACAATCGCTTACGCGATTTTGAATCGGACTGTGTGATATGGATTTTTTTAAAAAAAACATTTCATAAAATGTTTTCGCCCACGGTATGTCATCCGATTTTTTAACACATGTAAATATATATATATTATATATATACATATGTATTTATGTATGTATGTATATATATATATATATATATATATATATATATATATATATATATATATATATATATATATATATATATATATATATATATATATATATATATACTGTGATATTTATAATTCTGTATATTATATATATATATATATATATATATATATATATATATATATACAGTATATTTATAATTCTGTATATTATATATATATATATATATATATATATATATATATATATATATATATATATATATATATATATATATATATATATATATATATAAAAGCAAAATGACAATTTATGAATACAAGCTTCCATTTTTTAGAATTTCTCTATAAACCTTGGATTTCCAAAATTTCCAATAGTTAATCTAATGGGTTTGACTATGAGTTTTCAACTCTAGCCCCGTGTCATTTTCAGATCTAAGTATATAGAATCCTCAAATAAATTTTAATTGCCCAAATTGAAAATGCATAATGAAATATGAGATTCCTCAGAAGATATATGGAAGACACGAAGAAGACAGAAATGCATGATGCGGAAATAGCATAAGTAAAATCACAAGAATCTACCCGGATTTTGATGCTAATTCACTCTTCCTCAGAAACCCATAGAGCAAGCTCCCTTCTTCAGAATTCTCGAGTCCTCCAATGCTCCAATTGTTCTCCACGCTATCCACGCTATGTCTAAGCTTCTAGGAATGCCTGAATATAAAGAGCTCTCAGGAAACCTCTAGAATGCTTCTAGAAACAGCTGGAAGGTGTCACCAACTAAGCATGGGTCTTTTCCAACCTTTTTGATGAGCCATAGGGTTGTAGACACCATGTGCTTAATTGATGCACTAACTCCCGTGTTGTTGACACATGAGAAATAGAGAAATGCGTTAATTCCCATGCAAGCTTATAACTCCAATTTACTTTTTAAATAATTTCCATTTAAATATTTATAACTTCCATTTTAATTTTTATAACTTTTATTTTAATTTTTATAACTTTTATTATTATTATTTGTTTATTAATTTATTAGTATTTTATAATTATTATTTATTTTAATTTCTAATTTTCTTTTATTTAATTCTTTTCTCTCAATTAATTCTCCTTTAATTAATTATAATCAAAATATCAAAGATCATGATATTTAATTTTCTCAAATAATTAATTTATTAATTAAATGTATTTGTTGAGACTTAATTAATAGAAAATTCACCATAGACCTCCAAGATAAAATATGAAAACCCATCATAGGACAATTCATACAAAATCAGTCTAAAGGATTAAAAATCACGAAATATGTCATCCGACACATTCATGGGTACTCAACTCTGATACTTGTCCTAACTCACTAGGACAAATGGTTTTAGGGTTTGGGATTTGGACTTGAGAATTTATCTCCCCTCTCTTATCATTGAGATAGTATAATAGGGTACGCTCATCCTGGCAATTCAGGGAAGTCGATACCCGGTACCTGCAACCTGCAAAAAAACTATGCATGTACATACAATATATATAGTGCTAAGCTAAATAGGCAATGACAGGAAGTGGTGCATCATGTAGATCCCGACTAAGCAGGTGACTACGACTCCCTTCCTTAACCACATCAGAAGCGCCATACAATAAGAAAATACGCACACCATACACATGCAAGTATGGGGTAAGTATCCATAATAAAACACATGAGATAATAAACCATCTAACTAATCATGAACAATAACTGAAAACAATATAATGATCATCATACATACATGTTATGTAAAGTCTAAATGATCTCATCATATAACAACTGAATCCATAACATAATGTCTGATAGTGTCAAAACAATACCACTAATCCATTAACATAAAGCTAGTCTATCACAGTCTGATAATAATAGCAATAATATGTCCATAAAAGATGTGAACGAGGGTAGGCACTACATCCACCCCCCTTTGGATTAAGCTTACTCCTGGAAGCCTACAAACAAGTAGGGATATAACTCCCTCAATCTAGCTGCATCCTCCCAAGTAGCTGAAGAATCATCAGTAGGGTCCCATTGGACCCTTACCTGTTCAATGGTTCGACCCCTGAGGGTCAATCCCCGCTGCTCCAGAATGCGAACCGGCTCCAAAGCCAGCTGTTTGTCCTCTACTTGCAATGTATTCCAATCAAGAACATGCACAATATCAGGAATGTACTGCCTAAGCACTGAAACATGGAAAACATCATGAATGCGAGCTAGGCTGGGCGGTAGAGCAAGGCGGTAAGCAACCGGGCCAATCCTCTCTAGAATCTCGAATGGTCCCAAAACGAGGTGCTAGCTTAGAACCCTTTTCATAATGGATCAGACTCTTTCGCGGTCACACTCTCAAGAAAACCTTATCTCCCACTGCAAACTGCTTATCAGTTCTATGAGCATCAACATACTTCTTCTGCCTATCCTGTGCCGTAGTCAAATACTCACGGATATGCACTGCCCGTTGCTCCATATCACGAAGCATCTCAGGACCCAACAGGATGCGATCCTCAAAGTTGTCCCAACTCAAGGGTGTACGACAAGGATGACCATATAATGCTTGAAAAGGTGCCATGCCAATAGAACTATGATACCCATTGTTGTAAGCAAACTCCACTAGGTAGAGATAGTCCTCCCAATATGTCTGCCTATCCATCACATACATCCGTAACATATCCTCCAAAACCTGATTCACCCTCTCTATCTGACCATCAGTCTCTGGATGATATGCCGAATTGAAGTTTAATTGCGCTCCAAGCTCATGCTGCAATGATGTCTAGAATGCAGATGTGAATACAGGATCCCTGTCAGAAATGATCTTTCTAGGAATACCATGTAATCTCACAATGTCACACATGAAGACATTAGCTACAGAAGTTGCTGTGTAAGAAGACCTGATGGGTGAAAAATGTGCCACCTTAGTCAACCGATCAATAGTGACCATGATAGCATCATGACGATGAACAGTCATAGGTAATCCTACAATGAAATCCATAGAGATGATATCCCACTTCCAAGAAGGAATGAGATTTGGCTGCAAAAGTCCAGCTGGGTGCTGGTGTTCTGCCTTGACTCTCTGACACTCAAGACACCTAGCCAAAAAATCAGCAATATCTCGCTTCATTCCAGACCAAAAGAACAAACGTCTCAAATCAGCATGCATCTTCTTGACACCTGGATGTGCTGAGTACGGTGTACGATGGGCTTATGCTAGAATCAAGGTGCGAAGCTCATCCAGAAATGGCACATAAATCCTCCCTAAATGTCTCAAAAGACCATCTGATTCTCGAACGTAACCTGAAAACTTACCTTCCAAGGGTCTTCTTGAATCTATCTCTCTGCACACTTCCTGATACCAAGAATCTGTAGGAAGTGCCTGAAGAATTTGACTCCTCAAATCGACACTAACGGTCATAGATGATACCACATGTCCCCTATGACTCAAGCATCTGCCACCACATTCTCCTTACCTTGAATGTACTTAACCTCAAAATCATACTCACATAGAAACTCCATCCATCGTCTCTGGCGAGCATTCAAATCAGGTTGAGTAAAAATATACTAAAGACTGCGATGATCGCTGTGTAGCTCAAATCTGTGCCCCAAAAAGAAATGTCTCCATCTTGTCAAAGCATGAACTACTGCTGCTAACTCAAGATCATGTGTAGGATAATTTAACTCATGATCCTTGAGCTTGCGTGATTCATACGCTATCACCCGTCCATTCTGCATCAACACTGCCCCAATCCCTTCAAGAGAAGCATCTGTACACACCATGAAATCTCCCTCTGGATCAGGTACTGCTAAAATCGGTGCACTAGTCAAAAGCTCCTTGAGCCTCTGAAATGCTTCCTCACATTTCTCTGTCCACACAAACTTCTTTCCTTTCCTCTGAAGAGAAGTGATAGGATGTGATATCCTAGAGAAGTTCTGGACAAATCTGCGATAATAACCAGCTAAACCCATGAAACTACGAATCTTTGACACGTTAGTCGGTGTCGACCAAACTATTATCACCTGAATCTTTGCAGGATCCACTGAAATACCATCACCTAAGATGACATGCCCTAAATATGAAATCTTTGATTTGAAGAATTCGCACTTAGCTGCATTAGCATAAAGCTGATTGTCTCTCAAACACTGCAATACCAACTGCAGGTGTTCCTAATGCTCCTTTTGATTCTTAGAGTATATCAATATATCATCAAGAAACACAAGTACAAACCTATCAAGATATGATCGAAATACACCATTCATCAAACTCATGAACACTGATGGAGCGTTAGTCAACCCAAAAGGTACCACTGTGAACTCATAATGCCCATAGCAAGTTCGAAAAGCGGTCTTGTGAATGTCAGCTTCCTTAATGCGAAGCTGGTGGTATCCTGACTTAAGGTCAATCTTCGAGAATACTGTAGCTCCCTTGATCTGATCAAATAAGTCATCAATCTTAGGCAAAGGATACCTGTTCTTAATAGTCACCTTATTCAACTGTCTGTAGTCGATACAAAGGCCCAAAGAACTGTCTTTCTTCTTCACAAAGAGCACTGGAGCTCCCCATGGTGATACACTAGGTCGAATGCTCCCTTTGGCCAGAAGTTCCTCTAGCTGAAGATGTAGCTCACCCAGTTCCTATTTAGTCATCCGATAAGGAGCTTTAGAGATAGGCTCTGCTCCAGGAATTAGATCAATGCTAAAATCGATATCCCTCTTTGGAGGCATGCCTAAAATCTCACTTGGAAAAACATTTGCGTATTCCTGCAAAATCGGGTGATCTAAAGTCTTCCTCACAGGATCTTCCTCATCAAGATCATTTACCATAACAGATAATATTTGACATCCCTTATGGAAACTTTGCTTCATTTGCATAGCAAAAATCATCCGCAGAGATATAGGCCTTGGTATTCCAACTATCTTCACATCATTCCCTTGGTCATCTTGGCACAAAATAATCTTCTTCTTGCAATCTATACTGGCTTTATAAGTTCCAAGCCAATCCATGCCTAAAACCACATCATAGGAACCAAGGGGTATGACTTGAAGATCCACTACAAAAACAAAGCTTCCTAAGCTAAGCCCACACTTATGAACTACAGAGTTCGTGGAGACCTTGATACCTGAGGCTAGTTCCACTTGCCAACCATGATCTTGCTTCACCGCATCCAGCTTACACTTAAAAACTATAGATGGTGCAATAAATGAATATGTAGCTCCTGAATCAAATAATACTAAAAGAGATATACCTCGAATAGCACCTGTGGTCTCAACCACTGTTCCCTGATGATTCGCCTGACGATGTTCAACTGCTGCAAATACTCTATGGGCTCTACCTGCATCACCAATTGTAGGCTCTGAAGCTGTAGGCCTAGGTCCTGAAAATTGAGGTGCTCGCTGTGGAAACTGAGCTGCATAATGACCAATCTGTCCACATGAAAAACATTCTGTATTCCTACCAGATCCTCTACCCATAGGTGGTACATTTGATTGCTGACGGCTGTTCCTACTAACAAACGACTAACTACTCTGAGCTGGCTGATTGGGCTGATTTTGTTTATTACGTTGAGCATTGCGGTTGTTCTTAAAGTTAGAACCTTTGCCACCACCTTGAGCCTGAGAATTTGATCCCTTCTATTGTTGCGTCTGCTGAGACTGCTGCTGAAACTATTTTTCCTTAGAAAAGAAAGGCTTCTTATTACCACCTGAATTGAAGTTGCCTTTAGATCCTGACGCTGCTGGCGCTCCTACAAAACCACCTTGACTAAGGTTGACACTTTGCTCAACAAGGATTGCTCGATGTACCGCATCCTTGAGGGTTTTTGGCTCAAATACTTTGACACCCCCAATAATACGGTTGTTCAAACCCCTAATAAAGTGTTGTGTCAACTGAGCTGAATTTTCACTGAACCCTGAAAAGGACATGAGCTCATAAAACTTATGCTCATACTTTGTCACTGACATAGTGTACTTCTTGAGATTATGAAATTCATCTGCCCTTTGCTATTTCCATTCCTCTGGTAGGAATCGTTCACGGAAACTCTCTAAGAATAGTTCCCAAGTGACACTGCTCATATCGATCCCCAGCTTCTTCTCCTCAATTGTCCAGCAAGTGGCCCCAAAATTCTCTAAATTGGTGATCGCAAATCTTGCCTTAACATTGCTGTCAAAGTCCTGCATAGCAAAAATCCTGTCGAGAGAAATAAGCCACTGCTCAGCCACATAACCAGAACCTTGCCCATTGAAAGGCTTAACCTTGGATCTTGAAAGATCCTTCATCTGAGTGGACACAATGGACCTCTGACAATCCTTCCGAGGACTTCTAGATCTGGGTCTATGCTCTTGTTTTGTTTGATGCACTTTAGGCTGTTCTTGAACAGGAGGTAGACGTTCTAGAATAGTCTGCATCAACTATCTCAGACCAACCTCTTTAGACTCAGCTTGGTCCTCTCCACGACTCTCTTCCTGCTGCCTATTAGAGTGCTCTTCCCTACTCTCTATACGAGCTGATCCCTCATGGGCAGACTCATGGGCACTGACGGCTCTGCCACAACCACAACCTCTTCCATGGCCTCTACCACGACCTCTAACAGAAGACCTAGTCCCAGATACCATCCTACAACAGTACAAAGTACTATTACAATCAAAAGACACATGTTTGTAATAGACTAAGTTCAGTTCTATGTTTAGGTCTAAGCAAAATTTCAGTTTTGACAACTAAGTGTTGAAGTATGAAAAATATACAAGTAACAGTTCAAGTTCTATTTTCAGTTCACCTAGTTTCAAGTTGAAGAGATACACTTAATAGTTCAAGTTCTAGTTGTTCCAAAATACCCAGAGCTCCCAATGTAGAAACTCGGGCTCTGATACCAAATGTAATGCCCCGCCAAGGGATCCAAAGAATTAACCTAGAATTTCACTAAGTTTGGTAACATTTAAAAAAAAATTAAAAAAATTACATGAAAGTAAATACCACATATATCTTATTCACAATAACGGAAGCAATAACAATGTCCATCTAAAAAATAAACATAACATACTTAACATATTACATTCTTTAAGATCCCTTAACGTGAATTACATACATGTTTCCATCTAGTACAACATCCACATGAAATAATAATGATAAGTCCAATGTTTAAATATTACATTTCAAATGCTCATTCATCCTCTGTACATGTCACAGGGTATGACAAGCTCAAAGAATATACATATGTAGGATAAGGTACATCATCCTATTCTAATCCATGATACATCAAAGTAAAGATAATCACATGATCCACATGATACATCATCATAGAAGTCATATACATCCATCATAAAGATTAAACAAAATAAACTAAGTGCACGGTTCCTCTCAATCGTTAATAGCATCATTAGACCATCGTGGGCCCTAGCCATCCCTCTGTGTGTAACATCCTAAATCACCGAAGAGATCATCGGCATTAACATAGTAGGAATGTCACTCCTAATAAATACAACATCATATGTAGAAGTAATCTAACATGCAAATATAAGCATAAGATAACATCATCTAACATATGCTAATCATCAATGAAAGGATACATATCCACCATCATGAAGGATGCTTCAGCCACGATGTCTCAATGAATCCCAAATGATAAGAGTAGAAAATACACTACCTCCCGACCACGTGGTACCTAAGTGGTCCACTCCCACTGTGCTGAGGAGATAATCTCAATTCCCAAACTGGCTATCAAAATCACATATCACAAGTCTCTAAAGTCCAGGAATCCTAAAAGTATACTAACTCAAAGGTTCCAATCACAAAACAGACATCTACTTCCCAGAGGCACACAATGACATGTAGGAACCTACTATGCAAGTGGGAAAGTGTCATCGCATTTATCTCGTACAAGTTACCCTGGCAGTTAGCTAAACTCCACGGGTCCATACAGATCTCATGCAGCCACTAGTATCCTCTCATACTGACAAGGCATACTATGGAATGCAAGGTCGCAACCATGCATTCTCACTACTCCCATCCTAGCCTATACAAGCACTCAAGGCATGGGCGAGAACAAAAACTCTTATCTTTTTAGGTTCATTCAGTTAGTATTAAGTGTGAATGTTATCACTTATTAATCCAACTTACAATGAGTTACCCTGGCAGCCTCTTAGGGCCTCGACCCCCATTGCAAGCCACTTCTCGACACTACATGCAGATATCCTACCCTAATGCTCATGGTATCATAAATCATCAAAATCACCAAAGAAATTCCATAATAAAATCATCAAATATCCACAATAAGAATCATCAAATATCCATGATAAAATCATCAAATATGCATAAAAGCATCAAATCTCCATGAGCAACATCCATAGAAAATCATGACTACAATAGCTCTCTATTGGCAACTGAAGTATCACTGATAATCAAAGTATCCATTGGTTCCCAATAACCAAAATATGTCTCAATCATACTGATCGAAGAATCCAAAAATGGTTAAGTCAAACATGTCACATCATGACATCATTAAGAACAAATCCACATATCAGTCCCATCATGGCGACTAGAATATAACCAAGGATAACTGATTGATGACCAAAAATAATGGTTAAGTCAAGGGTCTCAAACATAAGAATCTCAACTTTAACAATCAGTAATCACAACCAATACATAGAGCATTCCATCACATAATCATGGTTGGGTTTATAAAGATCGAGAATAAAACATCATCATAACATCACAAACACATAACCCCCAAGCCTCTGGTAGACATCCTACACTGGTCAACACTAGTCAACCCAAAATCCAAAACATAGCATAAGGAATACACAATGTAAACACATGTTTTGGTTTTGCTAAGTTTTCAAATTTGAATGTAAAAGTCTCAATTTACGTTTCCCAATTAATATCAAGTGGAGAAATGTCACATTTTACCTAACCCATGTTTTTGCTTGATAGATAAAAGTTCCTCCATTAGATTCAAATTTCCTAATTGATTCAATAATATTTTATAAAAAACTTTGTTTGAATAACAACATTTCCAATAATCAAAACTTCGATTATATATTCTAATAATTAATCTTAATTAAATCTAATGTTTAATTAAATTAATTATTAATATCTCTTCATAACCTTAATAACAATACTTTAAATCATTAAAAGAGTGATCCATCAATTTAGAGCTTAATAATAATCATTTATAATTAATTATATATATACATATATACTTATATACACACACATATATATTTATATATATATATATACATAACTATATATATATATATATACATAACTATATATATATATATATATATTAACATTTAAAAATTAATAACATTGCAACATTTTCAAAATAACAAAATCGAACTCATATCAAATTTGCATATGAAATAACGTTGCAAGTATAATTAAAAAAAATGGCATATATCACAATGCGATTTTAAAAAAAAATCGTGCGGCTATCAATACGTCCGCACCGCAGGTACCCTGCGGTACCCTGTGATCTCGCAGGCCTGCGGTGGGTGGGGTAATAAATACCCACCCGCCCAACATCACAATGTAAATGAATATTATTATTTCTTAACAATCGCTTATGCGATTTTGAATCGGACTGTGTGATATGGATTTAAAAAAAAAAAAACATTTCATAAAACGTTTTCACCCGCGGTATGTCATCCGATTTTTTAACACATGTAAATATATATATTATATATATACATATGTATATATATATATATATATATACATATATATATATATATATATGTATATGTATATATACATATATATGTATATATATATATATGTATATATATATATATATGTATATACATATATATGTATATATACATATATATATATATATACATATATATATATATACATATATATATATATATACATATATATGTATATATACATATATATACATATATACATATATATGTATATACATAGATATATATATATATACATATATATGTATATATATATATATATGTATATATACATATATATATATATATGTATATATATATATATGTATATATACATATATATATATATATATATATATATATATATATATGTATATATATGTATATATATATATATATATATATATATATATAAGAAAAATGACAATTTATGAATACAAGCTTCCATTTTTCAGAATTTCTCTATAAACCTTGGATTTCCAAAATTTCCAATAATTAATCTAATGGGTTTGACTATGAATTTTCAACCCTAGCCCTGTGTCATTTTCAGATCTAAGCATATAGAATCCTCGAATAAATTTTAATTGCCCAAATTGAAAATGCATAATGAAATATGAGATTCCTCAGAAGATATATGGAAGACACGAAGAAGACAAGAATGCATGATGCGGAAATAGCATAAGTAAAATCACAAGAATCTACCCGAATTCTGATGCTAATTCACTCTTCCTCAGAAAACCCACAGAGCAAGCTCCCTTCTTCAGAATTCTCGAGTCCTCCAATGCTCCAATTGTTCTCCACGCTATCCACGCTATGTCTAAGCTTCTAGGAATGCCTGAATATAAAGAGCTCTCAGGAAACCTCTAGACTGCTTCTAGAAACAGCTGGAAGGTGTCACCAACTAAGCATGGGTCTTTTCCAACCTTTTTGATGAGCCATAGGGTTGTAGACACCATGTGCTTAATTGATGCACTAACTCCCGTGTTGTTGAC
Organism: Cupressus sempervirens; assembly: GCA_028749045.1. Taxonomy (NCBI): domain Eukaryota; kingdom Viridiplantae; phylum Streptophyta; class Pinopsida; order Cupressales; family Cupressaceae; genus Cupressus; species Cupressus sempervirens. Next base: position 514,234,823 of record CM053791.1, read on the forward strand.
ACATGAGAAATAGAGAAATGCGTTAATTCTCATGCAAGCTTATAACTCCAATTTACTTTTTAAATAATTTCCATTTAAATATTTATAACTTCCATTTTAATTTTGATAACTTTTATTTTAATTTTTATAACTTTTATTATTATTATTTGTTTATTAATTTATTAGTATTTTATAATTATTATTTATTTTAATTTCTAATTTTCTTTTATTTAATTCTTTTCTCTCAATTAATTCTCCTTTAATTAATTATAATCAAAATATCAAAGATCATGATATTTAATTTTCTCAAATAATTAATTTATTAATTAAATGTATTTGTTGAGACTTAATTAATAGAAAATTCACCATAGACCTCCAAGATAAAATATGAAAACCCATCATAGGACAATTCATACAAAATCAGTCTAAAGGATTAAAAATCACGAAATATGTCATCCGACACATTCAGTGGGTACTCAACTCTGATACTTGTCCTAACTCACTAGGACAAATGGTTTTAGGGTTTGGGATTTGGACTTGAGAATTTATCTCCCCTCTCTTATCATTGAGATAGTATAATAAGGTATGCTCATCCTAGCAATTCAGGGAAGTCGATACCCGGTACCTGCAACTTGCAGAAAAACCATGCATGTACATACAATATATATAGTGCTAAGCTAAATAGGTAATGGCAAGAAGTGGTGCATCGTGTAGATCTCGACTAAGTAGGTGACTACGACTCCCTTCCTTAACCACATCAGAAATGCCATACAATAAGAAAACACGCACACCATACACATGCAAGTATGGGGTAAGTATCCATAATAAAACACATGAGATAATAAACCATCTAACTAATCATCAACAATAATTGAAAACAATATAATGATCATCATACATACATGAAATGTAAAGTCTAAATGATCTCATCATATAACAACTGAATCCATAACATAATGTCTGATAGTGTCAAAACAATACCACTAATCCATTAACATAAAGCTAGTCTATCACAGTTTGATAATAATAGCAATAATATGTCCAGAAAAGATGTGAACGAGGGTAGGCACTACATTGTTAATTCAAAACAACATGACTATTTAGACATTTAGCATTTTACAATTTTTTTAGTATTTTTGAAGTATATGGATGTTTTTGGAATTTTGAGACGTTTACCCTATGCACAAAATAGGACAACAAACTAAAGAAGGAAAGGTGTAGAAAGAAAATAGATATTTTTGGTATTGCTAAAGTGGCTATGACTGAGCTTTTACTAGGATAAGGACTTTTCTAGGACTATGTAATGACTATGTATGGTCCCAGCTAGTTAGGTTCCAACTTCCCTTTGTGTATCCTTTGTTGTTGATTCTTAGGGTTTTCCCTTAGGACGAGGTCACCCACTTGAAATTCACGTGGTTTTACTTTCTTACTATAGCTTCTTGAAATTCTCTTTTGATAAACTCATAAGTGATCAAATGTCACTTGCCATCGTTCATCTAGTAATTCTAGCTCTTGTAGCTGAGATATTCTGTAATCGTCATTAGTGATGAGGCCTTTTAGAGAGATTTGCAAAGTAGGAACCTCAACCTCAATAGGAAGCACATCATCTTCTCCATATACCAAAGAAAAAGGCATTGTTCTTGTAGGAGTCCTAATGCTTGTTCTATAGGCCCATAGAGTCAGATTAATTTGTAGGTGCCAGTCCCTTCCAAATTTGCTAACTGTGTGCTGTAAGATCTTAAGAATAAACTTATTGAATGCTTCGGCCTATCCATTACCTTGGGGATAATAGATGGAAAAGCAATGTTGCGTGAGTTTGAATTTTGAGTACAACTCCTTGAGATCTTTATTTTAAAATTGTCCCCCATTGTTAGTAATGATGGAGGATGGTACACCATACTTGCAAATGATGTAGCTGAGGATGAAAAGAGCTACAAATTTTCCATTAGCCTCAAAAAGAGAAACTACAACTACCCACTTTGTGAAGTAGTCTATAGCTGTGATGATGAACTTATGTCCATTCAAAGAAGATGGATTAATTTGACCCACTAGATCAAATACCCATTGTTGAAATTGTCAAAGCATAATAAAAGGAATTAGCTCCCTGGCTGGAGCATGAATTGGATTTACATGGAGTTGGCATTTTTTGTAGGACCTAGTGTATTTAATAGCCTCCTTCTCCATTTTTGGCTAATAGTAACTAGCTCTATTAAGCTTGCAAGCTAGTGTTAATCCATTTGAGTGAGATCCACAAATGCCTTCGTGTATGTCAATTAATGCGTATTTTGACTCATCGGGTTCTAGACACCTAAGGAGTGCATCATCAAGGCCTCTCCTAAAAATGTCATTAGCAATGATGATATACCATGAATAACTATGGATTAGGTTACATTTTTCATTCTAGGTTAGATTATCTAGAATTCTCTGGTCATGAAGGTAAGAGAAGATATGGGAGTAATGAGATGAATCATGTCCTATGATAGAACATATAATTTTTGATTTAGGTGGATCATAGGTAGGGTAGGATAACATTTCCATTGGGTACTCATGTTGAATTTTTTTTTCTAACATTTGTAATTGAAGTGATAGTAGCCATTGCATTCGCTGCCTTATCATTTGCCCAAGGAACTTGCTGGAAAGTGATATGCACAAAGTAATTTTTCAAGTCATCTCCAATTCTATTGTAAGGTATCAACTTATCATCTTTGGTTTGATCAATATTATTGACCCAGTTGATTACCAACTATGAGTCACCAAAGACATTGAGTTGATCTACCCACCATTCAACAATGATTTTCATCTAATTGATTAAGGCTTCATATTCAACAATATTATTTGTACAAGGAAATAAAATCTTGTATGCCTTGGGTAGGGAATATTGCTATGATATTATGAATAGAGTTCCAAAACCAGATCCCTTTTGTGTGAAAGAACCATCAAAGAACATAACCCATGTTTGATGTGTTAGAAATAGGATTGAATCATCACGGAATTCCACATTTAATGGTAGAAAATTTGCGTTGGTGCTTCTGCTAGTTGCTCAACAATTTATTTCGCTTTGATAGCTTTTCATTTGACATACTCAATGTCAAACTCACTTAGGATCATAACCCATTTAGCTAACCTTCCTGTTAGAGAAGCCTTTCAGAGTAAATACTTTAATAGATCAATCTTTTCTATTAGGTGTGTAGTGTGAATAAGCATGTAGTGTCACAACTTTTGGGAAGTGAACACGACTACTAAGAAATCTTTCTTAATCATGTTATGACTGAGATAGTAAATAGCTGTTCTTTTTTATTGTTTTCTTCTTGAGCTAGCAAAATACTAAGAGATGAATCCATCATAGAGATGTACAAGATAAGAGGTTTCCCATAAATAGGAGGCATCAAGATTGGCGAATATGCAAGATACTGCTTGATTTGTGTGAAGTTCTTTTTTGCAATTTACACTCCAATCATATTTCACACCTTTATGCAAATTTTTATTGAAAGGTTGTGATTTGGCAGCTAACTATGAGATGAAGTAAGAAATGGATTGAAGCCTTCCTTCCAGTCCTCTCATCTAACTAATGTTATGAGGTGGATGCATTTCCATTATAGCTTGAACCTTTCTGGGGTCCACCTTGATTCCTTTAGTAGATATGATGTAGCCAAGTAATTTTCCTAATATGACACCAAAAGCACATTTCTTTGGATTCAATTTGAGACTGAATTTCTGCATACGATCTAGGATAGGTCCTAAATCTGTAAGATAAGTTATTTGTTGCGTATTTTTTACTAGGTGTCATCAACATAGTCCTCTAGTATTTTATGCATCATATTATGGAAGATTGTCATTACTTCTTGTTGATATGTAGCACGAACATTCTTAAGTCCAAATGACATTACGTTCCAGCAAAAGGTACTCCATGCGTAGGTGAAAGCAATTTTCTCTTGATCTTTTGGCATGATTTTTATTTGATTGTAACCAGTATAACTATCCATTAGGGAATACATTGCATATCCCATAGTCATGTCCACTATCATATCAATGTTGGCAAGTGGAAAGTCATCCTTAGGACATGCTTTATTCAAATCTGGAAAATTTGTACAAATTCTGATGGATTTGTCATGCTTGGAGACTAGAACTATAATGGAGACCCATTCAACATGATCAATAACGTGGATGAAACTAGCCTTTAAGAGATTTTCTAACTCAACTTTGCCAAGTAATGCTACATGAGGGTGAATTTTCCTAAGTTTTGGCTTGATAGGTTTCACTCTTGGTGCTATAGATAGATGATGTATTATGAGATCAGGATCTAAGCCTAACATGTTTGAGTAGGTTCATGTAAAATTGATCTTCTTTTTCAAAAAAGACAACAAAATTCTAATTTTCCTCTTTGGATAAGGACTGTGCAAGATGTATCATCTGAGGTTGTTCCATAGTTCCCAGATTAATTGATTGTGTTGGCTCGATCCACACTGGTGATCTTTCCTGGAAGAGACTTGGAAGCACATCAAATATCTTATCCTTAGGTACCTCAGAGAGGTTTTCACCTTTGGATATGTCCCTTATTTTGACTATTTTTGGTTCTAATAGTGTCACAACATGGTTTTCATCATCATAATATCTATTCTTTTTCATTTTTATTGTATGATTGGGATATTTGATGTTTTCTTCAGTTACGTTGACGCTACCTCCCCTGGCGAAAGACTTTATAGGTTCGATAATGTGTAAATAGCAGACAAGAGCATAGTCATTCTAGAATAGAGGGACTTCAATAGATGTAGAATTTGAGTTCTAGTTTATTGACTTGGGATGGGTGAGTGGAAGAGAAGTGGTGGGTTTGATGGCATTCATAGTATAGTCATCAAATGTGTGGACAAGTAATTCAAGACCTAAAGTGATTTTGTCCAAAGGTATGTTTGAATCCCTTTGAGTTCTAACCACATTAATCAAATACTCATCAAAATTATAAGGATGGGACTCATCCAACCCAACCCTAGATGGTTCTCCTACTTCAATCTAATTTTTATAGGTGTGTACTTGATCTATATCCTTGTTGGAAGTTGCCTCAGAGAGAATCAAATTCATATTCTCCAGAGTCTGTGTTGCATGGAGTTAGATCATAGAATTCTCCATTAGTTATGGAAACCCATTCTCTACTCCCATTATCATCCTTATAGGGTTGTTCCTCGATCATAGTATGGCTCAGTTCACCTTATTCCTACTAACTTTGAGAAATATCTGTTGTACTGTCAGAGGAATCACTGTAAGTGTTGGCAACACTAACACATGGTAAAAAGTCATTTGGTTCTACAAATAAAATGTAGCAAGATCTAGCGGGATAGAATGAGGAAAGGTATCCTCATCATCAAAGGTCCCTTCTTAATTATGTGATTAATGTTTAGATGAACTATTAGTTTTTGACATGAATCTGTTGATCCCTAGATGAAAGGGAATTTTCTTGAAGCCTAGGCTTGTTGTGTCATGATGCCTTCTAAATGTAGCTTTGATTGGCTCAATCAAACCATTGTTGCATCCTATAGGACCTTTGCATTTGTAACCAAGGTGTTTGATGAATTTTATACCTAATCCATATTTCTTAGGAGTTAATTCATGAGCCTGGTTTGTAAGATTAGTTGGAACTTCCTCTTTGTATAACCATACAACAATAGCTCTATTTTGTTCCTTGACTTCCATAGGTACGTTATATTTGACAAAGGATTCACTAAAATTAGTCTTGGGTGAACCCAAAAAAGGTCTCTTTTCTTTAGACAGTCTCTTGTAATGATGGGGAGACTTAGGAAGAGATGTCAAAGACAAGATAGGTGATACCCTCCCATGTTTGTTTCTATCAGCTTCAAAGTCTTCTCTATTTCTTGCAGTTTAGCAACCTAGTTGTTTGTAGACTCTCTATTAGTAGGGACAAGACTATCAACGGATTTAAGCATGTTGCAAGTATAACTAGTATTAGCAAGTATAGTAACTTCAACTCCTTGGAAGGGAAATTTGATGGATTTGATAATACATTGAAGGTGTTTCTTGCATTTCATGAATTTATGGTCTCCCTAACAGAATGTTGTATGCCAAGGGGATGTCAAGGACTTGACAAGTAATGTTTCTTTCTAGAGGATTGACTTGGAGAGGCAACACAATAAGACCTAAGGATTTTTGTTCTACCTCATCTTAGGATTTGATGGTTATTTTGTAGTGGGGATCGATAAACTCTTTCCCATAGCCTAATTGTTTAAGAAAATTTTCTAAACAAATGTTAAGACCTACCCCATTGTCTATCAGTACACGGGGAACACAATTTTGGTGTATCATGACCTCAATGTGCAACAATTGGTTATGTAGATAACTTAAATAATTATCATCCTCTTTGGAAAAGGACAAATAATGAGGTGAGGTTAAGTGACCTACCATAGATTGGAATCCATCAAGATCAAGATCTTGAGGTACATTTTCCTTGTTGAGGGATTTGTTAAGGATCTACCTATGAGAAGGCAAGATTTTAAGTATTTCAAAGATTGAAACTTGAGCATTCATCTGTTGCAATTTCCTGAGGATACTATAACTTGTAGCCATGGAGGATGACACAATTTTTGTGTTTCTACTAGAAGGACTAGCAATGGATTTGTCTCTATGTCATTCTTGCTCAGGAGTAGAAGGCACAGGTCCTTTGAGAATTATCTTAAGATGAGAACGTGTGACAACATTAGTGCAAGATTACAATTATTATTGGTCAGATGTAAGAGATGTAGCACCTCTTAAGACAAATGGGGTCTTAGGTTTTATATTGTCCTATTTCCCTTTGATTGTGATAACATCACAATATTCAAAGTCTAAAGGTTCAACCATGTTGATAACATGATCATCGTTTGTATATGTGCAGTTAACCTTATTATTGCTCTTTTTTTTGGAGCTTTCTCCTTTTTCATAAGATGGAAAGTGTTATTTAAACACTTTATGATATAAGTTCTTTATGTCCGTCCACCACTATGTCACCATTATCAATAAGGTCTTGGACCTTATGATGCAACTTAATACAATTACTTGTTTTGTGACCCTTGTTTTGATGGTATTCACAATATGCATTCTTGTTTCACTAGGTGGGTCATGGTTCTAGATCGTAAGGACAAAATTTTTCCAATGCAGTGACGAGCCAATTTTGAAGTAAGGTCTTATAGACCACATCCAGAGATTCACTAAGAGGTGCATATTCATATGGGGTTTGAGTAACCCAAGATGAATTCTTCGCTTTGTTTCCAAATGTCTTGTTACTTGTAGTAACTTTTTTGACACTTTTGGATGCCTTTAAGTTATTTATGAGGTTGAATGTTGTTTTTAATGATTTAGGAGTGATATTATCAACCACTCCATCATGCACTAGCTCTCATTTTTTGTTGACAAATCTAGGTTTGTATTTGATAGAGGTATACCCCTGGGTTAATTCACCCTTTTTGACCATGAATCCTTCAATTTTTATGGCCTATGTAATCATGTCATCAAAAGTGTGTGGACCCTGAAGTCGTATTCTATACTTTAAGTCAGGTGAAAGATTATCCATGAAGATATCAAGCTTTTTAGCTTCAGGGATCTTGTGAGAGTATTTGATATACAACTATCACCATCTTTGGAAAAATATTAGAAAAGGTTTTCCAATTCATTGTTTAAGGTTATACAAGTCCCATATGTTGAATGGGTGTTGTATGTTGTGTGAATATTACTGAATGAAAATGTTTGCAATCTCATCGAATGTCTTGATCCCAGTAGGTAATCTTGAGAATCATTCCATCGCTGGACCGTTTAGACTTCATGAAAATAAATGCATAAGATATGTTTGATCATGCATAAATTCCATTGATAAAGCATCAAATTCCCTCCAGTGATCTTGGGGGTCAAATAATCCTAAGAATTTTTTATACTTTGGCATCTCAACTCCTTTAGGAAAAGGAGCCATATATAGATCCTTATCAAAAGGAAAAGGACAAATAGTCTCTAAAATGTACCGTTGAACATGTTTTTCTTCCTCTTTCATCATTTGGGATAATTTATCTTGCATGACTTGAAGTTGTTTATGTAATTTAAAGGTTTTAGTTTCCTCTTCTCATGTGACAATAGTCTCAACACTGAAGTTAAGAGGAAATTTTGCTCCTTCATGAGCAAGTTTAAGGAAGTATTTTTCTTTTTCGTCTTTAAGAAATATTTCCATCATTTTTTGGGAATTTTTGTCTTGGTAAAATTTCTCTATGTGTTCTAGGGCTATATCTGTGGCATGCCCATAGTATTTAGTGTAAAGGGGAGAATTCCTAAGCCTTTCGGTTCATTAAAATTCTTCCCAGTTTCCTTGTCTACCATTGTCACCAGCTTCTTGATTTTGGTATGCCATCGTATAGATGGGAGAGATTTTAGATTGTTCCAATCTAGGTGATGTTTCAATAGGGTGTTCACTTATCCTCTTAGTAGGTGTCAAGTCAAGGTATGAGTTTTCTTGAAACAATGGATTCCTAACTTGTTGCAAGTTTATAGAGAATGTTCCTTGAGCATTTTGTAGATTGATATGTGAACGAGATTGTGAGGACTCATCCCTATAATCAAATTGAGTGTGAATTCTACCATGAGTTCTACCTCTGCCTCTACTTCATCTTGGTCTATGAGAGGGAAACACATTTCCACTCTTAGTTTTAAAAGTCATAGACAGTGACTACTGACAGAGTTTGGACAAGGACCACACTATAACTTTGTCTCAAAGTAAGAAAAATGAGTAAGCATGTCATATACCTATGTACAAGTAGTTAGAGAAAAGGCTAGAACACCTAAGAGTCTTTCGACTATTGTGACCCAAAATATGATGAAACAATAGAGAAGATAGGGTAACAAAGTAATGAGACTAGTTCGTGTGTAGATCACCAGTAACAAACTAAGAAAAATGTCTAAGTTTCATATTGTTGCAAATGGAGGAATGACTTAATGTTTACAACCAAAGACTAGATTTGGGTCGAGTTTTGATGTGGAAGCTCAGAATAGGTTGTTGTTTTTGGAAAAATCTTGATAGACTCACATGAGGAATTTCCTCTATGGTGAGTAAATGTAGTTAAGAAGGCGAGGAAATGCCTCTAGCAGGAAAATTTAGAAAATTTTAACAATTTTTAAGCAGAAGCTTGTGCGAGGATTCTCATAGAGCCACATGAGGAAGTATACTAGACCACACGAACATTTAGGACAACTTGTAAGGCATTTTCTCGCACGAAGATTCACAGTGAATCATGTGAGGAAGTAAAAAAAAAAAAAATTTTGTGCAAAGTTTTCCAAACTTGTAGGTGAGAAAAGGACAAATTGATTAGTTTTGGATTGACAAGTTTTGACTTTTGAAGAGATTCTAATGATTTTGATAGTTTTCCATACTGATTTTGACAACATTTGTAGTTTTTAGCTAGATGAGAACCTTGTTTTCAGATTTTGGATACCATGTTGGATTGTGAGGAAATAGTTGATTTCCAAACAAGGGATGCAAATAGTAGCTATAAACAATTTTATTGAGGAAAAAGTAACTCGGAGGGATGAGGGAGTCTTGACCTTTCTTGCTCGAATAGTTTGGATAGTTTAAGACTAAAAAAAAACACTCTTTTATCCCTATAACAAAAAATGGCTTAGTAATCAAAATCCTTGCCCATGCTAAGTATCTCAAAAGAACTGACATGTTGGGGGATGAGTGAACCTCAAGTTCAAAGAAACCCATGCGTGTTTGTGTTATGTGGAGAAGAGATGATGAGTGTAAATTCTTTGGGCAATCCAGGTAAGTCCACTTGGATTAATCCTTGCACAAGGATTATGAAACTTTCGGAGGTGAATCAGGTAGAATACTATCTATGAAGTTTTTAATAGGCTTCCATTCATATTAATCCTTGGTGGCCTCGTAAATGAGGTTAAGACCAACAACCCACACCAACACTTGAAAGTGCACACACTTGATTACTAGGGGTAGCATCGCCTAGTGCAATCGGTAGAGCCTCTTCTTGATATAGATATCAAAATCACTAGGAAGAAATTAACATGGATTTGGAGCTTTTGGCTCTACAAAGAATTTTGTATTACAGTGAGATGGAATCACCGAAGTTAGGTGTGTGCTCACTTGGGTCATTCTTGGAGGTTGGATCACTCCAACAAGCCCTATAAAGGTTGACTCAAACTATAGCTTGGATTCAAGGATCTAAGTTTCTAATTTTCCCAAAGGGAAAAGAGCATACTCCTCTACCTCTTCACCTTACTCAAACACGTAGAACACATTTATCACCGAAATAACTTATCAATCCCAACTCACTAGTACATTAGGGGGTAATTTTTGATGGCAATCAAATTCATTTAAAAAAAAATTGATCTTGATAATGTTGAAGTTTTGAGTAAAATTAAGATTGGCATCGAACTTTCAACATTTTCGGGGATATAAACAAAAAAGAAGAACTAATGAAACTTCATTTTATATCATGTGGCAAAGTGCAAGTGGAAGGCTTTAGGCATGACCAATTAAGATATTTTCAATGCCATCAAGGTAAGCTTGATGGATTTATTTGCATTATCCACATCCTCTTCTGTTTGGAACTTGCTTTCAAAGTAAGGTCTCGTCCTCTTCTGTTTGCTTGTTTAATTTCAATTTAAGGGTTGAAGGTATTTTTCATTTTCATTGTAAGGGTTCAAGGTAATTTCTATTTACAACTTGCTAAATATTAGGGTAAGGATTCAAGGTAATTTTTACTTTGGCCATCATTTATTTTGATTCAGACATTGTTCATATTGCCCAATTTTGAATAGATTACCTAATTAATCTGAATGTATAACCTTAGAAAATATTTGGTGGACTTGTGGAAATTAAGCTATTTCTCTTCCTTGATCTCCTAGTGAGAGTTTTAGTGAGGAATCTTCCATGGAGGTGTTGATACCTTGGTAATGGATATGTATAATGACAGTGGATTCACTGGAGTGTAGGTAAGAAAAATGACTATCAGAAACCCAAATATTCTTACTCGTGAGTCCATCCATTTGAAGCATACAATTGAATGCTTGAAAACATTAGAGTTAGCTGAAGAAGATGTGAATTGTATCATCTCTGACCATCCCAAAATTTTTAATGATAACTTGGATAGAGCTCTTGTTTCAAAAATCTTACTCCTGATCAAGTTTTTGTTTCAAAAATCTTACTTTTTTTTGGATAACCTATTTAAGGCTCTTAGAAAGGCACCTAGGGTTTTGTCCTATGATGTTGAACTAGTGAATGATAAATTGAAGATTTTTGAAAAAGAAGGCCTCCTAGAGCATGAGATTTAAATAAATTCTTGAGAAGGATCCTCAATTCCTTTGTGCCTCTATAGGTAAGATAGAGAAGAACATGAAGTTCTTGATGTGTAATCTAAGGTTAAAACCCAATGTTGTGGTAAAATATCCCATATTAGTAAACTTAAGTGTAGAGAAAAGGATAAGGCCATGTTATCAGGTGTTTCAGTATCTAAATTCATTTCAAGCTTGACATGACCTTAGTAGGGCTCTGATTACATGTTTGGTAATAGATGAGGAGTATTTCATTGAAAGGCAAAGAAAAGTCCTCATAACTGAGGCACAATGTAATTCTTCCCTAGAATCAATAAAATAGAGATTTTTTGTGTGTTTGATAAATGCATGTTTTCTCTATCTCTTCCCCTATTTCCAGATTGGGTTTTTCTTTTGCTAAAAATCTTAATAATATCTACCAAACTTACATTTTTCTACAATCTAGTTTTTGCCCTTTGATTGTGGAGAATTTGTATTGTGCTACTTTTAATTTAAATAGAACTTTAATGTGGAGAATTTTTATTGTGCTTCCTTGAATTTAAATAGAACTTTAATGTATAGTCATCTATTAAAGCTAAATTAGATTTTCTATTATAAATGCATCTTTATGTTTGGTGTAGAAATCATTGAAAGTCATTCAAAGATTTACTAGGTTCAATCTTGAATGGGTGGTATTTTTAATGGATTCAAAAAAGATTACATAGATACCAATATCTCTGTCTTTAAGCATATTACAATGGATTCAACAATGATTACATAGATATCAGTATCTCTGTCTTTAAGCAGATTACAATATATTCAACGAAGATTACATAGATATCAGTATCTTTGTTTTTAAGAATATTACAATCATTTGAATAAATCCATAGGATGAAAATGACAACATACTATTGGCCTACAACATTCACTTGAAAGCTCAAAAAACACATAATCAGAATAGAGACTCATTGTTCTAAATCTTCACACATAGAATGCCATGAAACAATAAAATTTATTATTGAATTTATAGACATGCAATTACAAAAATGGGCCTTATATCAACCTCTCTCTAATCGAATTTGATGTAAGAGGGCTAAAGCTAGTCACTCCCACAGTGTTCTACTTGATGCAAAATTTTAAATAAGCAATTACAAGATTTTTAACCAAAGGCCTCATGCAATTCTTAACCAATCTCATGAGGTGTTGTACCTAGAGGCCTCACCTTTCCCACTGCTTATGCTCCCTTTCCTTCCTAATATGGGTGGTTATTGTAGATACATGATATTGCCATATCTATCTATGTATCTTTATTAAGTACACACAATTATCCCTTCATAACTCAGTGTCTACAGATATTACCACAACTGGATCTATAGTAGATAATATTGTTGTTTGATGATTCCCTCAGCTACTTGTATTATATGCTATCTCCTTCATCAAATAATAAGATATCCATTTCATGTTTTCTATTCTCTTAGATGCTTAATCTAATGCTTATATGTCCCTTTCATTGGCTTGAAGGGTATGTCTCTTCCATTGACCAACCTCCTTGTGAAAGTGGTAACTTGTTTCATCTGACCTTTGTGCCTAACTAAAATTTGTTATTGTGATCACCTCTCAACAAGTGTTATTAGTAATACTTTTCATTGTAACATTCCTTAATTTCATTGTTCATTTCCTAATTGCTGCAATAATGCTATTTCTTATGAGAGTCATTGTTATGGTCATCATTGCCTTCACTTGCATATTATTCTTATATATGCTATTGCCTTCACATATCAATAATATCTTCTATTTCACAAATTTGCTATATTCTTCCTATTCTCTACTCAAATCTGGTTCTACACTTATGAGTAACAATAAGCACATCCATATTTATAGAATTTAGTTCCAACAATAAGCACATCAATTTATAGGTCACAACTCTTGACCTTACAACTTCATCCTTCCATGTTTGATCAAAATAATGATCTAACTCTTACACTTCTAGATTGCAAGAAAAATTGCCAAAAGTTGCATGACAACTTTTATTGCATTTGTTTCAATTTTTACAACTTTTACACAAACTTCAAATAAAATACTCCACATGACTTAAAAAATATACCACAATATTCAAAAAGATTATAAGACATAAAAATGGAGATTTTTGGTCAACTCACAATGTTTGACCAATGTTTGACTTGCCTATAACCTTATTACAACATGTAAACAACTTGTCTAAATGCATATTTGAGATTGTCTTAACTATCTTGTGTTAACTTGGATGCTTATTAATCACCTTCTATGCTATCCTACTTGGTGTTTGACCAAATCATATAGGACCTAGGGCCCCTACACCAAGATCTAGGATTTCATTGTCATGCCCTTTTGATCGATGTATATGTATGTATGTGTGTATGTATGTATGTATGTATGTATATAACCAATAAAATTCACTCAATAGGTAGCATGGCCACAAGCTTATAAACATAACTATATAAGGAATGAGTTAGGACGTATATAAGTCAATTGCTCTAGTTGCTGATTAACTGCGTTGATTACAAATTCTTGTAGAAATGTCATCAAATTAGGTACAATAAAACAAACAATCAATTGCTCCCAGCTAGGATTAACTTGACTCATGGTCTATTTAGACCCATTGATTATTGTCACAAGCTTTAAAACATGACTATATAAGGAGTAAGTTAGGACATATATAGGTTAACCTTACATTAAATGTAAACTAAAACACAAGGTTGCACTAGGGTATTACAGGATTGTAATTATAGAAAATCGCCTGATTCACCCTAGTGGGTGTATTATGGCAAAGAGCTATATTAGGTGAGTAAAACTCACTAGTGGTTATAGGAATACAACTACATCAAAACAATTAGAAACCATAACTACATTTTTTGTTAGAGTGAGAGTTCAAGGGTCTTGATCCCGTGTATACAAGTATGTAGGTAGCCTAGTAGGTAGAGTATGCCTCTAGTGTGTAGACGCCTTGGACATAGTTAGGTAACATGGATCATCACAATGTGATATGCATTATTTACCTTACCTTGTGGATGTAATAGTTCAAAAGCTTTCTACTAAGTTGAATGAAGTCTAGAATCAATGCTAATTCTATATATATTGTTCAAAATCAATGCCAAATAGGTGTAGAAGATTTTGGTGTAGCAATTAACACACATGTAAATAGGCCGAATGAATAATAACAGTAATTGAGAACTTCATGACAAATAATCTATTTGATGTTAATTTCTAACAATGATATATAACAATGCACGCATGATATTTCACTACAGCCTACTACTTTGGCACATATCTTACTCATGATGACAAAGGTACAGATCCTACAAATGTTGAAGACCTCAATGTGCATCACAATGATATAGGTACATATTCAATTTTTATTAAAAATTAATCATGTGATTATTAATAAAATTTAACATCTTACATTGCAATTGGTATAACCTTTATGTGATAATTTTTGAGTATGCAGAGTGTGATGTTAGTGTTGAGAATGTGGAGGTTGGGGCTAAAAAAAATGTGATAGTAGATGATGTGGCACTATCAGGTAAAGAAAAATCCCTATTATGTTCTTTATAAATATGAAATATTTATAACATTAAAAAAAGTTTAGAATTAAACCCATTTATTTCTTATTGCAGGGGTGCATCAACCTTGTCCTCAATGACAGAAGAGGAAGCCTCATGCCATAAGATCAGAACCACAAGAGTCACAGGATGCCAAAGATAGTTAGGATGTGCCTATTAGCCTTTATCTTCAAAAAACAAAAAAACAAAAGAAGAAATGAATGTTGAAAACCTTGTTTGATGATGAATGTGTTGATGGATATTTATGATGATGAATGTTGCTTATTAATGAATATTTATGAATGTTGTTTATTAATAGATATTTATGAATGTTTCTTATTAATGGATTTTTATGAATGTTGCTTATTGATGATGAATGTATTGATGAATATTTATGAAAGGCTTCTCAAAACTAAGTGAAGCTCAAACTAAACCAAGTGAAGCTCAAACTAAACCCATTAAAAGCATTTTAGTTACAAGTTACTATCACATGCATTATTGTCATTATTGTAGATCATGGGGATGCATGAAATTTGAAGTCTTCAACATGGTACTCACTTTTAGTAGGTGAACATAGTAGGTTCCAAGTGAAGGCCATAAAATGGCCTTAACACAAGTAGTATGAATTACAACATGATTCTTTCTCTATAAGTTGTATGTAGATTATGATTTATTTCTGATTACCAATTGCTTCTCTGGTAGAAATGGACATAATGTTGCTTTCTATATAAGTTTTATGTAGATCTTGCAAGAGATTTTGTATCACACTTGTCTACCAAGGAGGAGAAAGTATTTGATTTTCAATATTAAGGTATATTAATCTTCTAAGTTTACTAGCTTCAGGTTTCTTATGCTATCTTTGTTACTATCAATATCTTATGAGACTCTCTATAAGTTGTATGCAGATTATGATTTATTGCTGATTACCAATTGCTTCTCTAGTAGAAATGGACATAATGTTAATTTCTCTATAAATTGTATGCAAACATGGAGCTACTCTCGCAAGATATTGTGTATCACACTTGTCCACCAAGGAGGAGAAAGTATTTGACTGTCAATATTAAGGTATATTAATCTTCTAAGTTTACTGGCTTTAGGTTTCTTATACTATCTTTGTTATTGTCAATATCTTATGAGACTCTATAAGTTGTATGTAGATTATGATTTATTGTTGATTACTAATTGCTTCTCCAGTAGAAATGAACATAATGTTACTTTCTCTATAAATTGTATGTAGACATGGAGTTGCTCTCACAAGAGATTGTGTATCACACTTGTCCACCAAGGAGGAGAAAGTATTTGATTGTCAATATTAAGGTATATTAATTTTTTAAGTTTACTAGCTTTAGGTTTCTTATACTATCTTTGTTCTGTTAATATCTTATGAGACTCTCTACAAGTACGAGCTATGAATCTATACAAGTCAAATGAATGTAGATTGGAGGATGAAAGATGACTCCAAGATTGGAGGGGTATGAGAGAATTAGGCATCACAGACCATAGAGTTTATTTAGTTGATACCAAGAGTTTCTTCCAGGTTTTAATTTCTTATCATCCTTATTATTTTGGTAAAAATAAAAAAGAAACCCCGAGATCCATGTTCTCTCCAAGCTCCTTTAAGTCTGTCATAGAAAAGGTCATCTCTATATTGAGAGAAAAAGGTCAAGAATTCTACAGGTTGTGAATACAACATGCCTTTGTTAGCATGAAAAAAGTGTGCATCATTATTTTATTGTAGTTATTGTCATAACCAGTGGTGTATGTATATATATATATATATATATATATATATATATATATATATATATATATATATATATATATATATATATATATATATATATATATATAATATCATATAATATAATATAATATAAATATGTTTATTTTCTGTTTGCCACAATGGTCATGTTGTATGTCATGAAAACATTTGATTATTTGTCATGGAATGACCCTACGAAGTAACTTGACACTATCATTTTTTATAAGCACTCTCATATTTTTCCCTCCTTGATATGCTCTGACATAAATGGACTTATGTTGTCATAGTTCTCTAATTCAATCTTGTAATTTGTTTCTAGCATGTGCATTATTCACATATATTGATGATTGACATGCTACATTGAAAATGTGTTCAAAACTTGCCACTATTGGCTATATAAGAAAGTCTAAGAAATCAATGATTCTTTGGAATGATTACCATTCTCCTTTAATAGTTTGAGATGGAGTGCAATTTTGGGGTGCAACTCTTCTTCATGCAGTCTTTTGTTTATCAATAGAAACTCTTTTAAAATGGATGTCTAATATATCCTCTTGGGCAACAATTATATGAATATCAATTATTTTATAGAATTCATTTTTTTTTTTTTTTAAAACTCTGACTACCATCGCTATTTTGATGTTTACTACCATCAATGGTATAAAGAATCCATAAAAATATCTTTGCAAGTTGTCTCTATTTTGACGCATCCTATCATTGAGACTACAAATAAAGTGTCACAAATTTCTTCAAGGTCATCAATAGATCGACACATCTTGCCATCGATGATGTCAATTACCCATCGAACCATCTCTCATGTTCGTCAATAGTTCGATGTTCAGAACTAGTTGTTTGACGCCGCCATGTGACAATGAAGGCAATAATTTTTGATAAATTTTGTCATCGATATATCGATGCTACCATGAGACAATGATGGCAATAATGTTCGATAGAAATTATCATCGATATATCAATATCGATATTGTGCATCAAACATTCAACTTCATTTTAGTGACGGTAGTTTTCGATGTTTTTGAGTTATAATTCTGATGAAAAAGTGTCAAAAAAGAGGTCAAAATTTACTAGTGACTTATCTCATTCCAGGATTTTGATTTTCATAAAAAGGAAAAAAGAATCATCCCTTTTTTACATACTTGTTAGGAGGACCACTACCTTTCTTATCTTCCTTAGGTACTGTCTTCCAAAGGTGTCTAGGTTTCTAGTTTGCCCTTGGGAATCACTTGCAAGTAGCAAAGAGCATAATCCCCTATTCCTTTGTCTAGAGCCCTACGAAGTTCACAAGCCTTATAAAACTATGTGTTGAAAGAATTTAAAACAGACACACTTGTTTGATCATGTTTGAATAATTTTTGACATGTGTCTTGCAATCAAACCATTAGCATTATCTATTTCAATATCTTCGACAATCAACCTGCAATCAAGGTGTTAGAGTTGTTTGTTTCAAAATCTTCAACAAGCATCTTGCAAACCACTGTTATACTATTCCAAAAATTAGAAATCAATAATAAATTCTCAAAAACATATGCTAGAACATTTAAATTTCATGAACACAAGACTTCAAAAATGTAATTCTTATCTTTTCTAACACCAAGTCTCACGTGAGACTTTGCACCAAGTCGCACGAGGATACACACTAAGCTATGTGATGAAGTGATTTATTCATGTGAGAATGTGAAATATTGTGTGAGAAAGTGATAGTACTATGCAAGGAAACAATTTCTTCACACAAGAAAAGGGTTTCCCATGCAAGGAAACACTATTTTTGTATGGCCAACAAGCTGAAAATAAGAAGAACTGAGGCTAGAAAATTGATTTTTGTGCCTCTCGATTCACACACACTTGAACATAACCATTATTCATGAAAAAAATATCGATAACGCACATAAGATTATTCGTTTGACATGTAGACAGAAGGTGATTTGTTGCCTTCTAACTAGACGAGGTTCACTAAGTGCTCTTAGGATTGAGAGTCTAGCAACTAGACCAAGCTAGGATGAAGGATTTAAATGGAGATATGAATGCATTAATCTAGATGATATGCATAGTAATCTATTTATGAGATAACCAAAGTAAGCTAGAGTGGGTGCAAATAACTTAGATTGTGAGCATATGGATGCAGTGCAGATTTGAATGTGAGTGATTTAGCAATTTCAACATCACTTCAATACCTACTCATCCTCCTTTTTTCCCCCTCATTGGGCCTTGTATTTATGACTTTCCCATAAAAAATTGGGGTAGGGTTTGAACCAACCATGGTAAGGTTGATTTTGAATAAACAATTCAAAATGGAGATCCCACTAGAATAAACAATGCAAAGTGGAGATCCCACTAGAATAAACAATTCAAAGTGGAGATCCCATGATGGTTAAAAAATTCAAAGTGGAGATCCCACCATGGTTAAACAAGTAATATCCCTAGACCCCATAATGAATAGAATATTCATTTATGGATAGGGGGTCCCCTTTCAATATAAAATTGATTTCAAAGATAATTACCTATTTCCTTTTATTCTACAATTGATATTCATGTGTTTATTTTTGAATGGGTTCATATTGATTGATTTGTTAGATTCAATTAATTCTTTTTGAACCTTCACCTTAAGATGTAATTATGCATTTAGATGTTTGACCAATTTTGCATACTCATGATGGAGGTTACAATGTTGCGGTCGCTTGCAAATGGAGATGGAGAGAATGATAGTCAACTTTCAAGATCTTTGTTGGGCTAGGAGCACTTGTGGACCCTATGTCAAACCCACATCATGTGTTTTGGTTGTGCCCCTCGAGCTTGGTCTACCTATTGGGATTATGTGCTCACAAACCTTGGTTGTTGTATTCAAGGATGAGAAAGGATACATTTGGGATTAGATGTTCATTGGTGTACTTGGTACCTTTAACATAGAATGTTATCAAGATTCCTTGACCTAGAATCTTGTTATGACTTTTGGATTGTTATCTGTTTGGGATTTGAGACTATCTCCTCAACATGGTGGGAGTGGACCATTTAGATTCCATGAGGTTGGGTGGTAGTGATTTTTATACCATTGAGATCCAATATTTGGGTGTTGATGTTGAATGTCCCTTCTGCAGTTGATTCTATTTTTCTTATCTTGTGATTATGTTCTATGGTCATAATTTGGTATTTTGGACCTTGTTCATTTAAGATCTTATAAGATATTATATATTATCATGATTTATATTCTTTTAGAATTTCATACCCTATGACATGTACAGAGGATGAGTATGCATATTGGTTATGCTATGTGGCATCTTATGTGTTTTGTATATTCTTTCATGTAATTTTATACATTGGTTATGCTATGACATGGACTTTGTTTAATTATCATACTTAAACTTAATAAAACTTATGCATGTGATTCAATGTTATGAAACCCTTGAGAGATGTAAGTTCTTCTATTGTATTACTTATTTATGTACATGAGTTATTGCTCCCAATTAATAATCTATTTCAATTGTTTTAATTCTTTAAAAGAATGTTTAGCAAACTTAGTAACTTTTTAGGTTATTTTCTGTTGGGTTCCCTAGTGGGGCATTGCATTTGGTATCAGAGCCTAGTTTCTACATTGGAAGCTCTGGGTATATTGGTATGCCCTCAAGATGACAACTAGTCGACTTTAACAAAAATTGAACAACAATAGTTATCTAAAAGAACTTGAACAACTTGATTTTAAGACTTGTATACTCAAACATAGAAGAAGGAAAACTTGAAGAACTCTTGATTTTTGGTTTTCCTGGAAACATATTTTCAAGTGACTACACTTTAAAATGTCATGCATATTTTTGATTTTGTTAGTATTCTATTATTCTTTCTTGGATGTTGTAGGTGGATGGTGTCTAAAACTAGATCAACTAGTAGGGGTCGAGTGTAGGTTGAGGTAGAGGTTGTGGGAGAGGTGGAAATGATAGCCCTTCTCTAGCTCATAAAGAGAGTCGCATTTAGGAAGAGGATAGAGAGGGTAATAGTGGAGAGAAATATGTTGACTCAGAAGAGCCTAGTACTAGGAAGCTAATGAAGACCATCTTAGAGTGCTTACCTATTTGGAGAAGAGTTCATAAAGAGGGGTTACATCATTCTAGGAATGATGAGAGAAGTAGATCTAGGAGCCCTAGGAGAGGTCATGCCGATGATAGATGAGAGGCTATGAAAGCCAATCAGTCAAAGGACTTCTTGCATGTCAAACTGAAACCTTCTTCTAGGAGATGATATTGGGAATGTTGCGGAGAACTAGTTGAATACATTAGATAGATGTTTTGAGATGCAAAACTATGACACTAATGTCAAAGAAAGATATGTTATTACCCACTTGGAAGTGTTCGTGGCTAACAGGTGGAAGATTGAGGAGGAGAAATTCGGCCTAGACATAAAGATTGTCATGTGGGATTTGTTCCTTGAGAAGTTTTGTGAGTGTTTCTTACTTGAGTAGTAGAGTCAATAGAGAGTAGACCGGTTTCACAATTTAAGGCCATAATTAAATTTATATAATACTAAAGGTACACAAACATAAGGTGTTGAAAGTTATAAGACCATGTAAAAGAAATAAGAAGTTTGAAAAATAGAAATATCTTACAACGAATTTGATTTACTCCTAAAGAAACTATGGATACCATATATAGTCTATGGAATTTAAATGATAAAAGAGCATTTATTAAAAATAACAATTATTCATAGATTCTATAGGAAATAAAAACACCCATCATAGTTTTAGGTATAAAATTCCCATTGTTTGTGTTTCTTTAAAATCTAGCCAAAAAAATAATTTAAAATCCAACCTGAAAATAGTTAGTGATGGAGGTGCAGAGATTTCTAAGAAGTATTTGAGTTAGTAGATCCCAGCTTACATAATTCTCAATTGGAAATGATATCAATTCAGAGTGATAAAAAACGTAAACAATCAAAGTGCATAATCGACAATCTATCGATCCCAAAAGAATAAATAAAAGTTAATTGACAACATTATAGGTTGGGTTTGAATTTCTTGGAAACCCAACAAAAAGAAGAAGGAATACATATTTTACATAATTCAATTGACATTAAATCATGCTTAATAGAAAGGAAATAAAATTTAGACATGGTAATAGTGTCCTTATCAATTGTTTCCCCTCCAAAGTAAATGATTTCTCCAACAACTTTAATGTTATCCCAAAAAACAAATTCTTCCCCCAAAATTCTAATGACTAAGGTGAAACGGAAAGATAATCTCTTCTTTTTATTAGTCCCCCCTATCTATAGGTGAAACTAATGCTTTCTCTATCACTAGTTTCTAATTAGTTAGCATTGGAGATCTTGTCTACACAAATATTGATAAAACATTGTAATGTTTCTAAAGTTTGTTGTGCACTCAATTTTTTATTTTATTTTAAAGAATTTGCTTTTTTTAATTGATTTTGCTTATTTTTTCTATCTTGTTTAAATTAATTTTCTATTAGAAAATTTAGACTTCTTGTACTAGCCAATGAGAAATGAGAGAGGAAAATATTTAAGAACCTTATTGTTATGAGAAAATAGTAATAAAAAACACTTTTGGCTACCCATTCAATCATGCTAGAATCACATTAGATTTTGGATAAGAGGTTGTAAGCCAGTATAAACTTGTTACTCTCCTAAAATGTAAAAATATATATTTTATTTAGATTGTTCTTTGTTATTAGTAATTTTATTCTTTGTTATTTCAATTTTTTCTTTCTTCCTCGGTATGATGATGATTTCTATATGTCAAATTGTTGAAACATATGAATTACGATGATTTCTAAATATCAAATCATTAAAAAATATAAATTATAATTATAATTATTTATGTGAATTCAATATATTACAACTTATTAAATTAGAATAAAATTTATCTTTATAGTCACATTGTCCATTTAAAAAAGATCACACTAACCTCAAGTATGTTGCAATATTGATTAACACTTTAAATAGTGTAGAAAATGATTGAATTTGGTGCTTTGCAACCTCTAACACCATGAAAAGCACATTTTAGTCATAAAAGTATAACATTATAGATAGTAAAATAGAGAATGTGTGTCTTTCTCAACAATAGATTCCTATTTTACCATTTTTCTTGATTTCACATATTGCAATCACACTATATAAATATAAAATTTCATCCCTTCCTCTTTATCTCTCTCCCACTCTCTCTCTCTATCATATTCTCTCTCCCTCTTCATATCACATACTCTCTCTATCTCTCCATCATATTCCCTCTTTCTCTCTTCTTGCCCCCTTCTCTCTCTCTCCATCATATCTAGTTCTCTCCATCTCTCATGCTCTCTTTGCATCACATTCCCTCTTTCTCTTTTCCTACCCACTTCTATCTCTCCATCATATCTAGTTCTCTCCATCTCTCACACTCTCTCTGCATCAATCAATATCTCTCATTCTCTTCATCCTATCCCCTCTCCCTCTTCCTATCCCCCCTTCTCTCTCTCTCTCTCTCCATCTCTCACTGTTTATCTCAATCATATCATGTCTTGTCTAACTCTCTCTTTCCTTGTCCTATACCCTCTCACTCTTCCTACTATACCATTCTTTCTCTTTATCCATATGATTCTCTCTCTCTCTCTCTCTCTCTCTCTCTCTCTCTCTCTCTCTCTCTCTCTCTCTCTCTCTCTCTCTCTCCCTCTCTCTTCCTATCCCATACTCTCTCACTCTCTCTCTCTCTCTCTCTCTCTCTCTCTCTCTCTCTCTCTCTCTCTCTCCTATCCCATACTCTCTCACTCTCTCCATCCTATCCCCCTCCCTCCCTCCCCCTCCTCTCTCTCTCTCTCTCTCTCTCTCTCTCTCTCTCTCTCTCTCTCTCTCTCTCTCTCTCTCTCTCTCTCTCTCTCTCTCTCTCTCTTCCTTTCTTCTACTCTCTCTCTATATCTCTATCTTCCTTCCTTCTTCTTCCTCCTTATCCTTCCTCTTCTCTCTTCTTTGTTTCTTCTTCCTCCTTCTTTTCCTCTTCTCTCTTCTTTATTTCTTCTTCCTCCTTATTTTCCTCTTATTCATCCTTTTCTTCTTCTTTTGATCTCATTTAACCTACCAAATTATCAATAGATGAGCCATAATCCTTGATGGGGTATTCTTTTGTGTCCACTAAGATGTTGGTGCTATCCACTTGCATTGTGTCTATGCCAATTGTAACTTTTGGCATATATGATGTGGATACTTTCGAAGGTTTGGTAGCTTCTACATCTATCATCTCTATATCTTTTATAGGTTCTTCTTCTAGAAATACATATTTTATCCTTTTCTCATTCTTATGCATCTATTGTAGTTCTCTGAGGCCCAGATGGCTCGAGTTCTATCATCATATTTTTTATTGCTGCCTCTATTTCTTTATTGATTTCTTCATAATTTTCTTCGATTATTAGAAAATGCCTTGTCTTGTTCCTTAGGTAAGGTTCAAGACATTTCAATAATCTTGCAAGGTGCTCATTATCTTCAACTTTTCATAATTTCCTTATCAAATTTTATTTTATTTTCTTGTCTTCCTCTTGAACTCTCATCCTTATATTAACAAAACTTGTCTACAAGTCCTTAGGGACAAGTCCTTGTAAATATGAAAATTTCTTGCCATTCCATAACATATGCCTTATCACTACATTTGCTAACTCAAACTTTTCAAAGTTGTTGTATAAATCATAAAATGTTTAATTGCACAAATATTTCATTGTCAATTATTACACGGTTAATTTTTTCAATTATTTGATTCCATTTCTTTTTCCCTTCAGTAGGAGTTTCTAATTCCACCTTTTGTTTTCTCTCCTACTCTCTTGAGCTATATCTTAATCTCCCTCAAGAGTGGATGAATGTCATATTCTCCCACAATGTATACATGAATGAGATGTTGATCCATACTCATTCACATGAGTATCTAGCCCATCACACAAACCATGGCAATTGATACACATATGCTCAACAGGATGGGGGGCTAAGTCAAATGAAATATCTGATGATGGAGGAGGTGGAATGGGATGGGATGACTTTAGTGTAGCATTTGTTGATGATAGAGGAAGTGTCATGGGATGAGATGACTCTAGTGGAGCACCTAATGATGATGGAGGTGGTGTCATGGGATGGGATGACACTAGTGGAGCATATGATGATGATGGAATTGATGTACCCCATTCTGCAGCTAGTTGTGTGCCATACTCAATGATGGCATCAATCAATGATGTTGCTAGATGAAGAGTCTGTAAGTTCATAGACTCTTTCATGACTATGGGGAGAACAACATGAATCAAATATTATTTTTCTAGATGCTTCCTTTTCTCCACCTAGGTGACTTTGTGGGCCTTGAGTTTATCTTGTGCAGATCCCCTCCCTCTAGCCTAGAACTAGTGGAAGTCAAAGTAATTTAGCTTCTCACTAAGGATAAACTCACAATATAATTTTCTAAACGAATATAAGGGCACCTCATTATTATTTTGGGTGGGTGGTCAAACATCATATACCACCTATCCCAAAATTTTGATTTGATCCCCCTATGACCACACCATTGAATAGTAAATTGAGGGGTGGTTTCCTCTAATCTAAGGCTAGTCACAATATTGGTGAAAAGAGCACATATGTAACCTTTTTTTATGTATTTATCTTTCACTTGGTCATAGGATAAACCATTTGCATAATATGTGCAACATTTATCCCTCCATGAACCCCATTTAATCACCTCCATAGTCACCTCATTGACACTAGTGGCCATTTTTTCTAATGTGTTGGCTAGGGTGGAGTGGTGGTCAAGACTAGAAGACCTCAACCTACCAACCAAATTAATTATCTTGGCACTATTTTTTGTGAAACATTTTACAAGGCCTTCTTGACCAGAGTTCACATGATCTAATGGATTTGTGGAGGCCTTGGACATGGTGGTGGGTGTTCATAGGAAGCCATTTGATGGTTTTATGTATTTGGGGCTGCCCGTTGAGAGTTCTAAGGTTCATTTTGAGGTGTTTGTTTAGGGTTAATCACTAGTAAATTTAGGCTTAATTTGCGACGCAAAAAGGTCTCAATTTCGACAAGAGTACGTCGCTAAAGTGACCAAAGTTGTCGTCGCACAAATTTGGTCGGTTTTCTGCCACATTCATTTCACGTCAGAATTTTGACTACATAAACGTGGATTTACTGACACAAATTTCGTCGAGTACTCTAGTCAATGTAAACTGTTATTTTCTCAATTCCGATGTAAACTTGCCCAATTTTTCGTCAAAATTCTGACCAAAGATGCTTAGCTTTCGATGCCGGTGCTATACTCACAACCTAAAAGGTTGCCAGTTTGGTGTCTCAATTGCGACGAATATTGGTCACAATTGAGACCAAAATGTGTCGCAATTGAGACCCGCTGTCCCATTTTTTTTTGAAAGCTTTGCTCTCATAGGAGCGTTCAAAACTACACAAAACTTGATTATAAAGCATAATTGCTTGATGCATGAAAGTCAAGGTATCATGCACATTTCTTCCTCCACACCATTTTTTCGTTCGTCAAATGATTTATTTTATACAAAACAATGGGAAGGAGGAAGAAATGTGCACGATATCCTGTTTCCACCAAGCAATTATGCTTTACAACTCAAATTTTGTGGAGTTTAGAAGGCTCCTATGAGAGAAAAGGCTTTGCAATAATTGGCACAACGCGTCTAAATTTTGGTTCCTGCAGGGAAGAATAAAATTAGGAAATAATTATTTATCAGGAATGAAAGCCAATAATTTCATCTATTTTTCAAACAGATAAATGTGACAAAAAAACTTACAGTCCCAATCACATCATCATAAGAGCGCATATATAACTATAACTATAACTGTCTAAAATCAACATAATTTACAAATATCCACCATTCAAATATTATCGCTTGATGTTTTCTTTAATAATGCTCCAATGCCTTAGGGCATTCAGTTAGAAACTTCAAAATTAATGCTATCAAGTTAGATGTCATTTCATAGCCACCAAGGATAAGGTCCATCATAAGATTCAATATCTCTTCATCCATAATGTATATTAATGCTATCAAGTTAGTTGTTATATTAATAAGATTCAATATCTCTTCATCAATATACCTCTGGTTCTCGATGGAGACGTGCTCCAATCAATAGGAAACGTCATCATGAAGCAGGAGGTGAGGTTGAAGGATTTTATGGAGGCATTCAGAAGTTAATTACAGAGGAAGAGATTTTGGCCTGGAAGAAGTTGTGGCCAAAAGAATCGCTAGAATGATTGATTGTTACATTAGAATTATCTTCATTTAACATTAAAGTTGCATGCATATTGGAATGGCTGACATCATCGTTAAGTGCATTTGATGATAACACATTTGTTTAGGATATACATAGAGAATGTCAAGAGTGTTGTTGACAACTTTAGTATTTCTTTTGGCTTTTTCATGTTGGTTAGTCTACTAACCCTAACTCATCTCATCTAGGTCATATCAAATCTTGATAAAGGCTAGTTTGCAACAATTTAACTTCTAATAGCTAGTTTGTAAAAGTAGTTAAAATAAGTTGTTAGTAATACAATTATCTTCATAAGGAGGTCTAATTTGCATTCTCAGTACAACACTCACCCAAATATGCTTTCAAAAGGTATTTAAACAACAATTAGATCTTGACAAAATTAGATATGAAAGTGGAAATGATAATCAGGTCATGTACCTCTTCTTCATCTCATTTGCGCTTGTTTTCCTTAACCTTTTCATGAAGATTTACAATGTACTTATCAGATATCTCCCAAGAGAAGCTTTCATCACTAATTGCCCTGAATATTCATATCCAATATATTTATAGCTACTACTAGTATAAGGTACATGATAACTACCTTTAATTACTCACAATAAGATTAATTCCTGATAGTGGCTCTTTTACCTGTATGCTTCCGCATCTTTGAGAAAAGGTATGCAATCCTCCCATTCTGAGGAAGCAACAATTTCCTGAAATGGAAAAACAATATATAACTAATTTATCGTTACATAGATAGAAATTTGTTTATGATAAGAATAGAAATTCATTCATATTCAGGATTTTTAATGTACAAAACTCTGTGAAATTTTACTCCAGGTGTAAAAGTAGTAGAGGAAAAAGAGACTGCATTAGAAGGATTTCTTCCAAAATGAATAATGTAAACCTTCAGAGAATAAAGCAAAGCCGTGAAATCATCTGCTAGCCTTTCCCTCCTTTTTGCTTCTTTCTCTTCCTTTTCCTTTACTTGTTCAATCACTTCTTCAAACACAAGCTGCAAGCAATACACAGGATGTCAGTAAGACCTAAAAAAATCATATATCCCAAAACAACTTGCATTACTTTCAACATTTGCAATTGTTTCAGTTTAACCTAATAAAAATCCATTATCCACTAATGAGAACAGACTAATGCATTTGTGATAGCGATTCACTTCCAGCAACTACTTACCAGTGCAAATGAGTCTCAAAACATAATATAGCTGATGCAATGATCGAATCAGTTAGGAACCAGAGTCATATGGAACATAAGGATAAGATCCTTGTTTGTATAAATAGTAGTTACTAGGAACATAACAATATGTGACAACATTGTTCAAAGGCAAATACCAAATACTTTTATTGTGAAGTCTTCTATAGCTGAGACAAAAAATCTAGAAATGTAACCAGAACAAACCTTAAGATTTGTTTCAGATGTAGCAGCCAAATCATATAGTTCCCCAATGGAGGCTTTGAACTTGTCAAGAGTCCATGCTGATGTTACTGTGAGCTGCAATCATTACATCAAAAAGATTACAATATATTTTACATCCAATGGAAAATCTTAAAGCACAAAAGGCACACCTTTCCTGACTCCATAGCATCTTTTATGTTTGATTTGTCCTCCTGGTATTGCCAAAGATACATATTCAAAAAATAGTTACATCAAAGGAATCAAACATACATTGCCTTGAGTAATAATGATTGCAAGCTTGATTGTGAAAGTGCAATTAAATCTTGCAATCAAATCATTAAAATATATGCAACTTTCTTACCTGCTTTTTCATCCCTTATGCAACATCTTTGCTTTATGATCCTCTAGTTCTTTTCTTTATCAAAGAACTGGAGGATCATAAAGCAAAGAGCCTGCTTCAAATGAAGTGTGTCTTTGCTGTAAGCAGGCCAGTTGCTTTATGATCCTCTAGCAATATTTGAAATTCATCCCGATTTTTACATTCTTTTTGGCGCAATTCTTCCTACATTTAAAAATATTCAAGTCATTCCAATATACAAAAATAAGACAGATGAAAACTATGGAAGCACACTACTCACTCATTCTAGACAACCTTTTGAATCGTTTGTACTTCTTCCTCCTCCAAATCAGATATAACATGTCAAAATTTTAGGATGTTCTCAGGTCATTAGGTATGACAGCTTTTGGAAAGATAAGATGCCCGTAACCGAAGCCATTATCCACATAATGACAACAAACTATTCATCAATCAAGATAAAAACTAAACAACTTTCCAAACACAGGAATTTCACAACTATGCCATCTCCAGCACGCCTTCCAAATTTGAGTACAACAATATGGGTTCTAAGATTACACCAAAAGCAGGTCCAAAGAGAAAGTTAGATAAATTCGCAAGTTAACATGTGTATTCAACACAAGATCACAATTTCCTACAGGCAAGACTTTAAGATAGAAAAAAAAGAATGTGAATTTGAGATTTGCTGGGATACCTTGCAAAGTCATTACAATTTCAGAGATTCCTGACTTCAGAATTCATAAAAGAAATGGAATAATGTTTTAAGGAAGATCAATTGGGGTTATAAAACCCAAGCATAAAATTGAGGAATAGGAAAAAGAATGAAATGTAATTAGTTTATCAATCTAATTTCGTGTTCATGTTTTCTGCTCACCATAACCTTCCTACCCATCTCAAATATTATAATGTGAGCAAATGCCAAAAACTCACCTTGGTTGAGCGACTTGTCCACCCTTTTGATTCCCTCCACTGTTGAAAGAACTAAAATATATCAACAAATTAAGTGTTAGTGAAACTAATTGAACAAATGAAAGGGAAAATTTAACAAATTTTGTACAATCTAAGGGATTTATTGTGAATTAAGTAGACTTCGAGATCGTTTGATTTCTAACATATGATAATAGATCACACTATTCAAACATTGATATAACAAGCATACAATATATTGAAAAATAACAACAAAAAGCATTACATATTGTAAAAACAATAATATGTACCAGAGATGCAAGGGGTGAGGATGCCATCTCCTATAACCATACAAGTCCCCACAAGGGCTAGTATTAACAAACATCTCTTGGCAAAGTTACTTTGTTCAAGAGCTTCCTTTATCCTAATGGCTCTATTGGGCTGTCTACCTGCAACTTCAAGTGTATATGAGGAGAGTTTCCTGTCTTCTTCCTGGTGATTGGGTATCATGCTGACATTTGCATGGCGGAAAATCAAAGAATAAAGAGAAAACATTCCACCTGCAAAAGAAACCATCCCTTTAAACTTAGAACACATGTTTTCACATCAAAAAGATCAAACTTTGACCTAAAAACAAAGTGAAACTAGAGCTGTTATAATCTTACCATCTCCATTATCATTGGCCCACAATACAATGAAGACGTATTTGATGAGGGGCAAAAGAGTGAGAGAATATATGATCAAAGACAAAGCCCCAAGAACGTCATCAAGATGTTTGATGCCATCAGGAAAAGTACTCGCATACACATAAAGTGGTGATGTTCCTATGTCCCCATAAACCACACCAATACTCTGAAATGCCAATTGCACAACTGTAGTAGCCATGCTCAACATCTGAGAAACATGATTTGTCATAAAGCAATGTTAGAATAGTTACTAAAATGGTCATAAATTATGTTGTTATAGTAAAAGAATACTTTAACTTAAGAGAAAAAAAATATACAATATTAAAACATGATATCGTGCTTTAAAAACTAAAAAGGTACGTGTAACGAAGAACTTCATTTCGACTTGCTAATTGGTTGTCACTATTAACTATAAGCTTATCTTTAAAGTTTGAGCTTCACTTGGTTTCGAGAATAGTTAAATATTCTCTACTTAACAGGGCCAACCACGTGAAGGTGGAAGCTCATTTGGCCCCTCCCCCCCCACCCTAACATCACTCTAAATTCCCCATTAACATTTAATAACATTCAATTCATCCATTTTTGAAATAGAACATTCAATCATTATAATCACATGATAAGATTCATTAACACATAAAATTCATAAACACACAACATTCACGAATAATTCATTAACACGCAGCATTCAAGAGTAAGTCATTCATGAATAATTCATTAACACAATATTCATTAACAATATTCAAGAGTAAGTCATTCATGAATAATCATATCTTTTTTGCTTTCTTTCCATTTCTTTTTTTCATAAAATTTCTAAGAGGAATATCAATGTCCTCGTTAGGATCCCCTCCTCTACTGGTTCTAACACGTCTCCTCCTCATCCGTTCAGGAACACCATGAGGCCGCTGCACCAAAGGGGGGTCTGCTACAATAACAGGTACTTCATGAGGTTAAATTCCCACCATTTTATATTAGTGGATTACGAGTTTTTATTTAAGTAAAAGAACTATAAATCAAAAAATTAATTTAAAAGAACAAAACATAGATTTTCTTTACCTAAATGTGCCACATGATCTACCTGTTGATCAGTTTGAATATCCTCTGGCACTTTTTCAGCACGACATGATTCTATATCCTCAACACAAAAAGGTTATACCAAGTTCAATTAAAGATGTTAAATTGTATTAATAATTACATAATTAGTTTTAAATAACAAATGAGCACCTCCATCGATGATACAATGCACATCAGGGGCTTCATGATGCTGCGTATGATTTGTGTCAGGATTAACAGGCTGCATTGCAATGTCATGCACATTATTGTCAAATAAATTGTTGCTCAATTATTCAATTTCTAATATATTTTTTGGCATATTTACCTGTGCACATGATGCAGGAGACTGTTCGGTTGGGGCAATGGAAGCTTGCCGTAGGCGTTCAGCCACCGCTGCATAGCCTTGCTTGAAGACAATTTTTTTGTGTTCTTCTGTGGCCTCTAGATTAAAATCAACGCCTTGCATTTTTTTATTAATTAACAAAATTATTTTCATTTTATAAATAATTTTTCTTTGCAATTCATTTATTTCTACTTACAACGCGTGCTTTGATTTCCGAATATCCCCCAGAGCCAAGTTTGTGCTGCCCAACCTTTTCCAGCCTCACCTTTGTTGCCTTTGATGTGTCTTGCAACCTATGAAAAGTTTGAAATATGTTAGATGATATAAAGAGAATACTAGAATCATTGTGGAAACATTTACTTCACTTGGGTTTGATGTCTTTGGAGGAAAAAATGCGCCATATGTATGGGTTCAATTTCTTGGTCAAAATTCATGGGATATTTTTACTGAGATCCTTGAGAAAGCACATATAGTTACAACTCCAGGAAGTGGGTTTGGACCCGTAGGTGAAGGTTTTATAAGGGTGAGTGCCTTTGGTCATAGAGAGAACATATTAGAAGCTTCATTTGTCAATATATCTAATGTAGGATTTATGCCCAGATTGAGATTGAGATTTATAAGCAATTGTGTCAGCATATGAATTACATACCTTTCATATTTACAATAACAAAATTTAAATACCAAAATTGAGGATTATGCGTGGTAGTATGTTGGAGAAATAACTCCTATTTTAGGGATTTTAACAAAACAACATAGCGAGAAATATTGAATTCAAAAGGATGAGAATGTGAAGGAACAAGAGGTGCAGGTGAAGGTTCAAATCACATGAAAAGTCATTTGTACACACTATGAATTTTGTTGTACATTATGTTGTAGATGTGTTAGGCTTGGTACTTTGTCTCTTTACTTCACTGATATATGTGTTTGAATTAGTCTACACATAAATAATTAACATGTTACCAAAGTTGATACGCCTTTTGTGAGCTTGCAAAGAGCTAAGGAATGGAAGAGAAAGATTGGAAGTAGGGTGATATCAGGAAAAATCTCTTAATGAGTTTCCATCTTTACAGTTTCCACAGGAGAAAAAGTAGGGATTCCCTAAAAAGGATAATCTATTGGTTGGGTATAGACACATAATCCATGTGATCAAAGCTTCAGCAACAACGGAAAATACTAAAAAAGAAGAATGGATTTTAGATGTGGTGGAAATGCTCAGCTTTAAATTCTTTAGGATTCTTAGACTACATTGTTATCTGAAGATAGAGATTAGATTTTGTGATGCTTCACACTTAAATCTGATGTATAGTGTATATGCACTTCTTTTTTGATATGCAACAAAGCACAAAATGGAATTGATGATAGTATAAAATAACAATCACTAATGACAACATTATATACTGTTATCATAGTTAATAGAATACTATAGAATATGGGATTTGATATCTTCAATGATGGATTTCATCAGGATTTACATGTAGATTAAGTGCAGATTTGATGCACACATGACCCAAAAGAAAACAGGGAATAGGAAACTCAAGATAGCAAGAAATTATTGTAAAAGAAAGGGAAAGTCAACAAGTATAGTGGTCAAGGCGTTGCCTATTTTTATGACTCAAAATCTAACATGGTACACCATATCACAAGATTCGATTGTCACAACTTTGAGTAGGAATTTCTTAGTTGAATTAGAGTTTGAGTTTAGCAAAGATAAAATTTGAGAAAAGAACCCATAGGAGACATAGGCTCTAAAATTTGTCACTAAATATGAATAAAGGGCTTCATTTTGTCAATATATCTTATGTAGGATTTATGCCCAGATTGAGATTGAGATTTATAAGCAATTGTGTTAGCATATGACTTACATACCTTTCATCAATAGATAGATTAAATTGAGCTAGTTGAAATTGTTGATACTGAAGTTGAACCCTAAATTTTCTCATTAATGTACTAGTAGTTAATACTATTGCATACCTTTTTGGATTTGCTGGTGCACTTTCTTCTGGCGGACGTTGCCCTTTCTCCTTTGCAACAAAGGGAGGACACCCGTACTTTGGGTTGTGGACGAGGCTCTTTCTATATGTGTCCCTCACAACCTTGAGATGTCTGGCAGCTTTTTGTAACAATTTCTTACGATAAAAAATATTACTACCAAACTCATGCTCTATATCTTTGATGAGCCCATCTTTTAATTTTTGAGATTGGTAGTTCCACCTTTTAAGAAAAAACACAAAATTGTTAGATATAGCTAGTATAAGAAAATACTTGAATGAAAGGAAAATGTTGCACCAATTAATGATATGAAAAACAATAGTGGGATAAAATTAGTTCAGTTATGATGTACAACAACCTAGTACGTATGGTGGGCCCGAATCTTCACAGCGTGAGGTCATAAAGCCTCCTATAAAATGTATCATTTCCTGCAAAAAATGTCATGGGATAATTAATAGTAAAAACCATTAAAATGAATCATATGAAAGAAGACTCCCACTTTTGGTTCTCTGTAGAAAAATTAGTTAGTATCTTCTACTCAAAGCATGAAATTGCAATGTACCAAATTCCTAAACTAGAGAATTACTGGTATAGACAAAAGGTCATTGATAATTCAGATGATCCTACCAAATCCCTAATAAAAAGGAATTCCAAAATAATTAAACAACTTGCACAATACGACACACTAAAGGTCATGAGGCATCACTCCACATCAAAAGCCCTTGCATTCACCACTTCCTATCATGTTTACATCTTGTAAGAAAATCCTTATTACAATATAAAAAATAATTATTTAAAGTACCTGGAAGCTTAGGACATTTCAAAGGCATTAATTCATTATCGTCAATCAACAACAATGTCTCCATAGATCCCGTGCTAGAAACATGGGTAGCTCCAAGAAATGACGGTGAATTATCACCAATAGATGTACTATGATCTGCATTTGGTGGCGTACCAGACGATGCATCTCCTACCACAAAAAAAACAATACACTATGTGATGCATCCCAAGATTAAAGTACATATTATCAACTCATAATTAACACAAAACCAAATATAGAAAAACAAGGACTTACTAGTTGGATGTCCCCTTGTTGCCGACATTGCAGTTGGCAATCTCGTACAGGCATCCGTCAACCTCGTAGGAGTCTCCTGCACTAGATGACTTGAACAATACATTGTTAGCAAAGACATTCTGAAATAATAAAAGTAAGAGTTAAGAAGTTTTGAATGTTTGAAATAAAAAATTCCTTCTAACTTGTCAACTAAAAGATTATTTTACCAGTGGCAGTCGGAACTCTACTACTACCGCCCTCACTGCATTGTCCTTGACCACATTTTGGATCAATTCCCAAAAATTCCTGTATAACAAGAATTTAGTAGTTAAAGTTTCTTACAACTCTTTAAAAAAATTGCATCAATAAAGTATTTTTGCACATATTACATATTTTACTTCACAACATAAAAGATTATAAAATATAAATCTTTATTGAACTTTTGTTATAACTAAATATTCATTGGAGCTTACTTCATAACGCTGAGCTTGCACTTTCAATTTTGATAGCCTCTTCCTCATCTCCTCGGGTTCCATATTTGCCTCATCCAAAATTTTCATTGCTTCTAAATTAATTTGCCTAATTTTTTTTTTCAACATTTTTATACAATTGGGAGTATCAACAATATCAACCTCATCAGAATGCATAGCTAGTGGCTCGGTGGTCACTGCTACTGCTTTACCCTTATCCTGAACATCAAATTGTGAGAGGAATATCAGTAAAACTATCATAAAAACTTAAAAACCGTAAATAAAATAACGTAATAATATAACATTTTTCAACTATCTAATTTGTACAATTTCAAAAAGGTTTACCCTCGCTGAAGAAGGGGTGGGAGTAGCATCCTGCTGACCTCTATCATCTGTCGGATCCATATCATCCTGTCACAAAGATTAAACATAAAAAATTCAGCTAATTGAAAGCAATCGACAGCAAAAAAAAACTTATTAACAAAATGGTAAATAGTACTTACAACCCTCATGATAGTAACATTGTTTGTATCTATGCGATTTAAATGGTAATCAATTAGCAGTTCTTCCCCTGCACTTATCAATTTTATTGCACAAACAAAAACTTCATTCCCCTCACGCGCCTCAAATATGCAATTGGGTTGCTTACTAGTTGAAACAGGTCGCGTACTATTTATAAAACCTGCAATATTACCTATTGCTTTTGGTCTCCCATCAATGTACATAGCAAATCTTTTACTTTGATCATTTTCTTTCCATTGTATATAATTAGCTGATACCCCATACCTACGCATACTTTTTTTATATCGAACAATCCGCATCCAATCATTGTAATTGTAACATGGACCGACATACTTGAACAATTTGACAACTTTGTTGTAACATACCTTTATCCCATCCATGGAAAATAGGCCCAAACCATGTAATGAGGATGGAGCAATGTGATATATCCTCTCATTAACACAAAAATATGTGTTAATTGGAGGTAGCTCATTGGGTATCCATTCTTTCTCAATGTGTGAGTACCAAAAGGGCATCTTGATGTCGCCTTTGGTCTCATCATCATAAGAACATGACCCCCCATTAGCAAGGAAAAATTGCATGCGTTTATCAAATTTTTTTCTATTCTTTTGACCTCTAGTTGATCTCCCTCTTTTAGCCGTACTACATGTAGAGCTTTCATCTACCATTTCCTCATTTCCCTCATTCAATGTAGATAGATCTGACAAGTACCTATTTGGTGGGTCCTATAATCCATCAAATGGAAAGTGAAAGTGACATATATAAAATGTAGTAAGTTGAAAGTGATTATACAATTATATTTCTATACGGACCTTCTTTGTCTATATATACATTATATGATTATATAATGTCTATTTATAACATATGTGCTCAATGATAAACAAGAAGAATATAAGAAAATTATGTCTATTTATTGACTTATACCTGCTGATCCATGTCACTGTGCGCAATCCACACCAAACGGGTCAAATCTCCTGTAGTCAATTGACTGTTTGCAAAAAGGGTGACAATCAGACACAATATAAACATTGGTAATTATAAATAACCTATGTTGTAATCATTAGAAATGAACACAATAAATATGTAATCAAATTTCCTAAATATGTTAATCATTTACCTTAAGTTAGCTAAAAATTACATGATACACGTTTGCTACAAATAACTTAGAAGACAACATGAACAATAGGCAACATCACAAACATGTCAACAGAAGGGGTGACGATGTACCTGTAGTCAATTGACTGTTTGCAAAAAGGGTCATAATCAGACACAACATAAATATTGGTAACTATAAATAACATATGTTGTAATCATTAGAAATGAACACAATAAATATATAATCAAATTTCCTGCATATGTTAATAATTTATCTTAAGTTCGCTAAAAATTACATGATACGTGTATGCTACAAATAACTTAGAAGACAACATGAACAATATGCAGCATCATAAACATGAACAAATTTACCTTATATATGGAATGCAAGATCGTCAACAAAAGGGGTGATGATGTTTGTAGTCATTGATTATCTTCTTCTTCTTCTTCTTCTTCTTCTTCTTCATCATCATCATCATCATCGCCATCATCACCATCATCATCACCATCATCATCGCCATCATCATTGCCATCATCACCATCATCATCGCCATCATCACCATAGCCATCATCATCATCATCGCCATCATCATCATCATCACCATCACCATCACCATCATCGTCATCACCATCATCTTGATCTTCATCATCTGTTTCTTCATCATCTTCAATATCTTCTTCTTCCATAACATTATACTTTATCGGCCTTCCTCTTGGATCATGTCTAACAACAAATGACCAACCTTGTTTATTTGGAGCCTTTGAGTAAAACACTTGCTCACATTGGCTTGGAAGAACATAGGGCTCATCTCCAATTGGCTCAAACGACCTTGTATTGATCATTGTAAATCCATTATCATGTTGAATAATCGTTCTATCTGGATCATTTTGATTTAGTCGTAACCTATACCATTTGACGACAAATAGAACTACTTTGAAGGTGTTAAATTCACATTCAATTATATCATCCAAGATGCCATAGTATTGATTTTGAGATTGTTGAGGATGTATGTCGCTTCTAGATGATATATTGGTGACCTCAAAAACTGCAGTTATCCCAGAATCACAAGTTTTCTTTGTGTCATCCAACCTTTTTATGCAGAATTTGTGGCCATGATAGTACATAGCTTTATGGTGCTTGACCTGCAATTTTTGAAGTCTGTGTAAATTATTTGCATTTTGAGTTGATAAAAAACATACGTCGAGTTATGATCATTAATAAATTTCTATGTACCTCTCCACCTCTTAAACCATTTACTAGATCAACTACCATCGACATAACATTGGAATTTCCATTACGATGAGCTTCTGTAACCAATGAACCAACACCTTCCCATGTTAATGAGCAACCATTTTGTTGACATCGTTCAATCCATTCTGTCATCCAATCAAGATTGTTCGCAATATACAAATGTATTGCATCCCACTCTCGATCACCTGTTTCAAATAAATATGCCAATTAAAAATAACTTATATTGAAGATTTATATGAATTAATTAACTACAATAAAATCTTAGATTTACCTCTCACTTTCCTCGATCTACCTTTGCCCATCAAGTACTCCCCTTCGAATTCGTTAATTGAGTTGGGATCCCAAATACGATCTACATGGATGTTTGCTGCAAACTTAGGAAGATATTCAGTAATGTATACCATGGTTTGGTATACC
Organism: Cupressus sempervirens; assembly: GCA_028749045.1. NCBI lineage: Eukaryota > Viridiplantae > Streptophyta > Pinopsida > Cupressales > Cupressaceae > Cupressus > Cupressus sempervirens. The sequence goes on from CM053791.1 coordinate 514,273,210, forward strand.
ATATATCCCTCCACCATGGAACCCTCGGGATGTGCTCTCTAGTGAACCAAGCCTTTCAAAAATTTCAAATGCCTCTCAACCATCCACATTGACCTGGTTGGTATAGGTCCACACAATTCAATCTCCTCAACTTGATGTATGAGGTAGTGTTCTTGTGCATTGAAAAAACTTGGAGGTAGACACTTTTGCATTTCACACATCAGAAGAGGAATTTTTCTCTTCCAATATTTTATATCTTCTTTATTGATTTCTTTAGATGACAACCACCTCATGTATTTTCCAAGATCATATATAACCTGTTTGACATTGTTGGCAAAGTGGTGTGGGAGAGATAGAGGTAGAACGTATTGCAATATTTGTAAAATGATCTTGTCAATATTTTATAAAAGAATGCAATTGAAACTACATGCAGTATATAAATATATAGTGAATATAAAACAACATGAATTACCTTAATAAATGTATGCCAATTGTGTGTTTTCAACCCTGGCCCAAATTCACTTTTATTTGATATGACATTGTTTATGTTCGCAGCAAATCCTGTGGGAAATCGTATTTTTTTTATGACTTCTTTTATAGCATTGCTCTGCTGCTCTGACAATAACCAACTAAGGGCACTTGTATCAATCCGGTCTCCATTGTTATTTGGTTGAATACCATTTTTCATTACATGGTTGGATTCTTCAATGTCACTACAAGTTTTGAGAATTTGATCTTTGTCACGCCTTCCATCCAAGATTTTCCATAATGTCTCTGCTACATTCTTTCCAATATGCATAGGATCAAACAAATGCACAATTGGGAGTTGCTAGTAGTACGAAAACCTAGTAAATTGTGTAGGATAAATTTTTAGTCCTTTTGGAAGTTGGACATTGATGTCTTGATGACCTTCACAACCATCAATCACATCATCAGTAAAAAAAACACAATATCGAAATATAAATTTGAAACAAAAAGCATCAAATTGAATGACATTACCTCGATGATTTATTTTATTGTATGCCAACTTCCATAGGCGAGGTGTCATTCTCTGTGGCTTTGATGTAGTCTCTTCTAGACCATTGAAAAGATGTTTTTCGGTAATTCGGTACTTATGATTTCTGTGCAGAAAGTGTCTATTCTCATCAAACACCTGCTTTCTTAAACTTTTTGAATGACGAGATTTCATCTTTGGACCACAAACTGGACATGGAAATTTACCCTTTGTCTGAAGACCTACAAGATCGTGTATAATTGGATTAAATGTGTTAACTTTGACATACCAAAAAAGAGGTGTCAAGAAGAGAACATACCACAAAAATGTGTTAGCCCAGGGGCATCGTGTATTGTCCATACAAGCATTGCATGAAATTGAAATTGTCTTTGTCCTATTGGTCTACAAATGTCATACATAGTAACCCCATTCCATAACACCACCAACTCGTCGATAAGGGGTTCAATATATACATTGATATCTTTGACTTGGTACTTACCTAGTTGAATGAGCAAAAACATTACATAATTATTTTGACCATTTGATGGATTAGTAATAATAAATTAATTTAGATGACCACTAAATCAAAAAATACCTGGAACAATCAGTGTCAACATTATGTGCTCTCTCTTTATGGACAACCAAGGAGGTATGTTATTGTTGATAACAAAAACAGGCCACACTAAGTAAGTAGATCTCATCTCTCCATAAGGATTGACACCGTCTACTGCCAATGAAAGCTTGAGATTACGAGGTTCTTCTTTAAAGTGTGGCCATTTTTCCTGTATTTCCTTAAATGCCGAACCATCTGTAGGCATTCACATAATGTCATCTTGACTTCTATTGTGTGCATGGTAATCCATAAATTGTGCCAAGCTATGGCACTTGAATAATCGTTGCAGACGTGGAATAATGGGAATATGCTGAAGAACCTTGCGAGGCACCTTTTTTGTTAATCGATCTGATTGATATCTACTGATATGACAAGTAGGGCATTGTGTTGCAAATTCATGCTGTTTATAATATATAATATGATCGTTCGGACATGCATCTATTGTTTGATACCCCATTCCAATATCTTTCATGATGGCAGATAATTCTCGGTACGAGCGAGGTAGAATGTTTGATGGTGGTAACAAACACTCACCTATCAACCTACGACCAAAAATATAATTTCTTAATTTAAAGAATATGAATTGCTACACGAACCCAATGTTAATTGTAAGGGAACTACGAGTAAAATAATGAAAGAAGATGGCATACCTTAACATACGTGTCATTGCTACATTGGATAAACCATTCATTACCTTCAAGTTCACCAATAGCAATACAACGGCAAGAAGAGTTGTTTTGGAGCCTTCATATAGGGGCTTCTCTGCCTTCTCAAGTAAAGGTACATCAAACTCTGCATCATCATCATCAGCATCATCATTATCATCTTGATCATCGTGATCTTCATCATCGTGATCTTCTTCCATGGTATCATTACCTTCTACTTCAATATTCACACCTCCATGTTCCCTCGTTTGGAAATCCGCATTCTCCGAATTGTCATTGTCCATAACATGAAACTCAGGGATGTTGACCTATATGAAAATGATTACCTTATATTAACCATGACCATGATGTCATCATCAAATCATGTCTCATGTAATTTATAAACTATTAAAATACATACCAATGGGCGATACTCGTTTCCCCCTTTAATGTGACCATGTTGCCTACAATGTTGCTCAGTTGTTGTGATTAGATATCTTCGAGTCTTTAAGCCCTTACACATTTTGCAAGGACAATAACATTTTCCATCACCTTTTCTTTTTAAGTTAGATCGCAGTCTAGCAATTGCCTCCCTATTTTTTTGTGCGTTGATATCGTCAGACATGGTCTTTCTTGAATGGAATGACTTGTTGGTGGAAGAAGGATGATTTGTTTGCAACCTGCAGATGGAGTAGTAAGAGGAAGACACATATAAAAAGGAGTATGGGCTCTGAACCAAGTAGGAGTTAGGACATGCTGGAGTGGGGTCAGCCCAAGATATTTTGGAATCTTGAAGAACCTGGTAAAGGGTATTTGGAAAGGTGAAAATAAACAAGTATTTTTACAGCTACAAAGGAGGAATCGAGAGCATTATAAATAATGAAGAAGAAACTTAAATCCATACAAGTTCACCTCTATTTACAATTTGACCTTTCTGCAAGTGAAATATGACAATATACAAAATTTCCAATCACATTTTCACTTAAAAAAGAACACCAAATATACCTTTGCTACAATATCTTCTTCAAATTCTTCGCTATCAGATTCTTCAGAACTGCAAGCTCCTGTGCAGAAAAAAGATGAGATGTACTAAGTAATTTTTGACAGGCAATATTTAAACAAATTGACTATCAAAAAAAAAATTTATGAAATTTAGTTGCTTTATTATGTACTGAAGACTTGGCAAGATGTTCCCAAGTCTATCTATAGAATGCCTATCTGCATGGTTGTTTGCAAATAGTCTAGTATGGTGCCGCTTTTAAACAACAACAAATGTCACTAGGGCTGGTAATTTGGCTCAAGAAATGCACAAGCCTGTTGACACCACATAAATTTTAGTTCATCATATAGCATTCAACTGTCTTCTTTAACAAAATCCAAAGAGAATACAAACAAACTAATGAGCCGTGTCTATCTCAATTGAATAGTAAGTACTATAGTGAGTGTTAGGAAACTGACCTTGCGAATAACATCCAGTTCATAAAGTATTAGGAAAGTGACCTTGCTGATTAGTTTAACATAGATTGGTGAACATAAAATTCATAATAAAAATCTGATTTTTTTCCACACTTGTTCAAACCATATAATGAAATGACAAAAAATGAATTGTATACAAAGACCATATTGTAGGCTGTCCAAGTTGAAAGTGAATAGATGACCTTTATGGGGTGCTGTACGAAGTGGAGCAAGTATGTGAGAGCTTGAAGATGAAGGGCTCCTATTTTGGGGCCAATATTTGGTGGTTTCGAGGTGCCTAGGGAGAACCTTTGATGCTAAGTCTTAGTTATGTAGACTTTGGCGAATCTGGTGAGCTTTCTACGAGTTTGTACCTGCTGTATCAGTAGCCACTATGCCCTATTCTAGACCTTTAGTATTCTGATTGACATCAATTATAAGTGTGCATCCAGATGTTAGCTACAATTGATTAGGGTGGCTTTTAGTGTGTATCAGTCTAATTTGACATGTGTGATGGCAGTATCAACTTGTTATCAGCATCTTACATTATTTAGAAGAGGTGTAGTTCAGTGGGTAAATGTTCGGTCATTGTGGGAATGGTATTCTATGCTTTCTATTAGGTTGATTTGTGTTGTTGCAGCAGTCTGATTTTATAATCTGAATGTTGTATCAGTTTGTTTCAATAATATTCTTGTTATTTTGCTATATTGTAATGCATCTCACTATAATGTCCCCTTTTTGACATGACATTCAATAATAAAAATAAAAAGTAAAAATATAAAAAATTAAAATAACATGTAATATAATTATAATTTAATTAAGTTTAGTGAATGATCAAAATGAATGCAATAAAGAGTTATGAGTCTTGAAGGATTAAGGTATAAAGGAGAGACCATTCAATATTTAAATTTATATTGGAAAAGGTAGAAACAAATACTTATTGATTTAACTCAATTTATAATTGTTATTTAAATATTTCTTAAAATAACATAATCCTTAATCTTTTTTTTTAATTCTCTTCCAACTATCTCTATTTAGTGCCTACCATGTTTATGTGCATGTTTTTTATGTGTTTTGGATAATAAGTCTAATTTAATTTGTCCATGGACTAAGACCTTAAATTATTGAGCTTCTCTTTGTTTTGTGAAAACTATAGCATTCTCTACTTAACAGGGCCAACCACGTGAAGGTGGAAGCTCATCATGGCCCCTCCTAGGAGTCTCTTATGACCCTTTACGATATTTTAAGAGCTCTAAGATTTATTCTTAGGGATCGTAAACTGTCGTAAAGGGTCATAAGGGATCTTAGGACACAACAACTAAGAAATATAATTGTAAGCATCATGGTCACATTTTTTTGGAATCAATGTAATTGAGTTGTATACCCAAGCGACGAAGTGCATCTAGAAAATGAAACTACAACCTATTGGGATTGAGACAAACCTTATAAAACAAAAGCAGCTAGGAATGATCGCTTGCCAATATCTGTTAAATAGATTTGTTGGAGGACCTTGTATTCATGAGCTAGGAATGATTGCTTGCCAATAGTTGTTGAATACATTTGTTAGAGGACCTTGTATTCATGAGCTACAAATTTATTCAGCAACTATTGGCAAGCGATCATTCTTACAGATGAATTCGACTTGGAATTGAAGGTGTGGAAGTTGCTTTGCATTGCTTGGGTACACAACCCAATTATGTTTCCAAAAAAATGTGACCATGATGCCTACAATTATGTTTCTTAGCTATTGTGAAATCTACATATTTGATAGGAGAAGCATTTGAAGTTTATGTTGTGAATCCACTAAATAGGGTCAAGATTTGATTTGGGAATGTTGGTCAGATGATCTAAGAGAAAGAATGGACAGACAGATGGAGAGAGAGATAATACAAGTGGTAGAAAGAGCCATGCCATTTGCAGGACGCCACCATCCTTTTGGTAGATCAAAGGAAAACATGGTAAGGACTATAATACACATTGTCCTCAAGAATATTATCTAGGAGTCTTTCTATCACTTGTATTATCTCTCTCTCCATCTGTCTCTCAACTCTTTCTCTCAAATCATTAGACCATCATTCTCAAATCAAATCTATTAAATCAACAAAAATAAGTTTGACCCTATTTATTGAATTCACAGTTTCTTTTGCATTCAAGATCGGGATTAATGCATACGCAGTAGCCTGACACCAATCACCCATTACATGTCAACTATTAAAGCTTGTCAAACAGTTGTTGAGTTGTACTTCATAAGAGTTAGGTGCTCCTGCACCATAGACGGAGATGCTGATGCAAGGTATGATGTTACTGACTTCCCTCTTAGCGCCCTAGTCCAGCAACTCATACATGAAACCATGGGACAAAAAAGAAAAAATGTTGGATTTAAAAGCTTTTTCGATCGGTTATTAGGAGTATGAACGAGGTCTGCATGTTAGATTCGAATGAAGCCCTAATATTCATTCAAAGCCCCCACACCAATATCGGCACGGAGGCTTCGAGTGAAGCCCCTTGGGACCTTCATTCAAAGATTTGGCTTCATTTGAAGCCCCTAAAATTTAGCTTCCCCACTTTCCATGATAGAAGCCATTTGTTTTACAAGAGTCAAAAACAGTTTGTCCTCCATTGTAGAAGCCACTTGTAATACGCAGTTGTTTCATGCAAATCAGAGTCCACAGAATTTACCATCAATCTCTTTCAATAGCTTAGTCCATCTTATCCACTGTACAATAATTTAGAGGAATGTGCCAAGGCATTCCAAATCTTTGCCAATGTATAGACATGTGTCTTAAAATGGACCCACATATAAGATAAGATTCAATGTATATCTGCACGAAATGAAGCTGAATTCTGAAACCATTTAGCTTTCATTTATTTCAGTATGGCCCATTTAATTTGCTATATAAATGTCAAAATGCAAGAGATATTGAATTGAGTATAATAAAGTAGAGAGGAACAACCAATGTCTTTGGTAAATGCAGTGAAATTGAAGTGTGTAGCATTTGCTGCACTGCCATTATTACCAACACAAGTATCTCAGTATGAAAGGAAGAGAAGGCAATCAAGAGGTCAGGTGAGGTATGTATTCAATGTGAGTTCAATTAAAAGTGTGGAAGTGGAAAGAGAGGAGAGGATTGAGATTGTGGAAGAGATTCTGTCTAGAGAGTGGCTTGAAAGTCTTTCTATACTCAATTTTGAGGATTTGTCAGTTTACTATGAACCACTTGTCTTCAAAGCTCAGGTAGATTTTGTTATAAATGTTTTTTTTATTATGTATTAAGTTTCAATAGATTCAAATCTAAGATTTCCAAGATGAAAAATTTACAATTTAATTTGATTGTCTCAAATTACTTTTATCAATTTTTGAAATCACACCCATCATCAGAATTATATAGATCTCAGAAAGTAGAAAAAAATTATGAACTATAATTAATTTTCATGATTCTTAATTCAGATATATAAATTAGAATTGAGGTGTCTGTAAGTGTGAGGAAGCCAAAACTTATGGACAAGAGATTTTTCTATTGAATGTTTATGGCAGAAATGATCAAAGGCCCTGTATTTGACAGTCACAAGTTTTTGACAATTTGTATAAAGTTTTCCCTTTTATCTAATACAAGCTTATGAATTTTGAATCTATTTTAGTAAAAAGAATAGCAATACGGGCATCCACTTTGGCTTCCAATAGAATCCTAGGTGGATCCATTTACCACTCAAATTTATGTTTGCTCACTCCTTAGCTTTTTCCTTGGAGTCGAGATAAATTTTAAAGAAAATATTAATAGATTATATAAATAAATCTTTTAAATTCACATATGTGCTAGTTTTAACATCTAAAAAATTTAGTTAATTTTTTTTACATTTACACTAGCTTATATCTTTTTCATAAGAAATATTTTGGTATTAATTTTTTTTTGTAAAGATTTAATTTTTTCTTATAATATATTACTATAATAAAAATATATTAAAGTAAATATTAATTGACATTGTGGTAAATATTAATAAAAATATATTAAAGTAAATATTACTATAATAAAAATTATGAAGACAAGGCAGATTTTGTGTTGCTAAATAGGAAAGCATATTTCTAACTGAAGTATTGACATAAAAAGTTTAGTAACTATCCTAGAAAGTAATCTTGACGAAAGAGAGCATATTCTTAAAGTAGTGACTTGGTAGAAATCCATTAAAAGTGTCCATTAAAAAACACAATATAGCCTGAATATGTCAGTATATGGCAGAGAGTTTTACATGGCATTCCTGGGATAAATAGAATAGTAGTCAAGCCCTATTCAAGAATGAAAAAGCTTGCTATTTTCCAAGGAGAGGACTTCTATCAAGACGAATCATTAAATGTGGAGTGCACTTTGTAACAGACACAAAAGATTGCATGAAAGTTGTGAAAGGGGTGCAGAAGATGCTCACTTTTTCCTTGCAGAGTAACAAGTAGTTGGTGTTGCTGTTTCTATTAGTGTGAATTATGCAAAGTAGCCAATTGCATTTGATAAGAAAATCAGTGTCAATTCAGACGACATCCATTTCAAAGGAAGAAGACCTGATAAAGATAAGGCTCTTCAAGCTGTAAGGAGATCAAAAGTGTTCAAAATTCTAGAACCCTACATAGTCAAGAGAAGACAAAGTGTGCAGAGTTTCCCTAATAGTTGAGATCATGAACATAATCCAAATAGGCAGTTCATGGAAAGTCGCATAGTATGAGTGAAGAATCTAATGAGATGATACACTGCATATCATAAAAAGGATGCCCCAAAAAAGAGTTATAGACTACAATCCTTATCCCTAATTATGTAATCTGATCTATGCCCGAAGCTAATCATGTCACTAAACATCTCTTTGACTCCCTAAAATCTCTACCCTTAGTTTCACCATTTTAAGATTTATGTATTCACCCATGTTTTATACAATTTTTTTCATTTTTCTGTGCAATTTTCCAATCATTCCCTCAATAGACATACCCATAGTATACGGTAATAAGTTGAAAGATTGACCACATGATGACCATTTTGACTGTAATGTTAAACGATGTCTTGCATGGGCTATATAATTGAGATATTGAATAAGTTTCAGGAAGGTCCATTTTTATTATGGTGTGTGATGTGGTCTTGTTGAATAAAAGATTTGGAAAAAGATGTGCGGTGTAAATGGCATTCAACTATGAGTGTTGTGGCCTGCCACCCAACTCATTTGTTCCCCAATACTATGAGAAGCAATCTCTTCAAAGATTTATGTAATGTTGTTTGGCTTCCTATAAATGCCTATGAAACCATCTAATTCAAGTAAAATATCAGAAATTCAGAGATAAAAGTTGTTTCTTTGAAAAGTCGCTGTTCTGAATGACCCACTGACCATTTTTATCACTATCTGATATAAATGGTTAGTGATAAAAATGGTACTGTGATCGGTTGGAGTTCCTTCACAAATGAGAATAAGTGGAATGTTATGCCTATACAAATCAAAACATTGAGCCAACTTTAATTTTATACAATAACCAATTAATATGAATGCAAACTATCATAAACCCATCAACTGATGTTAAAGCATAATGCAGTAGACTGTTTGAAAGCAATTTCAAATGGAAATAGAAATGAAATGCACCCAATACATTATTTTAAAGGCACATTGCAATGGTTTTCATAAATTAGTCTAATGGAATCACATGGAACTCCTCAAAATTTTAGACGTGCCCTCAAAATTTCTACAATCAAACACACTAGATTAGACGTGCCCTCGCGCCAATGTTGATGGAGACCCTCGCGCCAATGTTGATGACCCTCGCGCCAATGTTGATGGAGATCCTCGCGCCAAAGCCAGATGAAAAGGATTTGTAGTAGAGCCAATGTTGATGGAGACCCTCGCTCGCGCCGAAGTCAAATGAACCTCGCGCAAAAGTCAAATGAAATGTTTTGCCCTTTTTTTTTTGTTTTATGCTTCCCTATGTGTCGCAATTCCGACCAAAATAATTGGTCGCAATTGTGACCAACACGGGCTAGTTATTAAAAAAAAAAAAAAAATTGCTTTATAACGCGACCAAGCAACCCATTTAAAAAACTTGGTCGCAATTTTTGGTCGCAAAATGACCTCAAATGCACTAGTGTTAATGTTTTCTTATTCCAAAAGAGGTGGCCTTCAATTTCCTATGTATTTATTTGGTCTAGATTTATTTGATTAGTAAATGATAATAAAAAACACAAATCAATACAAAAAACCTAAAACAATAAAACATACAATACAAAAAACAAAAACAATGATAACTAACTATTTCATGGAGATGCCATCAAAGATTACTGACAAACAAGATGAATTCAAGGTTAAGGGAGCCAAACTCGATCGCATTTGTGTTATTTTTTAGACTTTTACCTTTAATATCCACTGATTTGGGTGTGAAAAATGGCCTAGTCTGTGGGCCAACAAAAAAAATATTTTTACTAATAAAAACGTGATTGCTTTATTTTTAGTTTCTTGTTTTTTAATATCATTTTCTTGGCTCAGTAATGAGCCAAGCCTATTTTTTAATTTTATGAAAAGTTTACATAATGTGATCACATTATGTACACTTTTCACTAATTTTTCAATGGTGTTCACTTTTTTGCACACCATCTTGGTGCACTTACCCGTATATGGTTTGAAGGAGTCTCTTAGAATGTGGTATCATGATTTTTTCACATATGTGTTATCCCTGAGATTTATGAGATCTAAATTTTGACCATTATGTATGTTATAAATCTGAAAATGGTCACATTCTTATCATGGTCTTATGTGTGGATGATATGTTGTATATTAGGAATGGTAAAAGAATGATTTCAGATTTGAAGTCTCAATTGGAAATACAATTTGAAATGAAAGATCTAGGTGCAACTACATATATTCTTGGGATTGAGATCATTAGAGATAGAGCTAGAAGAAAGCTTTGGATGAGCTAGAGGAAGTATGTTAACTCTATATTGGAGAAATTCAACATGACACCTTGCAGATAGTTAGTTGTTCTAATTTTACATGGAATGAAGCTTTCTAAGGGGGATTTTCCAAAATCTTCTATTGAGATGGAGGAAATGTCTAGAGGACTTTGTGTGAGTGTTATTAGCATCTTGATGTAAGCAGACATTGTCTGACCACTGGGAATCCTTAGTTGGTATACAACTAATCCTGGAAGGTTGCATTGGGATGTAGTTAAGAGAGTTTTGAGATATTTGAGGGGAACATTTGAGTATTTCTTATGTTTTCATATTAACTCTATTATACCTTGAGATTCTATTTGCATTCATGGATATGTGGATTCATATTGGGGAGGTGACATTAATAGCATAAGATTCTCTAGTAGATATTTTTCATGATGTTTGGTTGTGCAATTAGTTGGATGAGAAAGAGACCTGTTATATTTGTTATTTCCACTATAAAACTAGAGTAAATGGAAACTACTCATGCTTCTAAAGAGGCCATTTGTCTTTAGAGATTGTTATGATATTGGTTTTTGAGGTTGGATAAATTACTATCCATTATGATAGTGAGAATGATATATGTTTAGCAAAGAACACTACTTTCCATGCAAGAACAAAGCATATCAGTGTACAATATCATTTTTTTTGTGATATTGTGGAAGATGGAAGGGTTAAAATAGAAAGGGTTTCTAATTTGGAAAATGTTGTAGATGCATCAACAAAGCTAACATTTGAGCATTGAGAATTTTAGATGGTGTGTTGGTTCTATGGACCTTGAGGCCTATTGTGTTATACAATAACTCCTCTAAGGTCATTGTCAAGTGGGATATTGTTGGGATAAGGTGACTCAACCTTATCATGTTTTATTAGTTTTATTTATGTATTTTGTGGAAAGATGCTAAATGGAGAAGAAACCTTCCACAAGGATAACTTAATTAATTCATAAAAAAATGAATAAGATAAGAAATTTATGGTCAACCTCCTGAGGGTGGTATTGAGGGGAAAAATTAGTTATTCTTACATCACATAGCCTCCCGAGGGTGTACCAAGGGGAACAATTATTCTTGTGTTTATAGCTTGGGTGATTCCAAGTTACCAACTCTCCACTAGATGTTGACCCACAGAGTGTCTGACTAGGACATGTTGTACTTGCATTGTCTCATGATCTTGGTTGTAGTCCTCTTTACTATTTGGCGTGAGTGTTAGCATGGACGTTTTATTTATGTGTGTTTATGGTTGGATCATTATCTCCATTAGCATGACAGGAGTGGACCTATAGGTTTCACATGGTTGGGAGGCATAGCTACCTATACCACTATTGGGGACCTGTGTATAGAGACGATCTATTGTTCCAATGCGACCAATGCTTGATGTTTCACTTAGTATATTTGGGATTCTAGAGTATGCTTCCTTGTGATTTGTGCCTTCATTGGAATGCTTGGATATCATGTTTAGATGATATTAGTTTATTTGTTGCATTCCTATATTATGATGTATTAGGATTAAACACTAATAGAAATAACAATTACATGCAAATATAAACAATATCAAAAAATATTGAATCGCACAAAAGAGAACACAAGACACCAAGATTTAATGTGGTTCACCCAATCCCTAGGGTACATCCACCAAATAGCAAGTCCAATATTATTATGATCTAGTGATTACACCCTGATTACAATTCGTAATCCCTTACAACTCAATGTTGTCATAAGAAGCAATTTTTGCATCACACATAATCAAAATACCTAACCCTAAGCTCTTTTATATAAGTATTTTTATTTCTTTAGGGTTATAATTAATTATTACATGTTGGCCCAAAATCCCAATAAAATAGGGCCCAAAATAGGCCTCAAAGAATTATGAAGTATGTACAGTACTTCCCTGATCAGTCACCACAAACTAACATGATGTTTAACATATGTTTAGATGATGTGATTTACCTAGTTGGAATATCCACTGCTTATATTTTTGTAGCATGATTAAATGTTCTCGTTCTTATGATGTTATTATGCTTTAGTAGTGATGCCCTCATAAAACAACTCTGATTATCTAGTTGGTAGTTTGGGATGTTACACATGGGAGATGGCTAGGACCTTCAAGGTCTCATGATGCTATTACAGTTGGGAGGAATCACGAATGAGTTTTGTTATGTTCATTCATTATGATTTTTCTTTTAGCACATTTCCTTTACTGCTATGGTTCAGATGGTTAGATGCAGTTTTTGTCTTATAGTTATTGTGTTCAAGTGTTTAAGCCTTGATTTGTGGATCCGGTAGTCCCCACTGTGGAGGATTTTTTTCCCTATCTTCTCATCTGATGTTTTTCTTGTGTGTTGTTGTGAATCCTCACACAAGATTGTAATCTCTCATATGAGAGTTTGAAGTTTCACGTAGGGCCTTGTATTTCTTTGCATGGCTCTTTGTACTTCCTTGTGCGAGCCTCAACATCAGTGCAGTGGTTTTGGCTGCTGGACCGAGTAGTTCTTCACATGAGAGGGTAGTTTCTCACATGGCATGGTGTACTTCCTCACACAAAACTGTCTGTTGTGATTTTCTTGTGCAGAAAATAGGGGCCATCTCCTCTATTTTTTGGGGAACACAATTTGGTGATTTGAGTACGCTTTTGATTTGCTTGTATTTCCATGCTTTGAAAGATTAGAGATTTTAAGTTCTATTATCGTCCTTGGTTTTCATTCTTCAATTTGAGCATGTCAGTTGGTTGCAGTGTTTGGAGATTCATTGGTTGTCGAGATTGTTGGTTACAGTCTTTCATTGTGATCTTTGTGATCCTTGTATGATGATGGTCATGTGCATCCATACTTGTCAAAAAAAAAATTCTTGGCTTTTATTTATCCTTGTTCCAAGGATTTGTAGGCAGGGCATTACAGTGTTAGCGTAGAGAATGAGGTGATAGAGAGAAGCATTTGAAGAATGTCTTTATGCTATTAGAGTTATTCTAGTTTTAGATATCATATCTGATTACTCTTGGAGAGCTTCATCTCTTGAAATTGTATTGTAACTATTGAATTGTTGATAATACAATTGACTCTAGCTTTTGAGTGGTGGGATTTTTCTCGAAAGGGTTTTCCCACAAATATATGGTGTAATGTGTTTATGTGTTCAATCAATTTTCTATATGTATTTATTTAGTCTATAATAGCTTAGGGGTTTGTAATAAATTTTAACATCACCTCTCCCATTATATTTTGCATTTGGAAGCATTTCCATACTTTGACATCCTTTCAATGTTGAGTCATTCTACATGGTTTTTGATGTTGCAAGAGTGTGAATAGAAGAGGATTGAAGGTCTATACCACTATGTGGTGTGAGCTGGATTGTTGCAAACATATCTTCTTTATATGGTGGAATATCAAAAATCCCAAGTTTATTTGTTATTCCCTATCTTACCCACAAATTGGGTGCATTTTAAAGACTACCTTGCCAATATATTGACCTACATTATGGCCCATGTTGTCACCAAAGGACCTTTTTGAATCGATTCTTTGTATACCATGAATTGTAGGTGGAGAAATAGGTCCCTACACCCCATGAGACCCACACTCATCATGACTAGAGTGTTGATGTGCAGAATCATCATCATGGGGGGAAGTGATATGGTACAGAAAAGGTGAATCATCATATTGGAGATCATATCAAATAGGTAAAAAAATTGCAAAAGGATCATTGAGATCTATTTTTCCTTGATTAAGAGAAGAATAATTACTTTCAAATATAGAACTATCTAGACCAAAAGAAAAATCTATGTCACTACAACCAAAGCTATGTAGATCAGATGGTATATTGTTAATGCCAATCCTATTGGTGTTTGGACTATCTCTATTAGAGAATGAAAAAAATCTTTTGGGCTTATCTAAATATCAAAAGAAGCTTACATCTCTATTTGAAAAGTGTAGATCATTTTGTGTATAAACATTATTACTCCCCATGCTATAAGATCTAGAAGATTGAGAGAAAGTAGGAATTTGAGCTAAAAGAGTGATACGTGAAGATGACATAGATTGAGGAATTATAGTTGTATGCCCCTGTGAGGAGATGTCGGAGGACCCAGTGCCATTATTGATAACATCTCTTAGAGGGATATATTATTTGTTTTGAGTTTTTGCCTTCAAATTTGGAAATTTTGTTTCATTAAAAATCATTTCTCAACTTCAAATAATCCTCTTATTAGTTAAGCTCCAAAGTTAAATCCAAACTAATCTTCTCCATATCTAAGAAATAAGGAAGGCTAGGATTTGGGATCTAACTTGCTCCTCTTCTCCTTAGGAACATGAAAAAAAGCACTAAAAACTCAAAGATGTGAATATGAAATTCTTCTACCCAGTCATTCATCTTCTGCATTTCTAATATCCAAACATGATGAAGGACTTCGATTGATTAAATATACTATTTTATTACATGCTTCTACCCAAATTTATTTTCTTAAGCCATAATTTGAAAGCATGCATTCAACTTTCTCAAGAATAGTTATATTGAGCGTTTTTGCTGCCCCATTTTCTTAGGTGTGAAGGGGAGAACTTTCACCCTTTGAATTCCATTATCTACACAAAAGGTATCAAACTCCAAGGAAATAATTCACCTCCATTAAATCCATCTTTAAACATTTGATTTTGTGACAACTTTGGTTTTCAACAAGAGCTTTGAAAACTTTAAGTTGTCAAAAAAATTTCATATTTCTTAGACATTATATAAATCCAAAAATTCCTATTAAAATCATCAAGGAAAGTAAAAAAATAACTCACACCTCCTAAAGTGGTTACCTCCATTGGACCAAAAAATTTGAATGTACCAATTCAATAGTGTTGTCTTCTTGACATGTCTATCCTTTAAGAAGTTGATCCACCTTTGTTTGTCATAAAGATAATGTTTGCAAAATTCCAAGTTTGTTGATTGACTACCTAGTATTTGATCTTTTTATATAATAAAATCAAGTCCTTTCTTACTCATGTGGCCTAGCCTTTGATGCCAAAGTGTCACATCATTGCCCACAATAGTCATAGCAGCTCCCACTTAAATATGGTTCTCCAAAAGCTACAAACTAGCATCCTTATTGTCTTTGAGAACAACCATAGAATCTTTGGTTACCTTCCAAGAATTTGGAAGGAAAGAGATTTGACAACTTTGTATAAATAGTTGACCAACTAAAATTAGATTTTTCTTCAATTTGGAAAAATGATGAACGTCTTTCAACAAGCACTAGCCTCCTTTTAGTTGCAAGATAACATCAACTTTTCTGATTATATCATGTTAGTGCATAATTTGTTATCTCTGAAGAACACTTTCCCAAAGTTTCCTTCTTGATAATTTGTAAAGCATTTTCTACAAGAGGTGGCATGAAAAGAGGCTATGGAATCTAGCACCCAAGAATTTGAAGTGGTGTTAGATGAAAGGATTAAAATAATAAATATCATCCTTCTCATAGGTTGTATTAGATTCACTATTTCATACCTTTTCTTGTGTCTTATTATAAGACTAAAATTTTCATTTGTGTGGCCATCCTTACAAAAAAACCAACATGTTCTCCATTTTTGTCTCTAGACTTTGATCTATTGGCTTATTTATTTTTTCTTCAACTATGATTGTTGTCTCTATTATGACTTCCTCCCCCATTCTTGGTGTTGACCATGGTTAGAGCATCATTAAATCTAGTCTCTTGGTTTCTCCTTGTCATATCTCCACTCTGAAGAGTGGAAGTAACATCATCAAAGAAAATTTTATTTTTGCCTAAAATTGAGTACTAATTGTTGTCACAACACGATCAGAGTTTCTATTTAGTGAACATAATAAGAGACTTTCTCCTCATCATCTTGTATCATGCTTACCAAATTTGGTCAACTAACAAGAGTGTTGTACTTGTTGTAGTGATTTAAAAAAATCCCTGCTTCCTTCATCTTGAGTTTATATAACCTCTTCATAATGAGAACCATGTTTGTAGTTGATGCCATCACATATATCTATGTAAGCTTGTCCCATACCACCTTTTTTGGTTTTTAAATTTGAGACAGTGAAGAGAACATTGCTTGACAATGCAAGAAAAACTAATGTCTTTCCCTTCTTGTCTAACGTTTCCCAATCTTTGCCTTTCATTGTTATTGGTTTCATTTTCTTTCATTCCATTGCAGTAGAAATATTTGAATAATCAATGATAAATCCATCTACACCTTCCAAAGGTCAAAATTATGCAATGCAAACTTCTCTACTTTTGCATCCTCCATTATTCTAGAAATTCTCCACCAATTTCCAACCAATACAACTTATGTTCCGATACCAATTAAAGAGGAAGTAAATATGAAAGTAAAGGAAGATTAAAAAATTAAATACAATTATTGCAACAAGATTTATCACAATTCACCACAACCGTGGCTACACCCACAATGAAGAGAAGGGGAATATTTTTTATTATAAATAATAGTTCTCAACATTGAAAATCAGAATATACAATGTTGAACAATGAGCTATTAACCATAACTTATAATGAAATTACAAATCCTTCACTTTGAAGGTAAAAATCCCATAGATGGTTGGGCTTCACATATTAGCACAACCATCATCAATTATATTCAAATGGATTAACCATCATTGCATACAAACATTACATAACTTTCATCAATAATTTAACATTTTAAAAAAATAAGATTAACATCACCAATTTTTCTATGTATAGAAATTGGTAGTCACTCAACTAATAAGAAGACTTAAAATCATTTGAAAAAATATTGAAGATTTGAAATTTCACTCAAACAAAGTCAACATATAAATGTTTAAGTGACATGTACATCTATGAGATATCAATAGATAAATTATAAGATTTACATTAGTAATTTATACATTTATAGAAACCAATAGCTGATCTTCTAAGAAGAAGATTTAGGATAGCAATCTAAAATAGAATGATTTCTTTATCATGTGAATGATTGAATATTATGTGATCATAAGAATTTGACTAATATTACTAATCTTTGTATTAATAGAAACTAATAGTCAAGCAATTGATAAATAGATCTAAAAATAACAAAAAAAAAAAGATGAGATAAGTATTTAAATGATATCTATTTGTATGAAGAATCAAAAGGTAAATATTAGATTAAATTTTTTAGTATACATAAAAACATGCTTAAAAAAAATAGGATGTTGAGTGGGAGCGAAAGCATGAGCATGATACTGCATGTGGATAGGGTTTCAAATGTTGTGAAATCCAATGATGAAGACGTTGGGGATTCAGAAGATGTTGAGCCAAATGGAAGGGTGGGCTCCCCTATGCCTACTCCTTTTTGGGTCATTGTTTGTTGCTGTGAACTATGGGTGGAGTCAACTACAAAGTGGGGGACTTGGTTATCGTTTCCATCTAAGCCCTTTGCGGATGTCATTTTCTCTTACATGCTTCTTTGTAGAGAGGGATCTAATTTTTTCATTGGTAGGTTTACCTCTAGACTGTGGGGTGTTTCCCTTAGTGATGGTTTCACTATTTGTGAGATTGGCATATTTTGTTTTATGCCTCTCCATGTTGCATATAGGAGTGTTGTGTTGTTGGGTTATCTAGATTTGCGGACCTAATGCTATTTTATTTGTTGGAAGGTTTAGGTATCCTCATTCTTCCTTTGGAGTGGTTTTCTTGGGAATTTTTGGTGCTCCGCTAGAATAGTGGAGATCTGTCCCTAAAGGTATTTTATCTCTGATGAAGACTAGTTTTTGCCCCTTCTTTGATCATCTAGGGGTGTTCTACTTCTGGGTTTACCAAATTTGGGGGCTCATTGGTGATTAAGTGGTTGGAAGTCATGGATCTCTCCACTCTACCTCCTTATCGAGCTGTGATGCTTCTTCCATGATGTGTATTACCCAATTTCTTTAGTGGGCTCTATTTTTTGGTTTTCTAGTTAGCTACCAAGTTGTTGTTGTTTATATTGAGATGAACACTCATCTTTGGTTTCAAAGGTACCTTTAGTTGGTGCCTTGGTTTGAGGACTAGTTTATGTTGTTGTACATTAGGCACAAAACTCTTATTGAGGTGGAGATACCATTTATTAAGGTGGTGATATATTGTGTGGATGTTGTTGATAGTTGGTTGAGCAATACTCCTCATTTCTTCAATGCTAGGAATGTGGAGTGGTTTCAAAAGAGGGTTTCCTTGGGGTTTCTTTTCCTCCTCATCATCCTTATTGGGGTGGCTTTCCTTGATCTTAAGGGGGAAGGAAGCTATACTAAGAGTATTGCTTCTTCTAATCTTCGTTTGTGGATTTGGAGTGTTCCTCCAAAGTGGATGTGGAGTTTGTTGGTTGAGTCCTCTACAATCTTGACTATGAGATTGACTCCTATAGAGGCAGAGTTGATTCTGGTGTTTTTAGTGGCATAGGTTAGTCTTATTAAAGGGGATGACACATGGGTGGCCACTAGAAATAGTGTGGATGTTTGGGAGTTTCTCTCCCCCTACATTAGATTCAAGATCTTCCCTCCCCCTGTTGCTCTTGAGGAAGACCCCTTTGCTATTGAGGTGGGAAGGGAGATTGTGGGGGGACAAAAATTTTTTTAGACGCCTGACCTGAACTAGTGGTTTTGTTGGCTATGGACCTATAGCTATAAGGGTGAAAGAAGAACATGCTACCTATTTCATGTGATTGAGTTTTTCTTTGCCTCTTTGTTTCTTTTTCTCATGTGACTAGGTGGTTGGTGTTAGTTTTAAAGGGCTCACTTGGGTCCTTTGCTCTTTTTTTGGGTTAAGAATGCAACTTGTATGAGGGCTTGTCCCATGTTGACCCTTAGCAATGTGGACCATGGTTGGTGGATTTGCCACATTCAGACCTTTGTTTTTGACACAGGTAGACCTTAGTCGATGTCTCTGTGAATGTCTTGCACTACTTTTGTTAATTACATGTTTAATAGTTTCTGGTGTCTTCTATTTATACAATGGGTCAACACCCTTGTGTTGCTTTTTATATTCAAAAACAATTTTAGTATACGTCCATAAAAATTGATAATCAGTCAATTACGAAAAGGAATTGAAATAACAATTAAACAATACAGAAATAGTCATTTCAATGAATCAAAATATGTAAATAAAACTAATATTACAAATGTATACATCTGCAAAAATTAATAATCAATTATCTAATAAAAAAATTTAGAGTAACATTATCTTAACAAATAAATGATTAATAAATATAATTTACATAAAAAATTAATAACTATTTTGAGAAATCAGTTTTTAGGGAGAGGCTTGAACATTACACACTAAGGGTTGATTTCTATACTAAAAGTATAGATGGCTTATACATCACACATTAAACTTCATTCCAAAATTAGAAATGTTAAAAAGTCAAAGTTGACTTATTTTTCCAAGCTTAATTTTCCTAGTGTGTGACGTTTAAGGGTGGCCCTAAAAGTATTAAATAGTCAAAATTGACTTATTTTTTCAAAATTAAATTTTCCATAAATATTTGATGTTTAAGAGATATTCATCACTTACATAAATAATTAATTACCATTTTAATGATAATATTGAGAAGACGGCCTCAACATTATATACTAAGAGTTGATTCCTATACCAAAAATATTAAAAAGTCAAAGTTCACTAATTAATTTTTCCACCGGTACAAACTATTAATTAGAAGATTCAAAACAACTTTGGAACAAAGATTTCGATAAGAACGAATCAAAATAAGATGAATATTTATAAAAACTGAAGATCAATCAACGACAACTATAAAATAATATAAAGATTTAGAATAGCACCAAACATAGAACAACGCCCGACATAAGAAGCGTTACTACATGTTTAAACTGAAAGAAAACAGGTGGAAAGATTTGAAATAGCTGCGAACACGTTAGAGCTAAAACTAAAAAGCAGTCATGGCAGATCAGCAGGGTGGATTATGAGCTCCTTCCAAAACCTTTTTCCAGGCGGGGCGAGAGGAGATGCGTTCCCACCACGCATTCACATTTTTGCGAGAGGTAATGACGTGTTCTTTGCGAGCTCTGATGAGGGAATCGATTTGTGAGAGATGCAAAAGATCGGCGACGCTGAAAAAATCCCCGGCCAGATACTCACACTTTGACAGCCTCTCTTCGTATACATCCAACACTTTCGCCACCTCGGCTTCGTAAATAGAATGTTGGCGAAAGAGATAAGCGCTGAGCCTGAGCGCCTCGACCTGAGACCACTGCTCCACCAGCGCCCTCTCCTCCTCCGTCTTCCCCAGCAGATTATCGCCAATTCCCTGCGCCCCCTCGTATTTCCGGGCGGCTATATATTTTACTATTGCTCTCGACTCTGCAATCATTAAACATGATCATCAATCCGTACACAATATTTACAAGGAAACAAACAGTTGTACGCGGCAGAGTTCGATTTGTACCGAACAATGTTAGATTGCCGTCTGTGATGACGGGCACCTGTCCAAATGGCTGCATAAACAGTTGGTCATGATGTAATTAGGAACGTAGGAAATAGAGAAAGTGGAATATTTCATGTATTTTCTTACTCACGTTGAGGGCGAGAAAAGCAGGTTCTTTCTGGGCGCGCGCTGAGAAATCGACGGAGACGAATTCATATTCTATTTGCTTTTCATTTAAACAGGCCAACACGTTCTGCGTGTGCACCGACCGGTAATTCCCGTGCACTTTGATTTTCGCCATGTTGGAACTACCTGCGGGCTGCGACACGTTTTACAATGGTATAAGCATCGTGAGCTCTGGATTTACAAGGTAAGACGCAGGTTACTAATCATAAAATAGAAAATCAAAAGCATTGGACAAAGAAATTCAAAACGGACTAGAAAGCGTACCTGCGTATAAGCCTATGGAAATTGTGGTGAATGAAAAATATGTGGAGAGTATGATTTATATTGTTTAGGCAGGCCGACACTGTGCGAAAATAGTGTATCAGTCCGCAATGCAGAATGTAAGGCCTCTGAGATCCTCTGCATTTTCTATATTTAAATTTCCATTGTCACAATCCATATTTGATTCTCTGTCTCAACAATTACTCGCTTTAAATTAAAAATAAATGAATTATATGCTCAGGATTATATTCCAAAATAAGGTGATACATTATTGCATCTTTTATAAATAACGGCATGATTTGAATCTTAAGATGCGAATAAAACTAAAATCTGGAGGAATACACAGACATTTATATAAAAGAATTACAATAACAATAAACCCTACAAATTCGTGATAGAAAGGAGACCTCGCGGGAGACAGTAACGAAAAACATTAAATGGTAGAAAAATTTACTTCTGACAGATAACGAAAATTATCAACGAATTCGTCGGCGTACTGTCTCATGCTCAAAATGTAAGTTGGACTTTGTTGGCCGCGGGCATAGGAATGTAGAATAGGCATGTAATATTGGAAATAGGAATGGCTATTGCAATAACAGTTATTTTTTTGGAATGGGTATAAGCTCATTTTAGAGGCAAAATAGGAATATGTATTCCTATTGGCTATTCTAAGTGACGAACCAAACAGAAAATAAAAATTGTATTTCAATTTTTCTATTGCTATTCCATCAACCAAATGAAAATGCTTAGACATAAAGTGCCGTACATTATTTACTCTAGAATATATATCCTGTATTTCTTAATTTCATTGTCTAAATGCAGCTTTAAATTTATTTGTTTATTTTGTTACAAATATATTTTTAACTGTGAAAATTTATTTTCATTGCAGATTGTCTGTAGTACAGTCAAATTATTATTTGACCGCATTCACAATTGACTTTCAAGTATCATCAACTATTTTCATTTTTACTTAAATTACATATTTAATTAAAAATGAATTTAATCATTGTCTTTAATATTAATTAAAATGCTTTTTCCCTTAAAATAGTAAAATTGGATTGGATATTTTAGATCTAAGCTAAAGGTTGATCATGATTTCTCAATGTAGTGCAGTGGATAAGTTATTTTGTAATATATTTTTATTGAGAAAAACAAGTGTATTAACCATGTGTTCTAAAAATCATTAGACTAATGCTTAATAAAATAAATATTAGGAAAATTTTCAGTAGTCATGGCAAGGTTCACAATTCTTCCAAGATTAACCACTTTTAAAAAGACTAATAGATGGTGAAAAAAGATACTTTTGATATTTAATACATTCACACAAATTATAAAAATGAGATATGAAATAACTAAATAAGATATTTAATTATTAGGATTATAACTAAGTTAGAGGTTAACAATAGGGTAAGTCACATGATAGGATGATTCAAATAGGGTTAGAGTTCTAATAGATTAGTGATTTTATTATTATTTTATAGGACAAGGTAACTCTCATTATAGTG
Source organism: Cupressus sempervirens (assembly GCA_028749045.1). Classification (NCBI taxonomy): domain Eukaryota; kingdom Viridiplantae; phylum Streptophyta; class Pinopsida; order Cupressales; family Cupressaceae; genus Cupressus; species Cupressus sempervirens. Next base: position 514,296,142 of record CM053791.1, read on the forward strand.
TTGGGTTGTATTAGAGTAGTGATTCATTTATTTTTCTACCAACCACTAATCCTAATCTTGACCTTCACTCTATTTCTATATCTAATAATAACCCTAACCCTAATTTTAACCTTAAACTTAACTCCAACCTCAAATTTAATTTTAGTATAAATCTTAAAAATAATATTAACTCTAACATTTTAATAAGAATAACCTAACACCTAATCCTAATACTAATCTTGACCCTCATTATAACCATAGCCATAACCCTAAATATAATTGTAATACTAGGATTAATTCTATTTCTATCTTATCAATTTATGTCCATAATCTTAATCAACCTAAGTCCAAAATTAGCCTTAACCTTGCCAATAATTTTGGTCATAATATTATCTCCAATTTAACCCTAATTTTAATCTTAAACATAATCATCACCATTTTTTTATAACAATTTTATCTTGACAAAGACAAGGTTGTCCTAGGTAGAACAAAGATTGATAAAGCTGAATCAAGGATTGAAGTTTGATAGGTATTTCCCCCTCATGATCAAAATCGAAATGAAATAGAGGAGAAACAACAAATTGATAAGTTTGATCAAATCAAACTAAAGATAAGGTTCTTGATGTAAGATGAAAGATATAAGGATCACAGAACCAATGTAGATCGTCAAACATGAAAGATTATACCCTAGAGTTGAATTAGAAGAAAAGAAGTGGGGTGAAAGAAAATGGAAGATATAAATTTCAAATAGGTGGAAAGAAATGGAAAGAAGAAAGAGAATTTGACTCAAGAAAGAGAATGCCTCAAAATCAATCAATTGTTTAATATAGAAATTTTCGATTGAGATCATGAAAGAAGATAAGGAAATGAAGATCAAGACATGACCACACTTGATTAAAAGTCCACAAGAAAGATGCAGGAAAACCCTCTTAAACTCATAATGCAACCTAAAAATGCAAAGTAACATGAAGTCTAACAATGCAAGCTACATGAAAATGCAAAGGTGTACTTGTAATAGAGCAACTGTAACATAGGATTTTGTGTTCATCATTCATTAGAGAATGTTAAGGAACTTATTTTCATCATTTGGCCATTATTAACAAACATCAAAAAATCAAAAAATCATCACTAATCACAAGTGCAACTATGAAGCTATGAATGTGATTTATATCGGATTGGAATGTGGAAAGATTCTAACATAAGCATCAAAGACATAAAGATCAAGATGACTTACCCAATTTAATGTAGCAAAACCATACTTGCATCAAGGCATATATGTTGGGATGACCATAAGAATGATTGTGCAAAACTAGTCAAGAATGATGCCTCAAATCTCCTAGAAAAACTAGTCAAGAATGATGCCTCAAATCTCCTAAGTGTTTCAAGGGGACAACAAGAGACACTCTAGAGTTTTAAGACCACACCCACAAGTAGAAAGCAAAGAAAAATATGCTTCATGCCCCATGTCCTCTAGCTATGCATACTAGAGAGACTTATTAGACAATAACACTCAACAAAAATCAATAGCAGTCAACACAAAGAAAAGATCATGGCATAGCTCAAGCATAAGTGTTTGTGTTTAAAAATCTAAGTGTGTTAACTGATACTGAGTTCCAAGGATAAGGATTGAATTCTTGCAAGTAGGTAAGATCACATGATAAAACTAGGTAAGACCAAACCAATAAGTTTTGAAAAAGACTTGATGTCAGGGGTTCATGTATTGAAAAATACAGTTGGGGTGGTGTTGAAAAACACCATTTGCGAGGTGTCCTAAAGACTAATGCATCTAACATAGTTATGCACCCCATAGACAAAGACAAAGACCAATTCCAAACCAAGGCAACAAGGACAAGGCATGATGGAGAAAGGCTAAGAGTTGAGGACACACGCTAAGAAATAGGGGTGCAAAGGCCTCAAGTAGCGCTCCTTTCCAGGTTTTCACCACTTGGATTTTATGGCAATTTTTTAATTTTATTTTTTGTATTTTTGGAATATATAATTTTTTTGGAGATACATCAAAGCTCCTATTGCTAAGTTTTCACTAAGATGATCCTTTTTTCAAGTCATTTTTTGATTTTTAGAATTTTTGACAATATATTATTTTTTTGGATTTTTGAAATATATCATTTTTTTGGGATTTTTTAAGGATCAATAAATATATACAAAGGATGCCCCTAGACAGAATGGACATCAAACTCCCAAGCAAGATCACATCGTGTAGTTCCAATATCTAGTAAGGTGGAGGACAAGAAGGATTATCAAGTTGGTGGAAGAAATGGAAGACAAGAGAATGGAGGAGAATGAAGAGAAGAAATCCTCAAGGGAAAACTCCTCAAGAGTACCCAAGCTAGGGAAAAATTATCATGCAAAGCACATTTGGACAAGAAATGAAAGGCTAGCATAGGATAAGTCACAAAAGTGTTATGCAAAAGTAGGAAAGGATGTAGTCCAAAGAAGTAGAAATGTCAAGAGGCTTCATAGAATCATGTTTTACTCTTTTTTATTAGATGGAGACCAAATGAAAAAAGGATAGTAGAAGGATATAATGGAAGGAAGAAAATATATATGGAGTATAAACATGAAAGGAATGAAAGAAATATCATCATAAGATAGCTCACAAGATAGCCAAATATTTTTGTATATCTCAACATTGTCAAGAACAAAGCAAGATGACATAATTGATGAAATATGTAGAAGAACTACACATGATGCCTGATTGCTAGGTTTTCGTCATGGTACTTATCCCAGGTGCCACAAGGGAGTGGTTTTCACCATTGGACGAATTTATTTCTCTTCAATTTTGCTACCAAGGTGCCACAAGAAGTGGTTTTTGCCAAGGTACACTTTCAATTTTTTCATTTTTTTCTCTCTATTTTTTTTTGAATTTTTTGGAAGAAGGCAAGATTTTTAGATAATGCTCCTTGAAAGGATGAACCATGATATGCCAAGGATTCAAAATGATATGCTTAAGGATATTGACAGGGAAAGGAAGATGGAAGAAAAAATGGAAGACAAGGTTTTGTGCAAAGCAAGTGAGGTTGGAAGATAGGAGGAATACGAAAATGAGGAAAAAGGATAGAAGGTAGAAGGATTGTGAATAGAAGGATTGTGAAAGGGTAGACAGAATGGAAGGCAAGATCAATGTCAACACACACCTTGAAGGGTGGCCAGAGGATGGAGGAAATGTAAATGAAGGAATACATGAAGGAATATGGTGAATGGATAGAAGAGGTTGTGGTTTAGGTGCATGGAATGGAAGAATTCTTTTGGAAGAAGATGAGGTGGAAGTATTTCGAAGCTTGAATGTCAACTTCACTTGTTTCTCAACATTAGACTCTTTCAAGAGATACTTTGGAATCCATATATTCGTAGGATTTTCATTTCTTTTTGATGATTTAGAGAGAATATCTTTAATGATAGATTTGGGAACCCATACTTGTTTTGTAGTTCTCTTCTTAGATATTTCTTTTGACTTTATGCCTCTGTGTCGATTAGAGGAGACATGGTGATCTTCTTTTTAAAATGGATTCTTGTATTTCTTCTTTTTCTTGTATTGAACATTAAAGTTACTTCCAAAAGACTTGGGACTTGTGGAAGAAGAAGGAGGATATGACTGGTTTAGATGGGTGGGTGGATGAAAAGGGTTCAAGGATATGCATCTATGTTGATCATGAGGAAATATAGGAGATGGAGGGATGTAAGGAACCAAGATCGATGATGACTTAGGATAGTTAGGAGGGAAAAATGAAGGGACATAAGTGCCCAAGATGGAAGGAATACATGAAGCCCTTGGTATTGGTGGAGGAATTCCAAGGATGGATGTGGAAGATGAGAAATGATAATCAATAATTCCATCAACATCTATATGACAACCAAGGACATCAAAATCTTTAGAGTGAGCATTAGAATTTTCAATTAGATCAAGACCATCATGAATTGGAGAAACTTCTTTGATAGGATTGTTTGGAACTTGAAAAGACTTGGGAAGAGTAGAAAGTGGAATTAAACATGAAGTGGTAGATCAAGAAGATGGAATACTTTGATCTTGACAAGGATCTTTGGATAGAATAGGCATAAAACTTTGATCACAATTTTTAGTAAGCTCGAGAGAAATAGTGGATGTAGTGTCTTCATCATACTTAAGAGGTGGATAAGACATAGGATATGGAAGAGTGACATCTCTAAGGAGATGAAGGGGTGCTTGATCTTGATCTTTCTTGACATTTTTATCTTTATCCTTTTCAGAGTCCTCTTGATATGGAGCCACTTCTAAGGAAAAGGGAGTATATTAGGTTTGCATGATAGGATCTTGAAGGGGTAATGAAGGACTAGCTGAAGTGAGCATAGTAGGCATAACATCAAATGAAGGTTGAGCATCTTTAGTCTTAGTATAATGAACAAGGTTTGTAGCCAAGTGTAGATTAGCTTGAGTTTCTTTCAGAGGTAGCCCTTGAGGATACACATAATCAGTGCAAAAAGCATTAGGATCTTTGTGTGATGGAGTTATGTTGGATAGCTTTGAAGTTTTAAGAAGTTCATGATTGTTAGAAGAAGTGGATGTATCAAGGAGATGACCACTTGAAATTGGTTCATCAACATGATCTTTCTTAAGAGAGGCATCTTCATTGCATAAGTAATTAAGAATTTCAACATCAATGATTCCATCATAATTAAGATCTTGAATTTTACATTTCAACGTAATACAATCTTCAATTTTATGACCTTTATTTCTCTGGTAACCACAATAGTGATTCTCCACCAAGGTGGTTTCACCTTAGGTTCATAAGGTCTAGATTTGTATGGTAAAGTAACTATCTTGTTTGCAACTAAGGTCTCAAGCACCATATCATATGAAAATCCCAAAGGAGTAAAATTTCTCTCAAAAATATGTCTAGGACCATTTTTTTCATTCTCATCTTGGTCAAAGATAGGTCCATCATGAAATATTGACATATGGTTAAAGGAGTTATTACACTCTTTCTCTCTCAGGAGGTCTTTGGATATAGAAGATGAAGACAATTGATATCTCGGAGTAGAAGATGTAGACCTTAAAGAAGATGATTCATGTAATGATATAATCTTCTCCTCTAAGAAATTTTCAAATTCAGATTGCATTCCCATTATGCACTTAGTCAAATAAAGGTAAGTAGGATCATTTGTCTATTCTATTTCCAACAAGGCTTGTCTCTCCAACTCTAGGAGTCTAAATTTCTCTTCCTTTGCAGCTCGTTTGTCTAGGAAGGATTTCTTTTTATGCTCAAATTTCTTAAGTATTTGGTGACTTCAAACTAAGGGTAATTAGTTAAAAACAACTTGAGGTCACTTTCCTTGATCTACTTGATATCGTGTTGTAACTGACATGAAATAAAATACTAGTTTATAGGACAACCCTAAGAAATGTTAGTACCAAACTAGAATAGTAAAAGCACTCACTTGTCCAAAAGAGAGATGATAAGATAGAATTTTTCCAATAGGCATAAACCAACACTACCACAGAGGTACCCACTACTTTGGGTGAATACCCTAGCACATATGGATCAAGAGGATGATTTAACCAAATTACAATTAATTTAAATTGAATTTGAATGGAAGTGAATGGAAAAGAGATGACTAAGACTCTTTAAGCGTGTTATCAAAGAATCCAAAGGTTTATCTTCTCAACAAGGACAGTTTCTAATTCATTGACTCTAAGTAAGGTCATTAGTAAAATCAAAGATTTCTAATCAAGAGGTCAAAACACAATAATCCAAGGAGCAAACAAGCTTCCAATAGCGGGGTAAGTGACCTAAAATGACCTAGATCAACCAAGGAGGACCAAAAAAGATAGGATAACAAATTGAGAAAGATTTCAACTCGAGAACTCAAATTTTTTGTTCATTTTAATTGACCAACTAGATACATCAATAGATTTTTATCATAAATTAGGCACGTAAGACAACACTTAGGGAGTTCAATCAAACATCTACAAGTAATGAGAAAGGGATAAAGAAACCTTGTGCGTAAACAAGAATAGTGTCCTAGTATGAATCTAATCCCTAGAACCACTACTGTGTATGTTCTCAAAATGTTTTTCAATCACACACATAGTCTTGGAAAAGAAAAATTGGGTTGCACTATGGTTCTTAATAATTTCCAACTCTACAAATCTTGCAATCTCAAGTGGGTGAAATCCAATCCTAGCACACCAGGGTTTTAACACATTCCAAGAATTTAATCAATTGGAGATGTTGAGGAAATTTGATAGCCCAACAAAAGATTACACCCGTGGAGATTTCTTTCATAGGGACATTTATATAGCAGGTGTTGCTACCATGGCGAAAGTGGCTACTATTGCTTGAGGTTCCGTCCACTTGGTTTACCCAACAAAGGGAGTGTCCACTATGGTTAACCCTCTCTAATCAAGAAAGACTCACATGGGGATTTAGTTTGGATTCAAGGGTTTCAAGTTTTTGATGTGCCCAAAAGGAACAGAGCATACTCCTCTAGCCTCTTCACGTCACCCAAACATAGAAAACAAATTCATTGACATGCTAATTTGAAATCACTTTACTAAGGTTTGGAATGCCAACAATAACCACCACCACTCTCAAGAGAGAATGTACCAAAAAATGTCGAAGACAAACCAAATGAGACAATGAAATAATATCAAATCGTTCCCTACCTACAAAGGGATCTATCATCAAGAATAGCTTCACATGTAAGGAAATTGAATGAATCCCACTGTCTCAAGATCACCACAAATAGTGTTCATAGGGCCTAATTACTATGTGAAACATGTATGCAAAAAAGCAAATCTAGGTCCAATTTTAGAGCACTGATCGAAATGTGAATTACGAAAGTATGTAAAACACTCAAGCCAAACACATGAGAGGTTTAATTTTAATTCTAAAGTCAAAATGTTATAGAGATGTATAAGAATACCTCAGATCCAAAGCAACATGCATATATCAATCCACTGATCTAATGAACCAAGCAAGCACTCCAAGAAAACAAGCAAACCAATACAAGGTATATATGTATTATGCATACCGTAGGGCTAGATCTCAAAATATGATTGTTAGGAGTAATAATAACCAAAAAATAACCCAAATGAAAACTCATATCATGCATTGAACCATGTGAAAATTAAATGCAAGTTAATCATTAAATGCCTCTTTTTTTTTTCTTTTTTTTTGACCTAGTCAACAAGATTGGACCTATGTGTCATGAAATAAGACCCAAAACCATAGAAATATAGAAAAGAGACCCCTATTAAAAAATAGAAGCCTTTCCAATGAATGTTAGAATTTTAGAAAAATATTTCTATTTGTGTTCTAGGGACCCATTTTGTCAAAATAGACCAATTTTTGTAAATCAAGTTTTTGAGCCCTCATATGAACTCTAAACTCAAAACTCAAAGCAACAACCCTATTTAGAATTCTGAGACCTTTCCAAAAATGTAGACTTTTCTTTAAAAAAAATCTAATTTGCACCCAAAAATGATTTCTCATGAAAAATAAAGAACAAATTATAATAAATATGAATTACCTTGAGAAAATTTGAATTTTTAATTGAAGCACCTCTAATATTTCTCCAACCTGCAAAAAATAATTTAGACCAAAATACCAAGTCATTTGGGAGATATGATCAAATCTTTAAGATCTAGGGTTTTTCATCTTTAGGAAAATCCACACAAGGGGGTTAGCTTAAAAAATAGCTAAAACCAACATGTAAAGGTGGGTTGCCCTAGGGTGGGCGCAAAAAATGTGTGCTAAAATGTTGACACACTTCTATGAGTCATTATATCCAAGATTTCTTAAGAATGATATCTCAAATGGTGACTCATAGCTCTCTATTTATGGAGTGCAAGGGTTTGTAATGGAAGCCCTCAGTTTGACCTAGTTTGTGTCCATGCATATATACCATAAAATGAGAGATTCAAAGATCAAAAAATGCATGCAAATGAAGATGCAAGCTAATCTAAATGATAACAATGCAAAGAAATGCAAGAAAGGAAATCTAATCTATGAAAGTTAAATATGACTCTAAGCTGATATGAAAATGCAAAGATGAAGTATGATGATAGAAGCCATGGATGCATGGGAGAAGAAGACAAGAAGAGAGAAGTTGCAATGAAGCTCCAATGTCCAAACCGTAAGGTTCAGACTCTAATGCTCAAACTCCTCCTCCAAAATTTCTCTCCAAACCTGCAACATAACAATAACATAGCAACTAACATTTATCCAAATGAGAAGGAGAGGGCTCCTTATAAAGGAAATTGTGGAGGTGCGAGGCTTGTTAGAAGAACAATGTGGGGTAAATCCCTAAAAAGGAAAGTAAGAGGAAAAAACCCACCACTTAGAGATATGTGCAAAAATAAGGAATCTTTATGAGATTTTATTTGATTGATTTACTTTTTCCATCAAAAAGAGAGCTCTAAGTGGGGATTTATATATTTAATTAAAAGAGGGATTTTATTTTAATTAAATAAGATTATTTTATTTATTTAAAAGGATATTTTCTTTTAATTAAATAAGATAAGATAATTTAATAAAAAGAGAGATTTTAATTAAATAAGATAAAACTATTTAATTAAAAGAGAGATTTTCTTTTGATTAAATAAGATTATTTTATTTATTTAAAATGATGTTTTCTTTTAATTAAATAAGATAATATTATTTAATAAAAAGAGAGATTTTAATTAAATAAGATAAAATTATTTAATTAAAAGAGAGATATTCTTTTAATCAAATAAGATTATTTATTTATTTAAAAAAGATGTTTTCTTTTAATTAAATAAGATTATTAATGAAATGATCAAACCTTAGGAAATATTGAAATAATTAAATTAATTACAATTTGATCAAGGAAACAGATTTGAATTGATTCAATAAAATATCATGATGCATTGATTCAGGAAATTGATAAATTGAAGAATCAGGGTCTATAGTCTAGGGGACCATTTTAGGGTGCATACACAAGCATCTTAAATAACGTCATGTTCATCATAAAGGTGACACCTTGCTCTAGTTCAAGATCCTTGGAATTTGAACATAAACTTTCTACATCATCCTAGATTAATTGTGCTCTTTTGTCACCTTAACTATCATTTCCAATCTTCTTTAGACATCTATGGGAAAGGTGGCCTAGTGGATTATAGTTGTAACACTTCTAAGTCCCTCTACCTCCAAATTTTCCTTTGGTATTGGACCTTTTGCCTCTAAAGCTTCCTCTGAAATTACTTTATCCTTGATGACTAGCCTCTCCTTGTGGCTTAAAGTTTTTCCCAATGCCATTAGTTACTCCTCTTGCTCTATTGTTCCTTCATCTTCATCTACTATTCTTATCCTATCTTCTCCTCAACTTCTCTTCCACTTTTAGAGCCAATTGAGAGAATTTACTCACTTTGTCAAGGCATAACAAGTTTAGTTCTTCCTAAATGTTCATTCTTAGACCATTAAGGTATTTTTCTACCTTAACACATTCTTCCTCCATAGTTCTAGACCTCATATAATTTTTTTGGAGTTCCTCTATATAGGCACTTACATCAATCTCATTATCCCAAAAATTTTACCTCTTCTTGTGCAACTGGACTTTGTAGTGCTCAAGAAAATAAAATTCCTTGATTTTTTCTATCATCCCCTTCCAACTAGTGATTAGCCTCTTTCCTTCCTTTTCTCTTTCAATTTCGACAAAGTTCCACCAAGTGAGGGTTGTTCCCCTCAACCTTGTCTTGGAATATTCACTTTTTGGTTATCAACAATTTTCTCACATTCAATGAAACTTTCTAAGGACTCCACCCAATTCATTACTGCATCAACATCCATCTTCCCACTAAACATGCTTATTTCTAGCTTTCCTTCCATGCATCCAGTCCCCATCATCTTTAGGATATTTAGCAAAGGTCTTTGGTTTGCAAGAACCTCCTCTTCAACAACATGTATAGGGGGCTCTTCTTCTTCCTCCTCTCTTCTTGGCCAAATTTTATATTCTCCTTTGTTCTCATCATGTCCTTGAGTTTTTGAAACTCTTCTTCAAGCCTTCTCTTCCTTGTCTTTGTCTCCTGTAGCTTCTTGGCAAGTTCACCATTTGTCACCATGGTGGATGGTTCACCCTTAGACTCCTTTGCTAATGTATGACTAGTATTATAACTCCTCAACATATCTATTGTGCTTTGATACAACTCAATATGGAGATCATGGAAAAAAGAGTGGTTAAAGTCTCAACCCTTACTCCTAGCATCAACAAACACACTTGAACTTCATATGTTGTTTAAACATCTCTTAGGAACCCCTACTTACTTCTGAAAGTAACCTGACACTCCTTATAACATCCTTCACTAATTTTGGATTGAATCAAATTAACACAATTTTGTGCTTGAGGGCAATGTTCCCTAAGATTGGCTATGAGGTGAAGTTTCACTCAAACTCGAACAAACCCACAACCTAATGAATTGGACACTCTTTTTAGGTCATATGAACAAGGAATCAACCATTAGTAAGCTTCTCAAATATCTACAAGGTATACTTTCCAACATGGGCTAGTAGATAGGCCTAATTTCTATTAGGTCACCCTAATAGGTATTTGATAAATAACTTACAAAATGCCCAAAAAACCTAGGAATAAATAACCATTTCATATACCATTTTGGTACTATTTTATAACTCCAAAATATTAGGACGCTAGCTTGTCAAATGATCACCAAACCAAAAGCATGCTCCTAAACCTAATAGGCCTATTTAGGTCACTTTTGTGAAGTACCAATTGTACAGATGGCCTGACCCAATGAAATCCTTAGACATGTTACATCACAAACACACATTCCATTTTTGCAATATATTAGGATTCCCAAAGTCATTTAGTCTAATTATTAAACTATTTTCCTCTATTTGTTGCTCAAGCACAATGAGATGTTGAGCCTATGGCACAAAATTAAAAATAGTAAACCATAAGATAAACCACCAAACTATGGAATATTAAAATAATTTTTCTCTACCTGGTTCTCACCAATGGCCATGAGTTTCCATCTATGGGAACTCAAGATAGATACATTCTTGTGTGAAACTCTAATAATGGAGAGGGTTTCAGACCTCCAGTGAAAAAATTGAATGGATCTCCCTTATTATAGTACCCCAGGACTTGAAACAAAATGAAATAGAAAGTTTATTCTAAGCCCTAGTCAAACATGCAAGTTGGTCCTTTCCACCAATCTGTACACATCAACACAAAGCCACAAGATAATGAAAATCAATAAAAATATGTTGCTTTATTAATCTCCAATTCTCGCAAATCTGTACAAATATTCAATATTATGTCCCTCTACCTATAGAGGCTTATTTGAAGACATTGCAATAGTTATAACTTACCTTGATCACTAAATACATGCATATCTAGGTAATTGCTCATTTTGCATAATATGTTGTGAATGTTGCATTATGCAACTTTGACAACTTTGACATTTTTTTGCATATTTTGCAATATTGATCCCATCTTGCTTCCTTGCATTAGGATGGAGATCCAAAATAATGTTAACAATCCTAAAGACTAAAAAGAAAACAAATATAATAATTTTTGTCCATTTGACCAATGTTGACCTTGGGTTTATAGTTACACCTAGAGGTGCGAAGGTCTTACTTTTGGCCTTACAGTGTATTATAACTTTATTAATACAATTTTATTTTTTCTCATACTAAATCTAATTGATCTATGATGTTCTATGAGGGTGATGCTCCTTCACCATACTCCCCATGTTTTAAAAACTCAAGTTCCTACTTTAGAACTAAGAGCCTGAATTGTTTTCCTATGCTTGGTTATAGCCTCTTCATCCAACCATGTTGCATCTTTAGGGGTAGGCCTTTCCACTTGACCAATTACTTCTTGTACTCACATTTCTCTACCCTCTTGACCACTTTACTCTTAATAATCTTCTCTAGTTGGACTGGTTAACATGGTGGTAAATCCTTTAGCTATTGTGAGTCTTCTTCCTACAAAGAATCACCTGCATCAATTTTGTAGTGCTCCTATTTATTCTGTCATTGAATGAAAAATATTCTCGGAGAAGGATGGAGTCAAATGTTTGGGTGTATTTATTTATTAGACATTTTTAAGAGGTTCCCTAGAGACTTGTTTAAAATTTTGGTCTTCCCATCATTTTGTGGGTGCTGTGTAGAAATGAATGAGGGGTTTTTGCCTAATTTCCTCCAAAGTGTCCTCCAAAAGTGGTCTTTAAACTTCACATCTCTGTTAGATATGATAGAAGAAGGTAATCTAGGGATCCTAACAACTTGTTTGAACAAGAGATGGGCAATGTGAGATGCATCATTTGTTGACTTACAAGGGATGAGCAATTTTGGTAAACTTACAAATAATGACAAATATGTTATCAAACTATTTCTTTGTTCTTGGTAATCCCATCACAAAGTCTATTCTAACACTTTCCCAAGGATTGGATGGTATAGGGAGTGGTTGGTATAACCCTTGGTTTGTTGTGACTCATTTAGCCCTTTGGAAAATAGTACATGGATCTAGAAAATTCCTAACATCAGTGTGCAATTTTGACCACTGGTAGTGTCTTCCTACTAGTTCAAGAGTTTTGTCTATGCCAAAGTGTCCCCCGATTGATCCACAATGTTTCTCTTTGATTAAGTTAGTCCTTATTGAACACTTGGGTAAACAGAATTTCCTTTCTTTAAAAATTAATCCATTTTGTGTTATGTAATCAGAATAAATACTATTATATGTGTTTGAAAATATGGAGAAAACTTGATATATCTACCCAAAGTATGAATCATCCTTATACTAGTCCTTCAATGCTTCAATTCCTATGCTTTGGATTTGAATTTCCTACACCAAACTTACTCTCATGCTTAGTCCATTAACTAATTTATTTCCTTTACCCTTGTTATGTTTGATTGAGAAGGTATAAGATTAGAGTTGTTCCATCCACCTCAAATTCCTTCAACTTAGTTTCTCCTATCCATTAAAAAAACTTAGTGGTTGTAAGTATAGGCTGTGAATTCTTTTGGTAAAAGTTAATGCCTCCATTTTCTAAGTACTTGGACCATTTCATACAATTGCTTGACCACATTCAGTTTTTTAGAGAAGAATGCAACATGTTTAAGTTGTTGGTTGAGTACTACGCCAACTGCTTGATTGATTGCATCAGTTTCTTCCAAAAGCAACTTGTTAAAATCATGGAGTACAAGTACAAGGTATTGTGCAATCTGTAGTGCCTGCCCCTAAGTCGCATTTCTGATATCATTGCCAAACTCTTTTAGGCCAATTTATGTTTGATGATTAGTATTATTATTTTAGAGATTATCAGATGTTGATTTACACTCAGTTTATTATATGATGAGATTACTTGGTACTCTATATTTCATGCATGTATGATGATTATTCAATATTTTCAGTTATCGATGATGATTAGTTAGATGGTTTATAATTCCATGTGCTTCTTATGGATACTTACCCCATACTGCATGTGTATGGTGTGCGTGTTTGTTTTATTTATGTATGGTGTTTCTGATGTGGTTAAGGAAGGGAGTCGTAGTCACCTGCTAGTCGGGATCTACACGATGCACCACTTCCTGCCATTGTCTGTTTAGCTTAGAATATTGTGTTTGTACATGCGTGGATTTTATGCAGGTTGCAGGTACCGGGTATCGACTTCCTTGAATTGCCAGGATGAGCGTACCCTATCGCATTGTCTCATTGGTAAGAGAGGGGAGATAAACTCTTAAGTCCAAATCCTAAACCCTTTAGCCAATTGTCCTAATTGATAATTAGGACAAGTATCTAAGTTAAGTACCCTCTGAATGCATCAAAGGATGTAATTTCGTGATTATAACCCTTTTTGTTTGATTTAGTATGTGTTTTTCTATGATGGGTTTTCGTATGTTGTTATATGAGTCCTTGATGTGTTTTCTATTAATTAAGTCTAATTAAAAGATTAATTAATGATTTAATTTAATGGAGAATTAATATGATGTCTTTAATATTTAATTAATTGAGAAATTAATTAAATAAAAGAATTAAATTTAGAGATAAAAGTTCAAAGATAAATTTAGAACAGTATAATATTTATTTAATTTAATAATAATATATTTGGAGTTCATTTTTAAATAAATGCTAAATATTATTATTATTTAAATTAATTAAATATGTTATCAATTAAGTTCTAAAATAAATTTAAAAGTTGAAAGATATTAAATTATTAAGAATTCTAGATCGCATGATCTAAGCATGAGTTTAAATATGAGAATTAAATTAAAAGATTAAATAATAGAAATTAATAATGTTATTTTAATTTCATGAAGTGCACATGAGATTAAAGTAATAAATTAATTTAAAATAGAAGTCAAGTGGAATATTAAATAAAGTTATTTAATAAATCAACTTAATGTGCATAAAAGATGAATGCAAATTAAAAGAAAAGATAAGAAAGGTTAATTCGGGAGTTAACTGAGTTATGTAATGAGTCTTCTCGGGTGAACGGACAATTAGTGCCCCGATTTGAGGAGAATTTGCTTATCACAAACGTTGGGGGTTCATTCTTGGGGGACACGAATTGGGACACGTTTTTGGACGGGAATATTTGGGAGACTACTTTTGGAAGCGAATTTCAGAAGGCTGATACCAAGAAAGTTTTTCAGAGGAAGGTTATTGAGAGGAGCGAATTCTTTTACAGTTCCTAGAGATTGCATAATAGCATCAGGATCAGGTAGGGTCTTATGTTATTGATTATCGATTTATTACGCAATTATCCTTTCCTGTCTTCTTCGTGTCTGGAGTTTGTAAATCTGAATTCTCTGTGATGAATGTTTAAACATTACGATATTGGAATTTATCAGATGCTTGTTTATGAACTTCTGTATACATGAGATTTAAATGGGAAGGATTGAATCTACTACCGAAATTCTCAATTAGAAGTTCGAATGGTTGACTATATTTTCTATATCAATTTAAAGAAGGAAACAATTTTTCAATGCATATATTTATATATATATTAAAAGAAATTATTTATATATATATATATATTTAAAGATTTATATATATTCTTAATTAATTGGTTCATTAAAAAAATCTTTTATAAAAAAATTGTATTCTTTTAATAAAATAATATAAAAATAAAAATATAAAAATAAAAAAAATATAAAAATAAAAATATACATATACATATATGTATATTTTTAATTAACAATTTTAATGGTACAATGTCAGATCTGATAAAATGTATTTAATTAAAAATAAAATTTAATTTTTATAGTATTGGGGAGGGGCGGCTTAACCACCCCCTGCCCCCTTAATGACTGCAGTAGGCGACTGTTGTACGCAGTCGTACCTGCTGACGCAGGACGACTGCGACAACAGTCCAACCCTGCGCTGTCGGTAGGTAGTGATTATTAAATCGCTTACCTCATGTTTTCAACAAAACATTTCACATGCCATTCGAAAATCGATATTCCTTAATATTATAAATTTTGATTAATTTTAATAATTTTTAATTAAATTAAATTTATGATATTATTTAATATTAATTTCAATTATTAAATTTCAACAATATTTTTATAATTGTTATATTAATAATAAATGTAATATATATTTTAAATAAAATATTGATTAATATTAATTAAATATGATTTAATATTTAATTAAGAATAGAAGTTATTATTATCAAGTACTTAATTATTGATTTTAATAAAATTGTAATTATTTTATTTAAATCAATTATAGATATTATTTGATAAAATTGTATAATTAGACTATTGACTTAATGAAAGTTATTAATGTGGGTTTAAATAAGGATAATTTTAATAAAGTCATAATTGTTTTATTTAAAATCATTAAGGATCATTTTTATAACTTATAAATAAAAGATTATCCTTAGAATATTTATAGGGTAATTGTACAATCATGTAAATATAGAAATGGGTTAATTGTAAGGGCTAATTGTGAAAACTTGGTTACTTGAATTCGACGTTAAACTGAAACATAAACCTTACCTTAACTCAATTATATACTTTCAAATCCTATCTCTGAGACTTTGATGTTTTCTATGTGTTCTCTGTATTTTGGGGTTGTTCTAGTATTGACCAGTTTAGGTTGTTACTAGAGGCTCGGGATTGTGAATGTGATGTCATGATGATTTGGTCTCGATCTTTCTTAACCCGACCATGGTAATGTGATGAAGTGCTCTATGACATGATTGTATTTACTGGTTGTTATTGCTTTCCAGTTTCCTTGTGTGAAGCTGAGAGGTATGTATTTAAGATACCTGACTTAACCATTTTCGAGTCTCGATCAGTTATATTTGATAACCATTTTTGAGTCTCGATCAGTTATACTTGGATTGCTTTTCAGTCGCTTGAGAGGACTGAAGTGTTTGTTATGTTCTTGATGATGTCATGTTTTGACTTGACCATTTTGGAATCTTCGATCAGTATTGTAATTTACTATTGGGATACTTTCTGGTTGCTCATTGGAGAACCATTGGATTTTGTGATTTATCATTGATGCCTTCAGTTGCTGATAGAGAACTGTCGTGATCATATGATTATTATTTGATATTATCTATTGCTCATGAAGAACTGATGTAATTTTGTGGCTTATCTTTTATGATATTTTTTCAGTTGCTTGTATAGGACTGAGGTGGTTTTATTATGATTCTTTGATTTATGATTTCATGAGCCTAGGGTAGGTTATCTATGTGTAGTGTCGGGAAGTGGCTTGCAATGGGGATCAGGGCCCTAAGAGGCTGCATGGAGTAACCCATTGTAAGTTGTTTTAATAAGTGAAAACATTTACACTAAATAAGGGAAAATGAACCTAACAAGATAATTGTATGTTCTCTCCCATGCCTTGAGTGCTAGTACAGACTAGGATGGGGTAGAGAGAACACTTGGTTACGACCTTGCATTCCATAGTAGGCCTCGTTAGTACGAGAGGATACTAGTGGCCGCAGGGATCAGTAGGGACCCGAGATTCCTAAGGGATTGCTCGGGTAACTTCTACGTGACTTTTGCGATGACACTTTTCCGCTTGCATATTAGGTTTCCTACGTGTCTTGTGGTACCTCTGGGTTTAGATGTTGATCTTTTTAGGAACCCTTGAGTTAGAATACTTATAGGATTTCTTGGACTTAGAGAGTATTTATGATTATAGGTTTTGTTATCCTATTTGGGACTTGAGACTATCTCCTCAGCGCGGTGGGAGTGGACCATTTAGGTTCCATGCGGTCGGGTGGTAGTGCTTTTTACTCTTACCATTGAGATCCGTTCCGTGGTCATCGTGGCTGGAGTTTTCGTGATTGGCCTTTATCTTCACTATGTTCTTGGATTATTATGATGGATGGTTAGATTTTATGATAGATGTTTTATCATTATGGATGTATGGATGTATCATGTATAGTGTATAGTTTCATATATTTTTACTGTACTTTGTATCAGGGATTTGAGGATGTTGTATCTTTATCTTTACATATGTATATTCTTTTAAGCCTTTCATACCCTGTGACTTGTACAGTGGATGATTGAGCATTCCGAATTAATTTGCCAAGAGGCATTCGGAACAAATGTATTATATGGACATGGGACTTCTGATTATTCTTTCATATGTATGTGATAATTGTTAGACTTAGAATTAATTAAATTTAAACGTGACTCAACGTCTTGGGATCCTTAAGAAATGTAACTTGCTATGTATGGTTATCAATGATTACATGCTATTGCTTCCGCTACTATGTGTTTGATGTGTATGTTATACATTCTTACTTTAAAAAAAAAATGTGTAGCAAACTTAGTGAAACTTTAGGTTAATTCTTTTGGATCCCTTGGCGGGGCGTTACACAATCCTTTGTTTGAGGTATTCAAAAGATTCATCTTCCTTGGTTATCCACTCAAACTTGATTTTTCTTCCTCCTTTGATGGTATCCAGAGTAGGGGTACATATTTGATTGAAATTCTTTACAAATTTCTTGTTAAAGGTGGCCAAACCATGAAAAATTTTGTCATCACTTACATTTTAATTGTAGACCATATTTAGTATTGCAGATATCTTTTGTGGATCCATCTTGAGGGTTCCTTTTGTAATCACAGAACCCAAATATATTAGTTCCTCTTACATAAAATCAATTTTTTCTAAGTTTATCAACAAATGATGATCATGTAGCCTCTTTACAACTAGATTGAGATGTTCTAAGTGCTCCTTCTTTGACCTGTTGAATATTAGTATAACATCCAAATAAATTACTACAAATTTATGTATGTATTCATGAAAGACCTCATTAATGAGTCCCATGAATGTGCTTGGAGAAATTATTAGTCCAAATGGCATTAAAAGACATTAATACAAACCCTTTGTTGTCTTTAATGCAGTCTTCTACTCATCCCCTTGTCTAATTCTAATTTTTTGATAGCCAAACTTCAAGTCTATCTTGGACAAATAACTTGCACCACCCAACTAATCTAACAAGTCTTCTACCCTTGGGATAGGGATTCTATATATGATTGTCATTTATTTTATGGATCTTGAGTTAGTAAAGAGTCCCTATTTACCATCATTCTTTGGAGTAAGTACACTTGGTATAGCACAAGGGCTTAGGCTCTTTTTTATTAACCCTTTCTTTAAATTTTTTTGCATGTTGCCTTGCTATCTTTGCATTTTGGTCAGGGGTCATTTTATATGTCTCTTTGTTGGGCAAATAGGCTCTTGGTGTAAATTCAATATTATGACTTCTCTCTCTAATGGGTGGGATGGTTTGGGGAAGGTCTTCAACCACTATTCCCTTGTATTGCTTCAATAAATTATCTACTACTTTGAGTATCTTCTTGAATTTTTTCCCTCCATCATCCTTTGGTTTTAGTACTACATCATAAGCCTCCCTAGCTTCTTCAATAGTTTGGACCACCTCCTTTTCTTCAACTATAGTTACTATGGACTCTCTTGGCTTTTTTACATTTGGATTAGGCAATTTCTTCATTATATAGTTTTTTCCATCCTTGGTTATTGAATAGGTGTTTTTTATGCTATCATGATGTCCCTTAAGGTCATACTACTAGGGTCTACCTAGAAGTAGGTGGCAATAATCCATGTCCACAACATCATATAGACTTGTATCTTTATATTCTCCTATAGAGAAATCTACCCATGCTTGTTTATCTACCACAATATGTTGCCCAACAATAAGCTATAATACTTTATAAGGGTAGGTAACTAGAAATAGTTTGTTCACCATTTCATTTGAAACTAAATTCTTTTTTGAACCATAATAAACAATGAGATTGCAAACTTTACCTTGATATTTGCAATTGGTTCTAAATATTTTCTTTCTTTATGGGGGTTCTTGAGGTGTAGGCATCTTCAACAATGTCTTTCAAGGTGACTCCTTGCTCTGGTTCAAGATCTTTGGAATTTGAACATGAAATTTATGCATCATCTTGGATTACTTGTGTTCTTCTATCACCTTGACTATTGTTTCCAATCTTTTGTAGACATCTACGAGCATGGTGGCTTGGTTGATTGTAGTTGTAACACCTTGAGGACCCTCTACCTCAATTTTTTACTCTATTATTGGACCTTTTTCCTCTAAAGCTTCCTCTAAAATTACTTCCTCCTTCTTGAATGGATTCTCCTCAGGGCTTAGAGTTTTGTCCTCTTCCATTAGGTACTCCTCTTCCTCTTTTTTTTCTTCATCTTCCTCTATTGTTATTCTCTTGTCTTCTCCTTAGCTTCTCTTCCACTTTTAGAGATAATTGATAGCATTTACTCACTCTCTTAGAGCATAACAAGTTCAACTCTTCTTGAATGTTAATTCTTAGACCATTAAGGTATCTTTCTACCTTAACACATTATTCCTCCATTGCCCAAGAACTCATAAAAAGTTTTTGGAATTCCTCTATATAGGTACTTACATCCATCTCTTTCTATCTAAAATTTTGCCTCTTCTTGTGCAATTGGACTTCGTAGTTCTCTGGAACATAAACTTCCTTGTTTTTGTGTACCATACCCTTCCAAGTGGTGATTAGCCTCTTACCTTCCTTTTCTCTTTCAATTTGGACAAAGTTCCACCATGTGAAGGTTTTTTTCCCTCAACCTGGTCTTTGAAATATTCACTTTTTGGTTATCAACAATTTTCTTACATTCAAAGAAACTTTCTAAGGGCGCCACCCAATCCATTAATGCATTATCATCCATCTTCCCACTAAACATGCTTATTAATGGCTTCCCTTCCATGGATCTAATCCCCATGGTCTTTAGGAGATTTAGAAAAGATCTTTGATTTGCATGAACCTCCTCTTTAACATTTTGCATTGGGGGTTTTTCTTCTCCATTCCTCTCTTCTTCACCAAAGTTTCCATTATCCTTTACTCTCATCTTGTCCTTGAGTTTTTGAAACTCTTCTTCAAGCCTTTTAGTTTTGTTCCTTCCCTTTGTCTCTAACAACTTCTTGGCAAGTTCAAAATTTGTCACCATGGTGGATCCTTTAGCCTTAGACTCCTTTGCTAACGTATAACCAATATTATAACTGCTCCACAAATATACTATGCTTTGATACCACTTGGTTCAGAGATCATAGTAAAAAGAGTAGTTAAAGTCTTGTTGAGTGGTCATTTTGCATGATTCTTAATAGGAAAAACCCTTTCAAATCTCCCTTAAAAATATTATCAATGACCAATGCCAAGTTTCTCGATAGTTACTTTTCAACCTCTTGGGTAGCTCAATATAAGATAAATGTGTCTATTCACAAGGAGGCCTTTGCTAGTGTCAACCAATTTGCACAACTCTGCTAAAAATGTAACCAAAAAAGGAAGATATATATTTTTATTTTATGTTTTATGAATGAAATTTATCAATGCAACTACATGAATTCCTACATTAACCAAGTGTTTTGAAAATAGAATAATGAAGATAGAGTGACAAGAGATTTGAAATAAATTACTGAAAGGGGAATTCCTAGAGGACATAAGCCAATTTAACAACACATCTAAAAATTAAATTATTAAAATAATTTGGTAGGAAACCAATGAAATTAGAAGCAAAACTTCCTTAAATTATCATCAATGAGAACTTCAATAATAACCAAAATATTTTTCATGTTTCATCAAATTGTGAGGCCATGAAATGTGCGCTCACACAAATAAAATGCTACACAAGAACAAAGATTATCCTTCTCTAATCTACCACAACAACAAAAATTGTTAACACAAGGCAAATACTAGAACTAAATGATCGCATAATCATAACAACACAATAAAACCATTAGCTCCATTATTATTCATGAACATGCATTCACAAAAATAATACACTTTGGTAAGATTTACTACACTCAAAATGAGAGCACCAATAACATATATTATTGCATCAAAATAATGGCCTAGAGTACATATTACATCCATGTATTTAAATAAAATCCTCTCCTCTTTTTTTGGTAGAAGTGAGAGATCTTCTAATGCAAACTCATGTTTAAAAACTAATAAACTAAAACTAATTCATACAAAATGACTCCTAAATAGTGCTAAGTAGGTCTCCACCCTTGTTTATATCAATTAATAGGTTCATGAGCTTTTACATGACTTAAAATAATAAAAGAATAAGAAGAAAAGAAGAGAGAAGTCATGAGATGATCTAAGAATCACTGGGACTTCTAAAAATGCAAGCTTGGCCTTCTTTAGGTGTTTCTAGGAGTTGAGTTGTCATTAAAACACGTTTCCAATACATGGAATGCTAAAAAAAAGCAATTGGCAGTCAATGCACCACTTCTTCTTCAAAATTATTGGCACACCTCTTGATTTGGTGCACCTCTAAAAAGCACACCTCTAAAAAGTGCACCTCTGAACAACACACCTTGATGACAGGACTAAAATTGACAAAAAAGTTCTAACTCCACAACTTTTCAATAGTGAGATTTTTTCTAACTCTACAATTTTCAATTTCCATCATCTAGGTCTTGTTGACCTTCAACCAAAATGATGTGTGGATGTTCCCCTTTGAAATTTTAGATGGTGGAGGTGATTTCTTAAGGAGATAATAAGTCTAAAGCTTCATACTTTTCCCTCACTTCCTTGTGGAAATCATGAAGTGTAACTTCTTGGTCATTTCTTGGAACTTGAAAGTCATGGAGTAGAGTCTGATCAAGTAGCAACCGTCGAAGACAATGAAGCCATGGTAATGTTGGGCACCTTGGGGGCTTCTAGATGTTTTAGATATGGTCACCTACACACCTTTAGAGATTATTCATTTACCAAATCTTCAAATTGTGCACCTATGCACTTGTGCACCTTCACACCTATGCACCTTTAAGGAAGTGCGCAATGTGCTCAATTCACCAAAAAATCAAATTTTTTAGTTTTGAAAATGGTTTTTGGGTTTTTCTCAAATATGGTTTTAGATCACTCTTGTGTACTTATCTTGATCATTTTGATGATTTAGGCTCATTTGTATACCTCACACACCTGTGCACTTTTCTCTTCAAATTTTTATAAAATTATGCACCTTAGCATCTTTGGGACCTTAGGTATCTTGAAGACTTCAGAATTGTATACCTTTGTGCCTGAGCACCTACTGGATTCCTCCAACTTATGCATATTCAAAATTTCAATGTGCACTGGTGCACTAGTGCGCCTTGTAAAAAAAACACCTTAAAAAAAGTGAACCTTGAGAAAAAGTGCACCTTCAAAAAAGCACACCTTGAGAAAAGTGCACCTTCAAAAAGTGCAAGGTGCTCAATTCACCCAAAAATTGAAGTTCCTAGTTTTGAAATTGGTTAATGGGTTGTTCTCATATGGGGTTTGGGAGAAATCTAGTGTACTTATTCTTGATATTTTTGATGATTTATGCCCTCTTTATAGCCCAACATTGTCATAGACTTGAACTCCTTCTAGTTCTTCTATCTGGAATCCCAAATCACTTGTTTTTAAAAATACACATGCAGTACCATGGTAATTATTTGTGCTATTGATGATGAGGATGTTGGAAATGTAAGAGGAGTAACTAAGAGGGGATGGGTGAATCAATTACCACAAAAATATATCTCAAATTCCTTAGATGTCAATATAAATCAAAACTGAACTCTAATGTAACTCGGTAAACACACAAGAAAAATGTTGTAACTCAGTAAACATTGGAATAGCTCGGCAAATGCTCAACATGAAAATCTTAAGATATTATTTGTCATTGATATTACTTTAACTTATTTGCAAACACATAAGAGAAATAACATGAGCACAAGGTTTTAACATGGAAACCCAATTTGAGAAAAACCACCAATTGCAACTAATTACTGATTTTCATTCTTCTAAAGTGAGCTCTATTAGGATCCAACCCTATTAATGGTTACAAAACACATTCTTAGATGTGACCTTGTTAGAGGATTTAATCACCCTATTAGGAGTTGCCTTGTTAGAGGTCTTTAAACAATTCAATAGAAATGCCACCTTATTAGAGGATTTACAAATAGTTGTAAAGAAAACTTTGTTAAGAGATTTAGATCACTACTACAATGGTTAGAGAGTAAAAATGAGATGACCTAATTGCTTATGCAACTAAATTGCTGATTACATATCTCAATTTTATCTTGTATACTTGATCCTTCTTGATCAAATGTATCTTTGCATCTCAACAAGGATATTATGCTTATCCTTCTAATTCACTTCCTCTAAGCATCATCAAATATTCAATTATGTTCTACACATTCAATCCTCAACTTGACCTTATATTTATATCTTACACGTTATCAAGTGAGCTTGAATACAACTTAGTATAATTAATATTCATCTTCTCAGTCAGCTAGAACCAACAAACAATTCAATTGAACTCACTATGCCAAAACAAGAAAATCCTTCGTTAGTTGACCGTAGTTGGTAGATAATAACTCAAAGTGAGTTTCTTATGTTAACCAAGTGAGCTTGGTTAACACTGGATATTCACAAAGTTCCTTTGGTAACCAAGTGAGCTTGGTTAACACTCAACTTCTACAAACTTTCCTTTGTTGCCCAAGTGAACTTGGTAGACATTGTCTTTTGAATTAGGCAAGCTTTAGAATGCTTGGTAGACACATGAAACTATCTTCAATACCTAAGTGAGCTTTACATACATTGATTGGCAATGCTATGACATTTTGTGTAATATAAAAAACAACACACAATTAATCACTTATTTTCAACAATCTCCCCTTTGGCATTGATGGCAACACAACATGTCATAATGCAATGAAATTTTAGAGCAAGAATAAAGTAAGGAGCATATCCTTAGTTTCATTCTAATTCTCATCCATGAGAGCTCCCTCTATCATTGTGAACTCCCTTTGCCTTCAGTTTCACCCTTTGTCAGCAAACTTCTACCTTTGATATCTCCCTCGTTGTTATCTCTTGAAGTGATAAAATTTCTATGAGATATCATAAAAAAACTTCTCACTCTTTGATATTCATGCCAAAGAAAATGTTCAATATATATTAATGTACCTCATGTACTGATTCATTTGCAATATGCCTTTGTCAATATTGTATCAACTGATTGATCTTCAACATGCTCTAGTTGATGCATCACTAAACTTCATTTAGTGAGATTTAGATAGGGGAATGACCCCTAGCTTACCTCTTAGATACAAAAATGCATCCTTAGGTAATGAATTAGTGAATATGTCTACAATTTTCTCTTCTGTATTTACATATTCCAATCTTACCTCTTTATCTTGTACCAATTCTCTCAAAAAATGATATTTTATAGCAATGTGTTTTGTTTTGGTATGAATCACTAGATTATTTGATATATTAATTGCATTGGTATAATCACTGGATCCTTGATTTCTATATTCATACTACCAACAATTGTTTGAACCAAACAATGTTCGAACAATTGTTTGTTGTTGTCACATATTTTGCCTCTACTATGGATTGAGAAATACAATTCTATTTTTTACTTGTCCAAGATACTAGTCTTTTATCAAGAAAGAATGCTCCACCACTGGTGTTCTTTCTGTCATCAACACTTCCTACCCAATCAACATCTGTGAATACTTTTAAATCCAAATTGCCTCCTTTTTTGTACCATAAACCATAGTCTTTAGTACCTTTCAGATATCTCATGATTCTTTTGATTTCCATAATATGATTTTATTTGGGATTTTTTGAGAATCTTGCTACCATACTGACTACTGATGCAATATTAGGCCTTGTATGCACTACATACTACAATTTTCCAATCATTGATCTTTATGTGATCTGATCTACCTCCTTGGAATCATCATGTTTGGAAAGCTTATGTCCAGTAGACATAGGAGTTCCAACTGGTCTTGAGCCTTCCATTCCAAATTTCTTTAGTATCTCCTTGATATATTTAGATTGAGTAATGTAGATACTATCTTACTTTTGTTGGGTCTACAATCCAACAAATAATTTTATCTCTCCAAACATAGAAATCTCAAATTCTTTACATATTTCTTCCAAAAATGCCTTGCACAAGTCATCATTTCCTATAAATAAAGTATCATCCACAAATATTTTTGCCAAAAAAATCTTCTTGTTTGGTCCTTCTTTGATATATAGACTATTGTTATCATTGGTTCTTTGAAAATCAATCTTTATCAAGTAGTTATGAAGTCTTTCATACCAAGCTTTGGGAGCTTGCTTAAGACCATATAATTCTTTGTGTAATTTTAAAACCATATCTCTTTTGTTGGGATCTACAAAACCTTCAAGTTGTTCTATGTAGACTTCCTCATCAAGAATCTCATTCAAGAATGTAGATTTTACATCCATTTGATAAACTTTAAAACCTCTGTGAGCTGCATATGCCAGTAAAGTTCTAACATCTTCTTATCTTGCAATAGGAGAAAAAGTTTCACCATAATTAATACCTTCTTCTTGAGAATAACCTTTACATACTAACCTTGCTTTGTTTCTAAAAGCTTCTCCATCTTCATTTAGCTTATTTCTAAATACCCACTTTGTGCGAATTACATTTTTATCCTTGGGTTAGGAATAAGAGTCCAAGTTTTTTCTTCTCTATCTGTTCTATTTACTCATTCATTTCTTCAATACAACTTTCATTATCCAAGGCATTTTTAACATTTCTAGGTTCAAATTCAACAAGCAAACATGTACCTTTCAATTTGTTTCTTGTCATTGTTCCATCTGACTTGTCTCGAATGATCTGATCATATGCATGATGCTTTCTGGAATACCTTGCTAACATAGGTACTTTGGATTTGGATTTTGTTTCATTGATTTCTTCATGATCTTTTATATTACACTCGGGTCCAACCAGATTTCCTTTTCCATCTAGTAGTTTGGCCTTTTCATTCATGAATTCTACCTTGAATCCAATATTATTCAACTGTGCCACACTTAGTAGATTACGCTTTATTCCTTCAACTCAATAAGCATTGTCACATCTAAGTTCATTGGTTAATGAAATACATCCTTTTCCCTTTATGCAACAAGGTTCATTGTTTCCAAACCTCACACTACCACCATCATAATGTTTCATGTGCTCAAAATTTGTTTTGTCTCCATTCATATGTGAGCAATTGCTATCAATAATCTATGTATCATTTCTTCTAATGTGAGAGATAAGAGCCATTTTGTCTCCTTCATCATGAGATTCATATTTTATAGCAACATATACCATTTTATTTTCACTGTTATTAGAATCTTTAGCCATAAAACAAGATTTCTTACCTTTGTCCTTGTAGTCCTTGTAGTTTTTGAATTCCTTCTTTCTTTTGAACTTATTATTTTTCTTTTCATCCTTGTATTTTCTATTTGGGCACCTTGCAGCAATGTGACCAACTTCTTCACAAGAAAAATAGATTAGAGGAATCTTACCTTTGTACTTTCCTCTGCCTTTGAAGAATTTCTTTGCAAGTAGGGCTTCAACAATTTCAAGATCACTGTCTGAACTTTCTTCTTCCTCTTCACTTTCTGATTGATTGGCCTTTAATTTCTTACCCTTTTTCTTGAGTGAAATCTTTGCTTCAAATGCAGACTCAGTACCTTTGAAACTAGGGACATAGGTATCATAGTTATCCAACTCAAAAGCTATCAATCTTCCAACAAGAGCATCCAAAATTATATTGCTATATGGATCACATCTCATTTCTTGAATAGAAGACACTCTAATTGCATAGATAGGAAGAAGGGTTCTGAGTAGCTTGCTTACAACTATTTTTTCATCAATGTCTTATCCAGATGCTTTGATTGAACTCACACTTGCTTTAATTTGCTCAACATATTTTGCAATGTTTTCATCTTCTCTCATCTTCATCTAATCAAATTATCCTCTAAGACTTTTAGCTTTAGATCTTCTTAAATTATCATCTCCTCTATAGATGGCTTTCAATTTGATCCACATTTCATAAGCTATAGTGCAAATTTTTACTTCATCAAATTCAACATAATTAATAGCAAAAGCAATGTCAATCATCATGATGTTATGATTTTCCTTTTCAATAATATCTTCAATGGATAATGTTCCAGTAGGAGTCTTGTATTCACTATCAAGATATTTACAACTTGAATTATTGATAGTTGTCAAATGTAACCTCATAAGTCCTTGCCATGCTACAAAGTTGTCTCAGTTTAACTTGGTCTCCTCTCTAAGACATCCTAGTCTTTAGCTTTGATCCTTAAAAACATTCTTTGAAAGAACCAAAAGCTCTGATACCAATTGTTGTAAATGTAAGAGGAGTAACTGAGAGGGGATGGGTGAATCAGTTACCACAAAAATATATCTTAGATCTCTTAAATGTCAATATAAATCAAAACTAAACTCTAATGTAACTCGGTAAACACACAAGAAAAATGATGTAACTCGATAAACATTGGAATAGCTTAGCAAATTCTTAACATGAAAATATTAAGATATTATCTATGATTGATATTACTTTAACTTAGTTGCAAACACATAAGAGAAATAACACAAACACACGATTTTAATGTAGAAACCCAATTTGGGAAAAACCATCAATTGCAACTAGTTACTGATTTTCACTCTTTTGAAGTGAGCCCTGTTAGGAGCCAACCCTATTAAAGGTTACAAAACACACTATTAGGTGTGACCCTATTAGATGATTTAATCACCCTATTAGGAGTGGCCTTGCTAGAGGTCTTTAGACAATTCAATAGAAATGCCACCTTGTTAGAGGATTTACAAATAGCTGTTAAGCTAACTCTGTTAAGAGATTTAGATCACTGCTACAATGGTTAGAGAGTAACAATGAGATGACCTGATTCCTGATGCAACTAAATTGCTGATTATAGATCTTAATTTTGGCTTGTATACTTGATCCTTCTTGATTGAATGTATCTTTGCATCTTGACAAAAATATTCTTCTTATCCTTCTAATAAGCTTCCTCTAAGCATCATCAAATCTTCAATTATGTTCCACATATTCAATCCTTAACTTGACCTTATATTTATATCTTACACATTGTCAAGTCAACTTGAATACAACTTAGAACAATTAATATTCATCTTCATAGTTAGCTAGAACCAACAAAAAATTCAATTGAACTCAATATGCCGAAACAAGAAAATTCTTTGTTAGCCAACCCTGCTTGGTAGATACTAACTCAAAGCGATTTTCCTATGTTAAACAAGTGAAATCAATTAACACTACATATTTACAAAGTTCCTTTAGTAACTGAGTGAGCTTGATTAACATTGGTTCCATCCAACATTTCCTTCATTATCCAAGTGAGCTCACTTAACACTCAACTTTTGCAAACTTTCCTTTGTCACTTGAGCGAACTTAGTAGACACTGTCTTTTGAACTAGGCAAACCCTAGAATGCTCAACAGACACAGGAAACTATCTTCAATGCTTGAGTGATCTCAACATACAGTGACTGGCAATGATATGAAATTTTGTGTAACATCAAAGATAATACACAATTAATCAATTGTTTCCAACATAGGATGCCATGATGACCTACATAAAAGATCAGGATTCCAACTTATCAAATGAACACCAAAATAGTAGCATGCTCCTAAGCCTAATAGACCTAACTAGGTCATTTTTGTGAAGGAAGTACCAATTGTATGGATGGCCTAACCAAATCAACACCTTAGGAATGCTCCATCGCACATATACATTCCATTTCTATAATTTATTTAGATCTCCAAAGTCATTTAGTGTCATTGTTACACTATTTTTCTCTATTTGTCTCTCAAGCACATTGAGATGCTAAGCCTAGGGCATGGAATTAAAAATAGTAAACCATAAGATGCAACCACCAAACTCTATAATCTTAATTACATTGTCTGTACTTGGTTCTCACCAATGGCCATGCAATTCCATCCATGGGAACTCAAGATAGAGACATTCTTGTGTGAAACCCTTATAATGGAGAGGCTTTTAGACCTCCTATGACAAAATTGAATGGATCTCCCTTATTCTAGCACCCCAAGAATTGAAACAAAATGTAATAGAGAGGTTATTTAGATCCCTAATAAGACATGCAATTTTATCCTTTCCACTAATTTGTACACTACCATACAAAACCATAAGATAATGAAAATCAATGAAAAATTATTGCTTTATTAATCTCTAATGCTCCCAAATTCGTAAAAATGTTCAATCTTGTGTGCCTCAACCTCTTGAGTATAATTTGAAGATATTATAATAGTTATAACTAACCTTAACCAATTCATACCCACATATCTAGGTAGTTTCTCATTTTGTATATAATATGTTGTCAATGTTACATTATGTAACTTTTTTTTTTGCATATTTTGCAATATTGATCCCATCTTTCTTCCTTGCAATAGGATGGGGATACAAAACATTGTTAACAATCCCGAAGACTAAAAGTCAAATAAATATAAGAATTTTGGGCCCTTTGATCGAGGTTGGCCTCAGGTCTATAGTTACATATAGATGTGCCAAGGTCTTACATTTGGCCTTACGATGTATTACAAGTTGATTAATACACATTTGTTTATTCTCCTACTAACTCTAATTAATCTATGAATTCATCCTTTGCAAATTTAAAGGACACAATTATTGTCATCTATTTGGATGATTTGATAGTCTTCTCCAAGAAAAGATAAAATCATTTGAAGGACTTGAAAAAGGTGTTGATGAGATGTAGGCAACATGGAATTTCCCTTAATCCCAAGACACATTTCTTGTGTTACAAAATGAAAGTTTTTGGGTCACATAGTGTCTCAAGAAGGCATTAAGATTGATCCTAAACATGTCAAAGCTTTCCAACAACTTAACTTACCGGCAAGAAAATGTGAAGTTAAATATTTTTTGGTTAAATAAATTTCTTAAAGCATTTTGTTCCTGACTTCTCTAAGATTAAAAGTGTATAATTGACATGATGAAGGGTAGTTAGACTTTCAAGTGGAATGACTATAGAAAGAAGGATTTTGATGAAATCAAAACTTCCATTGCCAAAGCTCTTGTCCTAGTTCATCTAGAGTATACCAAAGAGTTTATTTTGTATTGTTATACATCAACCTATACATTACCTGCCATGCTTATGCAATAAAACAAGGAAGGTATTCAAGCACCTATTTCTTTAATGCGAAAACCTCTCAAGGAGCATGAACTGAAGTACTATTAGATGGAAAAGCATGCTTATGATGTGGTAAGAGCCCTTAAAAACTTTAGATTCTATGTTATACATTCACACCCTATTGTGCATGTTCTTGATTCAATAGTCAAGAGCATCTTGACTCAACAAGAGATAGGATGCAATACTAAATGAGTTTGGATAGCTAAAGTCCAAGAGTATGACTGTAGTGCCTCTCCCATTTGATTTTTGTAAGTCATCTTGATGGATGTAACTTTGATGATCTTTCTTGGTGAGTGATCATGATTGGGACCATGAGTGGTCTACACCCTTGGGGTGATTGGATTTATGTTACTATATTAGTTGCTTTGATTATGCTTATGGTTGATTTATGAAATTATGATGTGTTAGATGGATTCACTGAGGTTTGTGCTAGTCGTTACCTAGATTGATGTGGTATCATGATGTTGTTTTGTGATTACCCTGAGATGTGTGTAGACATTGCACTATGTATTATTATCCTACTACACTGTCCACTAGGTTCTTGTAGTAGTGGTTAGTCATGTATTTGACCATGTTCACTTATGTATTTTAAGTGCCTCTTTATGTTGTCTAAACAACCATTATTAAATGCTTAAATATTAGAAGTGAATTGTCCATGTTAGATTATTATGTTGTTTAGTTGATCATATCTGCATGATAATGCCTTTTGTTTGAGATGACAACATGTTTCATGATGATATCTGGTTACTTGGTATTTGGACATATCCTTTGATTACATTTATATGTTGGATTTAATGATATGGTTATTTACTTAATTCTTTCTTTGTGATGCTTTATGAGAAAGTGAGTGATGTAAATAGATTATTTTAGTATAAGTAAATAATGGTTAAATTAAGTTATTTAATTCATTTATCACTTCAGCTATATTATTATATGCAATTGCACTTGATCGTGTAGTTTAGTGTGCATGATTTATGTCCCAGCAATGGCACATGGAGATAGTGATTCAACTATCTATATTTAAGCAAAGCCATCTCTGTATGGTTGATGTATCCTATTTAATTGTTTAAATTAAACCTTTTGGTGATTTGATAAATTTGGACTCATTTGCATTATGTGACTAGACTTGTGAATGTGTCTGTGCATTTAGAGGTTTGCAATGCCATGAAAGTTGTCAAGTAATTTTGTTATTTTAATTGATTCTAATTTTTGGAAATGTTTCCATAGATGAATTCCAATTACTTGGAATAGCCTATTTTCATTTGGGTTGATTCAAGGTTTAACTAGGTTACCTAGTTATTTACCTTAATCAATTATTCACTCAAAAAGTCAATAAGTATCCAAAGAGGAATTTAATTTTTCACTTCTCACTTTTGAATTAGAAAGTTGAGAGTAAAACTCAAAATCCTCTTCATGAGGAATTACTTTTATATTCATTGTGGAAGCTATAGGCGTGGGATCATCGCGAGATCAGTCTCGTTGGATCCAACTTGGGGAAACCTTAGATTGCCACAATTTTCAGCTACTTTTGTGAGATTTTTATTTTATGGTTCAGTTTGTTGTTTTGTCCCTTTTGGCTGTAAGGTAGGGCTCTCCCATTTTAACATTTCTACTCCATTTTGACTTCTATTTTTGGTAGCTATTTGTTAGGAGGCTGAGAACTAGTGTTCCCCTTTGTTTCTATATGCTAGCTCTACCTTGTTGGGTGGGTATGAGCATTTCCTTGATTTTTGGGATGAGGGTTTGGGGTTTCACACCATTATAATGGTCATTTTTGCATATAGTGTCCAAACCCAAATTTTATTAGATTCTTGTGGATTATTCATCCTTAGGGCGAATGGGTTTTATTCTTGTTGATTTTTGTTAACATTGGGTTTTTTGAGGTTTTTGCCTCGATTTGTGTGTCTACCAATTATCTTCACATAATGTTGGTCATGGACTTGGATTATCCATAGGATGTCAGTTAGACCATTGTTGCACTTTGATGTTTGCATTGGGATGTGTGTCACATCCATACTCAAAACTTTGTGTTTGGTTGAGTGATTTTTATCTAATGTTATTGTTTTGATCAAACCCTTGTTGTCTCTCATGGACACTAGGATTCGTATAGAATCCATACTCTTGGAATAAGGCTGGTTGAGTGAGTTCATGTTGTGTGGTTTTTTTGCATCATTAGGATTCCTGTAGAATCCATACTCTTGGATTGAGGCCGGTTGAGTGAGTTCATGATGTATGGTTTTATTGTTCTTTGGGATTTGTGTAGAATCTATCCTCTTAAGCTTATATTTGGTTGAGTGTTAGTTTGCTTGTGTTCTCATCTAGTTCTTGTGTTATGATCTTTGTGATGGTGGTGCACCACACATGAGCATGTCACATATATTTATAGGGTGACTTATGAGGCTCGATCTTCTACAGTATTTCTGGGAGTTATGATCATTTGGAGTTGGGTTGGGAATCTGCATGCCTACAAGCACTCATCATTGGATGTGCATGGGTAGTGTAGGGTAGCACCATGGAGGGGGCTTCTATCTCATAGCCTAGTGATCATTGTGCCTAGAGAGTTGGCAGAGGAAGTTTTAAATATGTGATAACTAAATAATATTCCGGGTAATAAATTTAAGATAATAAAATGTGTGAGCACCTGATTAAGTTTGAGGACACAATGCAAGAGCTTTAAATTGGAAAGTAGAACCATACAATATCTAGCTTAGGCTATCTGATGCCGAGTGAAGCTCCATGCAATGATCCATTACATAGTTACTCATTGAGTGTCTAACCAAGACCTATAGTACTTGCATTGTCTTGTGATCTTGGTTTTAGTCTTCATTACTATTTGGCACGATTTTCACATGGTTGGGAGGCATAGCTATCTTTACCACTACTGGGGACTGATGTACAAAGATGGTCTATTATTCTAGTGTGACTGATGCTTGATGTTTTAACTTGGTATATTTGGGGTTCTAGAGTACGCTTTCTTGTGATTTATACTTTCCTTGGAATGCATGGATATCATGTTTAGATGATGTTAGTTTATTTGACATATTCCTATATTATGATGTTTAGCATATGATTGGATGATGTGTTTTGATTAGTTGGAATATCTATTGCTTTACTTGTTAGCATGTTAGATTTCCTTGTTCTTATGATGTTATTATGCTTTAGTAGTGACATCCTCATAAGACAACTTTGACTATCTAGTTGGCAGTTTGGGATGTTACGTTCGGGGGATGGTTAGGACCTTTGAGGTCTCATTATTCTATTATGGCTGGGAGGAGCTATGCACAAGTTTTGTTTTGTTCATTCATTGCGATGTTGCTTTAGTACATTTCCTTTACTGCTATGGTTTAGATGGTTAGATATAGTTTTCATCTTGCAGTTATTATGTTCGAGTGTCTATGCCTTGATTTGTGGATCTAGTACTCCCTAGTGTGGAGGATTTGTTTTCCTTATCTTCTCATCTTATGTTTTCCTTATTTTCTATTGTCAATTCTCATGCGAGATTGTACTCTCTCGTGTGAGAGTTTGAAGTTTTACGTGGTGTCTGGTAACTCTATTTGTGACTCATTATACTTCCTTGTGGGAGTGTTAGCATATATGCAGTGGTTTTTAGATGTTGGGCCAGGCAGTCCTTTGTGTGAAAGGGTAGTTTCTCATGTAGCATGTTGTACTTCCTTGCACGAAGGGGTACTTCCTCATGTGAAATTGTTGGTTTGGATTTTCTTGTGTGGAAAATAGGAGACATCTCCACTATTTTTGGGGAATTTAATCTGGTTATGTGAATACCCTTTTGATTTACTTGTATTTCTAGACTTTGATAGATTGAAGATTATGTATTCTATTGTCCTCTTTGGTTTTTGTCTTTTAGTTGAGCGTGTTAGTTGGTAGTGGTGTTTGGAGATTCATTGGTTGTTGGGATTGTTGGTTAAGTCTTTCATTGTGATTCTTGTATGTCGATTTTCATGTGCATCCATACTTGTAAGAAAAAAATATCTTGGCTTGTATTGCATCCTTCTTCCAAGGATCTTCAGGAGGGGCATTACGTTGACATTGAGTCAAAGCCAACAAAGTTGGTCCGAGGGAATGGTCCGCACAAAGAAATTACAGAAAGCCAAGAGGTAAGTAAAGAGGAAGAAACCTCAAGAGTTTTAATGGTAAACCTCCAAGATCCTTCGTTTTCAAATATTGCTTATTTCCTTACTTATGGAGGGTGTCCTAATGGATTGACATATAAGAAGAAAAGAGATCTTAGGACTGAGTCAAGCAAGTATGTTATTTATGATGATCAGTTGTATAAAAGGGTAGTTGATGGCACCTTCCTAAGATGTGTAGATAAGCCTCAACGAGTGAGGTTATTCCAAGTATTTCATGGTGAAGCTTGTGGTGGGCACTTCTCTTCTATAGTAACAACTTATAAAATTTTGAGGTAGTGCCATTACTAGTCTGGTATGTTTAGAGATGCTTATAAGTGGGTAGCCCAATGTGAAAAGTGTAAGATGTTCTCTAGTAAGCCTTAGTTGGCTGCCTTGCCTTTGAAGCTAGTAATAATAGAAGGTCCCTTTTAGCAGTGGGGAATTGATTTATTGGTCCAATTAACCCTTCTTCCTCTGGTGGTTATTGATACATCATAAAGACTACTTTATCAAGTGGGTGGAAGCAAAGACTACCAAGAGAACCACCTCTAAAGTCATCAGTGAATATATTAACGAGAACATCCTTGTGAGATTTGGTCTCCCATTGAAGTTGGTCATAGATAATGCTACATAGTTTTCTTCAATGGAGATTGTGTAATTCTGCCACAATAATAGTATCCATCTAAGTCATTCTTCCAACTATTTTCCCCAAGGAAATGACCAAGCATAATGAAGAAACAAAAATTTGGTCAACATTATGAAAAATCTTGTCTTTGATAATCAGAAGGATTGGCACAAGAAGCTACATGAAGGTCTTTGGGCAAATAGGGTAACACCTAAAAAAGCTATTGGTATTTCCCCATTTGAGCTAGTATATGGAGTTGAGGC
This sequence comes from Cupressus sempervirens, assembly GCA_028749045.1. NCBI lineage: Eukaryota > Viridiplantae > Streptophyta > Pinopsida > Cupressales > Cupressaceae > Cupressus > Cupressus sempervirens. The sequence goes on from CM053791.1 coordinate 514,331,638, forward strand.
TAGCCTTTCCCTTCCATTGGAGCTATCTTTTTGCAAATTGCAACAAGTAATTAAGGATCCAATATTTTAGAATGGGCTCAATAGGCGAATCATGTATTTAACCAACCTGGAAGAGGAGCATGAGAAATTGGTTGACCATATCACCAAACATCAGAAGTGTGTGAAGAGATTCTTTGGCAAGAAAGAAAGGCCAAGAAGGTTCATAAAAGATGATTTGGTCTTATTGTGGGATAAGAAACATGAACCCAAAATTATACAAGTAAATAAAAACAATTCTTTTATTTTGGCCTATCCCATTGGAGAAGTTATGCTATTTTCCTACAATGGCCAGGACTTGAAGTTGTATCAATCTCATAATTAAAAGCAAGTAACCTCTGCAGTTAAGGGTTAGTCTAGGTAGGCTTTAGTTTCCTGCTTTCTTAGTTTAGTTTCTTGTTTCCCTGGTTTAGTTTTCTTTCTATTGTGTACTTAGCTTAGTGCTTGCCCCCCCCATTTTCTCATTCTGGTTGTGCGAAACTAGAGATGCTAGGTCCCTTCTCAAGCATTTGCATCCCCAAGTCCCTAGTCAGAGCTAGTTGTTGCCAAACTTTTAGTCTATCCTTTTTAAGCTTCTAGCTTGATGAGCTTTTAGTGCAATTATATTCAAGCCCCGACCTAGATAGCCCGTAGGTGGCTCTCTTCTCATCAAAACAACTTAAGGTTTTTCTTTTGTGTTCTTTCTGGGTTTTCCCTGCTCCAATTCCCCCTTATGCCTCCATTTGGGATTCTTTTCATTTTACTGCATTAAAATCTTAGGTGATTTAGGTTTGGGTGGGTTGTTGTCTGAGCATCTTCCCAATGAGAAGAAATTCCTATTCATTTTTGTAATTTTGTTCCTACCTCAAGTAAGGAGTTTTCTTCGGATTTTGGCCCTTTCCGCTAGCTATCTATCTTTGGCGAACTTCATCAAGCAAGAGCCTAAAGAATAAAGCAAAAATGGCATCCATAGGTGTATATTGGTTTAAGTTTGCAACTATATTTGGGGCTTGTCCCAAGTTATTCATTGACTGCATTGATCATGGTTGGTGGGTCAATCACATGTGGATCTTTGACTTTGGAAGAGTTGATTTATTTGTATATTTCATTACTAGGCACTGGTAATCTGATTTTACTTCGGGTCAGCACCCGTTAATTGTTGATTTTCTTAATCAACAACCTTAACAATGTTTTTAAAAAAATCATAAAATATCTTCAAATTACCCCTCTACATAAAGATAATTAACATGTACAATAAACATTAATAAGTTAGATATTTATCTACATAGAAAGAAAGTAAGACTAGAATGATCCTTCTCAAGATCCCTATATAGATTACTATCTAATGTTATATATAAAATATATTGAAATTATGAAATTAGTTAATATCTTCAAAATATTGAGGGTGTAGACAATGAAATTAAGAAATAAAAAGTAATTAACTTTTAATTTATATATCAATACGATCTGATCTGAATATATATATATATATTCTGGGGCAAATAATGTACGGCACTCTATGCCTGAGCATTGAAAGTCCAGCTTAAATGTTGGGCATGGGGCAGTACGCCGACGAATTCGTTGATGATTTTGGTTATCTGTCAGAAGTAAATTGCTCTACCATTTAATGTTTTTTGATATTGTCTTCCGCGAGGTCTCCTTTCTATCACGAATTTGTAGGGTTTATTGTTATTGTAATTCTTTTATGTAAATGTCTGTGTATTCCTCCAGATTTTAGTTTTATTCGCATCTTAAGATTCAAATCATGCCGTTATTTATAAAAGATGCAATAATGTATCACCTTATTTTGGAATATAATCCTGAGCATATAATTCATTTATTTTTAATTTAAAGCGAGTAATTGTTGAGACAGAGAATCAAATATGGATTGTGACAATGGAAATTTAAATATAGAAAATGCAGAGGATCTCAGAGGCCTTACATTCTGCATTGCGGACTGATACACTATTTTCGCACAGTGTCGGCCTGCCTAAACAATATAAATCATACTCTCCACATATTTTTCATTCACCACAATTTCCATAGGCTTATACGCAGGTACGCTTTCTAGTCCGTTTTGAATGTCTTTGTCCAATGCTTTTGATTTTCTATTTTATGAATAGTAACCTGCGTCTTACCTTGTAAATCCAGAGCTCACGATGCTTATACCTTGTAAATCCAGAGCTCACGATGCGTCTTACCTTGTAAAACGTGTCGCAGCCCGCAGGTAGTTCCAACATGGCGAAAATCAAAGTGCACGGGAATTACCGGTCGGTGCACACGCAGAACGTGTTGGCCTGTTTAAATGAAAAGCAAATAGAATATGAGTTCGTCTCCGTCGATTTCTCAGCGCGCGCCCAGAAAGAACCTGCTTTTCTCGCCCTCAACGTGAGTAAGAAAATGCATGAAATATATATTCCACTTTCTCTATTTCCTACGTTCCTAATCATATCATGACCAACTGTTTATGCAGCCATTTGGACAGGTGCCCGTCATCACAGACGGCGATCTAACATTGTTCGGTACAAATCTAACTCTGCCGCGTACAACTGTTTGATTCCTTGTAAATATTGTGTACGGATTGATGATCATGTTTAATCATTGCAGAGTCGAGAGCAATAGTAAAATATATAGCCGCCCGGAAATACGAGGGGGCCCAGGGAATTGGCGATAATCTGCTGGGGAAGACGGAGGAGGAGAGGGCGCTGGTGGAGCAGTGGTCTCAGGTCGAGGCGCTCAGGCTCAGCGCGTCGTGCGATGCCATATTTGGCCGGAATGTGATCGTTCGGGATGCCAATCAAATGCAGACCTTCTTTCCGGGGGAGGAGCTGGCCAATGTGTTGGACGTTTACGAGAAGAGGCTGTCGGAGTGCGCCTATCTCGCCGGAGATTTCTTCAGTATTGCAGATCTCCTACATCTCCCCCATCTAGAAATCATCGTGAATCATTTTGTCCACAAAAAGCTCATCACCTCTCGCAAAAATGTGAGTGCCTGGTGGGCGCGCATCTCCTCTCGCCCAGCTTGGAAAAAGGTGTCGGAGATGGCCGAAAGATATCGGAGATCATGAATTACAGTGCACAAAAAGGGCGTTGGCTAGTTTATTACAAATAAAAATAAATAAAAACATTTCTTCTAAATTTCAGTTTTTTTTTTTTTGGGCTGTCCTTAAATCAGCAGAACATTTGGTGGTCTCTCATGTTTGCTTTCCAGAGTATTCCTCTTGCCAAGACTCAAGGTGCTAGTGCTCTGCGTTTCTATAAATGTGGCATTCGCACTACCAAGGACATTTTTTCAAGAGTCACCATGAATTTCAGGTCTTGGGAGGATATGCAAGTTCAATACCGCCTTGTACGTGCTGATCGTCAGACTTATGAGCTTCTGTTGTCTTCCATCCCTGTGCACTTACTTCATAAAGTGGGCATTCAGTCTGTTCGATCTTGGTGGTATGATTGGAAGTGGTTTCCTGTCACTCCATTTACCAATTATAAGCCCAATATGGGATACAGATGGCTTTTGCCCCACCTTCCGATGGTGGACACGCTTAATCAACGGTGGCATTTGCATTCTTCGCTTTCTCAATGGAAAAAACGGTTCGACACCATTTGGAGTGTCATTACAGAACCCAAGATTGCTCACTTTGCTTAGTGCCTTGCTTTCCAAGGTCTTCCCCTGGGGCCTCGGCTCAAGCACATTGGGGTTCCTGATCCTAGATGCCCCTTCTGTGGCCAACCTGAGTCCTTTTTGCATATTTTTTGGTTTTGCAAGCGTGCTCAGAATTATTGGCACTGGATTCATGATTTTTTCAAGCCTTTCAGACCCAAACCTTTTTCATGGCACATGATTCTGCTGGGTGATTCCCCCAGATTGCCTCAGAAGATTTTCCAGATTTGGCATACATTTAGGATGGAAATTTTGTTTTCTCTATGGAAAAATAGGAATGCAGTTTTATTCACTCACAATTTTTTGGATGTTAACATTGCAATGTACACTAAGGCATGCATTTGTAACAATGTCATTATGCAGATACATGTGCAAGCTAATAAAGTTTTCCTGGAGGTTCCCCACTTACAGGAATTGTTAAACCACTGGGGCAATGCTCCTTGTACCATTGCCAGAGTGCCTTCGGATGCTTCGGCTGATGCCTCCTTGTCCTGCAGTCGTCGTTCTAGACGTCAGTCCTATGGTCGCCATTCACACACGCCGCGCTCCCAGGGTCCCCGCCACCGCTCTCCCAGCGATGGTCATGGTGGTTGGAGGCGCCGCTCCGCTTCCCCACCACATGGTGGTTCTGGCTGGTCCCCGACTCCCCCCCTGGGCGGGCTTCTGGATGGTCTCCGACTCCTCCCTCTGGACGGGTGCACGCTGGCAAGTTTCCCCGCCTGACCCTGGCAATTTTTCCTCCTCGGCCAGACAAGAAGGATGCGGAAACTGCAACTACCCCAAATCCTGCAGATGCTGCTGACGGCTGGACTATTCCTAGTCCGCCTCACAATCTCACTGATGCGTGGGGATTTCCTGATAAAGATGATCCTCCTCCCTCTACTGGTACTGCTTTGGCAGCATGAGGTTGTTTTAAATATTTTTTTTGATAAATAGTTTATAGTTCCTGGCTGCGACCATGTTGTTTACTTTGGCTTCGGCTGATTGAACTCATTCGCGGGATGATCCTGTATCCCTCGACCTTTTTTTGTGAATTGTAATCTTAGTAAATTTTATTAATTGAAAAGGACTATTCATCAAAAAAAAAATTCAGTTTTTTTGAATTTTCCATAATAACATGAAGAACAAATGAAAATTTCGAAATTTTTTTTATTGTATTTTCGAATTTTTTTGAATCCCACAAAAAGAGTCCAGAGAAGTGCCGTTTACATTACCATGTTTTTTTTATCTATGTTTACTCGTAGTTTGTTTGGGTGCTATGTTGATATCAGTTAATACATTGCTGAGGCTAAATGCTTTTGGCAAGTGATGTTTAATCATTCACTTGTTAGGTTAAACTGCTATTTTAAAATCATGTATCCAAGTTTATTGGTAGTGTTTATCTTTCAGTTTTTCAATATCAGTTTGAAGATTGATATTGTTTCCTGTCATGTTTACCTTTTTTTTCAATTAATAAGAGGTGAGATCTGTGATAAGTTTGTTTTTATTACAAATATTTGAAATTGTATTACTATTTTTCTTTTCACAATTGATATGTTGAAGTTCTAAACATCAACAATTATATTTCAAATCATATTTCTTTTACATAGTTTTTATTAAGATAATTATAACTGTTTTTACATATTCTTATTGTTTGATTGATTACTAAATTTTAGAAATATATACCTATATTTATTTGAATTGATGTCTACTAGCTCATTTTTAAGAAAATATTTTTCCTTCAAAAATTACTCTGACCTTTTTTTGTTAATTAATTAATAATTATCCAACTGATAATATTACGCCACTAGTCTAGGTTCGTAAAACTATTATGATTCTAAGTACGTATCATAGACAATGATTTTCTAATTCTAAGTACATGTCTACTGTAATAAAAATATTCTATGATAGTATTTATGTTCATTTTAATCTAGATGAAGAAGCATATGTAGACAAGAATAATCGTCCGCTTTTAATGGTCTGTTCTAATATAATGTGGTGACGTTACGTAGCTCGTTTAGAACATGGCAGAGTAATCATGGGCCTTTGTAGCAGTTTCCAAACTTTTGGAAGCATTGATCTTTTAGGGAATGGATTAAACTATTATCATGCGGTCATACATCATTGGATTCTATAGATCATTACATCTTATTCACCGAGTGCCTTTTATTTTCATAGATCTGCCTGTCGTTGATCTTTGAGGCAAATTAATTTGTACCATCGATTATACTAATGCTGGTAAGCATAAGACTGGTTGGTTTAAGTGAGGAGAAATAACCACCAACAAGGAATAGAGAAATTAATGCGAATAAATATCTTCCAATATCAATTCATAGTAATCAAACAAGAACTCCTCGTTTTAACACAGAGAATGCTCTGTTATGAAGTAGAAAATCTGATTATTATTGCTGCATATTTCTTTGTCAAATTCATTACATATATCTATTTCTAACTTGCTAAAGCTACTCCCTAATTCTGAAAAATATTAACTTGAAGTCTGAGTCCTACAATGGAGAGAGACAAGCTAACTGCTTATAACGTTGCAGTTATAATATTACTGATGATCGTGGCGCAGATTATTTTGCAACTGGAGAGAGACAAGCTAACTGCTTATAACGTTGCAGTTATAATATTACTGATGATCGTGGCGCAGATTATTTTGCAACTAAGGAACAATAGGGACTGAAGTTTAACTTTTGAGAACTGCCAATAATCATACATTGATGGACTTACGCGTAATCATCTTTACTTTTAACTAGTACAAATTCAATCAAGTGCAGTGGAACTAGTGCTTGGTAAAGATATCAGCAAGTTGATTTTGGGTGCTTTTGTGCTTGAATTCAAACCCTTTTTTTCACTAGATCTCAAGGAAAAACTGGTATTTCAAATCAAAATGTGCTGTTCTATATGATGTATCAGATGTTTGTTTTTCTAACTTGATGGCAGTTACATTGTCACAAAAAATCATAGTATGTTGAACCTATTTCTCACTGATTTCTTGAAGAATCTTCAAATTCAAAAAGTTTGTGCAGTTGTTATAGTGATTGCCACATATTCTGCTTGGGTGGATGAGAGGAAAGCATTACTTTGTTTCTTTGAACTTCATGTTATTAAATCACAACCAAAAGAATAATAATTTCAGAAGTAGACTTCCGATCATCCACACTAGCTCCTCAATCTAAATCACTAAAACCAACAAAATTGAATGAATAAGAAAACTAGCAATGAATACCAAAATTTATGGTTCCTTTCACATACCTCAATATTATTTTGGTTGTCTTCCTGTGTATCTTTGATGGATTTGTCGTATACTTTGAAACTAATAAAACATAATATGTGATGTCAGACCTTGTGTGGGTTAGAAACATTAAACTCCTAACAATACTATATGATCTCTCATTAACAATTTAAACACCATGATCTCTACACAATATAACTCCATGAGAACTTGGAGTGGGGGATAGATTACAATCAACCATATCAAATTTCTTCAACATATCCTTTGTATACTTTGTTTGAGAAATAAGAATTTCATCTTTACCTTGATAAACCACCAATCTAAGAAAATATTTCATGAGATCTAGATCTTTCATCTCAAACTCATTCATCATAGCACCTTTGAATTCATCTTTCAATTTAGAACTACTACCCATACACAAAAGATCATCAATGCATGCAAACTTATGATGAGAATATCATTACTTTCTTGCTTGTAATAAAGGGTAGGTCGAATCTTACTTCCAAGTTATTCTCTTCAAAGTAGCCATGAATTCTTGCACACTGTTCCTTTGGTGCTTGCTTGGGACCAAACAAATCCGTATTCAGCTTGAAGACATTATCCTCCTTTTCTTCCACTTTAAAGCCTTATGGACACTCCATATATACTTCTTCTTCCAAGAACCCATTTAAGATGACACTTTTCATAGCCATATGATGTATGCTCCAATTATTTTGAGTTTATAATGAAATCAACACTCTAATAGTCTCTTACCTTGCTAATGGTAAATATGTCTCTTCATAATCATTCCCATATTGTTGTGTGAATCCCTTGAAAATAAGTCTTTCTTTGTGGTTTTCAACACTTCCATCATTATTGGTGATGCAGAGATGATAACAAAAAGAGTGGCTAAAGTCTCAACCCTTACTCCTAGCATCAACAATCACACTTGGACTTCATATGCTGTTGAAACATATCTAAGGAACCCCTTCTTACTTCTCAAAGGCTCTTGAGACTCCTTATAACATCATTCACTTATTTTAGATTGAATCAAATTCACACAATTTTTTGCTTTAGGGCAATGTTCCCCAAAATTGGCTATGAGGTGAGTTTCACTCAAACTTGAACAACCCTACAACCTAATGACTTGGACACTCTTGTTAGGCCATATGAAAAAGGAATCGACCATTAGTAGGCTTTTCAAATACCCACAAGGTACATACTTTCCAACTTGGACTAGTAGATATGCCTAATTGCTATTAGGTTTCCCTAATAGGTATTTGATCAATAACTTACAAACTCCCCAAAGTTTTTTAGTGTCATTGTTACACTAGTTTACTCTATTTGTTGCTCAAGCACATTGAGATGTTGAGCCTAGGGCATGGAATTAAAAACAGTAAACCATAAGATGAAACCACCAAATTTTGGAATCTTAAAGTGAATTATCTCAAATTGGTTCTCACAAATGGCAATGATCTATTCCATCCATGGGAACTCACGATAGAGACATTCTTGTGTGAAACCCTTATAATGGAGAGGGTTTCAAACCTCTTGTGACAAAATTGAATGGATCTCCCTTATTCTAGTACCCCATGACTTCAAAAAAAAAAAAAACAAAAAGGTTATTCAAAGCCCTAGTTAGACACGCAAGTTGATCCTTTCCACCAATCCATACACAATGGTACGAAACTAGAAGAGAATGAAAATCAGTAAAAATATGTTTCCTTATTAATTTGTAATGCTCCTAAATCTATGCAAATGTTCAATCTTATGTGCCTCAGCCTCTAGAGGCTCATTTGAAGTTATTCTAATAGTTATAACTACACTTGACCAATGCATAACCACAGATCTAGGTAGTTGCTTGTTTTGCATAATATGTTATCGATGTTGCATTATGCAACTTTGACTATATTTTTGCATATTTTTCAATATTGATCCCATCTTGCTTCCTTGCATTAGGATGGGGATCCAAAACATTGCTAACAATCATAAAGACTAAAAATCAAACAAATATAAGAATTTTGGGCCCTTTGACCAAGGTTGACTGCAGGTTTATAGCTACACCTAGAGGTGCCAAGGTCTTACATTTGGCCTTACAATGTATTACAAGTTGATTAATACAAATTGTTTATTCTCAAACTAACTCTACTTGATCTATGATGGTCTAGGAGAGGTTCTCTTGCACCATACTCTCTATTTTTTGAAAACTCAAGTTCCTACTTGAGAAAGAGGATCCTGAACTATTGTCCCATGCTTTGTTATGGCCTCTTTATTCAACCATGTTGCATCTTTAGGGGTAGGCCTCTCCACTTGACCAAATACTTCTTGTATTCATATTTCCTTGTCCTCTTAAACACTTTAGTCTCAAAAATATTATTTAGTTTGACTATTTGATAGGGTGGTAAATCATTCAGCCATTGTGAGTCTTCTTCCTGCAAAGAATCACTTGCACAACCTTTGGAAGGGGTCAGCTGCAGTTGGGGGTAATGAGATTTCATAGGCATGTTCACCCAATTTGTTTAAGATTGTGCAAGGGCCTATCTTCTTCTTTTGTAACTTAGTATGATGTCCCTTGGGTAATCTTCCTTTCTTTAGGCATGCCCACATTTTGTCACCTATCTTGAAATGAATTTCCCTTCTCCTTTGATCTATATTTTCCTTATATTTGTTGGATGAGGCTTCTAAGTTCTTCTTAACTTGTTCATGAACATTTTTTATTAACTCTACTAGTTCTTCTCCTTCTGCATCAATTTTTGGGTCACTTGGAAGTTCTTTGAGTTGTATTATAACTTTTGGATGTAGTCCATAGTTGATTTAAAAATGAGTTTTTCCAATGCTACTATTTACTGTGTCATTGAATGTGAATTTTGCTTGGGGAGGGATGAAGTCTCATGTTTGGGTGTATTTCTTTGCTAGACATCTTAAGAGGTTCCCTAGCAATCTGCTTACAACTTTAGCCTACCCATTAGTTTGTGGGTGATATGCATAAATGAATGAGATATTTGTACCTAATTTCCTCAAGAGTGTCCTCCAAAAGACTTGTGCCTTTAAACTTCACATATCTGTTAGATATGATAGAAGAAGGTAAGCCATGGATCCCAACAACTTGTTTGAACAAGAGATGGGCAATGCGAGATGCATCATTTGTTAATGTACAAGGGAAAACATGGGTCATTTTACTAAACCTATGAATAATGACAAATATTCTATCAAACACTTGCTTTGTTCTTGGTAATCTCATCACAAAGTCCATGATAACACTTTCCCAAGGCGTGGATGGTATAGGGAGTGGTTAGTATAACTCTTGGTTTATTCTAACTCATTTAGCCATTTGGCAGATAGTACATGAATCTAGAAACTTCTTGACATCAGCTACATTTTTGGCCAATGGTAGTATCTTCTTACTAGTTCAAGGTTTTTTTCTATGCCAAAGTGTCCCCCATTGATCCACAATGTTTCTCTTTGATTAAGTTAGTCCTCATTGAACACTTGTGTATACACAATTGCCCTCCTTTGAAAAGTAAACCATTGTGTATTATGTAATCAAAATTAATACTATTATATGCCTCTACAAATGTGGAGAAAACCTTATATATCTACCCAAATTTTGAATCGTCCTTATACAAGTCCTTCAATACTTCAATGCCTATGCTTTGGATTTGAATTTCCTACACCAAACTTACTCTTCTTCTTAGTGCATTAGCTACTTTATTTTCTTTACCCTTCTTGTGTTTGATTAAGAAGGTATAGGCTTGGAGTTATTCCATCCACTTCATATGCTTGCAACTTAGTTTCTCTTATCCATTCAGAAAACTAAGTGCATGGTTTTTAGTATAGACAATGAATTATTTTGGTAAAAGGTAATGCCTCCATTGTCTAAGTGCCTGAACCATTGCATGCAATTTTAGGTCATAAGTGCTATATTTTTCTTGGTCTCATTAATTTTTTTAGAAAAGAATGCCACTAGTTTACCTTCTTGGCTGAGTACTGCTCCAACTACTAGATTGCTTGCAATAGTTTCTACTACTTGAAAAACTTGTTAAAATTAGGGAGTAAAAGTATACAGTATTGTGAAATCCTTTATTTGAGTTATTCAAAGGATTCATTTGCATTAGTTTTCCACTCAAATTTGATTTTCCTTCCTCCTTTGATTGTTTCTAGAATAGGGGCAAATATTTGACTGAAATTCTTTACAAACTTCTTGTACAATGTGGCTAATCCATGAAATTTTTAAACATCACTTGCCATTTTTAGGTGTAGGCCAGTTTAGTATTATAGATACCTTCTCTAGATCCATCTTGAGGGTTCCTTTTGCAATCACAAAACCCAAATATATTAGTTCCTCTTGCATAAAATTAAACTTTTCCAAGTTTATCAACAAATGATGATTCTAGCCTCTTTAGGACTAAATCGAGATGTTCTAAGTGCTCCTTCTTTGACCAACTAAATATTAATATATCACCTATATAGTCATGAAAGACCTCATTCATGAGTCTCATGAATGTGCTTGGACCACTGCCTAGTCCAAATGGAACTACACACCATTCATAAAAACCCTATGTTGTCTTAAATGTATTTTTCCACTCATCCCCTAGTCTAACCTTGATTCAATGATAACCAGACTTCAAGTCTATCTTGGAGAAATAACATGCACCACCCAATTGATCTAACAAGTCTTTTATCCTTGGGATAGGGAATCTATATTTGATTCTAATTTTGTTTATGGCTCTTGAGTTAGTGCAGAGGCTCCATTTTTCTTTTGAGATATTACACTTGGTACAATACAAGGGCTTAGGCTCTTTTGTATTAACCCTTTCTTTAACATATCTATAACTTGCCTTTCAATCTCAACATTCTAGTCATGGGTCATTTTATAAGCTACTTTGTTGGGTAGAGAGGCTCCTAGTATAAAGTCAATACGATGACTTATCTCTCTAATGGGTGGGAGGGTTTGGGGTGTTGGAAACAATTATTCAAATTGTATGTTGTTATTGATGTTACACAAATGTCAGTATTAATCGAGCAATGAAGAACTTACATTATTAATTAAGCATATTCAGTGTTGACCAAGCAATCAAGAAATGAAGGATTCTCAGCGTTAACCAAGCAATTGGGCATCAAAGCATATCTAAATTCTAGTATTAACCAAGTGGTCGGGCATCGAATGACTTCCTACATTAACTGAGTGATCAATCTCAGTATTGACCGATTGTCAGCATAATACACTTGTCTATTATTTAACTAATTGAGGCTGACTATTTGGATGTTTAATTGTTATTTGAAAAGGTATTCAAGCCAACTTATAAAATCTTGTGATGTATAAGAAAGTTCAAGTAGTGAGGATAAGATTTGTAAGTGGAATACATGGAATAATATGGATACATGATTGAAGGAAAAGACAGAGTAGGAAAGTGTGGAAGATATGTTGCAAAGAATATTATGATCAATAAGGATTTAGAGGTCATGCCAGAACAAAGATTTGAATTCACAAAAGAAGTGGCTTCATAAATCAGGTCAAATTACTATTACCTTATAATAATTATAGTAGTGAATAAATCTCTTAATAGAGTTGACTTAATAGTCATATTATAAATCCTTTAATGAGGTAACATTTCAAGTTTGAGGCATTATAGAAAATTGGGTTAGATCATTTTCCTCTAATTTTTACTATTGATAAGGTTAATATAAAAAAAAACTTTCCTTTTAGGATTGAAAAATGTGGATGCAGCACCCACAGTTTGAGCACAAATTGGCTGAATGGTGGAATATAGATATTAATGGAACTGCTCTTTTTCGAGTGGCTTCAAAACTAAGAAATGTCAAAAAGGAGGTTAAATTTTGGAATAAAATATTTTTTGGTGATATTTTTGAGAGTAAATCAAATATCAAGGAAGAAATACAAAATATCCAAAATAAGATATAGAAGGAAGAATACACTCTTGACCTTGTTAGAGAAGAAAATGAAAAATTGGTGGAGTATCATGACATTGTTTTTAAAGAGGAAATCTATTGGAGGCAAAGATCTAGATTAGTCTAGTTGAATGAAGGAGATAAATACTAGGTTTTTTTGACCTTTCTACTTTGAATCATAGAGCTAAAACTCATATCTCAAATCTTAAGAAAGGAAGTATGAAGATTATAGAGTAAAAGGACATCTCAGAAGAGATGGTCTCCTTTTTTTCCACTCTAATGATATCTGACTCTAATATTGACTCCATTCACCAAGCATAATTTTTAAAGGTTATTCTATCTCTAATTACTGAAGAGAAAAATAAAATGTTGGGCACTTTTCCTAAGGAAGAGAAATTTTTTAAGGTAGTTTGTTCCTTAAGAGGGTATAAGTCTCCAGGACCGGATGGTTTTTCCTATGTTCTTTTCTAAAAGGAATGGAAATTGGTTGGAAAAGATGTATGTGATGCTGTTAAAGAATTCTTTGGGGCAAAATGTATGCTAAAGGAGATAAATTCCACTTTCGTTTGCCTTATTCCTAAAAAGATTGGGGTTGATTCTCCAGACCAATTCAGGCCTATTAGTTTGTGTAATTCTTTCTATAAGATTATCTCAAAAGTCCTCACTTCTAGACTGCTTCTAGTGCTTCCATCTCTTATTGCTAATCAACAAAATGGTTTTGTCCCAGGTAGGCAAATTCTTAACTCTGTTATTGCTAAACATGAGAATGCTCATTCTTTATCTTGTTCCAATAATTAGGGTTTTATTATGAAAATTGATATTGTGAAAGCTTATCACATAGTGGAATGGGCTTTTCTTAAAAAGATTTTATTGGCCTTTGGCTTTAGTTATAGGGTAGTCAGGGCAATTCCTTAGATGATTTTTACTACCTCTATTGCTATACTAGTGAATGGGTGCTCCTCTGAATTCTTTAGCCCTTCTAGGGGATTGAGACAAGGAGACCCTTTATCCCCTATTCTCTTCACTATAATGGCTGATTGTTTACGGAGGTATATTAGGAAATTGATTTTGCAAGGGAATATTAAAGGTCTGCAGCCTTCTTCTCAGCCTCTTACTTTCTCTCATTTAAAATTTGTTGATGACACTATTTTCATGGGTAAAGCTAAAGTTAGTGAAGCCAGAATTCTTGAAAAAGCCCTCAGCCTTTACTCTTTTGCTTTAGGATAGTTGATTAACTAGAATAAGAGCTCTTTCTTTTTTTATTAATACCCCAGTTTTAAGACAGAACAAAATTACTAAAATTCTAGGGTGCTCAATAGGTTCTTTTCCTTGTATTTAATTGGGTCTCCCTTTGAGACCTAAAGCTCCAATTTTTTTTTGGGAGGATCTCATTAAGAAGTTTAATAAGAAACTTGCTAGCTGGAAGGGTAACCTTTTGAGTCAAGCTAGAAAAGTCACCCTCCTTAAAGCTTGTCTCCAAAGCATCCCTACTTATGCTTTGAGTCTCTTTAGAATTCTAGCAAAATTTGTAGATACTATTGATAAAATCCAAAGGAATTTCCTCTGGTCTAGCACTAAGGAAAGGAAGAGAATGAATCTGATAGCTTGGGATCAAATTTTTAAGCCTATCAGGGAAGGTGGTTTGGGAATCAGGTCAGCGCAAAGTATGAATAAAGCTCTTCTTGCCAAACAAGGATGGAGAGTGTATCATGATGATAAGGAATGGAGCACTGTATGGAAACATAAATACATTTTTAATTCTCCTTCTTTATTTGATTTTCTATCATCTCCTAATGTTCTATCCCCTTATACTATTTGGGGGGCTGTGCAGGGAGCTAAGAACATCTTAAGTAAAGGATGCTCATGGAAAGTTGGAAATGGGAAGAAGGTTAGATTCTAGGAAGATGTTTGGATCCTGGATCATCCTATGATTGAGGAATTTGAGGATAGGACCTAGATTGATAAATGTAAGCAATTGTATGAAACTTTTGTGAGACATTACTGGTATAATAACAGGTGGGTTAGCCTTGTTGATATTAATTAGGATTTTCATAATATCTAGATTATGTTGAATGCCTTTTGTTTGTATCCCCATAAGGAAGATAAACTAATATGGAGTGTTGATGTAAGTGGCTATTTCAAAGTTTCCTCTATGTTCAAATCTAAGGAGAAAGGTTATCGCCCTTTGTGGACTAGAGCTTGGATAAAAGGTCTTACTCCAAAAATTAATATCTTTTATTGGATTTTACTTCAGAATAAAATTCTTACTCAGGACAACTTGCAAAAGAGAGGCATTAATGTGTTTAATCGGTGCAACCTATGTAAATAAGGTTATGAAGATAGAGATCACTTGTTCTTAAATTGTACTTATAGTAAAAAAGTATGGAGTTCTATTCTCAACTTTTGGAATATTACTTGAGTCTACCAAAACAATATTGAACACTATTTTCAGATTTGGAGTTGCCCATCTAAGGATAATGATGTTGGTTTCCTATGGAAAATTACTCTTCCCCATCTCTAGTGGGGATTCTAGAAAGAAAGAAATAACATAATCTTTAGAAACAAAGAAATGCTTGATTGGGTGCTTGGCCAAAACATTGTCAGAGCAATAAAGGAAAACTTCAATTCCCAAAGAAAGTGCAATGAAGATTTCAAAATTGACAATCCAATGAATACTAAGGGTTCTAAAATGAAGAAAGAAGATCATAGACTAAATAATAAGTGGAAGGCTCCTCCTATGGGATGGATTAAAGGGAATTTTGATGGTGCTGCTAAAGGAAATCCTGGCAAAGTGGGTTGTGGAGGGGTTTTGAGGGATCACATTGGTAATATTATAGATGCTATTGCTATACCTATTAGTACTTCTACTAGTCATAAAGCTGAGGCTACTGCAGCTCTATATACGATGAAGCTAGCAGTGGAAATTGGTTCCAATACCTCTGGATGGAAGGAGACTCTTTCAATATCATAAATATGCTTAATCGAAAAAGTTTGATCACATGGTCTATTGAAGCTAGTGTAATAAAAATCAAATCCTTAATGGATAAATTTGATAGTATTTTTTTCTCATTCCTTCCGTGAAGGAAATGATGTGGCTGACTGGATTTCTAATTAGGCTATCCAATGGAAATGTAAGATGACTTGGCATGATGACCTAAGCAAGAGCATGGATTTGAAAGCTCTAATTAATTATGAAAAAACTCATGCAACAAAAGGTTAGATCTTCTAAAATTAGCTATTTAATGATAAGTGGAGGTGGGGTTATGAAAGACAGTGTTATATTCCCTAGAAAGTACCTAAAAGTGATTATTACCCCTGCTTGGCATGTAAGTGTTTTAATGAGCACCTTGGTTGTTTTAATGAACACCTTGGCTTTTCTCAAATATTTATGTCTCCTACTCTTCTCGACTTTGGCATCTTGTAGAGAAACAAAGTTTTTGGAAATGGGCGAGGAACTGAGAAAACAAGAACCAAATAACTGTAAAGCATGGAAGGCCAAAGCCTTTATTTGGTAGATTCTAAAGAAGGGTAATGTCACTACTTACTTGGAGCACCTTCATGGCTACAAACCACATGTCATAGAGGCATTCTTCAAAAATTTGATTGAGGATAGGGTTTCCATGCATGGGGTTATGGTTCATTTGTTTGAAGATTTCATTGCCAAAGTCATGGGGCTTCCTAAAGAGGGTATACAATTTAGCAAGGAAACTAGTATCTCCAATGCTGCATTTAAGAAATTTTTGAAGACAAATGAGGAGGGAATTTTTTTGGAGATAAATGGAAACTTTTATGAGCTAAGTTAAATAAAAGTTATTTGGTAGGACAACCTCTCATGCATCCGTGAGTACTTCATTTTAGATGGTAGGGCAAAAAGAGTTCATAAATTTTATTTTGTGTTCCTAAATCATTTTTGGTATAAGGATAGGATCTCATTTACATTTTATATGAGGTTCTCTTTGCTTCAAAGTCTTCAAGCCCATAGGAAAAAAGATACCCATTTGATTTTACATGAAGGGCTAATCCTTTTAATTGAGAATTACTATAAGAGTAAGGCTATTGTATCTTCCTCACCCTCTAAGAAAAAGAGGGGTTCTATTAGTGAAACCTATTCAAGGAAGAGTAAGGGAGATGAATGGATTAGTGTGAGAAAGAAGAGTCTGAAGCAAGACATGCCTCAAAAAAATGCAAAGGAAATTACTGAGTCTAAAAATTTAGACAAAAATGATGAAATGAATATGGAGAATGAGGAGAATACAGATATGGAAGACTTTAGTTCAAATCTAGAGGGTTACCTTGGCATCAAAGGTGAGACTGGAAAGGATGAGGCTAAGGAAAGTTATGAGAAAAATATAGAGTTAGAAAATGTTGGAGAAGAGGATAAAAACCAGAGTGAACAACCCCAAAAAGCTAGGGAGTAAAATTTGGAGGAAGATATGGGAAAGGAGAAGGATGACCTCACTAGTAAGGGTGCTATGAATGTGGAAGATAAGGGGAAGGAGAAGGATAACTCAACTGGTAAGGATGCAATGCTTTCTTTCCTTCACACTGCCAAGCTTAAGGTAGAATCCTCTCTCCAAGGTGATTCCTAGATGTACAATGAGTTAATGAATCTAAAAAGAAGAATGGGAAAGATGCAATAGGACTAGGAAGTTGATTGGGCTAAGATCATTCAGTTGGAAGTTTAGGTTGGCAATATCCAGGAGAAGCTAAAGGAATGTGAACATAAGCTTTGTCTTTTGATCAAAGAGAGTGGCAACAAGATGGCGTAGGTGTGTGGTTGTTGCTAGCTTAGGGAAGAGAAATAATGAGGAAATCATGTCTCCTAGTGGGTCAAGAAAAAGAACAAGACATAGTTCAAGGAGGAAGGTGACTGAGGCAACCGAGGGATCTACTGCTGACATTATCCAAAACACTGCAGAGGCAAGCAAGGAGGTGGTGAAAATGATCAAGGAGCTATAATAGCTACTAGTGGTGGTTCTGGTAACTAGTTTGGTGGTGGTTCTGGTAATTGGTCTCTGGTCTGGGTTTCTTAACTGGTTTTTGTTCCTTTTGTTCAAGCTCTAGGTTCTAGGTCCTTGTAAAACCTTGTTTTGTTTATTGGTCTTATTTTGTGGTTTTAGGTCCCTGTAAAACCTAGTTTTGTAACTTTTATACTGCAAGTTTCAGGTCTTTGTATAACCTGGTTGTGCTTATTCGAATATCTTTTTCTTTTTTGTTAAGGGTTTTGGGTCCCTTCAAAACTTATTTTTACCTTAATCTAAAACATTTCAAGTTTGAACTATTTGAAGACCTCTAACCAGGCCACTCCTAAGAGGGTGATCTAAATCCTCTAACAAGGTCATACTTAACAGTATGTTTTGTAGTCTTTAATAGGGTTGGCTCCTAATAGAGCTCACTTTAGAAGAGTGAAAAATATTGTAACTAGTTGCATGGTGGTTTTTCAAAATTGGGTTTCCATGTTAAATCTTGGTGTCATCTATGTTCATGTTGTTTTCTTTATGCTCTATGTTTTTGCAACTAAGTTACTAAAGGTTAATATAGATTAATAATCATAAGATAGCTTTGTTAATTGAGTTATAGAAAGTACTTAGTTTTAACAGAGCTAGATAAAGTATTTCATTATTAGAGAAGAATTTGATTTGACATCTAGGGATAGGAAATTATTTTTGTGGTAACTAATCCACCCCTCCCCTCTCATTGACTATCTTCATTTCCAACATGGGGAAGGTCTTTAACCACTATTCCCTAGTATTGCTTCAATAATTTATCTACCTCTTTGGTCATCTCCTTGGGTTTTTTTCCCTTCATCATCCTCTGGTTTTAGTACTAGAGCATAATGCTCCTTGGCTTCTTCAATAGTTTGGACCATCTTCCTTTCTCCAACTAAAGTCACTATGGAATCTCTCTCTTTTCTACCTTTGGATCAGGCAGTCTCTTAATTATATAGTTTTTCCCATCCTTGGTTATTGAATAAGTTATTTTCATGCCATCATGATGTGCCTTAAGGTTACACTACCAAGGTTTACCTAGAAGTATGTGGCAAGCATCCATCTCCACAACATCACATAGAATTGTGTCCTTATATTCTCCTACAAATAACTCTATCCATGCTTTTTTTAATCTACCATAGTATGTTGCCCAACAATAAGGCATCATACTCTATAAGGGTAGGGATAAGAGGTAGTAACTAGACTTAGGTTTTTCACCATTTGTTTAGAAACTAAATTCTCCGTTGAACCAGAGTCAACAATGAATTTGCGGACTTTACCTTGACATTTGTAAATAGTTCTAAATATTGTCTTTCTTTGTGGGGGTTCTTGAGGTGCAAATCGTGTGCTAAAATGTTGACACACTTCTATGAATCATTATATCCAATATTTCTCATGAATGAGATCTCAAATGGTGACTCATAGCTCTCTATTCATGGGTAAAAGGGTTTGTAATGGAGGCCCTTAGTTTGAACTAGTTTGTGCCCATGCAAGTACACCATAAAATGAGAGATGAAAAGATCAAAATCTACATGCAAATTAAGATTCAAGCTAATCTAAATGATAACAATGCAAAGCAATGCAAGAAAGGAAATCTAATCTATGAAAATAAATAACAATGCAAGATTAATCTATGAAAGAAAATATGACTCTAAGCTGGTATGAAAATGCAAGGATGAAGCATGATGATGGAAACCATGGATGCATGAGAGAAGAAGACAAAAAGAAAAAATTTAAAATGAAGCTCCAATGTCCAAACCCTAAGGTTCAAACTCTAGTGCTCAAACTCCTCTAAAATTGCTCTCCAAACCTACAACATAACATTACTATAGCAACTAACATCTATCCAAATGAGAAGAAAAGAGCTCCTTATAAAGGAAAGTGTGGAGGTGGGAGGCTTCTCACAATAGCAATGCGGGATAAATCCCTAAAAAGGCAAGTAAGAGGAAAAAACCCACCACTTAGAGATATGTGCAAAAAAAAAGGAATCTTTATAAGATTTGATTTGATTTATTTCTTTTTTCATCAAAAAGAGAGCTTTAAGTGGGGATTTATTTATTTAATCAAAAGAGGGATTTTCTTTTAATTAAATAAGGTTATTTTATTTATTTAAAAGGAAATTTTTTTAATTAAATAAGTTAAGATAATTTAATAAAAAGAGAGATTTTAATTAAATAGGATAAACTATTTTATTAAAAGAGAGATTTTCTTTTGAATAAATATGATTATTTTATTTATTTAAAAGGATGTTTTCTTTTAACTAAATAAGTTAATATTATTTAATAAAAAGAGAGATTTTAATTAAATAAGATAAAATTATTTAATTAAAAGGGAGATTTATTTTTAATTAAATAAGATTATTTTATTTATTTAAAAGGGATGTTTTCTTTTAATTAAATAAGATTATTGATGAAATGATCAAACCTTAGGAAATATTGAAATAATTAAATTAATTGCAATTTGATCAAAGAAAATGATTTGAATTCAATAGAATATTGTAATGCATTGATTCAGGAAATTGATAAATTGATTGAGGAAATTGATAAATTGAAGAATTAGGGCCAATAGTCTAGGCAACCATTTTAGGGAGCATACATTTTCCCCTCTTTGACTAATGTTTGATCATTTTAGTAACACATGTAGTCAAAGAATGCAGTTGAAGTGTAAGGTCAATTTGGGATCACAAAACAACACATATGTGTGATCAACTTAAGAACACATTGGGAGAAATAATACAATTTTTTTATAACAATTTTATCTTGACAAAGACAAGGCTGTCCTAAGTAGGACAAAGATTGATAAAGTTGAATCAAGGATTGAAATTTGATAGATATTTCCCCCTTGTGATAGAAATCAAAATGAAATAGATGAGAAACAAAAAATGGATAAATTTGATCAAATTGAACTAAAGATAAGGTTCGTGATGCAAGATGAAAGAGATAAGGATTATAGAACCAAGGTAGATCATCAAACATGAAAGATTATGCCCCAGAGTTGAATTAAGAGAGAAGAAGTGGGGTGAAAGAAAATGGAAGATATAAGTTTCAAAGAGGTGGAAATAAATGGAAAGAATAAAGAAAATTTGCCTCAAGAAAGAGAATGCCTCAAAATCAATCGACTATTTAAGATACAAATTTTTGATTCAGATCATGAAAGAAGATAAGGAAATGAAGCTCAAGACATGACCACAGTTGATTACAAGTCCACAAAAAAGATGAAAGAAAACTCTCCCAAATTCATAATGCAACCTAAAAATGAAAAGTAACATGAAGTCCAACAATGCAAGCTACATGAAAATAAAAAGGTGTACTTGTAATAAAGTAATTGTAACATAGGATTTTGTGTTTATCATTCATTAGAAAATGTTAAGGAACTTATTTTCATCATACATTATTAATGGACATCGAAAAATCACACAATCATCACTGATCACAAGTGCAACTATAAAGATATGAATGTGGAAACATTCTAACATAAGCATCAAAGACATAAAGATCAAGATGACTTCAATGTTAGCTTACCCAATTTAATGTAGCAAAACCACACTTGCATCAAGGTATAGATGTTGGGATGACCATAAGAATGATTGTGAAAAAATAGTCAAGGATGATGCCTCAAATATCCTAAGTGTTTCAAGGGGACAACAAGAGACACTCAAGAGTTTTAAGATCACACCCATAAGCAAAAATCAGAGGAAAATATGCTCCATGCCCCAAGTCCTCTAGCTATGCATATTGGAGAGACTTATTAGACAAGAACACTTAACAAAAAGATCATGACATAGCTTAAGCATTAGGTATTTGTGTGTAAAAATCTAAGTGTGTTAACTGATACTGAGTTCCAAGGATAAGGATTGAATGCTTGCAATTAGGTAAGATCACATGATAAAACTGGGTAAGACCAAACTAATAAGTGTTGAAAAACACTTGAAGTCAGGGGTTGTATTGAAAAATACAGTTGGGGCAATGTTGAAAAACACCATTTTCAAGGTGTCCTAAAGAATAATGTATCTAAGTAACCAAAGTTAAAATTGTTATGCCCCCTCGACAAAGACAAAGACCAATTCCAAACCAAGGCAACAAGGACAAGGCATGATGGAGAAAAGCTAAGAGTTGAGGACACATGCTAAGAAATAGGGGTGCAAAGGCCTCAAGTAGTGTTCCTTTCTAGGTTTTTACCACTTGGATTTTATTGTAATTATTTTATTTTATTATTTTAGTATTTTTGGAATATATAATTTTTTTGGAGATACATCAAAGTGCCTATTGCTAAGTTTTCACTAAGATGATCATTTTTTCAAGACATTTTTTGATTTTTGGAATTTTTTACAATATATCATTTTTTGGAATTTTGAAATATACCATTTTTTTTGGGATTTTTTTAGGATCAATAAATATATACAGAGGATGCCCCTAGATAGAATAGACATCAAACTCCCTAGCAAGATCACATCATGTAGTCCCAATATCTAGCAAGATGGAGGATGAAGGATTATCAAGGTGGTGGAATAAATGGAAGACAAGAGAATGGAGGAGAATGAAGAGAAGAAATCCTCAAGGGAAAACTCCTCAAGAGTACCCAAGCTAAGGAAAAATTATCATGCAAATCACATTTGGACAAGCAATGAAAGGCTAGCATAGGATAAGTCACAAAAGTGTTATGCAAAAGTAGGAAAGGATGTAGTCCAAAGAAGTAGAAATGTCAAGAGGCTTCATAGAATTGTGTTTTACTCTTTTTTATTATATGAAGACCAAATGCGAAAAGGATAGTGGAAGGCTAGAATAAATGGAGGAAAATAGATATGAAGTGTAACCATGAAAGGAATGAAAGAAAGATCATCGTAAGATAGCTCACAAGATAGCCAAATATTCATGTATAGCTCAACGTTGTCAAGATCAAAGCAAGAGAATGGAATTGATAAAAGATGTAGAAGAACTTTGCATGATGCCTGATTGCTAGATTTTCATCATGGTACTTATCCCAGACACCATAAGGGAGTGGTTTTAAACATAGGACAAATTTATTTCTCTTTAATTTTTCTACCAAGGTGCCACAAGAAGGGGGTTTCACCCAGGCACACTTTCAAATTTTTCATTTTTTCTCTCTATTTTTTTTGAATTTTTTGGAAGAAGGCAAGATTTTTAGATAATGCTCCTTGAAATGATAAACCATGATATGCCAAGGATTCAAAATGATATGCTCAAAGATATTGATAGGGAAAGGAATATGGAAGAAAAAAAATGGAAGATAAGGTTTTATGCAAAATGAGGTTGGAAGATAGGAGGAATAGGAAAATGAGGAAAAAGGATAGAAGGTAGAAGGATTGTGAAAGGGTAGACTAAAAGGAAGGCAAGATCAATGTCAACACACACACCTTGAAGGGTGGAAAGAGGATGGAGGAAATGTAAATGAAGGAATATGGTGAATGGATAGAAAAGGTTGTAGTTTAGAGGCATGGAATGGAAGAATTCTTTTGGAAGAAGATGAAGTGGAAGTCTTTGGAAGCTTGAATGTCAACTTCACTTGTTGCTCAACATTAGAATCTTTCAAGAGAGACTTTGGAATCCATATAGTCATAGGATTTTCATTTCTTTTTTATGATTTAGAGAGAATATCGTTAATGATGGATTTTGGAACCCATACTTGTTTTCTAGCTCTCTTCTTAGATATTTCTTTTGACTTTATGCTTCTATGTTGATTAGAGGATACGTGGTGATCTTCTTTTTTAGATGGATTCTTGTATTTCTTCTTTTTTCTTGTATTGAACATTCAAGTTACTTCCAAAAGACTTGGGACTTGTGGAAGAAGGAGGATATGACTGGTTTAGATGGGTGGGTGGATGAAAAGGATTCAAGGATATGCATTTATGTTGATCATGAGGAACGATAGGAGATGGAGGGATGTAAGGACCCAAGATGGATGATGACTTAGGAGAGTTAGGAGGGAAATATGAAGGGACATAAGTGCCCAAGATGGAAGGAAGACATGAAGCACTTGGTATTGGTGGAGGAAGTCCAAGGATGGATGTGGAAGATGAGAAAGGATAATTAATAAGTCCACCAAAATCTATATTTCCAACCAAGTGTTAGAAATATAGATGGAGTAACTGAGAGCGAGGGGGTGAATCAATTACCACAAAAAAAAATCCACAGATCCCTTAGATGTCTAATAAAACAATTTAATGCTGTCACTCGGTAAACATACTTAAAATGCTATAACTTAGTAAATGCAGTGTATTTTAACTTTAATAGATCTTAAACATTCATAGTGATTAACATGCAAGCATAAAATAAATAACATGAACACATGAGACACCAGATTTAATGTGGAAAGCCAATATGGAAAAAACCACCAAGTAACTAGCTACTAATTTTCACTCTTCTGAAGTGAGCCCTGTTAGGAGCTAACCAGGTTCAAGGTTACAAAACACACTGTTAGGTGTGACCTTGTTAGAGGATTTAATCACCTTGTTAGGAGTGGCCTTGCAAGAGGTCTTTAGAAAAATTCAATGAAACTGTCACCTTGTTAGAGGATTTACAAATGGCTGTTAAACCAACTCTGCTAAGAGATTTTAGAATCACTGCTACAATGGTAAGAAAGTAACAATGAAATGACCTGTATGAGATGCAACTGAATTGCTAATTACAAATCTCTATTCTACTTCACACAAGATCCTCTTTGGTCAAATATTACTTTGCTACTCCTCAAGGATATCTAACCATCTTATAAATTCTCTCACACTTTCCTCTTCAAACAATTAACTCACTTGCATGCTTTCTCATTACATTTAGAATTCTCAACTTGACCTTTCATATATACCTTACAAATTGTCAAGTCGGCCCAATTAAACTTACAATTACCAATAATCATTATTTCAATCGGTTAGAATCAATACTTGAAATAAATAAACTTTATTCCTCAAATTAACAAAATCCTTTATTAGCAGATACTACTCGGTAAACACTGTTCCTGAATAGATTTCCTGTGTTAACCAACAGAAGTTTGGTTAACACCACGAACTTGAAAAATCTTTTGGAGATCAAGTGAACTTGATAAACACTAACTTTTCATTTGTTAACCATGAGAGCTTAGTTAACGCTACTTTCTGCCATATTTCCTTTGATGCCCGAGTGAGTTCGATAGACTGTCTACATAGAGTAATTTTCGAGAATTCTCAGTAGACATAGAAATTTTTTTTGCTGACCAACTGAGCTTGGTAAGCACTGACTAATAACTAATATGACATTTGTGTAACATCAAAGACAACACACAATTAGACAATTGTATCCAACAATCTCCCTCTTTGGCATTGATGTCAACACAACATGTCATAGCACAATGAAATTTGAAAACAAGTCTTTCTCTAACAATTTTTTTTCTCCCTCTTAGATTTTATGCCCCAAACTTCTCTAATGTAGTAATCTCCCTCTGTAAAGGAATTACATAGCTTCTTCTCCAAACAATAAACTCTTCCACAAACAAATTTCAGAAAGATATGACAGTAAACACTCTCTCTCTCTCTCTCTCTCTCTCTCTCTCTCTCTCTCTCTTTGACAACGTATGCCAAAGACAATGCATACCAAATGAGTACCAATGTACCTTAAGTACTGATTCATATGCAATGTTCTCTTGACTCTGCTACATCAACTGATAGATCTTCAACTTGGTTCTTGTTGATGCATCACTAAAACTTTATTTTAGTGAGCTTTAGATAGGGGAATGACCACTAACTTATCTCTTAGATACAAGAATGCATCCTTAGGTAATGGCTTGGTGAATATGTCTGCAATCTGTTCTTTTGTATGGACATATTCCAATCTAATCTCTTTATCTTGCACCAATTATCTAAAAAAGTGGTATTTGATAGCAATGTGCTTGGTTTTGTAATGCATCATTGGATTCTTTGATATGTTAATTGCACTTGTATTGTCACAAAACATAACAACTAGTTCTTTGATCTCAACCTTCATGCCTTCCAACAACTATTTAAACCAAACAATAATAGAACAGTTCACTATTGCTACAACATACTCTACTTCTATTGTAGATTGGGATGTGCAATTTTTCTTTTTTCTTGTCCAAGATACTAACCTTTTTTCAAGAAAGAATGCTCCACCACTTGTACTCTTTCTATCATCAATGTTTCCTACCTAATTAGCATCAGTAAACACTTTTAAATCCAAATTTTCTCCAAGTTTATAACACAAGCCATAGTCTTCAGTGCCTTTCAAGTATCTTAAGATCCTTTTGATTGCTATCATATGATTTTCTCTAGGTTTTTCCAAGAATCTTACCACTATACCAACTGCAAGAGCAATATCAGGCCTTGTATGAACTACACACTACAATTTTCCAATCATTGATCTATATAAGGTCTAATGTACCTCTATTGAATCATCATCTTTGGTAAGCTTTAGTCCAGTACACATGGGAGTTCCAACTGGTTTTGAATCTTCCATACCAAACTTCTTGAATATCTCCTTGATATACTTAGATTGAGTGATGTAGATACCATTCTTTCTCTGCTGAATTTGAAGACCAACAAAGGACTTAATTTCACCAAATATAGACATTTCAAATTCTTTGTTCATTTTCTTTAAAAATTCTTTGCATTGATCATCATTCCCTGTAAAAAAAGTATCATCTACAAACATTTCTGCCAAAACAATCTTGTTATCTAGTCCTTCCTTGATGTACAAGCTACTGTTATCATTAGTTCTCTGGAAACCAATCTGAATAAGGTAATTATGCAATCTCTCATACCATGCTCTAGGGGCTTGTTTTAGACTATAAAATGCTTTCTACAATTTTTAGATCATGTCCTTTTTGTTTGGATCAACAAAACCTTTAGGTTGTTCAATGTAGACTTCTTCATCAAGTATACCATTGAGAAATGCAGATTTGACATCCATTTGATATACCTTAAATCCTTTATGTGTTGCATATGCAAGTAAGGTCTTGACACCTTCCAATCTTGCAACAGGAGAAAAAGCCTCACCACAATCAATTCCTTCTTCTTGAGAGTAGCCTTGACATACCAATCTAGCTTCGTTTCTTGATACCTTACCATCTTCATTCAACGCATTCTTGATTACCCATTTTGTTCCAATTACATTTTTATCTTTAGGCCTAGGTACAAGAGTTTAGGTTTTGTTCTTCTCTATTTGCTCTATCTCTTCATTCATAGCCTCAATCTAACTTTCATTTTCCAATGCATCTTTGACATTTCTAGGTTCAAAATCAGCAAGCAAACAAGTACCTTTTAGCTTACTTCTTGTCATAGTCTAATTTGGTGTATGATGCCTTCTGACATACTTGGCCAATACAGATTCCTTGTCTTTTGAATGAATTGCATTTTCATCCTCTTGAACTTCAACTTTAGGTTTTAGTTGCTTAGACTTGGTAGGCATTGGCTTGATAGATTTAGAATGTGACTCAGGTCCTTGTGACTCAGTTTGAACTTCTTGCAACTCGGTGATTGAGGAAGACTCAAGAGTAGAAGTCTCTTGATTGACATATGTGTCTAGCAATGTATCAGATTCAATGAAAATAAATCTCCTATAATATTCTAGTTCCTTTTTTCTTTTTGCTTTAGTCCTTTATGCAAACTCAACTTTCACATGTGCACTTTCTATGATTTTGCGAGTAGAAAAATTCAAACATCTATATGCCTTACTTTTGCAAGAATATCCCAAAAATATACCTTCATCACCCTTCACATCAAATTTTCCTTTTCTAGATTCTTTCAAGATGTAACATTTACTTCCACATACTTTTAGGTAACTTACATTGGGTTTATAGCCATACCATAACTCATAAGGGGTTTTGAATGAGCCTTCTTCAGCTCTACTGGGTTAAGGTATGAACTGTAGTGCTGATAGCTTCCTTCCAGTATTTGATAGCAATGTTCTTTTCAATCATTAAAGTCCTTGCACAATCCATGATAGATCTGTTCCTCCTTTTAGCTATTCTATTCTATTCGGGAGTTCCAGGGGCTGATACCTATCTTTTGATTCCTGTTTCAATGCAAAAGTTATTGAATTCATTGGAGATGAATTCACCACCTCTATTTGACCTTAAGCATTTCAGTATTTTCCCCGTTGCCTTCTCTACTTTGGCCAAATACCATTTGAACTTCTCAAATGCTTATGACTTCTCTCTTAGATACATAATAGTCATCATTCTAGAGTAGTCATCAACAAAAAGAATGAAGAACTTTACTCCACCATAGCTCTCAATTCTAATAGTTCCACACAAATTAGTATGCACAATTTCCAAAATATCTTCAGACTAATAGTTTTCACTTTTAAAGCTAGTCTTTCCCATCTCACCAATCTGACAATTCTTGCATAGACCAACATCAAATTTCTTCAAACTAGGAATGCCTCTTACTTTCCCGAATTTGCTTATTTCCACCATATTATCAAAATTTACATGACATAATCTTCTATGCCATAACCAACTTTCTTCAACTTGAAAAATAAAATTTGAACACTCACCAAGATCAAGATAAAACAAGCTACCTTTGTTTGTTTGCTTGATCCAATAAACTTTCCTTTGTCATCCAGTAGTCTAGCCTTTCCATGCATGAATTCCACCTTGAATCCAATGTTGATGAGCTATGCCACACTCAATAGATTGTGTTTTAGTCCTTTAACCCAATAAGCATTATCACATACAAGTTCTTTGGTTAATAAAATTCAACCTCTTCCTTTTATGCAACAAGGTTCATTGTTTCCAAATCTTACACTACCACCATCATAATCTTCAAAGTGTTCAAATTTTGTTTTTTCACTAGTCATATGATGTGAGCACCCAAAATCTATGATCCATGTATCATTTTTGCTCACATGAGAGATAAGTGCCATCTTATCTTCTTCATCATTATCAAATTCATATTTCAAAGCAATGTAAACAATTTCATCTTCACTATTATTAGAATCCTTAGAGTCCTTAGCCATAAAACATATTTTCTTACCTTTGTCCTTGAATGATTTAAAATCTTTCTTGCCATTGCACTTGTGACCTTTCTTCTCATCCTTGTTTTGCTTGTTTGGGCAACTAGCTATAATATGACCAATTTCCTCACATGAAAAATAGATTAGGAGAACTTTACCTTTGTATTTTTCTTTGTCTTTAGAATATTTCCTTGCAAGTAGAGTTTCAACAACCTCAAGATCACAGTTAGAACTTTTCTTTGATTCTTCTTCACTTTCTGACTAGCTATCCTTTATTTTCTTGCCTTTTTCCTTAAGAGAAAGTTTGGCTTCAAATGCTTAGTCAATGTTCTTGGAAGCTAGAACACAATTGTCATAGTTATCTAGCTCAAAGGCTATCAATCTTCCTACTATGGAATCCAAAGTTATCTTATGATTTGCTTCACATCTTCTTTCTTGAATTGCAGATACTCTAATTGCATAAATGGGAAGCAATGTTCTAAGAACTTTACTTACAACTGTTTCTTTGTTGATAACTCCTCCAAAAGCTTTGATTGCATTGACACTTGCTTTGATCCTTTCAACATATTTGGAAATGTTTTCATCCTCTCTCATCCTCATCTGATCATATTGTCCTCTTAGGCTTTCTGCTTTGACTCTCCTCACATTGTCATCATCTCCATAGATATTTTTTAGCTTGTTCCACATTTCAAAGGCAGTTTTGCAGTCCTTGATGTCATCAAATTCTTCATAGCTTAGAGTAGATGCAATGTCTATCATCATGGTGTTGTGATTCTTCTTCTCAACAATGTCATTAACGGATAATGTACTAGAAGGAGTTGTGTATTCTTCATCAAGATATTTCAATCCCTATCTCCAATGGAAGCCAAATGAAGCCTCATGAGACCCTGCCATGCTAAAAAGTTATCTTTGTTAAGCCTTGCAATTTATCTCTTATAAGACATCTTGATCTTTAGCTTAGGTCCTTGAAACCTTTCCTGCAAGCACCAAAAGCTTTGATACCAATTGTTGGAAATATAGATGGAGTAACTAAGAGGGAGGGGGGGTGGGGGTGGGGGTGAATTAGTTACCACAAGAACAAATCCACAGATCCCTTAGATGTTTGATAAAACAATTTACTACTGTCACTCGGTAAACATTCTTAGAATGCTGTAACTTGGTAAATGCAGTGTATGTTATCTTTAACAGATCTTAAACATTCACAGTGATTAACATGCAAGCATAAAAGAAATAACATGAACACATGAGACACCAGATTTAATGTGGAAACTCAATATAGGAGAAACCACAAAATAACTAGCTACTAATTTTTACTCTTCTGAAGTGAGCCCTATTAGGAGCCAACCTAGTTAAAGGTTACAAAACACATTGTTAGGTGCGACCTTGTTAGAGGATTTAATCAACCTGTTAGGAGTGGCCTTGCAAGAGGTCTTTAGAACAGTTCAATGGAACTATCACCTTGGTAGAGGATTTACAAATGGCTATTAAACCAACTCTACTAAGAGATTTTGGAATCACTGCTACAATGGTAAGAAAGTAACAATGAAATGACCTAAATGAGATGCAATTGAATTACTAATTATAGATCTATGTTCTAATTCATACAAGATCCTCTCTAATTAAATATTACTTTTTTGCTCCTCAAGGATATCTGACCATCCTTCAAATTTGCTCACACTTTCCTCTTCAAATAATCAACTCACTTGTATGCTTGCTCATTGCATTTAGAATTCTCAACTTGACTTTTGATATATACCTTACAAATTGTCAAGTTAGCCCAATTACAACTTATAATCACCAATAATCATTACCTCAGTTAGCTAGAATCTATACTTGAAATAATTAAATTTTATTCCTGAAATTAACAAAATCCTTCATTAGCCAACCCTACTTGGTAAACACTGTTCCTGAAAATATTTCTTGTGTTAACCAATAGAAGCTCGATTAACATTGTGAACCTGCAAAATCCTTTGGAGACCGAGTGAACTCGATAAACATTAAATTTTCCTTCATTAACCATGAGAGCTTGGTGAACACTACTTTCTGCCATATTTCCTTCGATGGCCGAGTGAGCTCAGTAGACACTATCTACATAGAGTAATTTATAGGAATGCTTGGTAGACATAGAAATTTGATTTGCTGACCAAATGAGCTTAGTAAGCATTGATTGATAACTAATATGACATTTGTGTAACATCAAAGACAACACACAATTAGATAATTGTATCCAACACCAAGGACATCAACATCTTTAGAGTGAGCATTAGGAATAGGATTATGGCCATCTTGAATGGGATAAACTTCTTTGATAGGATTGTTTGGAGCTTGAAAAGACTTAGGAAGAGTAGAAAGTGGAATTAAACATGGAGTGGTAGATCAAGAAGATGGAATACTTTGATTTTGATAAGGATATTTGGATAGAATACGCATCCAACTTTGATCACAATTTTTATTAAACTTGAGAGAAATAGTGGAAGTAGTGTCTTCATCATACTAAGGAGATAGATAAGACATAGGATATGGAAGAGTGACATCTCGAACGAGATGAAGGGGTGCTTGATCTTGATCTTTCTTGAAATTTTTATTTTTATATTTTTGAGAGTCCTCTTGACATGTAGCCACTTCTAAGGAAAAAGGGAGTCTATGAGTTTTTCATGATAGGATCTTGAAGGGGTAATGAAGGACTAGATGAAGTGAGCATAGTAGGCATAGCATCAAATGAAGGTTCAACATCTTTAGTCTTGGTAAAATGATTAAGGTTTGTAGCCAAGTGTAGATTAGCTTGAGTTTCTTTTAGAGGCAGCCCTTGAGGATACACATAATTAGTGTAGAAAGCATTAGGCTCTTTGTTTGATGGAGGTATGTTGGATAGCTTTGAAGTTTTAGGAAGTTCATGAGTGTTAGAAGAAGTGGATTTATCAAGGAAATGATCACTTGACATATATTCATCAACATGATCTTTCTTAAAGAGGCATCTTCATTACATAAGTCATTAGGAATTTCAACATTAATGATTCCATCATCAATAAGATCTTAATTTTACATTTCAACATAATACAATATTTAGTATTATGACCTTTATTTCTATAGTAACCACAATAGTGATTATCTCTCCACCATGGAGGATTCACCTAAGGTTCATAAGGTCTAGATTTGTATGGTAAAGTAATTATCTTGTTTTCAACTAAGGTCTCAAGCACCATATCATATGAAAATCCCAAAGGAGTAAAATTTCTCTCAAAAGTATGTGTAGGACCATTTTTGTCATTCTCATATTGGTCAAAGATAGGTTCGTCATGAAATATTGACATATGCTCAAAGGAGTTATTACACTCTTTCTCTCTCAAGAGGTCTTTGGGTCTAGAAGATGAAGACAATTGATGTCTTGGAGTAGAAGATGTAGATATTAAAGAAGATGATTAATATAATGATATAATCTTCTCCTCTAATAATTTTTCAAATTTAGATTGCATTCCCATTATGCACTTAGTGAGATAAAGGTAAGTAGGATCAATTTTCTCTTCTATTTCTAATAAGGCTTGTCTCTCCAATTGTAGGAGTCTAAATTTCTCTTCCTTTGTAGCTCATTCATCTAGGAAGGCTTTCTTTTCATGCTCAAATTTCTTATGTCTTTGGCAAGTTTGAACTAAGGGTAATTGGTTAAAAATAACTTGAGGTCACTTTCCTTGATCTACTTGATATCTTGTTGTAACTAACATGAAATAAAATATACTAATTTATAGGAGAACTCTAAGAAATGTTAGTACCAACCTAGGATAGTAAAAGCACTCACTTGTCCAAAAGAGAGATGATAAGATATAATTTTTGTAATAGGCATAAACCAACACTTCCACAGAGGTGCCCACTACTTTGGATGAATACCCTAGCACATATAGATCAAGAGGATGATTAACCAAAACTATAATTAATTTAAATTGAATTTGAATGTAAGTGAATGGAAAAGAGATGACTAAGACTCTCCAAGCATGTTATCAAAGAATCCAAAGGTTTATCTTCTCAACAAGGATGATTTCTAACTTACTGACTCTAAGCAAGGTCACTTGTAAAATCAAAGATTACTAATTCAAGAGGTCAAAACACAATAATCCAAGGTGCAAACAAGCTTCCAACAATGGGGTAAGTGACCTAATATGACCCAGATCAACCAAGGAGTACCAAAAATGATAGGATAACAAATTGAGAAAGGTTTTAACTCAGGAACTCAATTTTCTTATTCATTTTAATTGACCAACTAGATACATCAATATATTTTTATCATAAATCAGGCATGTAAGACAACACTCAGGGAGTTCAAGAAAACATATAAAAGCAATGGGCAAGGGACAAAGAAACCTTGTGCATAAACAAGAATAGTGTCTTAGTATGAATCTAATCCCTAAAACCACTACTGTGTATGTTCTCAAAATGTTTTCCAATTACACACATAGTCGTAGAAAAGAAAAATTGGGTTGCACTATGGTTCTTAGTAATGGTCAACTCTGCAACTCTTTCAATCTCAAGTGGATGAAATCTAATCTTAGCACACTAGGTTTTTGACACATTCCAAGAATTTAATCAATTGGAGATGCTGAGGAAACCTGATAGCCCAACAAAAGACTACACCTACGGAGATTTCTTCCACAGGAGCATTTATATAGCAGGTGTTGCTACCATGGTGAAAGTGGCTGCTATTGCTTTAGGTTCCATCCAAATGGTTTACCCAATAAAGGGAGTGTTCACTATAGTTAACCCTGTCTAATCAAGGAAGACTCAAAAAATTGGACCACATGGGGACTTAGTATTGAAGGGTTTCACGTTTTTGATGTGCCCAAAAGAGAACAAAGCATACTCCTCTAGCCTCTTCACCTCACCCAAACATAGAAAAAAAATTCATTGACATGCTAATTTAAAATCACTTCACTGAGTTTTGGAAAGCCAACAACAATCACCACCAATCTTAAGAGAGAAAGTACTAGAAAATATCGAAGACAAACCAAGTGAGACAATGGAATAATATCAAATCCTTCCCTACCTACAAGGGGATCTATCGTCAAGAAGAGCTTCACATGTAAGGCAAGCGAATGAATCCCAGTCTCTCAAGATCACTGCAAATAGTGTTCATAGGGCCTAATTACTATACGAAACATGTATGCAAGAAAGCAAATCTAGGTCCAATTTTAGAGCACCAATCGAAATGTGAATTATGAAAGTATGTAAAATACTCAAGCCAAAAACATGACAGGTTCCATTTTAATTCTAAAGTCAAAATGTTATAGAGATGTATAAGAATACCTCGGATCCAAAGCAACACACGCGTATCAATCCACTGATCTAATGAACCAAACAAGCACTCCAAGCAAACACACAAACCAATACAAGATAGATACGTACTATGCAAACCTTAGGGCTAGATCTAAAAGTTTGATTGTTAGGAGAAATAATAAATCAAATGAAAACTCATATCATGCATTGAACCATGTGAAAATTAAATGCAAGTTAATAATTAAATCCCCATTTAAATTATTATTTTTTTGACCTAGTCAACAAGATTGGACCTATATGTCATGAAATTGGACCCAAAACCCTAAATACAAAAAAGATACCCTTATTAAAAAATAGAAGCCTTCCCAAAAATGTTAGAATTTCAAAAAATATTTTCATTTGTGTCTTAGGGACCCATTTTGTCAAAACATACCAATTTTTGTAAATCAAGTTTTTTGAGCCCTTATATGAGCTCTAACTCAAAACTCAAAGAAACAACCCTATTTAGAATTCTGAGACCTTTCCAAAAATATAGAATTTAAAAAAAAAAATAATAATTTGCACCCAAAAATTATTTCTCATGAAAAATAAATAACAAATTATAATAAATATGGATTACCTTGGAAAAATTTGAATTTTTAACTAAAGCTTCTCTGTTATTTCTCCAACCTGCAAAAAATAATTTAGACCAACATACCAATCCATTTGCGAGATATGATTAAATCTTTAAGATCTAGGGTTTTCATCTCCAAACAAATATGCATAAGGGGTTTAGCTCCAAAAATAGCTAAAACCAACACGTAAAGGTGGGTTGCCCCACATTGGACACCAAAAATGTGTGCCAAAATGTTGACACACTTCTATAAGTCATTGTATCCAAGATTGCTCAAGAATGAGATTTCAAATGGTGACTTATAGCTCTCTATTCATGGAGTGCAAGGGTTTGTAATGGAGGCCCTCAGTTTGACTTAATTTGTGCCCATGCAAGTACACCATATAATGAGAGATTCAGAGATCAAAATATGCATGCAAATGAAGATACAAACTAATCTAAATGATAAGAATGCAAAGCAATGCAAGAAAGGAAATCTAATCTATGTAAGGAAATAACAATGCAAGATTAATATATGAAAGCAAATATGACTCTAAGCTGATATGAAAATTGTTGGTGTAAATAAGTATTTACTTATTACACTTTACTTAAGTTTACTTAGGTCAATGAATTATTTTATTATTTCTTTGTTGAGACACTTAGGAGTTTGTGTACTTTTATGAGTTGTCATATTGACAACATTGGAGTAAGCAACTATAATTCAACACATGGTGTCTACAACACAGGAGTTTGTATAATTAACTGAGTTGTCATGTAGACAACACAATTATTTGCACTCCTATTTTAGCACATGGTGTCTACAATATAATTTTACATGCTACACCTTTGTAGGCTTATCCTCTCATCATCACACTTATTCCTATTTTTAATGGAGGATAATCCACTTTTGGTGGACATGTGCTTGGTTGTAAGACTCATCAATGTGCTAACTCCTAGACATTTTAGAATATTTCCAGAGGCCTTTATATTCAGGCACTCTTCATGTGTATATACACATGATAGAACATTAAATGACAATAAATCAATTTTAAAAATTATTATTCTGATCATACCTTGTTGGTCTATTCTTGTGCTTGTGCTTGAGTTCCTTGATCTTAGGTGATTTTTTCCTAAGACAAATTCTTATGTGGTATCATAGCTATACCAAATTCTTACATGGTACTAGAGCTAAGGGAATTTCTCTTCACATAGCCATTGGAGACCATTCTTGCTTCACCTCTTAGAGGACCTTGACCTAGATCTGGAGTATCGCAATCATTGGGAGTGTCTAGAGCCAAATAGGACCTCACCATTATATCCAGAATGTTGATTCAGTGAAATTTGACTATAAATTCACCTACCCTAGGCCATAGTCAAATTTGAGGCAATTTTTTTTGCAAATCGGCACCCAAAGGCCTGATTTGTAGAATTGGTATGATCATTTTAGATCTTTGAATTTATTTTTTAGATTTGCATATTTTATTATTTAGTCTCTAAAATTTCTTTGCATTATTTGGATCTATATATTTTGTCCAATTTTTTTTTGGCCATCAGGCCAGTAGGGGAGATTTTTTGCAAGATTGGAGCTTGCTGGTGCTAATCAGATATTGACATCATATTCAAAAGGTCAAAAAACCCCAAATTGACTTTTGTTTCATCAAAATTGGACATTTGAGGTGAAATCCACAATCAATTGATTTTTGAAGGTGCAATGGCGATGATTTAGGAAAAATAATTGTAGAGATGATTTTCAAATAGCGATATCTCCCTCATATAGACTCCTTTTTGCGAGCAATATTTTTTGTTTTGGAGTAGAATTTCATGATCTACACATTGGTGCAAGATGTTTGAGCTCTCCATTCTTGAAGTTTTCTATGAGTCGCAAATCCCAATTTTTGAAACCTCAAATGCTTAGTACAAGATCATCTGGACACATAACCAGATTTCATTTTTTTTGAAGTGCTTAATTTTTTGTCTACTTTTCAGATCTACAATTAAATTATAGGGTTGTGTGGACAAAACTATCACTTTTAGACTTAGGTACTTTTCTAAATTGTATTGCTTTGATTACTTGTTATACATATGAGATACAATGCTTAATGACAAATTTGAGTCTCGAAAGGCAGTTGTAAACAAAAAAATTAGAAGTCCACTTTGTACATTTTGACAAGTGGCCTATTGTACATGCATTACATATAAAGCACCAAATCCTATATTAGGAAGGGGGAGGGGTTGATTGTTTGTTTTTGTATTTTGGGGGGCACATTGATTAGTACATCATGGATGAGGAAGAGTTAATTACCTTGACAAAAAAAAACTATAAGTAGTGGAGTGAATTGGTTCTCACTTATCTTAGTCAGCATAATGCATTCCCATATGCAAAAGGACTTTCATACAATGGTGACACTGGTTCCATCATTTTTTGTGCCCTCTTTCTACATATGGATATGGAGGTTATGGATTCACTTGATGACATGAAGTCAACTAATTAATATGATATTTGGATCTATCTCTAGGAGATGTATGGAGATCCACAAATTCCTCCATTCCCAAAAGATCTTTTACCTCCAATTATAGCTACATCCTCTCCATATGAGATCACACCTCCTGATGCTCCTATTGTTACTACTAATCCAATTTCAGCCATAGATGCTTCTAATTGAATGTAGTAGGATTTATCATGTCTTCCTACTTTAGCTTCATGGGATGATTTCCTTCTAGCCATTGCAGGGTTGTTCGTGGAGTTTCACATTGAAGATGTGGGAGACATCATTGATGATATTTGTCTTCTCTTTGTTGAGGTGAATACTTCATCAATTTTCACAGTGATAGGTTCATGTACTTCAACATAACAAGGAATCTTCTAGCTCCAACATTAGTGGATGACTTCTTAACAGATATTTCAAGTTTTTTTTGTGGAGTCACAAAGCACAGATTTGGGAGACATCTTTGATGATCTACATCTTCTCTTTGATGAAGAAAAATCTTCTTTAGTTATCACGAGGGCCCACTTTGACCCTCCTATCCATTCTCTACATGATCAGTCTCCATAGGTTGATGTGATTGTGGATTCTTATGTACAACAGTTTTAGGAGATCTCTTTATCATTTGAGGAGATAGTTTGTTCTTTGAGGCATGTTCTACATCCATCCTTGCTAGATCTGCACTTCTTATTTTTAGTAGTATTGGAAGGAGTGACTATTAGTATCAACGTAGGGATAGTTTAGTAGGTTTTAGAGACACCATTCATCTTTAGGATTCTTTCTACACATAGGGGAAGCATCTCACCTGTACCTCTACCATTGTTTCTTCCCAAACGGAGGAACATTATTCAGTAGTCATGGATTAGCTTCTACATTGGAGCAGCTATTACTGATCGACACTCTAAATTTAGTGGAGGGGACTACCTTGTCTCCTTCTTCTTCTCTTTTATGGGGGTACTTTTTCCTCTTATGGGTTTTTTCTTTCTACTTCTCTTTTGTAAATACTTGATGTATGTCGTAATGGGGGGTCTTGATTACTCCTTCCATCCATACTTCTTGTTTTTTCATCTCTCTTTTTGGGGAAGGGTTTTTCCCATGAGGTTTTCCCTCTTTCTCCACTTTATGAGAGATTGCATTGTATTCTATACATGGGTATCTAACATGGCCTAGTAGCCAGGACCCATATTGCACTTTCATCCTAGCTTTCGTAAGCTTAAGTGCATTCCCCTAAGTTGCACTTAAGGGGGGGTGTTGGTGTAAATAAGTATTTACTTCTTACACTTTACTTAAGTTTACTTAGGTCAATGCATTATTTAATTATTTCTTAGGTGAGACACTTAGGAGTTTGCATACTTTTATGAGTTGTCAAGTTGACAACATTGGAGTAAGAAACTCTAATTTAGCTCATGGTGTCTACAACACTGGAAGTTGTATAATTAATTGAGTTGTCATATAGACAACACAATTATTTGCAATCATATTTTAGCACATGATGTCTACAACATAATTTTATGTGCTAAACCTTTGTAGGCTTATCCTCTAATCATTGTACTTACTCCTGTGCTTAATGGAGGATAATCCACTTCTGATGAACATGTGCTTGGTTGTAAGACTCATCAGTGTGCTGAATCCTAGACATTCTAGAAGCTTTCCAAAGGCCTTTATATTCAGGCACTCCTAGTGTGTATATAAACATGATAGAACATTGAATGGCAATAAATCAATTTTGGATATTGTTATTCTAATCATACCTTATTGGTCTATTCTTGTGCTTGTGCTTGAGTTCCTTGATCTTGGGTGATTTTTCCCTAAGGAAAATTCTTATTTGATATCATAGCTATACCAAATTCTTACAAAAATAAAAAGATGAAGTATGATGATGGAAGCCATGGATGCATGAGAGAAGAAGACAAGAAGAGAGAAGTTGCAATGAAGCTCCAATGTCCAAATCCTAAGGTTCAAACTCTAATGCTCAAACTCCTCCAAAATTGCTCTTCAAACTTGCATCATAACAATACTATACTAACTAACATCTATCCAAATGAGAAGGATAGGGCTCCTTATAAAGGAAAGCGTGGAGGTGGGAGGCTTCTCACAAGAGCAATGTGAGATAAATCCGTAAAAAGGCAAGTAAGAGGAAAAACTCTCCAGTTATAGATATGTGCAAAAATAAGGAATCTTTATAAGATTTTATTTGATTTATTTCCTTTTTCATCAAAAAGAGAGCTTTAAGTGGGGATTTATTTATTTAATTAAAAGAGGGATTTTCTTTTAATTAAATAAGATTATTTTATTTGTTTAAAAGGATGTTTCTTTTAATTAAATAAGATAAGTTTATTTAATAAAAAGAGAGATTTTGATTAAATAATATAAAACTATTTATTTAAAAGAGAGATTTTCTTTTGTTTAAATAAGATTATTTTATTTATTTAAAAGGATGTGTTCTTTTAGTTAAATAAGATAATATTATGTAGTAAAAAGAGAGATTTTAATTAAATAAGATAAAATTATTTAATTAAAAGAGAAATTTTATTTTAATAAAATAAAATAATTTTATTTATTTAAAAGGGATGTTTTGTTTTAATTAAATAAGATTATTGATGAAATGATCAAACCTTAGGAAATATTGAAATAATTAAATTAATTGCAATTTGATCAAGGAAAATGATTTGAATTGATTCAATAAAATATTGTGATGCATTGATTTCAGAAATTGATAAATTGAAGAATTGAGGTTCATAGTCTAGGGGACCATTTTAGGTGCATACACAAGCATCTTAAACAATGTCATGTTAATTGTCAAGGTGACTCCTTGCTCTAGTTCAAGATCCTTGGAATTTGAACATGAACTTCCTACATCATCCTAGATTAATTGTGCTCTTTTGTCACCTTGACTATCATTTCCAATCTTCTCTAGACATCTATGGGAAAGGTGGCCTAGTTGGTTATAGTTGTAACACTTCCAACGCCCTCTAACTCAAAATTTGCCTCTGTTATTGGACCTTCTGCCTCTAAAGCTTCCTCTAAAACTACTTTATCCATCTTGACTAGCCTCTCTTTGTGGCTTAATTTTTTTTCCTCTACCATTAGTTACTCCTCTTCCACTGTTGTTCCTTCATCTTCCTCTACTATTCTTCTCCTATCTTCTCCTCATCTTCTCTTCCACTTTTAGAGCCAACTGAGAGAATTTACTCACTTTCTCAAGGCATAAAAAGTTCAATTCTTCCTAAATGTTCATTCTTAGACCATTAAGGTATCTTTCTACCTTAACACATTCTTCCTCCATAGTTCTAGACCTAATAAAAAGTTTTTGGAATTCCTCTATATAGGCACTTACATCAATCTCATTATGTCTTAAATTCTACCTCTTCTTGTGCAACTGGACTTCATAGTACTCAAGAAAATAAAATTCCTTGATTTTTGCTATTATCCCCTTCCAACTAGTGATTAGCCTCTTTCCTTCCTTTTCTCTTTCAATTTGGAAAAAGTTCCACCATGTGAGGGTTGTTCCCCTCAACCTTGTCTTGGAATATTCACTTTTTGGTTATCAACAATTTTCTCACATTCAACAAAACTTTCTAAGGACTCCACCCAGTTTATTATTGCATCAACATCCATCTTCCCACTAAACATGCTTAATTATAGATTTCCTTCTATGCATCTAGTCCCCATCATCTTTAGGATATTTAGAAAATGTCTTTGATTTGTAGGAATCTCCTCTTCAACATGTACAAGTGGCTCTTCTTCTTCTCCCTCTCTTCTTGGCCAAATTTTATATTCTCCTTTGCTCTCATTACGTCCTTGAGTTTTTGAAACTCTTCTTCAAGCCTTTTGTTGCTTTCCTTTCTCTCCTATAGCTTCTTGGAAAGTTTAGCATTTGTTACCACGGTGGATGCTTCACCCTTAGACTCTTTTGATAATGTATAACTACTATTATAACTCCTCAACATATCTATTGTGCTCTGATACCACTCAATGTGGAGATCATGGAAAAAAGAGTGCTTAAAGTCTCAACCCTTACTCCTAGCATCAAAAAACACACTTGGAATTCATATGTTGTTGAAAAATCTCTAAGGAACCCTAAATTACTTCTCAAAGTAACCTAACACTCTTTATAACATCCTTCGCTAATTTTGGATTGAATCAAATTCACATAATTTTGTGCTTAAGGGAAAAGCTCCCTAAGATTGGCTATGAGGTGAAGTTTCACTCAAACTTGAACAACCCCACAAGCTAATGACTTGTACACTCTTTTTAGGCCATATGAACATGGAATCAACCATTAGTAGGCTTCTCAAATACCTACAAGGTATACTTTCCAAGTTGGGCTAGTAGATAGGCCTAATTTCTATTAGGTTGCCCTAATAGGTATTTCATAAATAACTTACATAGTCCCCAAAAAAACCTAGGAATAAATCACCACTTGAGATACCATTTTGGTACTATTTTATAAATCCAAAAGATCAAGACTCTAGCTTGTCAAATGATAACCAAACCAAAAGCATGCTTCTAAACCTAATAGGCCTATTTAGGTCACTTTTGTGAAGGAAGTACCAATTATATAGATGGCCTGACCCAATGAAAACCTAGACATGTTCCATAACACATAAACATTCCATTTTTTCAATATATTAGGATCCCCAAAGTCATTTAGTGTAATTGTTACACTATTTTCCTCTATTTGTTGCTCAAGCACAATGAGATGTTGAGCCTAGGGCATGGAATTAAAAATAGTAAACCATAAGATGAAACCACCAAACTCTGGAATCTTAAAATAAATTTTCTCTACTTGGTTCTCACCAATGGCCATGAGATTCCATCTATGGGAATTCAAAATAGATACATTCTTGTGTGAAACTCTAATAATGGAGAGGGTTTTAGACCTCCAGTGATAAAATTGAATGGATCTCCCTTATTATAGCAACCTAGGACTTGAAAAAGAATGAAATAAAAAGTTTATTCTAAGCCCTAGTCAAAAATACAAGTTTATCCTTTCCACCAATTTATACACATCCATACAAAACCATAAGATAATGAAAATCAGTAAAAATATGTTGCTTTATTAATCTCCAATTCTCCCAAATTTGTACAAATGTTCAATCTTATGTGTCTCTACCTATAGAGGCTAATTTGAATAAATTAAAATATTTATAACTTCCCTTGACCACTAAATGCCTACATATCTAGGTAATTGCTCATTTTTCATAATATGTTGTTAATGTTGAATTATGCAACTTTGACAATTTTTTGCATATTTTGCAATATTGATCCCAAATTACTTCCTTTCATTAGGATGGGGATCCAAAATAATGTTAACAATCCTAAAGAATAAAAATCAAATAAATATAAGAATTTTGGTCCATTTGACCAAGGTTGACCTTGGGCTTATAGTTACAACTAGAGGTGCCAAGGTTTTACTTTTGGCCTTATAATATATTACACATTTATTAATACAACTTTATTTATTCTCATATTAGCTATACTTGATCTATGATGTTTTAGGATGGTGACGCTTCTTCTCCATATTTCTCATGTTTTAAAAACTCAAGTTCCTACTTTATAAATAAGAGCCTGACTTGTTGTCATATTCTTGGTTATAGCCTCTTCATCCAACCATGTTGCATCTTCAGGGGGTAGGCCTTTCCACTTGACTAGGTACTTTTTGTACTCACATTTCTTTGTCCTCTTGACCACTTTACTCTCAATAATATTCTATAGTTGGACTGGTTAACATGGTGGTAAATCCTTTAGCTATTGTGAGTCTTCTTCCTACAAAGAATCACTTGCATACCTTTGAAAGGGGTCAAATCATATACATTGAAAATAGGAGAGATTTCTATTGTTGGGGATGATGAGATTTCATAGGCATATTCACCCAATTTTTAAAGGATTGTACAAGGTCCTATCTTCTTTATTTGCAACCTAGCATGTTGTGCTTTGGGTAATTTGCATTTTTTTATGTATGCCCACACTTTGTCACCTATCTTGAAATAAAT
This sequence comes from Cupressus sempervirens, assembly GCA_028749045.1. Taxonomy (NCBI): domain Eukaryota; kingdom Viridiplantae; phylum Streptophyta; class Pinopsida; order Cupressales; family Cupressaceae; genus Cupressus; species Cupressus sempervirens. The sequence goes on from CM053791.1 coordinate 514,374,699, forward strand.
TTCCATTCTCTTTGTATCTGCATTTACCTTATATTTAATGGACGAGGCTTCCAAGTTCTTAAATTTTTCACGAACCTATTTTTTAACTCTTCTAGTTCTTCTCCTTGTGCATTGATTTTGATGTCACTTGGAAGTTCTCTAAGTTCTATTATACCTCTTGGATGTATTCCATAGTTCATTTGAAAAGGAGTTTTTGTAGTGCTCCTATTTATTATGTCATTGAATGCAAAATCTTCTTGGGCAAGGATGGAGTCACATGTTTGGGTGTATTGATTTATTAGACATCTTAAGGGGTTCCCTAGAGACTTGTTTAAAACTTTATTCTTCCCATCATTGTGTGGGTGGTGTGTAGAAATGAATGAGGTTTTTTTGCCTAGTTTACTCCAAAGTGTCCTCCAAAAGTGGTCTTTAAACTTTACATCTCTATCAGCTATGATAAAAGAAGGTAATCCATAGATCCTAACAACTTGTTTGAACAAGAGATGGGCAATGTGAGATGCATCATTTGTTGACTTACAAGGGACAACATGGGAAATTTTTATAAACCTACGAATAATGACAACTATGTTATTAAACTATTTCTTTTTCTTTGTTCTTGGTAATCACATCACAAAGTCTATTCTAACACTTTCCCAAGGATTGGATGGTATAGGGAGTAGTTGGTATAACCCTTGGTTTGTTGTGACTCATTTAACCATTTGGAAAATAGTACATGAATCTAGAAACTTCCTAAGACCAATGTGCATTTTTGGCCATTGGTAGTGTCTGCTTACTAGTTCAAGAGTTTTGTCTATGCCAAAGTGTCCCCTGATTGATCCATAATGTTTCTCTTTGATTAACTTAGTCCTCATTGAACACTTGGGTAAACACAATATCCCTCCTTTCAAAATTAATCCATTTTGTATTATGTAATTAGAATAAATACTATTATATATGTCTAAAAATATGGAGAAAACCTTATATATCTTCCCATAGTCTAAATCATCCTTATACTAGTCCTTTAATGCATCAATTCCTATGCTTTGGATTTAAATTTCCTGCACCAAATTTACTCTCATGCTTATTCCATCAATTACTTTATTTCCTTTACCCTTCTTATGTTTTATTAAGAAGGTATAGGATTAGAGTTGTTCCATCCACCTCATATTCCTTCAACTTAGTTTCTCCTATCCATTCAAAAAACTTATTGGTTGTAAGTATAGATAGTGAATTCTTTTGGTAAAAGGTAATGCCTCCATTTTCTAAGTGCCTAGACCATTGCATACAATTCTAGGTCATAAGTGCTATACTTTTTCTTGGCCACATTTAGTTTTTTCGAGAAGAATGCCACAGGTTTAACTTATTGGCTGAGTACTACTCCAACTGCTAGATTAATTGCATCAGTTTCTTCTAAAAGAAACTTGTAAAATCATGGAGTACATGTATAAGGTAATGTGCAATCCTTTATTTAAGGTATTCAAAAGATTCATCTTCCTTGGTTATCCACTCAAACTTGATTTTTCTTCCTCCTTTGATAGTATCCAGAATAGAGGCACATATTTGACTGAAATTATTTACACATTTCTTGTTAAAGGTGGCTAATCCATGAAAAATTTTGAAATCACTTAAATTTTAATTGTAGACCTATTTAGTATTATAGATATCTTCTATGGATCCATCTTGAGGGTTCCTTTTGTAATCACAAAACCCAAATATATTAGTTCCTCTTGTATAAAATCAGACTTTTCTAAGTTTATCAACAACTGATGATCATGTATCCTCTTTAGGACTAGATTGATATGTTCTAAGTGCTCCTTATTGTTAGCATGAATTTTGATGCCATGGGGGAGTAGTGCAGAATAGTGTTATGACTGTGTTTTTCATTGATGACAACATAGTAAGACTGATAGAGCAACAGAGTAAGATTTGTGAATTGAGTACACCACATTGCATATCTCCCTATGCACAATTAATGGAAGGTACTAAAACATGTATTTGACATGTGGTAAAGTGTGTAGAACTTGAATTGACATCATACAAAAGATATTAGTGATTTACAGAGAACTGCAATAAACAGAGCATTAGGGAAATAGTTTTTGTTGTATAATCAATATAATACTTTGTGTTTGGAATGAAGAGTTGCATAGTTAATTGGAGGAAGTACATTAAAAAATGATGACATCAACAAGTGTGTAGGTATGGAAGTTGCACATGTGAAAGTTTGTGAATAGCTAAGAGTTGACAGTGTTAATTAAATGTGTATTTCATTTAATTAAATATGGAGCCGACTCAAAATAATGTTAAGTATTTAGAGATGACTCAAAGGGTTAATAATTTAGTATAGTATAAAGGAAAAGTGTTTTTCATGTTCTATACAAGGATTGAGAGTAAAAAAAAAGGGAAAGAAGAGCAGACTTGTGAATTGCTAAGGAGGAAAGTAGAGTAATCTGCTATGTGTGGAAGTGACCATAAGGGTTATTGATGAGTTCTAGATTTGTTTGAATGATCTAAAGGTGAAGAGGTCTAATGTACTGGATAGAGGAGAAGATTGTTCCACATCTATTATTTTGAAAGAAATAGTATTGAGATCAATTGGACAGTGGGTTCATTGATTTAATCCTAAAGCTATTTGGACAGTGGGTTCAACTGCCTTCTACAAGTCCTAATAGGGTTGACACAACTCCTAATAGGGTTGACACAACTCCTAATAGGGTTGGAATATCCTAACTCATTGTAACAAACTCCTAATAGGGTCTTTCCTCTAACAAGAAATATTTAGATTAGTACATTATTCTATGGGCATCATTCCCATCAAGGTTTTCCCTCTGATCAAGGGTTTCCCTAGTCAACATATCTGGTGTATTTGTGTGTGCACATTTATGCTTGCTATTTAGTTTGGTTGATAAAGTAAGAATTGAATTAATATTTTTATATAAATGATTCACCCCCCCTCTTAGTTATATTGGTGAACTATTACTTCTAATAATTGGTACTAGAGAAATAGGTCCTTGAAGGAAAGTTTAATAACTTTGGGAGATCCATGGCAAATATGTTCAGAAAACAAGGTCATAGATTTGATGGCACAAACTATGACAACTAGAAGGAGAAAATGACAACTCATCTCTTATGCATGGGACCAGGGTATTGGCTTGTGACAGCCAGGTAAAACTACTTAAAACATCTCATGAAATTTGCAAAACTTTAGAAGCCAATTATGAAGGAGATACTCATGCAAAAAGAGTTAGATTGTAAAATTTATATTGCGCATTTCAAGATGCTATAATGATGGAAGATGAATCTGTAAGAAGCTATGTTGGGAGAATATTTGAGATTATTGCAAGAATCACATCTCATGATGGAAAGAAGTCTAATGATGAAGTGATATGGAAGATCTTGAAAAGTTTGACACCACCTTTCAAATTAGTAGCATAAATGATTCAACTAATGATACATTGCACTACTAATTTCACCAAAGAGATATTGCTTGGTAGATTGGAAGCTATAGAATTTGATCTGAAATAGTCTGGAGAATCGGCAAAAGTTGACACAACATTTAGTGCCCTAAACATCAAACCTGGTTTAGCAAGAAGCATAAAAACAAAAGGATACATTGCTAGCAGTAGCAGATCCATTGAAGAAAAGATCCAAGAAGGAGTGGCTCTTCTTGTGGAAAGAGAAAAAGATGGTAAGAATATTTTTAAATGTTGGACTTGCAGTGAATATGGTCATTATGCATCTAAATGTCCTAAGAGAGAAAGAAAGTTTAAGGGAAGATTCAAATCTAGAAGACCTAGAAATTGTTTATATGCGAATGAAGAAGAAGATCAAGAAGAATTTGATCAAAGTAGAAGTGAAGATGAATTAGGATTTGTGGCCATAAAAGAGGATGATCTTGACAAAGAAATTAGGGAAGAAAGTGCACTGATTTCACAAGTTAAAAAGAAAGATTGGATCATTGATAGTGGTTTTTCACATCACATGACTGGTGATATAAGAAAATTTGTTAAATTCGAAGGCCATGATGGAGGAATTGTCAAAGTAGGAAACAATGCAGCCTATCATATTGTAGGAATTGGATCTAGTACACTTGATGGTAAAACATATACTGATGATGTTTATTTTGTTGATGGACTAAAGCATAACTTGTTGAGTGTTGGACAACTTATGGACAAAGGATATCAACTACAATTTGGTAATAATACATGCATCATCAAAAACAAGGAAAGGAAACTACTTGGTACTAGCACAAAAACCAAAGGTAATATTTTCCAATTAAATGCCACTGAAATAACATGTTTAGTAGCAAGAATTAACAACAGTTGGTTATGACACAAAAGATTTTGTCACATTAATTTTGATAACATTGTAAAGGCTAGTAACACACTTGCCATGAGAGATTTTCCCAAGATCTCTAAACCCACTAACACTATTTGCAAGGAATGTATCTTGGCTAGGAAAAAAAGGGTCTCATTCCCTAGCAAGTAGTTTTGCACTACACAAAAGCTGGAATTGGTACATAGATATCTGAGTGGTCCTGCAAGAACAAGAGGTTTCTATGGAGAAAGGTACTTTATGATTTTTGTTGATGATTTCACTAGGATGATGTGGGTAGCCTTTCTTAAAAAGAAATTAGAAGCATTTGAGAAATTCAAGATATTTAAGAATAAAGTTGAGAATGAATCTAGACTTAAGATCAAAAAGTTAAGATCAGACAGAGGAGGAGAATTCACCTCTAGAGAATTCAATAGCTATTGTGAAGAACATGGCATCGAGAGATAATTATCCTCACCCCATAAACTTGAGTAGAATGGGATTGCTGAAAGGAGAAACAAATCAATTGCTAAAGCAACAAGAGCCATGCTATTTGAGAATGATGTACCAAAGACCTTTGGGAGAGAAGTAGTCAATACAATAGTAAACACACTAAATAGAGTATAGATTAGAAACAGTATGGACAAAAGACCCTGTGAATTATGGTTTGGTCATTCACCTTCAGTCAAATACTTCAGGATATTCAGAAGTAAATGTTACATCAAAAGAGATGATGATATCGTTAAGTTTGATCCAAGGAGAGATGAAGGCATGTTTGTTGGCTATTCATTATGAAGTAAAGCCTATAGATGTTTTAACTATAGAACAAAAACCATAGTAGAGTGCATAAATGTTAAAATTGATGAAAAGTTTGGTACCAAGGAAAAGATAATGGACTATAATTCTGATGAAGAAGATTACTCTGGAATGACTATAAGAAGTAATGAGTTATTTTTCAAGACTAACAATGACATGTAGAATAATATGCAAATTAAAGATGTGAGAGAAGAACAACATGTAGTACCTGAGATAAGAGTTGAAGTAGCAACTCATACCCCAAATAGAACTTGACAAGAAATCATCCTACTAATCAGATAATAGGAAGTAAAGAAAAAGGAGTGATGACGAGGAGCAGAATTAATGAAGAACTGTGTCTGATATCTTAAGTAGAACCAAGAAGCACAGATGAAGCAATCAAAGATGATCATTGGATAAAAGGAATGGAGGAAGAACTCCAACAGATAATCAAGAATGACACATGGGAATTGGTTCCTAGACCAAAGGACAAAAATGTGATTGGCACTAAATGGGTATTCAAAAATAAAATGAATGAATAGAGAGAAGTAATAAGAAACAAGGCAAGATTTTTATGCAAAGGATACCCTTAGCAAGAAGGAATTGATTATGAAGAGACATATGCACCTGTAGCAAGGATGGAAGTAGTCAGAATGTTCCTAGCATATGCAACAAACAAGAACTTTAAGGTATATTAGATGGATCCTAAATCAACATTCTTGAATGGAGAACTTGAAGAAGAGGTTTACATTGAACAACTAAAGGGCTTTCCTTTAATAGAAGAAAAAGACATGGTTTGCAACTTAAAGAAAGCATTGTATGGGCTAAAGCAAGCACCAAGAACCTGGTATGCAAGGTTGGACAAATACCTAGCAAAGCTTGGATTTGCTAAAGAAACAACATATAGTAATGTATACTTGAAGGAAATGGAAGATGATTTGCAAATAATCATTGTATTTGTTGATGACATCATTTTTGGTGGAAATGACGAAGCTAGTAAAAAATTCTCAGAAGACATGAAGGATGAATTTGAAATGAGTATGATAGGTGAAATGAAATTTTTCTTAGGATCTAAAATTGTTCAAAACCAAGAAGGTATCTTTATTTCTCAAACAAAGTATATAAGTGATTTACTAAAAAGATTTGGTTTAGAAAATTACAAACCTATTGGAACTCCTATGGTAACTAGTCATAAGTTATCAAGCAAAGATGAGAACAAAAGAAGTACAGATCTATGGTTGGTGGATTATAGTATCTGACTCATAGCAGACCAAACATAGCTAATGTAGTTGGAATTGTAGCAAGATTTCAAGCTGATCCTAAGGAGTATCACTATGCAATAGTAAAAAGAATATTCAAATATCTAAAAGGAACATTAGATTATGGTATTTGGAATGACAAAAATAGTGACTTTACTCTTTGCACTTATATAGATGCTAATTGGGTAGGAGATAGGGATGGCGATAAAAGCACTAGTGGAGGAGCATTTTTCCTTGGAGGAAGATTAGTTTCTTGGCTTAGCAAGAAGCAATATTGTACCTCTCAAAGTACTACAAAAGTAGAGTATGTTGCAACAGAAAATAACTGCAATCAAGTCATATGGATGAAACAGATGATGAAGGATATTGGAATAACATTCACCGAACCTGTTATCATTTATTATGATAACACAAGTAAAGTCAACATGTCTAAGAATTTTTTTTGCACTCTAAAACTAAGCACATAGCAATAAAGTATCATGTACTAAAAGAAAAGGTTGTTGAGAAATAAATCAGATTGGAATACATCAACACTAAGGAACAAATTACAATTTTTTTTACAAAGGCATTACCAAATGATACATTTGAATACCTGAGAGGTATGCTTGGGGTTTTTCTTCTACCTAGCTTAGAGTAGAAGATACAAAAGTGCATCAGTCTAGGGTACACAACACCATTGTTAGACTGGACTAAATGAAGATGCTTCTCCAATGGGGGAGTATCTATGATGAACAGAGTCAGTCAAGTACTCTTGGAAATAGGTAATTGGTATACAATAGTATCTTTAGATACTTGTGGTGTTTATAAAAGAATTATAGAGCAATAGACTGAATTGTGGTCATGCTAATAGGTTGATTTTTTTACTACCTTTGACATTGATGTCAATGGGGGAGAGTGAGTGACATGAAAAACATTGTAATAAGAGAGAAAAATATGCGACAACATTGTAATGGGAGTAGTGTTGAATAGTGTTAAAGGATATGATTGATTGGTATTCTTGGAAATATATGTTTTTCATCTATGTTGCCATCAATGCCAAAGTGTTTGTCATTGATGACAACATAGTAAGACTGATAGAGCAGCAGACTGAGATTTTTGAATTGAGGACACCACCTTACATATCTACCTATGCATAGTTAACAAAAGGTACTACAACATGTATTTGACATGTGGTCAAGTGTGCAAAACTTGAATCGACATCGTACGAAAGATATTAGTGATTTACAAAGAATTGCAGGAAATAGAGCATTAGGGAAATAGTCTCTACTGTATAATCAATATAATACTTTGTGTTTGGAATAAAAAGCTGTGCAGTTAACTAGAGGAAGTATACTGAGAACTAATGACATCAGCAAGTGCACAGGTATAGAAGCTACACGTGTGAAAGTTTGTGAACAACTGAGAGTCAACAGTGTTAATTAAATGTGTATTTCATTTAATTAAATATGGAGCTGACTCAAAATAATGTTAAGTATGTAGAGCCAACTCAAAGGGTTAATAATTCAGTATGGTATAAAGGAAAAGTTCTTTCCAAGTTCTATACAAGGATTAAGAGTAAAAAGAAAAGGAAAGAAGAGCAGACTTGCGAATTGCTAAGGAGAAAAGCAGAGTAATATGCTATGTGTGTAAGTGACCTTAAGGGTTATTGATGAGTTCCAGATCTAATTTAATGATCTGAAGGTGAAGAGGTCTAACATACTAGAAAAAGGAGAAGATTGTTCCACATCTATTATTCTAAAAGAAATAGTATCAATATCAATTAGATAGTGGGTTCATTGATCTAATCCTAAAGCTATTTGGACAATGGGTTCAACTACCTTCTACAACTCCTAACAAGGTTGGCACAACTCCTAACTGGGTTGAAATCTCCTAAAAGGGATTCAAAGTCTCCTAATAGGGACTCTTTGTACTAAGCATTGTAACAAACTCCTAACATGGTCTTTCCTCTAACAAAGAATATTCAAATTAGTACATTATTTTGTGGGCATCATTCCCACCGGGGTTTTCCCTCTGATCAAGGGTTTTCCTAGTCAACTTATCCGGTGTATTTGTGTGTGCACATTTATGCTTGCTATTTACTTTGGTTGATAAAGTAAGAATTGAATTACGATTTTTATATAATTGATTCACCCCCCCTCTCAGTTATATTGGTGAACTGTTACTTCTAACACTTCTTTGACCTATTGAATATTAGTATATCATCCAAATAAATTACCACAAATTTACCTATGTATTCATGAAAGACCTCATTGATGAGTCTCATGAAGGTTCTTGGAGAATTTCTTAGTCCAAATGACATTAAAAGAAATTAATACAAACCTTCTGCTATCTTAAATGTAGTCTTCTACTCATCCCCTTATCTAATCCTAATTTTGTGATAACCAAACTTCAAGTCTATCTTGGACAAATAACATGCACCACCCAACTATTCTAACAAGTTTTCTACCCTTGGGATAGGGAATTTATGTATGATTGTGATTTATTTTTTATGGATCTTGAGTCAATGAAGAGTCTCCATTTTCCATTTTTCTTTGGAGAAAGTACACTTGGTACAACACAAGGGCTTAGGCTCTTTTGTATTAACCCTTTTTATAAAAAAAATGCATCTCTCCTTGTTATCTCTGCATTTTGGCTAGGGATCATTTTATATGTCTCTTTGTTTGGTAGAGAGGCTCCCAGTGTAAATTCAATATGATGAATTCTCTCTCCAATGGGTGGGAGGGTTTGGGGAAGGTCTTTAGTCATGATTCCCTTGTATTGCTTCAATAATTTATCTACCACTTTGAGTATCTCCTTTCATTTTTTCCCTCCATCATCTTTTAGTTTTAGTACTAGATCATAACACTCCCTAGCTTCTTCAATAGTTTGGACCATCTCCTTTTCTTCAACTATAGTTACTATGGACTCTCTTGGCTTTTCTACTTTGGATCGGGCAATTGCTTCATTATATAGTTTTTTCCCATCCTTGGTTATTGAATAGGTGTTTTTCATGCCATCATGATGTGCCTTAAGGTCACACTACTAGAGTCTACCTAGAAGTATGTGGCAAGAATCCATTTCCATAACATCATATAGACTTGTGTCATTATATTCTCCTATAGAGAAATCAACCCATGCTTGTTTATCTACCACACTATGTTGCCCAACAGTAAGTGATAATACTTTATAAGGGTAGGAATGTGATGTAGTAACTAGAAATAGTTTGTTCACCATTTCATTTGAAACTAAATTCTTTGTTGAACCATAATCAACAATGAGTTTTTAGACTTTACCTTGACATTTGTAATTAGTTCTGAATATTGTCTTTCTTTATGGGGGTTCTTGAGGTGCAGACATCTTCAACAATGTCTTGTTCATCATCAAGGCGACTCCTTACTTTGGTTCAAGATCTTTGGAATGTGAACAGGAAATTTATGCATCGTCTTGGATTACTTGTGTTCTTCTATCACCTTGACTATTGTTTCCAATATTTTGTAGACATATGTAAGCATGGTGGCTTGGTTGATTGTAGTTGTAACACTTCAAGGACCCTCTACCTCAATTTTTTCCTCTATTATTGGACCTTTTTCCTCTAAATCTTCCTCTAAAATTACTTTCTCCTTCTTGACTTTCTTATCCTTAGAGCTTAAAGTTTTTTCTTCTTCCATTAGGTACTCCTCTTCCTCTATTGTTCCTTCATCTTCCTCTATTGTTATTCTCTTATCTTCTCCTTAGCTTCTCTTCCACTTTTAGAGATAATTGATAGCATTTACTCACTCTCTTAGAGAATAAAAAGTTCAACTCTTCTTGAATGTTAATTCTTAGACCATCAAGGTATCTTTATACCTTAACACATTATTCCTCCATTGTTCAAGAACTCATTAAAAGTTTTTGGAATTCCTCTATATAGGTACTTACATCCATCTCTTTCTATCTAAAATTTTGCCTCTTCTTGTCCAATTGGACTTCATAGTACTCAGGAACATAAACTTCCTTGATTTTGTGTACCATCCCCTTCTAAGTGGTGATTAGCCTCTTACCTTCATTTTCTCTTTTAGTTTGGACAAAGTTCCACCATGTGAGGGTTTTTTCCCTCAACATTGTCTCGAAAATATTTTGTTTTTGGTTATCAACAATTTTCTCACATTCAAAGAAACTTTCTAAGGATTCCACCCAATCTATTAATGCATTAGCGTCCATCTTCCCACTAAACATTCTTATTTATGGCTTCTCTTCCATGGATCTAATCCCCATGGTCTTTAGGAGATTTAGAAAAGATCTTTGATCTACATGAACCTCCTCTTCAATATCTTGCATAGGGGTTTATTCTCCTCCATTCCTCTCTTCTTCACCAAAGTTTCCATTCTCCTTTACTCTCATCTCGTCCTTGAGTTGTTGAAGCTCTTCTTCAAGCCTTTTGTTCCTTGCCTTCGTCTCCAACAACTTCTTGGCAAGTTAAAAATTTGTCACCATGGTGGATCCTTTAGCCTCAAACTCCTCTACTAACATATAACCAATATTATAACTCCATAGATCTACTATGCTTTGATACCACTTGGTGTAGAGATTATAGTAAAAAAAGTAGTTAAAGTCTTATTGAGAGGTCATTTTGCATGATTCTTAATAGAAAAAACCCTTTCGAATATCCCTTAAAAAGATTATCAATGACCAACTCCAAGGTTTTGGATAGTTATTTTTCAACCTCTTGGGTACCTCAATTGAAGATAAATGTGTCTGTTCACAAGGAGGCCTTTGCTAGTATCAATCAATTTGCACAACTCTGTTGAAAATGTAACCACAAAGGAAGACATATTTTTTTATTTTTTATTTTATGAATGAAATTTATCAATGCAACTATATGAATTCTTATGTTAACCAAGTGATTTAAAAATAAAATACTAAAGATAGAGTAACAAGAGATTTGAAATAAATTATTGAAAGAGAAATTCCTAGCGAACATAAGCCAAAGTAACAACACATCTGTGAATTAAATTATCAAAAGAATCTAGTAGGAAACCGATGAAATTAGGAGCAAAACTTCCTTAAATTATCATCAATGGGAACTTCAATGATAACTAAAATATTTTTCATGTTTCATCAACTTGTGAGACCATGAAATGTGCACTCACAAAAAACAAAATGCTATGCAAGAACAAATATTATCCTTTCTCCAATCTGCCACAACAACATAAATTGTTAACACAAGGAAAAAACTAGAACTAAATGATTGCATAATCATCACAACACAATAAAATCATTAGCTCTATTATTATTCATGAACATACATTCACAAAAATAACACAGTCTGGCAAGATTTACTACACTCAGAATGAGAGCACCAATAACATATATTATTACATCAAAATAATGGCCTAGAGTACATATTACATCCATGTATTTAAACAAAATCCTCTTCTCCTTTTTATTAGGAGTGAGAGATCTTCTAATGAAAACTCACATTAAAAAACTAAAAAACTAAAAAACTAAAACTAATTCATACAAAATGACTCTCTAAATAGTGCTAAGTAGGTATCTACCCTTGTTTATATCAATTAATAGGTGCATGAGCTTGTATGTGACTTAAAATAATAAAATAATAAGAAGATAAGAAGAGAGAAGTCATGAGATTATCTAAGAGTCACTAGGACTTCTAAAAATGCAAGCTTGGACTTCTTTAAGTGTTTCTGGGAGTTGAGTTGTCATTGAAACACATTTCCAATATATGAAATGCTCAAAAATAGCAATTGGCAGTCGGTACACCACTTCTTCTTCAAAATTATTGGCGCACCTCTTGATTTGGTGCACCTCTAAAAAGAACACCTTAAAAAAGTGCACCTCTAAAAAGTGAACCTTGATGATAGGACCAAAATTGACAAAAAAATTCTAACTCCACAGTTTTCCAATAGTGAGAAATTTTCTAACTATACAATTTTCAAATTCCATCATCTAGGTCTTGTTGACCTTCAACCAAAATGATATGTGGATGTTACCCTTTCAAATTTTGCATAGTGGAGGTGATTTCTTGAGGAGAAAACAAGTCTAAAGCTTCATACTTTTCCCTCACTTCCTTTTGGAAATCATGAAGTGTAACTTCTTGGGCATTCCTTAGAACTTGAAAGTCATGGATTAGAGTGTGATCTTAGCTACCGTTGAAGACAAAGAAGCCATGGTAATGTTGGGCACCTCAAGGCTTCTAGATATTTTAGATATGGTCACTTGTTGACCTTTAGATATTATTCATTCACCAATTCTTGAAATTGTGCACTTGTGCCCTTGTGCACCTTCACACTTGCGCACCTTTAAGGAAGTGTGCAATGTGCTTAGTTGACCAAAAAATCAAAATTCTTAGTTTTGAAATGGTTTTTGGGTTTTTCTCAAATAGGGTTTTAGATCACTCTCATGTACTTATTTTGATATTTTTGATGATTTAGGCTCATTTGTAAACCTTGCAAACCTATATACTTTTTTCTTTAAAATTGTGCACCTTAACATCTTTGGGACCTTAGGTATCTTCAAGAATTCAAAATTGCGCACCTTCTTCCTCTTCCTCACTTTTTTATTGTTTTCATTAAGTTAAAATAGGTTTTAAAGGACTCAAAACCTTTACATCAACAGAAGTCTAGAGATAAGCATGAGAAAAGAACAACAAAGGAAAGTATCCAAAAACAACATGAGAGAGACCTCCAACAAAAACATTCAAGAGGTCACATAAGATAGAGCTAGAAAAAGAAACAAAAGTACAACAAAGGAACATCAACCAAATAGCTAAGAAGTTTTTATCAAGTCAACAGCCTGATCCACCAGAGTTTGCATGTTTTTAGTAGTAGCCTTCACCTCATCCTTCTTATTGATTTCCTCATTCTTCTTAGAGTGAGCACAGGTACATTTACTTGGTCCCTAAGTATTAACCTCTAGGGGGGAATCCTGGCCCTTATTAGGCTCATTCCTCTTTAAGAGAATACTAATATTGTCCACCAGATATTTGATCAGTTTATCCATATTACCTAGCCTAGTTTCTAGTTTGGATACCTTCCCCTGAATGTTGCTAATATCCTTATCCATGACCCTTTGTTTTGCTTTGATCAATGGAATCTTGTGCATGAGATTTTTCACTTCTTCAACATTCCCTATAACCTCTAAGAGATTTTCAATATGTTGGCCTAATGTTTACTTCCCTCTGGAAGTTCTGCTCAGTTGTTCCATTTCCTTTCCCAACAACTGCATTTGTTGCTTAAGGATACCAATATCCTTTAGAATAGAACCTGGGTTGCCAAATAAACCCTTAGAAGACCCTCACCCAGCTTCAAATTTATCACCCAAATCTGACATATGCCCCTGTTCTCCATCATCCTCATTTTCTGATTCCCCATTCTTCTTTGTATTATACCTATTCTCCTATTGCCTTAAAGATTTTCTTTTCCTCTCTAACCATTGAGCCAGAGGCTCATCATTAGAAGGAGGAGAGACCCATTCATCTTGATAGCCTTTACCCTTTCCTTTTCCTCCACTCCTCTTATTGTAATGGTCTCTAACAATTTCCTCCACAAAGTCACTTTCCCGATCTCGATTAGAATCATCATCCTCAACAGTCTTTTTCTTCTTTTTTGAGCTTCCAACCAAGCCCTTTTTTGAGCTTCCAACCAAGCCCTTTTTTGAGCTTACCATACCCCCTTAAACTTCATATTGACTCTCAAAATTGTAGCCCTTTTCCTGAATACTCTCTTCTGTATCTTGATCAGCCCCTTTCAAAGTCCTAGGTTTTAAAACTTTTTTGGATTTTAACAAATTCATAAACAAAACCATGAGACCTACATGGAAAACATGCTCTCCATTTAGGTCATTTTGGATGGCTTGGGTAGAAATACTAAGAGACTACAAAAGATAAAAATGAAAATTGATTTGATTGTTTACCTTTTGATTTTCCACCTTTTTCTTGAGTGAAAGCTTATCTTCAAATGCAAATTCAATACCTTTGGAACTAGGGACATAGTTATCATAGTTATCCAACTCAAAGGCTATCAATCTTCCCACTAGAGCATCCAAATTTATCTTATTATTTGGATCACATCTCATCTCTTGAATAGTAGACACTTTAATTTCATAGATAGGAAGAAGGGTTCTAAGTACCTTTCTTACAACTATTTTTTCATTAATGTCTCCTCTAGATGCTTTGATTGCACTCACACTTGCTTTAATTCACTCAACATATTTTGTAATGTTTTCATCCTCTCTCATTTTCATTTGATCAAACTGGCCTCTAATACTTTCTTCTTTGGCTCTCCTTACATTGTCATCACCTCCATAGATGTCTTTCAATTTGGTCCACATTTCATGAGCAGTAATGAAATATTTGACCTTGTCAAATTTAGTTTAATTAAGAGTTGATGCAATGTCAATCATCATGATGTTATAATTTTTCTTTTTAGCAATCTGTTCCACAATTAATGTTCCAATAGGAGCCTTGTAAGAATTTTCCAAGTTTTTCAAACTTGAATCACTGATGGTTGCCAAGTGCAGCTTCATAAGTTCCTTCCATGTTGCAAAGTTGTCTCTGTTCAACTTGGGAATCTCTCTTCTGTAAGACATCCTAATCTTTATCTTAGGTCCTTGAAACCTGCTCTACAAGCACCAAAAGCTCAAATACTAGTTTTTTGAAATATAAGAGCAATAACTAAGAGGGGAAAAGTGAATTAGTTACCACAAAAATAAATCCTGGATCCCTTAGATATCAATATAAATCAAAACACAAACTCTTATTAAATTGTATAATGTTGTTACTCGGAAAACACATAGGCACTCAGTTAACACTAGCAAATATTGTAAATCGGCAAGCATTAAGAATCAATTGTAACTTAGCAATAAATGAATATACTGATCTCAATGTAATTAACTATGATTAAAATTAAAATTAACTTAGTTGCATACACATAAAAGAAATAGCATGAACACAAGTGACACCAAGATTTAATATGGAAACCCAATTTGGGAAAAACCACCAATTGCAACTAGTTACTATTTTCACTCTTTTGAAGTGATCCTTGTTAGGAGCCAAACCTAATTTCTAATGCAACTAAATTTTTGATTAAAAATCTCAATTCTATATTGTATACTTGATCCTTCTTTATCTAATGTATCTTTATAGCTCCACAAGGATATTCTACTTATCCTTCAAATTCGCTTCCTCTTGGCATCTTCAAATCTTCTATTTTCTTTTCACACATTTAATCCTCAACTTGACCTTATATTTATATCTTACACATTTTCAAGTTGGATTGAATACAACTTATAATACTTAATATTCATATCATCAGTTGGCTAGAACCAACAAACAAATCAATTGAACTCAATATGCCAAAATAAGAAAATCCTTTGTTAGCCGACCCTGCTCAATAGACACTGACCAAAATAGATTTTCCTTTGTTAACCAAGTGAACTTGGTTAACACTGGTTCTCATGCCAATTGCTTTGTCTCCCAAGTGAACTCAGTAGACACTACCTACTGTGAATTCTCTTTGGTTACCAAGTGACCTCGGTTAACACTTGTTATCTTCCAACTTTCCTTTTGTCTTTCTGAGTGAACTTGGTAGACACTAACTTCTAAACTTGGCATATACAAGAATTCTCAGAAGACATAGGGAACTATCTTCATTTCTTGAGTGAGCTTGGTAGACATTGACTGGTGAATGTATGACATTTTGTGTAACATCAAAGATAATATACAATTGATCAACTATTTCCAACATGTTCTTACTCTTTAAAATCTTTCCATAGGTGTTAATCAATTCCTTCTTCATGTGTATATCCTTTGCAAACCAATCTTGTCTTGTTTCTTACCACTTCTCCATTTTCACTTATCTTGTTTATGAAAATTTGTTTAGTTTCAATCACATTTTTGTCAGTAGGTCTCAGTACTAGTGTCCAAGTATTATTGTTCTCAATCTAATCAATCCCCTCATTCATAGAATCAACCCAACATTCATCATCCAATGCATCTTTTTTTGTTCTTGGGTAGAGGTTTATTTCTTTTATTCTCAATAATTCCTTCACTGGGTAGAGGTTTAACTTCTTTCTAATGTTATTTTGTCTAGTGAATGGGTGTAGCGTTCAGTGACTCGGTTACAACTTTTTGGTGCTCAATAGCTCTATGTTGTAACTCGGGTAGAGTATTAGGTGTCTCTTCATAGACATAAATAAAATTCTTGTAATCTTTAGGCTCCTTTCATTCTACATTATTCTCCTCTTCAAACTCATCAAATCTTACATTTGTACTTTCAATCATCTTGTTAGTAGTTTTGTTCAAACATTTGTAAGCTTTAAGCTTAGATGAATAACCAAGGAATATAAATTCATCTCTTTTGACATCAATCTTACTATTCCTGGCATCCTTTTGAATGCAATACCCACTTCCAAAGATTTTGAAATAACTTACATTCAATGTGTGACCATACCAAAGTTCATATGGAGTCTTGTTTGTTCCTTTCTTCAACTGAACTCAGTTGAGAGTGCAGACAACGATACTAGTTGCTTCTCTCTAGAATATCTGAGAAACTTCCTTCTCAATCATCAAAGTCCTTTTGCAATCCATGATGGATCTATTCATCCATCTAGCAATACCATTATATTGTGGTTTCCTTGATGCATATAACTATCTTTTAATACCATTCTTAGCATAAAAGTTAGTGAATTCAATAGACATAAATTCACCACCTCTATCAGATCTTAAACATTTCAAGGATTTACTAGTTTCCTTTTCAATTCTATCTTTGTACCATTTGAATGTATAAATGCATGTGATTTCACCTTCATGAATACTATAGTCATCATTCTTGAGTAATCATCCACAAACAATATGAAATATTCATCACCATAGTAACTGTCAACTCCAATTGGACCACATAAATAAGTGTGCACCAATTCCATAATATCATTAGAAGTGTGTGTCTTTATATAAAAACTAGACTATGTCATTTTACTAATATGTCATTCTTTACATATAGTATTTTTAGGTTTTTGTTGATTTGGTAAGCCTCTTACTCTTTTCTTTCTATTGATTTTCAACATATTCTCAAATTTTACAGGACACAACCTTTTATGCCATAACCACATGTGCTCAAATTTAGCAAAGATACATGCCTCAAATGTAGGATGAAAATAGAATAAGATACCTTTTGTTTACATTCTTGTTCCAATCAGATTTCCATCATCAAAAAAGATCTTGACCTTCCTTTTTCTCAAATTCTAGCTTGTGACCTAAGTTATTCAATTGTGTAACACTCAAAAGATTATATCTAAGTTCTTGAACCCACTATGAATCATCACATCTGATCTTATCATTCAACATTAGTGATCCTTTACCTTTCATCATACATGGATCTTCATTACCAAGCTTAACTATTCTGCCATTATCAATTCCTTCACATTTATCAAACTTACTTAGATCACTTGTCATGTGATGTGAACAACCACTATCAATAATACATGAATAATTCTTAGTAACATGTAAAATAAGGAAAATTTCAATTTCATATCTTTCACCATTTAGATCTTCCTTGATTGCAACATAAATTATGTCAACTACTTCCTTGTCTTCACCAAAATTGGACTTGGTATGCTTTTCCTTAGTAATTTAGCATGACTTCTATCCTCTATACTTGAAATGTTTCTTGTCATTTCTATTAGACTTACTTCTGTTAGGAAATTTAGCAGAAAAGTGACTTACCTCATTACATTTAAAATAGATCAAGGGTATTTTACATTTGTATTTACCTTTACCTCGTGAAAACCTTCTTGCAATCAATGCTTCAAGCTCATCTAAATCATCTTTAGTTTCAGACTCACTTTCTTCTTTACTTTTCTTCTCTTTCTTTGAATTGTTGATGGTTAGTAAAGAGTTAAATTAATTTCCCATTGTAACCATATTGTTATCATAATTCCTCAATTCAAATGCAATCAACTAACCAACAGGACCATCAAGTGTCAGATCATTACCAGGCATAGCTCTTACTCCTTGAATTGCAAAAGCTTTAATAGCATAAACAGGTAGAAGAGTTCTGAGAACTTTACTCACAATTTTAGAATTAATGATAGTTCCTCTAGTAGATCTAATTGTTCTAACAACATCCTTTATTCAATTGACATATTGTGCAACATTCTCACCTACTTTCATTCTTATGGAATTATACTTACCTCTCAAGCTTTCAACTTTGGCTCTTCTTACATTTACATCTCCTCCATGTACTAGTTTTAGTTTATCTCATATTTCTTATCATTTACATAGTTCTTGATATCATCAAACTTAGCATCATTGAGAGAAGATACAATCTCAATAATAAAACTATTGTGGTTTATTTTCTCATTCATTTGTTCCAATGTCAGGGGACCAACAGGTGTAGTATATTCATTCTCCAGCTAGTGTATGACATTATTTGCAACACTAGAAAGATGCAGCTTCATTATGTCTTTCCATGAGGAAAAGTTATCCTTTTTCAGCTTTGTTACCTCTCTCTTATACATCTTCAATCTTTGGCTCAAGTTCCTTTAAACTTATGTTTCCAAGCGCTTATCTCTGATACCAATTATTGGAGAACTAAGAGGGGGGTAAATCAATTATATCCAGTTATCACATAGTTCCTTCAAAAATTTTAGTACCAATAAAACATCATAAAATTTATCAATAATCACTCTATGTAGTCATTTAACTTAACATTTAACTTTTTCATTCAATTCTTTGTAAACTACTAACTAATTGTTCCTTGCATTACCAACGGACAATAAACTTTCTAGTTATTACCTAGTGATTACTTAGTTATTATTGAGTTGTAGTAAATTGTAAAAACATGTAAAAAAACTTACAACACAAATAACATTCACACATTTTACACCATAATTTTAATGTGGAAACCCTATGAAGGGAAAAACCACCTAGGTCTGATAATCCAAAAATTTCACTCTTCTTAAGTGAGCTATACTAGGAGCCAACCTGGTTAAATGTTACATACACATTGTTAATGTTACATATTTGGAGGATTTTAGAAAAATATCAGCTAGAACTTATCACTCCTTGTACCTAACTTAAGAGTGGCCTTATTTAAAGGACCTACAAACACCAGTAATGAATGTTATCATATAGGATTTCACAGACTTATTAGGTCCACTTAGTTCTTCTACAATTTTTTGCTATGGTGTTTAAATAGTAATATTATAAATGATCTATTATGAATAGAAACTACCGTTTCTTGTTATGATTTCTATTTTTTTTAATCTTTCTTCTTCTCTTTACTCACTCAACTAGTTCACTCTTTCACCAACTATGCTTCTTACCTTTCCTCTACTTTGCTTAGTTCACCTAGCTCAACTATATTCTTTCTTTCCTTCAACAACTTTTCACTTTGATCTCCTCTCTTGCATTTGACCAATAGCATAACAAAACTAACATCAACATCATTAGTATCCTTTAATCATTTCTTAACTAGCATCATCAACTCTTGATTAGAAACTTAAACTATCCTTTTCTCCTTAAATAATTTTCTCAATGCTTCCATATCCTTTCATCTTTATCGCTTAATTACAGTCATCGATCTTAGGTTTATAATAAATTTCCTTCATACAATAAATTTAGACACTTAGACAACAAAAATTTCATAGAAGTTTGTGCACATCATCATCCTTCTTCAATCTCCATCATCAAATCCTTATTGAATTTTCTCAATCATAGATCTTGTAAAAAAAATTGACTTGACCATGCATCGAAAGTTGGCCTCATATTCCAATTCTCCAATCTTGTTCATGTAGTTGTTCCTTGATAAATATAGCATCTAACATATCACTCAATTATTACTAAAATTTCTTGGGAAGTACTATGTTTTTCTTTTGTTTTTCTAATCACCCGAGTTATTTTGTAGTCACTTAGTGAATAAAGACTCCCTTCATTAACCTTGTCACTTGGTTAACCTTTTATTCTTCAATACATTGCAACAATATATGATTGTAAAACAATCAAATCAATATTACATTATCACTATCCAACTCATTCAAGTACCCATTGAATACCTAATATATCACTTTTGTATTCATCATACTATCTTCAAATCCTCTTCATTAATCAAATGATATGGTACTCTACTAAGTTAGCATAATATCTAGCCAATTAAGACTTTGACATGAATGGAAATTTATAACAATTGATATGACTCTCTTAAATGCATTCCACTCATAGAATCAATTTCCCACTTATCAATTACATTATCAATTGGTGATAATACTTCAATCAATTTTGGAATACCATCCTTGAGAGAATCCAGAAAAAGTTTGTTTTCTAGAAGGGTGAGCTTTTGAGTAGTGCAAGGAAGCTGTAATTACTCACAACCTCTTTGTAAGGAGTTTTGGTGTACTTCATGTCCTCCTTCAAGATAAACAACAACATGGTAGAGAAGTTGGAAAAACTTTAAAGGAATTTCTAATGGACAAGAAGTGATGAAATGAATTGGGATATGACTTGTAAACCAAAGAATAAAGGGGGATTGGTTGTGAGAAGGCTTATGGACATTAATAAATCTCTCTTTGCTAAGGTGGGTTGGAGGCTCATAGAGAACCAGGAAGGTTGGTGCAAGATAATGAAGGATAAGTACCTTGGCAATGTTCCTTATGTCTATTGAATTTTGGAGAATGACATACTACAAGGGTCCAAAATTTGGAATAATGTGATAAGAAATGGAAAGATTCTAATAGAAGAGTTATGAGGTTCGTTGGAATAGGAAATAGAGTCAAATTCTCTCAACTAGAGGATGTGTTCAAACAAAAATTTGAGAAAAAATTTTGTGACTACTTTTCTAAGTAGAGGAAGTGGAAAAATATTTTAGAAGAGGTTCCAAATAATTTGAGCTCTTTTGTAGGTAAACTAAAAATATAACTTGATGCTTATAGAATCACTCTTTTTCTAGGGGAGGAAAGCTTTTCCAAGGAAATAACCTTGGATGGTACCTTTTTTGTGAAGTCTTCCTATCACATTTTTTTGGGTAAAGATTTCAAACACCCCCTCCCAGCAACCCCCCCCCCCCCCCCATCCCCCCCACCCCCCCCGCACACCCCGCCCCCATATCAGAAAAAGGTTTGAAAATAACTAGCTTATATTCAAGGTCAATTTTGTTTTATGGACAGCCTTGCATGGAAAAATTCTCACCATTGACAAATTGAGAAAAAGAGGATTTCAAATCCCTAATAGGTGTTACTTGTTTAAAGTTGAGGAAGAAAGTATCTAATGCATTTATATTCACTGCCCATTTGTTGAGAATATTTGGTAATCATTTTTGCATAAGTTTTAGGTGGAGTAGGTATCTCAACTTGACTTGCAGTAGTTCTTCCTAAACTAGTATTGTCCCTTTGTACATAATTTTCTCAAGCTCATGTGGAATTTGATACCTCCTTATATTGGTTGGGGAATTTGGAAAGAAATGAATGATAGGATCTTTAGGGAAATGGAGATGAAAGAAATTGTAAGTGATATCATCATCAAACTCTTGAAGGAGAATCTAGAATTCAATAAATGGAGAATGGCATAGGTTTCCATGTGGATATTTGAACAAAAGATCCTTATGCAATGGAATCTCCTGGAGGTAGTTAAAACTCAAGAGAAGAAATATTAAATGGAAAACTTTGGCTATACCTAGGGTGAAGCTTTATTTTGATGGTGTTGCCAGGAATGGGGGAGCAACTAGAGGAGGTATTATCAATGATTCTACTAGTAGACAACTCATGGCATATGTTGGCAACCTAATAAACAACTCCATCAATGTGGTTGAAGTTATGGACCTTTTGTTGGGGACTCAAGTTGGTTGTCATCTTAGGATGGAGATATACATCCATTGAAGGTGACTCTATGCTAGTTGTAGAGATAGGTAAAATGTAATTATGACTAGGGTGATCATTACGAAAAATTATGGGAGACATCTAGCACCTTCTAACAAATCTTGAAAGTTATGTCCTATGACACACTTATAGAGAAGGCAATGTTATGGTAGGATTCTATCAAAAGCTTTGGGATGCAAGTCAAGGGTTTAAGATGTTGGAGGCAAATGAAGGTCATTTCTTGTAATGGCCCACCTGAAGATCCTTGGAAACAAGGATGAAAATACAAGCCAGTTTTTTAAATTTTTAAAACAAGTGTAAGTGCACATGAAAAAAACATACACAGATCACAAAGATCGCAATGAAAGACTTAACAAACATCCAACCACCAACAGATCCCCAAACACCACTACTCACCAAAAACACAAACAAGAAAACATAAGAGATCGACCAAGCTAAAAGATCAAAATAGACTCCTCAAAATTGGCTAAGTTTGAATTCTGAAGCCCTAGAATTTCCTAGAATCTTTATCTTAGCCCGTAGAGGTATGAAACCCATATCAAATGAATTGTCGCATATATTAAAATATATCTTAAGTATAAGGAATTAAATATGCGTCAACTTATACTTCAATGATATATTTTAAACCTTAAAGAATGAACTACGAAAAAAACACAATAGAATTCCAAATTGCGCCGCCAAGGGATTGAAGAACACCTAAAAGGGTACCCTGAACCATCCTTGAAAATTTTAGATCGGACCGAAAAGTGCTCGCTGCCCACCCATGTAGGTTTCATAAAAATTGTGCAACACTTTATCAGCACTGTGCGATACTTTACCAGTATCGCACGACATTTCTCTAGAAGGAGGGTGACACAATCAGGGGTTGGGTGATACTTCTCCAAAGGGCATGCAATACTGGAAGTGTATTGTACAACATTTC
Organism: Cupressus sempervirens; assembly: GCA_028749045.1. Classification (NCBI taxonomy): domain Eukaryota; kingdom Viridiplantae; phylum Streptophyta; class Pinopsida; order Cupressales; family Cupressaceae; genus Cupressus; species Cupressus sempervirens. The sequence continues at coordinate 514,397,808 of CM053791.1, forward strand.
TTTTGAGGGTGTGCAATATTTTAAAGTATCATACAACATTTCTCAAATGGGCAAGCAACACTATATTGTATCGCATCATGCTGACACATGGTCACTTAGGGAAAAAGAAAGAAAACTCTAAGGACAAACAACAAGCTAAAATATAGATAAAAACCTCCACTCCAAGGCATACTAGATCCATATCTCAAGGCAAAAACACTCAACAAACTAAAAGACAGAAAGCCAAAATCTAACCATCTAAATCCTACATCAAAGGGAAAGAACAGAAGGAACATCATAGTGTACTGAAAGAAATATCACAATTAAACTTAATTAACATCGCAAAGTACAGAACAAACAAACAAAGTACATGGTTCCTCACATCCATTAATGGCATCATAAGACAATCGTGGGTCCTAGCCATCCCCCGTGCATAACGTCCCAGCCACTAATCGGATCATCGGTGCTATCGTGACAGGAACGTCACTACTAAACATGCTATAACAATCATAAAGAAATCTAACATGCTAGTCGTAAAGCATAAGATAACATCATCTAACATACACTAATCATCATCATAAAGAAATGCATCAAAATAACATCATCTACACATGATAAACAAGAATCCCAATGAAAGCATAAATCACAATGAAGCATACTCCAAAGAATGAAGTACCAAGTGAAAACATCTAGCAGTGGTCATACTAGGCTCAAGACCATCTCTGTATATTGGTCCCTAGTAGTGGTGAAGGTAGCTATGCCTCCCAACCACATGACACCCGTAGGTCCATACCCATCGTGCTGATGGAGATAATGATCTAACCACAACCATGCAAAACAACATCCATGGCTAACACACACACCAAGCAATATGATGATTAAATCCCAAGACAAAGACAATGCATAAACTATAGGTCTTGGTCAGACATCTCAATAGGCTACTAAGTAGGGGCTAACATCATAGAGAGTTGCTTGGCATCCAAAAACCCAAGCTAGTATAGGAAACTACTCTTCTCAACAAAAGGTGCATAACCTAGGGTAGCAACTCTTCACAATGAAAGGCGCACAACCCACACATTTTATTATCTTGTATTTATTACCACCCAATGTTTTAATTTAATTATCACTTATATAAAACTTCCTCTACCAACTAGGGAATAGTCACCAGGTTGTAGGATAGAAGCCCCTCCATATGCTACCCTACCCTACCCATGCTCATCCAATGATGAGTTCTTGTGGGCATGCAAACTCCTAACCCAACCCCAATCATCAAACTTCTAGAAATACCACAAAAGATCGAGCCCCGCAGGTCACTCGACACATGTACTCGTGTGTGGTGCACCACCATCATGAAGATCAACACAAGGATTGGATGAGAACACAAATAGAAAGTCAATCAATCAAAAACATAATTAGGAGGACGGATGCTACATGCATCCCAATGCAAAATAAAGTGCAAAACTGGTCTGATGGATATCCAAACAGATCATCCAAGTCCATGACCCACATTGTGCCAAGAAAATTCAAGAAAACAAGGTAACACGTAAAACAAGGCAAAAACCCCAAATTTTGGAAAAAATTCAAAATTAAAATGCATTGGGCCTTTGGGTGCAAAAACCTCAAAAATCCAAAAATAAAAGAAATCAAACATTGTATGCAAAAATGGCCAGCATAACGGTTCAAAAACCCAAACCCCCATTTCAAAAATAGGGAAAACGTTCATACCTAACCAACTGGGCAGAACCAACATGCAGAAAAGGAGGGGAACACTAGTTCTCAACTTCCTAACATACTCCTACAAGAAATAGAAGCTGAAATGCAGTGAAAACAGTAAAACTAGAAAGCCCTACCTGACAGCAAAAGGGGCAGAAATAGTAACTTGCACAATAAAATAAATCACCCACCAAATGTGCTGAAAATGATGGCAAAGCATAACTCCCCGAGTCGAATCCAATGAGACCAACCATGCAAAGATCCCATGCTCGTAGCTTCTAGAACGAACGAAACAAGAATCCTTCAGAAGAGGATTTCCAAATTTTCTCTCAAAATTCTATTCTTAAAAAGTGAGAAGTGAATAATGAATTCACTTTTCCAATACTTATTCACTTTTCAAGTGAATAGTCGATTCTGGTAATTAGCCAACTAGAGTAGCTAAACTTTGAATTGACCCAAGCGAAAATAGGTTATTATCCAAAATGAAAATTCATCTAAGGCAAACTTGCCAAAAATTAAATTTGAAAAGATTTAAAACCCAAAAACTCAAAATCATAGAAAATCACTTAACACTTTCACGACAAATGCAAACTTCTAAATGCACAGACACACTCACTGGTCTAATCACATAATGTAGATGAGTTCAAATTTACTAATCATCGAAAGGTTTTAATTAACATAACTAAAATAAGGATATGTCAACCATACATGGATGACATTGGTAATTATGAATAGCTAAATCACTATCTCCATGTCCCACTGCTAAGGATATAATTCCTACACACTAAAACACCCGATCAAGTGCAATTGCATATAATATAATAGCTGAAGCAACATGTATTAAAATACCTATTTAATCCATATACATCACTCATGTTTGCAGAAAGCGTAAAGATACAAGAATGAAGTGAATAACCATAGCATAAAATTCATCTAATAATCATAACCAACAAATATGTCCAAATAAACCGTAAAACCAGATATCATCATAGATCTACTATCATCTCAAAATAGCATCAACATGAAAAATGATAAACTGAATAGCATAGCAGTATAACATCTATGGTACTAAGTCAAAGTATAACATCTGACCCTCGGGTCATCATAAGGTACAAAATAAGAGTATCAAGTATCTCTCGAATCAAAAAATAAACAAGGTACAGATTGCAAACATGAGAGGCACTACATCCTCCCCCACTAGCATAGGCTTACTCCTGGAAGCCAACAAAAAGATAGGGGTACAATCCCCTCAGTCATGTAGCATCTTCCAAAGTCATAGAGATCTCATCGCTCGGGTCTCATTGGACCCTTACTTGCTCTATGTCCTTACCTCACAAGGTCAACCTCCAGTGCTTTAGGATATGAATGGGCTCCAAAGTAAGCTACCCATCCACTACTTGCAAAGCATCCCAATCAAGAACATGGGTCACATCTGGAATATACTGTCTCAACACAAAAACATGGAAAACATCATGAATGCGTGACAGGCTAGGTGGCAATGCTAGTCGATAAGCAATATGACCAATCCTCTCAAGGATCTCAAAAGGTCTGACAAAATGTGGCACCAACTTAGAGCCTTTCCCATAATGGATGGGGCTCTTCCTTGGATGCACTCTCAAAAACACCCTGTCACCAATAGAAAAGTGACGATCCAAACTATGGGCATCTGCATACTTCTTCTGCCTATCCTAAGTAGAAACCAAATGCTCCCTAATGCGAACAACTTGATGCTCCATATCCTAAAGCATCTCTAGACTGAAAAGAACTTGGTCCTCTAAAAACTCCCAACTCAAAGGTGTACGGCATGGTCTACCATACAAGGCCTAAAAATGTGACATGCCAAGAGAACTATGATACCCATTGTTGTATGAGAACTTAATAAGGTACAAATAGTCCTCCCACTTCACCTCCCCATCCATAACATACATGCAAAGCATATCCTCTAGAACTTGATTTACTCTCTCAGTCTGACCATCGATCTCTGGGTGATAAGTCAAACTGAAATTGAGTTGCCTGTCCAAAGCATGCTGGAGAGATGTCCATAGTGCAGAAGTAAACACTGGATCTCTATCTGAAATGATCAGACAAGGAATCCCATGCAAATGAACAATTTTTTCCAAGAAAACATGTGCTACTGAAGAAGCTATGTAGGATGCTCTCATGGGAAAAAATGTGCTACCTTGGGCAACTTGTCCACTGTCACCATGATACAATCATGTCTCCATAATGACATAGGCAACCTTATGATAAAATCAATAGATAACATATAACACTTCCACTCTGAAATGGTATGTGGCTGAAAAAGACCTATTGGATGCTAATGCTTTGCCTTCACTCTCTAGAACTCAAGACATCTAGCAACAAAATCAGCAACATTGCATTTCATCCCTTCCTAGAAGTACAAATGTTTGAGATCAACATGCATCTTCTTGACTCCAGGATGTGCAGAATATGGTGCATGATGCGCTTCTAACAAAACCAAGGTACGAAAATCACTTGACAAGGGTACATAAATATGCCCCAAGTGTCACAATAGTCCATCAAAATCAAGCATATAACCTAAAAATCTCCCCTCAAGGGTACATCTAGACTCAATCTCCACCCTCACCTCCTAATACCAAGTGTCACTAGGAAAAGCCTCGAAAATACGATTTCACAAATCCACTCCCAATGACATCATTGATACCTCATGTCACCTCTTGCTCAAGGCATCTATGACAACATTCTCCTTCCCTTTGATGTAATGAACATCAAAGTCATACTCACACAGGAAATCCATCCAATGACGCTGTCGTGCATTCAGGTTTGGTTGAGTAAAGATATACTACAAGCTCCTATGATCGCTATACAACTCAAACCTATGTCCCAAAAGAAAATGCCTCCAATGGACAAGGGCATGCACTATGGCCACAAGTTCCAAATCATGAGTGGGGTAGTTAAGCTCATGGTCCTTGAGTTTCCTAGACTCATATGCAATCACTCAACCATCCTGCATCAACACCGCACCCACACCTTCCAATGAAGCATCTATGCAAACCATGAAATCATCTACAGGATTAGGCACTGCAAGGACTGGTGCACTAGTCAAACACTCCTTAAGAGTAAAAAATACTACCTCACACTAGTTTGACCAAACAAACTTCTTCCCTTTGAACTGAAGAGAAGTGATGGGATGAGCTACTCGTGAGAAATCCTTCATGAAGCAATGGTAGTAACCTACCAATCCCATAAAATTATGAACTTCTGAGACATTCATGGGTACTGGCCAATCCATGACAGCATGAATCTTCTCCAGATCCATAGCAATCCCATCACTAGTGATGATATGTCCCAAATACTTCACCTCAGACTAGAAGAACCCACATTTACTCAAGTTGCCATACAACTGATGGTCTCTCAAGCACTGTAATAGTTGACATAAATGGACTTCATGCTCCTCCTTAGTCTTCGAATAGATCAATATGTCATCCAAGAATACAATGACACACTGATCAAGGTAAGTATGAAATACACTATTTATCAAACTCATAAATACTGATGGCACATTGGTTAACCCAAAGGGTACAACCATGAACTCATAATGCCCATATCATGTACAAAAAGTTGTTCAATGAATATTAGCCTCTTGGATACAAAGCTGATGGTATTTGAACTTAAGATCAATCTTTGAGAACACTCATGCTCCCTTCATCTGATCAAACAAATCATGTATCCTTGGCAAAGGATAATGGTTCTTCACCGTCACCTTATTCAACTGCTGGTAATCGATGCACAAACGCAATGAACCATCCTTCTTCTTCACAAAGATGACTAGTGCACCCCATAGGGATACACTAGGACAAATATGGCCCTTGGCCAATAATTCCTCCAACCATAATTTGAGCTCACTCAACTCTTGTGTAGTCATGCATTAAGGAGCTCGTGAAATTGGCTCCGCTCCTGGTACAAGATCAATCCAAAAATCAATGTCACATTGTGGTGGCATACTTGGAATCTCCTCAAGAAACACATCAACATACTCACGAAGGAGTGGGTGATCATCAAGTGTCACTGTATGGCTCCTGGCTTCCTCGAGATCACTGAAAGACACAAGAAACAACTGGCAACCTTTCTGCATACTTTGCTTCAGCTAATTAGCTAAGATCATATGAAGCAAGACTCATATCTGAACTCCCAAAAGTTCCACCTACCCACCTGTGTCATCAATTTACTATAGCACCTTACGATGGCAATCAATATTCGCCTGATGAGTGGCTAACCAATTCATGCCCAACACAATTTTATACAATCCCAAAGGTATAGTGTGTAGATCCACTATGGTGGTGAAGGTTCCCAAATTAAAACAACTCCTAACCAATGAGTCAATAGCCACCTTGGAACTCGTGGCTAACTCAACTTTCCACCTATCAACCTGACACATTGCCACTAACCCACATCACTGAATGAGAGATGGTGAAATGAAAGAATCTAAAGCACCAGAGTTAAGAAAAAATGAAGTTAAAATACCATGTAACATATCTATAGCCTCGACTACCGTACCTTGATGCTTAGCTTGATGGTTGTCAACCACTGCAAAGACTCTATGATTCTGACTTGCATCTGCTACAGTAGGCTCAGATCTCACTGCACCCTTATCAGATCCCATAGATGGTTTGATGGAACAATCATAAGATTTATGGCCAGGTTGGCCACAAGAATAACAATTCCTAGAAAAGTTGGGTCCTGTCCCATGACTACCCTGAGTAGCACTAGGATATGATGCACTACCTCTGCTGGAATTCTGCTGACTATTTTGAGGAGGACGATCCTGCTGAGATTTCTATCCTTTGTTCTGATTATCTCCTTTCCTTCCTAAGGTACCAAAATATTGCCCCCCTATAGCCCTATGTCAATAACGACCTTTCTTACCAGCTTGAGAGGGTTCTGATTGGGCTTGACCCTTCCTAGTGGACCGAGAATATGGAGAATCTTGTCTTGAATACCTTGCACTTTGGTTCTGAGAACCAGATCTACTATTGAATCCTCTAGCCAAATTCTCCTCTACAATATGAGCTTTCTCAACAGCTAGATCAGGAGTCCTAGGCTGATGCATATGAAATTCTCCAATGAGGGAATCCTTAAGGCCTTGGATAAAATGATGCACTAAGAGAAAATCATCATTTTTATAGCATGAATACTACCTGAGTTCAAAGAATCAAATTTCAAATCAATCCACAATCATGTTCCCTTGATGGATTGCATGGAACTCATCAGCATGGGCCTCTCTAAACTAAGGAGATAAGAATCTCTCTCGAAACCTCTCCTCAAAGATCTCCCAGGTGAGATCTGCAACACTAACCTGAAGCTTATGACTCTTAATATTCCACCAAATGGATGCATGGTCCCTCAACTACATAATTGCACAATGGGCCCTCATGTTGGTTGAATATGGATACATGGTAAAGCACCGCTCCATGTCCAACAACCAAGTCTCAGCCTTGAGGCCACTTCCCTTGCCATCAAACGATGGCGGTTTGGAACTCTGAAGGGACTTCATGATATCCAATCTAATGGAATCCTCACTGCTGCAATCTCGACCACCCCAATGATGCCCTCTACCACTAGGTGGAGTAAGAGAATGCTCACATTCACATTCCTCCCCTCTATGCTTAGAGTGACAGGAATCTCCACGATGAGATCCCTCTTCTAGATTTTGATCATGTTGGCGCTCCTTAACACAAGGGCCCAGCCTAGCAAGAATCTCTTGGAGTACTATCATCAATACCCCCATGCCATCCTGATTAGAATTATTACCCTATTCTCCCCCTCCTCCCTATTGTTCCTCTTCATGGTGTTCATCTCCATAGTTACCACTACAGGTACCACCATGGACACCAAGTCTACGTGTAGGAGGCATCACTGTGGGAACAACAAGGTGATGTCAGAACAATTGGATCACAAGCATAAGAGTTAAAACCATGAACAAACAAGATATCAAATAATAAAACATAACATAGCAACACACAACATCAAAAAAAACCATAGTGGAAGCATAAAACAGAGATCCCAATGTTGCAACATGGGCTTTGATACCAGATGTAATGCCCTACCCAGAGATCCTTGGAAACAAGGATGAAAATACAAGCCAATTTTTTTTTTTAATAAAACAAGTGTAAGTGCACATGACAAAAACATACACATATCACAAAGATCACAATGGAAGACTTAACAAACATTCAACCACCAACAGATCCCCAAATGCCACTACTCACCAAAAAAACAAATAAGAAAACATAAGAGATCGACCAAGCTAAAAGATCAAAACAGACTCCTAAAAATTGGCTAAGTCTGAATTCTGAAGCCCTGAAATTTCCTAGAATCTTTATCTTAGCCTGTAGAGGTCTAAAACCTGTCTCAAATGAATCGTCGCATATATTAACATATATCTTAAGTATAAGGAATTAAATATACATCAACTTATACTTCAAAATTATATTTTAAACCCTGAAGAACAAACTATGAAAAGACACAACAGAATTTCAAATTGCACTGCCAAGGGATTGAAGAAAACCTAACAAGGTACCTCAAACCATCCCTAAAAAGTTTAGATCAGATCAAAAAGTGCCCATTGCCCACCCGCGTAGGTTTCATAAAAATTGTGTGACACTTTATTAGCATTGTGTGATACTTTAGCAGTATCGCGCGACATTTCTCCAAAAGGAGGGCAACACAATTAGGGGTTGGGTGATACTTCTCCAAAGGGCGTGCGATACTGGAAATGTGTCGTATGACACTTCTTTTGAGGGTGTGCGATACTTTAAAGTATTGTACAACATTTCTCAAATGGGCATGCGATACTATATTGTATCTCACCATGCTAACACATGGTCACCTAGGGAAAAAGCAAGAAAACTCTAAGGAAAAACAACAAGCTAAAACATAGATAAAAACCTCCACACTAGGGAGTACCAGATCCACATCTCGAGGCAAAAACACTCGGCAAACTAAAAGATGAAAAGCCAAAATCTAACCATCTAAATCCTACATCGAAGGGAAAGAACAGAAGGAACATCACAGTGTACTGAAATCAATATCACAATTAAACTTAATTAACATCACAATGTACAGAACAAACAAACTAAGTACATAGTTCCTCCCTTCTATTAAAGGCATCATAAGACTATCATGGGTCCTAGCCATTCCCCATGCATAACGTCCCAAGCCATTGATTAGATCATTAGTGTTGTCATGATAGGAACGTCACTACTAAACATGCTACAACAATCATAAGGAAATCTAACATTCTAGTAGTAAAGCATAAGATAACATCATCTAACATACGCTAATCATCATCATAAGGAAATGCATCAAACTAACATCATCTACACATGATAAACAAGCATCCCAATGAAAGCATAAATCAAAAGGAAGCATACTCCCAAGACTGAAGTACCAAGTGAAAACATCCAGTAACGGTCATATTAGGCTCAAGACCATCTCTGTACATCAGTCCCTAGCAATGGTGAAGGTAGCTACACCTCCCAACCACATGGCACCTGCAGGTCCACACTTGTCGTGCTGATGGAGATAATGATCTAACCACAACCACGTAAAACAACATCCATGGCTGACACACATGCCAAACAATATGATGACTGAATCCCAAGATAGAGACAATGCATAAACTATAGGTCCTGGTTAGACATCTCAATAGGCTACTAAGTAGGGGTTGACATCATGGAGAGTCACTTGGCATCCAAAAGCCCAAGCTAGTATAGGCAACTACTCTTCACAACAGAATGCACACAACCTAGGGTAGCAACTCTTCACAACAGAAGATGCACAACCCACACATTTTATTATCTTGTATTTATTACCACCCAATGTTTTAATTTAATTATCACTTATGTAAAACTTCCTCTGCCAATTGGGGAACAGTCACCAGATTGCAGGATAGAAGCCCCTCATATGCTACCCTACCCTACCCATGCTCATCCAATGATGAGTTCCCGTGGGCATGCAAACTCCCAACCCAACCCCAATGATCAAACTTCCAGAAATACCACAAAAGATCGGGCCCCACAGGTCACTCAACACATGTACTCATGTGTGGAGCACCACCATCACGATGATCAACACAAGGACTGGATGAGAACACAAACAGAAAGTCAATCAACCAAAAACATAATCAGGAGGATGGATGCTAGATGCATCCCAATGCAACATAAAGTGCAAAAGTGGTTTGACGGATATCCAAACAGATCATCCAAGTCCATGCCCACATTGTGCCAAGAAAACTCAAGAAAATAGGGTGGCAAATAAAATGAGGCAAAAACTCCAAAATTTTGAAAAATTCCAAAATTAAAACCCATTGGGCCTTTGGGTGCAAAAACCCCAAAAATCCAAAAATAAAAGAAATCAGACACCGTATGCAAAAACGGCCAGCATAATAGTTCAAAAACCCAAACCCCCATTTCAAAAATAGGGAAAACGTTCATACCTGACCAACCGGGCAGAATCCGCATGTAGAAAAGGAGGGGAACACTAGTTCTCAACCTCCTAACATACTACTAAAAGAAACAGAAGTTGAAATGGAGTGAAAACAATAAAATGAGAAAGCTCTACCTAACAATAAAAGGGTCAGAAATAGTAACTTGCACAATAAAATAAATTACCCACCAAATCTATTGAAAATGATGGCAAAGCATAAATTCCCTGAGCCGAATCCAACGAGACCAACCTCACGAAGATCTCATGCTCACAGCTCCCAGAACGAACAAAACAAGAATCCTTCAGAAGAGGATTTCCAAATTTTCTCTCAAAATTCTATTCTTAAAAAGTGAGAAGTGAATAATGAATTCACTTTTCCAATACTTATTCACTTTTCGAGTGAATAGTAAATTTTGGTAATTAGCCAACTAGAGTAGCTAAACTCCGAATCGATTCAAACGAAAATAGGTTATTATCCAAAATGGAAATTCAACTAAGGAAAAACTACCAAAAATTAAATCCAAAAAGATTAAAATCCCAAAAACCCAAAATCACAGAAAATCACTTAACACTTTTGCGACAAATGTGAACTTCTAAATGCATAGACATGCTCACTGGTCTAATCACATAATGCAGATGAGTTCAGATTTACTAATCACCGAAAGGTTTTAATTAACATAACTAAAATAAGGATATGTCGACCATACAGGGACGACATTGGTAATTATGAATAGCTAAATCACTATCTCCATGTGCCATTGCCAAGGATATAATTCCTGCACACTAAAACACCTGATCAAGTGCAATTGCATATAATATCATAGCTGAAGCAACTTGTATTAAAATACCTATTTAATCCATTTACATCACTCACGTTCATACAAAGCGTAAAGATACAAGAATGAAGTGAATAACCATAGCATAACATTCATCTCATAATCATAACCAACAAATATGTCTAAATAAACCATAAAACCAGATATCATCATAGATCTACTATCATCTCAAAATAGCATCAACATGAAAAATGATAAACTAAACAACCTAGCAGTATAACATCTATGGTACTGAGTCAAAGTATACCATCCGACCCTCGGGTCATCATAAGGTACAAAATAAGAGTATCAAGTATCTCTCAAATCAAAAAATAGACAAGGTACAGACTACAAACACAAGAGGCACTACATTTCTGGTTGATATTCACACTCTAATTGAGGAGGATAAAAACCTTATACAAAGTGATCAATGAGTAAGTTTAAAATGAAATATTGTTATTAGCTCTTGTGGGTAGAAACTTTATTAAGGAAAGACATAGATTCAAGGTTGATTCCAAATAATAATAAATAGAAATGATTATTATTTTAATACGAATATCAATAACTTGAATTGGTACAATAGTGGTTGCAAGTTGGCAGAGATTTTGGGAGAATATATCACTTTAAAACATAGTGTTCATATTATTACTTAATTATGAAACCTTTAAATGGATTTTGGAAGTATGATTCCTAGAGGCTTAGGTGGAATTTGGAGAAAGGTGTAGATGGAAGTATGCACATGATTGTCTATTGTCAAAGGGCTAAGATTTTTAGTGCATGCTTTGTCATTATGAGTCTACCTCTAAATTTCTTGTGAAGCAAAAAATGTTCATTTTATTTCTAAGGCTTTTGAGAAAAAATTAGGGTATTTTCAAACTTGGTAATCTAGAGGTTTTAGAGAACCCTAAGTAGGGCCCAAAAATTGGGGGTATATGGTGTGCATTGAGCCTTCTAAAATCAAGGAATATGCAAGGAAACCATGTACTTAGATGGATTTATGTGAAGGCATCCTAGTTCTATTTATGGAAGCCATGATGAGGTATGATGATAATATCTCAGCCCAATTTATTGATATTTGGGTTGAAAGGAGAGTCACCATTAATGGTATTTATTTTCATCTAAACAAGGAGATCATTGCAATGTCCACTAGTCTTTCTAAGGATGAGCAAAAAAGGAAGAAGGTCATGAAGGTTACAAATGGGAATAGTATGAAATTATTTTCAAGAATAATGAGTAGTTGGTAAGGTTTAGAGGCAGGTTTAGCAAAAAAAGTCTCCCATCCCCATGGAATGAGGTATGTTTTAGTCTCATGAAGTACTTGACCTTATAGGGTAGGTTTAGGGTCTGTTATTTTTATCATTTCCCCTTGTTGAATCACTTTAGGCACCATGATGAAATTTCTATACCTTTTTTTCTTTTTGCATGATCTTGAGGCTACTGTCACGGATGTTAGGGATAAGAGAAAAAGAGAAAAAGTTATACTATTTTGCATTGGGGGTTAATTCTTAGGCTTTATAACTCCTACTTTGTCTTAGCCCCTCCCCACTCTAGCATTAACAACTATGAGCTATCATTTCCTCCTGGCAATGGTTGGGTTTGCTCTAAGTTCTCCTCTCCTAAGACTTCTCCTTCATCTACACCCTTAGAAAACCCAAAAAAGAATGGGACCCATAAAAATCCAAAAGTTGAAAAGGATGAAAATGACCTAGTAGATTTGAGGGAAGAAAATGACACTAGTACATTTGGGGGTAATTTTTGATGGCAAACCAATTAAGAGATTTTCAGCACCATCAAGGTAAGGTTCATGGATTCATTTTCATTATCCATGTCATCTTCTATTTGGAACTTGCTTTCGAGGTAAGGTGTAATCCTCTTCTTTTTGCTTGCTTAATTTCAACGTAAGGGTTCAAGGTATTTTTCATTTTTATTGTAAGGTTTCAAGGTAATTTTTGTTTGTATAATTTTAGTGTAAGGATTCAAGGTAATTTTTACTTTGTCCATTGATTATGGTGATTCAGAAATTGTTCATATTGCCCAATTTCTTGATTGGATTTTATAAAGACCTAGTCATCTAAGATTTACTGAACCAAAAAAGTGCCCTTGATTGCACGATGATAAAATGGGTTTTATTTGTGAATTTATTTTGCATATTCATTATATCTAAAAGTTTTAATTGATTAAACCTATTAGACTACAGAGATTGGTTCTAATTTGGATGCTTCCTTAGTTATGCATTGAACCATAGGAGTACTATCATCATCTTTATCCTTTGCATATCTATCATTAGTTCATTTTCAACATTGGCTTGGTTTGTCTCCATTCTTCTCTCTATTTCAATTTGGTTATTATGTTTCCATCTTCCATTAATGAGCCCTCTTCATGATAAATATTTGTATTGGGAATCAAAGAGACAATTTTTTTTTGGATAATGATTTATTTCAAAATATTCAAGGATGTTTTCTTTTTAGGAATTTGTAATGGATGTATTTGAAATTCTCTTTCTTGCACTAATAAAGTAAGGAAGAAAATTGTGTTATTATGGGTTTTGATGTTGATGTGACCATTATTTGAAATAACTTTTAGCCCTAAAACTCATTAATTTCATCTATTTCCTCTATAAGATGCATATCTGATCATTTTCTTGAATCAAGTTTGAAAGTCCTCTTGGCATTCTGTTATAGCATCTTTAGATTTATAGTTATGAGCTATAACCACTGGGAGAAATCTAATCTTAATTTCTACCAATTCTAACTCCAAATTTTGCAATTTTGCATTATAATAATTGCACATTATTTCTTATATCATTCTGGTCTAAGCTCCAATCCATCCTCCTTGTGACTTGAGATTTGGTGTATTTTGAATAAAAGCAACAATGTGATCACTCAATTTTATAACTTTTCTTTATACAATTTTCAATCATTTAAAAATCTCTATAGATTTTAGTTCCAACAATAAGTGCATCCATATCTACTGAGACAAATTTTCAATTTATAAGTAGTTCAAGAACAACTCCTTGTATAATATGTTAAGAAATTCCTTCAGCAATTGAAAAATTTCCAACACTAGGCTCACCAGTAATAATGAATTTATTTATGTTCTTTTTGAAAGAATCTTTCCAAAGCTCCATATTCATTCTCAAGATTATGGACGATATTTCTTTATGAGATCAAGTGACATCAATGATTGCCCATTTTCAACTTTCCAACATCATAAATGGAGGACCTAACTTTTGTAAAAAAAAAAAATTAGGGTTCCATCTTGCCTTAGATTATTCCATTGAATCATACACAAACTAGTGAATTTATCTTCCCACTCATTATGGAAGATGAATAGTCTTTTCCCAAGTTTCTCATATCACTTCCCTCCATTGTTGCTCTAACTTAAAAAATTCCTTATTGCATGTTCATAACATTTAGACCAAAATTATAATCATGTTTTTTGTTCAAATAAAAGGTAATCATATATCTCCTTCGATAACAAACAATAAGAAATAAGAGTAGGCTATATCTAATTTCTCAAACCATGAATGATACTATGAAGGTAATTACTACTTTCCATCATGTACATAGAAATTACAAAGCAAGAACCATCAAATTCCATATCTGTTCATGATCCTTGATGCTTCCTATCATTAATGTCTATGCCTTCCAACATTCATTCACTTACCTGTTTAACCTTTCTCCATGATTTCTCTGTATGATTCCAATATTTTAGTTCCTAAATTTTCATTTGAAAGTAAAGTTAGTTAAATGAGGTGATAAAATTGCATATGCAGATGTATGTGTGTATGTATGTGTATATGTATGGATGTATGTATATGTATGTATGTATGTATATCTTATGGTGGGATGGAGACCGAATCAGCAAGAGTAAGGATTTTCCCACCAAAAGGATTGCTAATTCATTTCAAATCCATATAGTACTATTCCAACCCCAAACTAGGTTGAAGATAATCAATTTATAGGTCAGAAATCTTGACCTCACAACTTCATCTTTCCATGTTTGATCAAAATCATGATCTAACTATTACACTTCCATATCAGAAGAAAATTTGCAAAAAGTTGCATGATAGCTTTTATTGTATTTTTTGTAATTTTTACAACTTTTACACAAACTTCAAATAAATGACTCTACATACCTTCAAGACTATACCAAAATATACGAAAAGATTATGAAACATAAAAATAGAGATTTTTGGTCAACACACAATGTTTGACTAGTCATTGACAAACCTTTGACTTGCCTATAGCCTTATTACAACATGTAAACAACTTGCCTAAATGCATGTTTGAGATTGTCTAAACTATCTTGTGTCAAATTGCATGCTTATTGATCACCTTCTATACTATCCTACGTGGTGTTTGGCCACCTTATTAATGACCTAGGCCCCATGCACCAAGATCTAGGATTTCATTATCGTGCCCTTTTGATCGATGTATATGTATGTATGTATATATGTATCTATGTATGTATATATATATACATATGTGTATGTATATATGTGTATATGTATGTATATAAACAATAAAAATCACTCAACAGATAGCATGGCCACAAGATTTTAAACATAACTATATAAGGAATGAGTTAGGAAGTATACAAGTCAATTGGTCTAGTTGTTGATTAGATGGGTTGATTACAAATTCTTGTAGAACTATCATTAGATTAGGTACAATAAAATGAACAATTAGTTGTTCCTAGTTAGCATTAAATTGATTGGTCTATTTAAACCCATTGATTATTGTCACAAGCTTTAAAAAATAACTATATAAGGAGTGAGTTAGGATGTTTTTAGGTTAACCTTACATTAACTATAAACTAAAACACAAAGGTTACAATAGGGTATTTATAGGATTGTAATTAGAGAAAACTGCATGATTCGCCCTAGTGGGTGTATGATGGTGAAGAGTTGTATTAGATGAGTAAAGCTCACCATTGGTTATAGGAATATAGCTACATTAAAACAATTAGAAATTAGAACTACATATTCATTAGAGTGAGTAGTTCAAGGGTCTTGATCCCATGTATACAGGTATGTAGACAACCTGGTAGGCAGAGTATGCATCCAGTGTGCAGACACCTTGGATATAGTTAGGTAGCCTTGGACATATTTAGGTAGCATGGATCATCACAATGGGGTATGCACTTTCTCTAGCCTTACCTTGTGAATGTAATAGTTCAAAAGCTTTCTACCAAGTTGAATGAAGTCTAGAATCAATGCTAATGCTATATTTTTCCAAATCAATGCCAATATTTATATTGTATAAATCATTTGATTTTTTAGATGCAATCTGTATTGAAGATATAATAATATTTAATTATTATTGATTATATACAACATACTACTAATGCTTGTATGTTTATATTTGTTATAATTGTATAGCTTGAATATTTGCTTTTGAAGAAAGTCCACACCTAACAATATGGACCCTAAACAAAATAAGGTGACAATTGCTAGATTGTGGTCTTAGTTCAAAAGAAATGGTGATGGAAAATGTTATTTTCCTTGCACAAAAGGAAAGGGCTTAAAGAATCAAAGAATTCTAATCACAACAACTTAGAGACATTGTATGCAACATGATCACATTGAAGCGAGAAAGGATTTTCGCATTTTGGTGAATGTGAATTTTGAACTGGTGGAACATGGAGGTGTGAATATCAAAGTAGAAGGTAATGTTACCATGGAAGAAGATGATCATAAGGCATAGAACACAATTGAAGATGTTGGTATTGGTGCAACTGATAATGTGTCAAAGAACAAGATTGAAATAGATGTTACTAGCACAATTGATGAAGATGATGAAGATTATGATAGTTGTGCATCTAATAATGATGATGAAGAGAACCTTGATATACCTCATACAAGCCCTTGTACCAAGGATCCCAAACAAAACTTCTCTTCATTGTATTGTTGTCAATAAACTTCAAGATTATGAATGGTATATCCAATGTAGCAATCTCACGTATGCTAAGATATAGTGTCATTTTTGTCATCTTCTATGTTAGTGTACCATTAATGTTCTTTATATTAATATTAATGATTTTCCATAGGTTGATAGGTGAGTGTTTTTTACCACCATCAAACATTCTACCTCGCTCTTACCAAGAATTATTGACCATTATGAAAGAAATTGGAATGGAGTATCAAATAATACATGAATGTTCCAATGATCATATTATATATCATAAACAACATGAATTTGCAACAGAATGCCTTGATTGTCACATTAGTAGATATCAATAAGATAAAATAATGAAAAAGTTACCTCACATGGTTCTTTGGTACATTCTCATTATTCCATGTCTGCAACAATTATTCAGGTGTACTAGCTTGGCATAATTTATGGATTACCATGCATGCAATAGAAGTCAAGATGAAATTATGAAAATATCTGTAGATGGTTCTAAATTTAAGTACATAGAAGATAGGTGGTTAGTATTTAAACAAGAACCTCATAATCTAAAGCTTTCATTGGCATCAGATGGTGTCAATCCATTTGGATAGATGAGGTTTGTTTGCTCGATCTGGCCTATTTTTTATTATTAACAATAACATTCCTCCTTGGATGTCCATAAAGAGGGAGCACATAATGTTGGCAATTATTGTACCAAGTATTTTTCCATTTAATATTAATCTAAATTAATTTATGAACACAGTATCGAAATGGCCATAATAATTATGTTTTTTTTTATGTTCATTCAACTAGGTAGGTGCCGAGTGAAAGATATGAATGTATATATTGAGCCTTTGATTGATGCATGTTTAGAGTTATGGAATTAGGTCACTATGTATGACATCTCTAGACCAATTAGTGAAAGGCAATTTCAATTCCGTGCAATACTTGTATCAACTATACATAATGCCCCTGGACTAACACATTTTTGTGGTATGTAAAACTATTAACAAATATTTTTTGTTGTATGTTTAAGTTGCGTGTGATAATTGTAAATATTAATCTTATAGTACACATGTCATACAATTATACATGATCTTGTTTGTCTTTAGATAAAGATAAAATTTACATGTCCAATTTGTGGTCCAAAGATGAAATTTTGCCATTCAAAAAGTTTAGGAAAGTAGGTGTTCGATGAGCATAGACACTTTCTCCACAAAAATCATAAGTATCAAATTATTTAAAAGTATTTTTTCAATGGGAAAGAAGAGACAACATCAAAGCCATGAAGAATGACACCTCACATGTGGAAGTTGGAATATAATAAAATAGATTATCGAGTAATGTCATTCTATATAATGTAGGTTTTTGTATGAAATTTAAATTTGGATACTCTCTTTTGTTTTCTAATGAAATAATTGATGTATGTAAAGGTCATCAAGGCATTGATGAGAAACTTCCAAAAGGACTTAAAAAGCTACCCTAGAAAATTTAGAAGGTTGTCATACTATGATCACCTCTCAATCATGCATTTGTTTGAAGCTATGCATATTGGAAAGAATGTAATAGAGACACTATGGAAAATATTGGATGAAAGGTGTGACAAAGAAAAATTGGTCAATATTTGCAATGACATTGATGAATCCAATCATGCATTGAAGTTTTTCATTGAATCAAATAGAGATGGAAACCAAATTATTATGAGTGTCGTTCTTTGGTTATTAACATAGCAACAAATTGATGCCATTTATGAAGCCATAAAAATAAGTAAATTTCACACAGGATTTGCTGCAAACAAAAACAATTTCATATCAAAGAAAGGTGATTTTGGATCAGGGTAAAAAATGCATGATTAGCATACCTTCATCAAGGTAAGTCATTTTCTTCTCTATTTACGATAAATTTGTAAAACATCATGTACTTTTGATTGTTTTATTTCATAATATATTGAAAAGATATTTTATTATTACTACAGTACATTCTACCTCTATCTCTTCCACACAACTTTGACAATATGAATGTCAAACATGTTATATATGATCTTGGGAAATACATGAGATTAACAATATTATTTTTTTATTTTTTTGTATAGAAGTGTTATTAGTATTGTTAATATATGTTTGCATGATGAATATCTTCTAGGTAGTTGTCATCTAAAAAAATTAATAAAAAGGACATAAAGCAATGGAAGAGAAAAATTCCCTAGCTTTTGTGCGAGATGCAAAAGTGTCTACCTTCAACTTTTTTCAATGCACAAGAACACTATCTTATACATCTAGTTGAGGAGATTGAATTGTGTGGACCTATACCAACTAGGTTAATTTGGATGGTTGAGAGGCACTTAAAAAATTTGAAGGGCTTGGTTTGATAGAGAGTACATCCTAAGGGTTCCATGGTTGAGGGATATATGGTCTACTAGACCATGGTTTAGATTAGTGAATATCTTTCCAAGTTTGCATCAAAGATCCATGTAGATCACATTTGGAATCCCAACTCCATTAATAGATTTGAAGGGGAGTACTTGATGGGGAAAGGTAGATTGAAGAAAGTGAGAGGTACTTATAAGATGTTATTGTAGTTAATTAATTCTTATCCATCATCAATATAAGTTATTTCTAATTGGTCTATTTATTTTATACAGTTTCTCGTGAGTGGAATGCACTTTATTTGTATATTTCAGAAAATCTTGATTGGATGATGCTATGGATTGAATGATCTCAACAAAATGGTTTCTCATTAACATAGGAAGGTGTTGCTTCATTGGTTAAAGAAGTTCATTGTAATGGAGATCCCAATGTTACACCAATGCTAATTGATCTAGAAAATGGTTTAAGAGGTGGAAAGGTATGTATAAATAAATCTATCATGACCCATTTGATTAATATCAACTCAAGGATGGATGCATAATTTTGACATGTTTGAAAAATAACATGTCAAGCACTATCGATAAATGTAATGTTTGAGGTCACCAATATTTCATCTAGAAATGACATGCATCCTCAAAATTTTGAAAATATATACTATGGCATTTTGGATGATATAATTGATTTTGACTTTAATTCCTTCAAACAAGTTCTATTCGATGTCAAATGGTATAGGCTATGACTAAATCAAAATGATCCTGATGGAACTATTATTGAACATGATAATGGATTTATAATGACTAATACAAGGTCATTTGAGTCAGTTTGAAATGAGCCCTATGTTCTTCCAAGCCAATGTGAATAAGTGTTTTACTTTGGCATTCCACATAAACTAGGTTGGTCATTTGTCATTAGACACGATCCAAGAGGAAGATTGGTAAAGTATAATGTGATCGAATAAGAAGATGAAGGAGGAGAGATGATAATGATGGTGAAGATGAAGGAGGAGATGATGATTTTGATGATGGAGAAGATGAAGAAGGAGATGATGATGATGATGATGAAGATGTTCATGATGATGGTGATGGCATTGATAATGATGATGATGATGGTGGTGGTGGTGGTGAAGATGATAATGGTTGTGATGGTGATGGTGATGGTGATGATGATGATCACAATGATGGTCATAGTGATGATCATGATGTTGATGATGGTAATTCTAACGATTTGAATGATAATGGTGATAATGATGATGTTCATGATGATGAGATTGATCAAGGAGATGATCAATGACATGGTCAATGGAAATGTATTAGGTGTTGATTACTTATAATATGTTTTTTGTAGAGGTAACCAATTGAAAAATATACAATGTTATGTTTTTTGCATTGTATGCATATTGTTCATGTTATGTTCTATGCATAATTTATAGCATAAGTATCATGTAATCTATAACTAACTTAAGACAAATGATTTACATATGTAGGAAACTATACCCTTTTAATGAGGATCATACAAAGTGACATGGATTAGGAGGTATAAGTTTATTACATGCTTTCTTTCTCTTTACCTTAAACATTAAATTTAGGAAAACTTTATCATTATTAGTCTCATTTTATATCTTGATATTTTTTTTCCTTCAACTATATCTCTCATTTGATGGGCTCTAGTACCACCAAATAGGTATCTATCAGATTTGTCTTGCTCAAGTGAGGGAAATGCAAGAATAGAAGAGGACAATGAGACATGTAGTAGGTCTATGAAAGAGGGACAAACTAGAGGGCAAAAGATTAGAAGAAAATTCAATAAACACATGCAATTTTTCCTTGCTCAAGGGAGGTCATGTTCTTATGATGATGAGACAAAGGGTGACATCAAGATTCCCTTGAGGGACACACATCTTGAGAAAGAATGGGTACCCAAGGAATTACCTCCAATTAACATTGACTTTTGTGTTAATGAGATGATATATCACATAGCTCCATCATCATTACATGTTTTGGGCCTACTTTCCATGGACGGAACAAAGGTCAGTTATAACAAGATTGTTGAATTGATGGAGATCTAGGACCTTGTTACAATTACAAAAATTGGATGCAAATAGTTCAATAAAAAAAAAAGTATGCATAGGTATGCATTGTCAACAAATTATGTACAATAGAAAGAAAATAATCAAAGTAAAAGACTTGTTGTGCACATTGGAAGGCCAAAAGCAATAACCAACATTGTAGATTTTATAAATAGTGTGCATCCTAGGTTAACTAATAAGTGACCCAATTGCATTTTTGAGGCACGTGAGAGAAATCATGTTTTTAAATTTGCAATAAAATCAATAAGTTTAGAGGAAGAGTTTCTAATATATTACAATTTGAATCGCATAAATACAAATAAAGTTACTATCATGGGACTTGTACCTACTATATATTGAAACTTAAGCTAATTACTTCCAATTACAACTCTAATATACAATATACCATTTTAATAATAAGTTTTTTTGGTAAGTGGACTATTCCTTTGATTATGTTGATGTTTCTATATATATTCCTTGTCATAAAGTGACATGGCCAAGCCATCAAATGATAGAGGCAGGGATGTTGCTCCACCCCTTCTCTAGTGTAGGTAAACCTTCTATATAAAAATTAATGCAATTTTAATTTTACAAAATGTCAGAATATTATGTTACTTTCATGAAGGTTTTGGACTTGTTTTGATTTTTTTAATAATATTTTTATGTCACAATTTGATTCATAGGGAAAGGGAAAGGGAAAGGAAAAAATTGTACAACAACAATTACTTGCTGATATGGCAACCACTGTATTATGTGATGATGACATCACATATAATAGTGACCCTATTAGCTTGTGTAAAAGGACCCTAAAGAACATCAATCTAGAAATTCTTGGGCTTGTGATGGATCCACATCCAACAAAACAAAAAGAGGCTACAAGAAATGAATTGTGTCGTAGAGTATGTTGTCTGGAAGTAAGCAACAATAAGTCTTTTTCTAGGGCAATAGTCCAATAAAGATTTTATGTTTTATACTAATTTATGGATCATGAACCACAATTATATGTATGTTTTGTTATAGGATTTTTTGAGACCAAATAGAGTTCTTCCACCTAATGAGGGTACCAGTGTATGTCCTATAGGTATTCACTCTTGTCATATTTTAATATTACCAAGTTTATATATTACTATTGTCATGTTCACTCTTCTCCTTTACTTAACCATTTGTATTCATTCTTTGATACTTAAGATAATTATTGTATGTGGAAAACTCATATATCTTTTCTAATTATAATTGTTGAACCTTTATGATGATGTAATCTTAAATGCATATCCTCTTGACCAATTCCATGTCCATGAGCTTGTGATGATATGATCATGATATTTTTGTTATATATAACAGTCGGTCTAAAACTTTCTATCATTGCCTCTGATATGATTCTATTGTCATTGTCATAAAATATGCCTCTGAAACTTTCTATATATGAATTTGATATCTATGATGCTCCTCATTGATAATTCCCTTGATGTAATGTCTCCTTTTATTAAAACATGAGAAATGGGTATAGATAACGTACAAAACTCAAATGCAAGAGACTTATTTCCTTAAAGTCCCAAATAACACTTAAGACTGATAATGATTGATGTAAGAAAAATAGTCTACCGTACCACTTTTAAATGATTTCTCTTATGTTATACAATTGATATGATATATGATAACAATGACACTGCTATCTCTAATACAACAATTAGGTATATGTAAGATGATTTTGGTCTATGTATCTACAGTTAGTCCAATGCAATAATATTAAGATTATCACCATTGTTTTTTATATGACTAATAGCAATTATGAAAGGATGATCTTTAATTTGAACTATGCAACTAACAAGATTGGTAGCTATCTCTGATATGATAGTGTAAGCTACAATCTATTCCTACTCTCACTATAATTACTATCACTCATAGTGATGCATTTTCTATTCTTCATCTGTTCATGAAAACTTGCAAGTGTTCTCAATGATGTTATCACTATGTCTAATTTTGATCCTTAAACATATGCAATTATCTTTCAAATATTGCTTATTTGTGATATGATGACATGTTTCTCTTGATATATTGCTATAGGACTAGTTCCATTTATAGTAGTATAATTCTAACCCTTGGCTGATAATATTTATTTGGAACAACTCATGG
Source organism: Cupressus sempervirens (assembly GCA_028749045.1). Lineage (NCBI taxonomy): Eukaryota > Viridiplantae > Streptophyta > Pinopsida > Cupressales > Cupressaceae > Cupressus > Cupressus sempervirens. Next base: position 514,421,242 of record CM053791.1, read on the forward strand.
GTGGAGAGTTTCTCCTAATAGTGATGTCATTGTTATTTATTATTTATTATTGAATTCTATTAGAGAAAAATAGGGGATGTGAAAAATACATTGTGTGTGTGTGTATGATTATTTTTCAAGTGTTGATGATTTCCATACACCTACTTCTATGAGGCCAGCCAACACTCTGAGATTGTCGACTGTAGGATCGACAACAAGGAGCATGCAAATATCGACACTTGCTGCAACTAGAGATGGTAAATCCTTGTTTTTCTATTTTTTGTCTTAAATATGATAATATTTGTACTTTCTTGTTCATTTGAGTATATTGTGACATTTATTAACTTTGTTACGTGATAGGTACACCTTGTAATGCTGCTAATAGAACTAATACCAATATTGTTGATAATTTACCAACCTTTCCTAGAGCAACCTGTGTTACTTGTACTAGATCATTGGAGGCATCATTTTTTATGGCCAAGAAAGATAGGATTCCCTTAAAATTTTCTAAGCTTCCAAGTACTTTGAAATTGTAATTATTTAGAGTTTAATTGTAGATTACTTATTCATAACTCATTTTCAACTAATGATGTGGTGATGATTTTGCAAGAAATGATCTTTGTTATGAAACTTTTTATGATCTAACATTGAAGATATTTGGGCCCACATTATGTAAAAGGTATGTAGCTTGATATAATTGGTTGCTACATTTTTTCGTTCATCCTTGAACTAATTTTTTTATCTAACAATTTTGTTTTTTGTTAAAAGTTGAACTAACCAAGCCCCTGAATTAAAAGATCATCTCATAAAAACTATGGAGAAGTTCTTTGGTCAAAATATTTTCAATAGAGCCCAACTTCTAAAAAAATCTTGCAAACATCTAAAGACTGTGAGAGACTAGTACAGAAGGGTTCAAAGCTCAACCCAAAGTATGAGTGTCCTCCTATGGTGCCACAGCTGGAGTGGAATGAAATCATTGAAGATGCAAAAGAGAAGAGACTAAGGGATAAAGGAATTAACCCACCACCAACAAAAATAGTTATGTGTCTCATAAACTTCATTCATATTTTTTTTTTCAAGAATGTTGATTTACTGTATTCTTCACATAGCGAGAATCATACAATCAATGTATTCTTCATTCTTAATTTGCATAGTATTTACTATCTAATAGTGACCAATGAGGCCTTTTGCCATTACATGTTATTTATAAGAAGGTTAGTGCATTGTCCTAAAAAAAATGCCATGATGAAAATATGCAAATGCAATGGATTTAGGTCAGAGAAAACTTCAATGTGACACATTTTCTACCACAACTACAAATCATTTTGAAGGAATTGCATTCTCATGTTTTGTCTTTGTTTTTCAACATACTATTAGCTCATCCCAATGTGAAGTGATGGAAGCAATTAACATATTTTTTTTAGGAATAGCTTAGATTTTCCTTCATCAATGTTTAGGAATTAACTAAAAATATCTCTCTAATCCATACGCATCAAACTTTGCACCAACTCAACCTATATATATAGGTTGAGTTAGTGCATCTTGATGTTAGAATTTTTTTAGATTAAATAAAAATGTTAGAAATATGTTATTAAATTGATGTGTCCTATAGCCTGCATATATATTATCTGCATCTTTCTATATGTGAAAACAAAATATGAAAAATGCTTGCATTTAGTTAGTAATAATAGAAAGGAAATTTTAATCTAGAATCAATATTCTCTGGCAACTAAATCCGATTGAATCTTCTTAATTAAAAAAAAAAATTGTAGTAAATATTTCAAATTTCAAGCATTCATAAGATCTGAGTAATAATGTCCTTAGACAAATTAAATGGAATAATTTTCTAAAGGAAAGAAAAATCTTGGATAATTCTTCTATGATATGCTTTGATGAAGAAACTATATTCACAAATATAAGAGAAAAGTAAACACAAATTTATCATTGATTTGGAAAAGACCTGTATTTTTTCTTGCACTTTTATATGGAATTTTCACAGGTCAAATATGATTAATTGAAGGCTGTCGATTATGTAATGTCTTCAATTAGATTTCAAAACCCTTGCACTCAAATCCTCAAAGTGATTTTGTCAAGGTTTTTGAAGTTTTGTACATATGTCGAATATGATATATATTATACTCATAGAGATCAAATTCATAATGCTTAGTTAAGTGTTTTTGCCACTCATGTCAAAGGGGGAGATTGTTGGTCTCAGATTGGTTTTGACAATTTAGTGTCAATACACTTAACCAATTTCTAAGATGATGTCGAGTATGATAGATATCTTGAGCTATAGTATGTGCCAAGTCAAAAATTCAATAGGTGTCGAGTGAACTTTAGGTGTCGAGCAAGATTCAAGTGTCAAGTGATAAGTGATGCTAAGTCACTATAGATGCTGAAAAAAACATAGACGTCGAGCAAGATAGAGTTACTATAGAAACCGAGCGAGACAGAATTCCTATATGTGCTGAGCATCATAAATTAGTAAGTGCTGAGTAACACAATATTAACATGAGTTTTTGCCTTCACAAACTCATATGTAAACCATTTTTGAAGGCGACTTAAGATGAATCTTGAAGGATCTAAGAGATAAGATTGAATCTTTTACATTCCCTATGTAATCAGTATGCAACCAATAAGAAAAATGGAGAAAGCATGCAACCAATAGGAAAACTGAAAGAATTGAGCCGAAAATGAAGGATGAATACTGATCACAGATTTATACCTAACCCTAAGTCTTTGAAGCCTTTAAAAGGAGGACGAAACCCCATAATTTGTGCGAGTGTAAGAGAGGTATATGGAATGAATGAGTGAGAATTTATGGGAGAATGCTAGTGAAATTCATAAGGGTGTAAAGACTTAGAGAAGGAAGAACAATATTGAAAAATTTAGTTGGTTAGGATAGAGTATTAGCACTTCGAGTAGAGACATATCAGATTAGGAAGGATCATATCAGACTGAGCATAACAAGGATATGGAATCAGCAATTGAAGATTGTAAGTCATCAGGTCAACACATTCTAATACTCTCTAGCCATTTTATTTGGAATGAAAATTCTATGATGATAGGTTGGTCTAACAGCCATGTTGTAAGCCTTTTAACAAGGTACTAAATCCTTTAACAGGGTAACATTCCAAGTGAGTGTTTGTAAATCCTTTAACCAGGTCACTTTTAACAGGGTGTAAAGCCTTTATTAGGGCAGGTCTTTCATAGGGAAGACCATTGGAAGTGGTCAAACTTTGTAACCTTAAACAATTACATATTGCTATAGTGATAATATGTGGGTGTCATCCCCACCCCAGTTTCACCTTCTCATTTTGGAGGCTTTTTGGGTGACCAAAATCTTGTGTTATCTATTTTCATGCATGCCTTTACTTTTATGTTAACTAGATGTGGTAGATGCATGTGAATGATCTTAGTTAAAAGTTTTAGAGGTTAAATATTGTTACTTCTGATTCACCCCACCTCTTAGAATAAATCTTCCCACTTGTAAATTCCAACAATGCATAGTTATACTCTAGATATAGAATTTCAAGAGTTTGTGCTTTCATTTCAAATGTTAACCTATTAAATAGTTTAACAAAGAAGATCAGACGTGTTGATTGTGGATTTATATAATCTATCATTTTTCAAAGTTTACATATACAAGCTATAGGACACATCGAAGGAAACACAAGCTAGAAAAGAGAAGGTTGGTCAATAGCATCTTAGCTCTGATGGATATATGAAAATTCACTCATGTCTTGTAAGTAACAGTAAATGAAATTTCATATCAATTTTTAATATAAAATTAAAAATAAGAAATACATTACTTATTGATGATATTATGCAAAAAATGTAGGGCATTGAATTTAATCTAGCGCCCATAGAAGAGGACAAAAAAATTGGCTTCAAGCAAGGCTATAAAGGAGTGGTTGCCCACCATCACACAGATTCTAGTGGCAAAATAGGTGTAGAAGATTCTGGTGTAGTGGTTGACACATAGGTAAATAGGCCAAATGAATAATAACAGTAATTGAAAACTTCATGATAAATAATCTATTTGATGTTAATTTCAAACAATGATAACAATGTGTATATGAAATTTCATTGCAGCCTACTACCCTAGCACATATCTTACTCATGATGATGAAGGCATAGATTCTACACATAATGAAGACCTCAATGTGCATCACAATGATATAGGTACATATTCAATTTCTATTAAAAAATAATCATGTAATTATTAATAAAATTTAACATCTTAAATTGCAATTGATGTATCCTTTATGTGATATTTTTTGAGTATGTAGAGCGTGATGTTAGTGTTGAGCATGTTGAGGTTGGGGTTGAACATAATGTGACAGTAGATGATGTGGCACTATCAAGTAAAGAAAAATCCTTATTATGTTCTTTAGATTAATGAAATACTTATAACATTAAAAAAAAGTTTAGAATTAAACCCATTTATTTCTTATTGCAGGGGCACATCAGCCTTGTCCTTGATTAAAGAAGAGGAAGCTTCATGTCATAAGATCACAACCACAAGAGCCACAAGATGCTGAAGATAGTTAGGATGTGCCTATTATCCTTTATCTTCAAAAAAAGGAAAAATAAAAAATAAATGAATGTTAAAAACCTTGTTTGATGATGAATGTGTTGATGGATATTTATGAATGTTGCTTATTAATGGATTTTTATGATGATGAATGTTGCTTATTAACAAATTTTTATTAAGGTTACTTATTGATGATGAATGTTGATGGATTTTTATGAATTTTGATGAATTTTATGTCATGTTTAGGAATATATTTATGTGATTGTAATGATTGAAGTGTTCATGAATTATTGATGAATGTTTATAGGTATCAATGAATTATATGTCGTGTTAATGAATGTTATGTGAATATAATGATTGATGTGTTCAAAAATTATTGATGAATATTTATATGTATTAATTAATTGTATGTCATGTTAATGTATATCATGTGATTATAATGATTCAATGATATACTTCTAAAATGAATGAATGAAATATTTACTTAGTTGTTAATGGGAAATTTAGAGTGATTATGGGGGGTGGGGGGGGGGCAAATGAGCTTCCAACTTCATGTGATTGGCCTTGTTAAGTAGAGAATATGAAAGGATTCTCGAAACTAAGTGAAGGTCAAAATAAACCTGTTAAAAGCATTTTAGTTACAACTTATTTTTGTATCATATCATTATTGACTCTCACATGCATTATTGTCATTATTGTAGATCATGGGATCCTTGAACTTTGAAGTCTCCAACATGGTACTTACTTTTAGTGGGTGAACGTAGCAAGTTCTAGGTGAATGCCTTAAAATGGCCCTAACATAAGTACTATGAATTACAACATGTTGCTTTCTCTATAAGTTGTATGCAGACATGGAGCTACTCTCACAAGAGACTATGTATCACACTTGTCCACCAAGGAGGAAAAAGTATTTGATTTTCAATATTAAGGTATATTAATCTTCTAAGTTTATGGCTTCAAGTTTCTTATACTATCTTTGTTACTATCAATATCTTATGATACTCTCTACAAGTACAATCTATGAATCTATACAAGTCAAATGAAGGTGAATGAATGTAGATCATAGGATGAAATATGACTTCGAGATTGAAGGGGTATGAGATAATTAGGTACCATAGACCATAGAGTTTATTTAGTTGATACCAAGAGTTTCTTCCAAGTTTTAATTTATTATCATCCTTATTTTGCCAAAAATAAAAAAAAGCCCCAAGATCCATGTTCTCTCCAAGCTCCTTAAAGTATATCATAGAAAAAGTCATGTCTATATTGAGAGAAAAAGGTCAAGAATTCTACAGGTTGTGAAGATAGCAGCATGCCTTTGTTAGTATGGAAAAAGTGTGCATCATTACTTTATTGTAATTATTGTCATAACCAATGGCAATGATATATAATGATGTTTATTTTTTGTTTACCACAATGGTTATGTTGTATGTCATGAAAGCATTTGATTATTTGTCATGGAATGACCATACAAAGTAACTTGCCACTATCATTTTTTAAAAGCGCTCTCATATTCAAAGCCCTCCTTGATATGCTTTGAAATAAATAGATTTATGCTATCATAGTTCTCTAATTCAATCTTGTAATTTATTGCCAGCATGTGCATTATTCACATATATTGATGATTGACATGCTACATTAAAAATGTGTTCAAAACTTACCACTATTGAATGTATAAGAAAGTCTAAGTAATCAATGATTCTTTGGAATGATTACCATTCTCCTTTAATTGTTTAAGATGGCATGTGATTTTGGGTTGCAAATCTTCTTCATGCAACCTTTCATTTATCAATAGCAGCTCTTTGTAAATGGAAAAACCAATGTGCTTAAACTAAAGATACAAGCCATGCTTAACAAATGATGTCTAATATGTTATCTTCGACAACAATTATTTGAATATCAATTATTTTATAGAATTTTGCTTGCTACTACAATTTTTTTAACTCTGACTACCATTGCTATTTTGATGTTTAGTATCATCGATGGTATAACCCATTCAAAAATCTCTATAATTCATCTCTATTTTGATGCATCATGTTGTCGAGAGTATTATAAACCCATTGAAACATATCTCCAGGTCATTGATAGTTCAACGCTTCCCATCGTCGATGATGTGGAATACCCATTGAACCATCTCTCGTAGTCATTGATAGTTTGACATTCAAAAATAGTTATCTGACGGTGCCATGGGACAATGATGGCAATAATTTTTAATTTTTTTTGTCATGGATACATCGACACCCATCTTGTTTGTCAAACTTTTGACTCTAATTTAGTAATGGTAGTTTTTGACATTTTTGAGTCACAATTTTGACAAAAAAACATCAAAAATAGGTTCAAATTTACTAGTGTAAGGAGGGTAAAAGAAGGTCTAGGATACTTGCTAAAATTAGGGCTAGAATGAAGCAAAAAGTCTATAGAGACTAGGAGATTAACGAGGAAACAAAATCTGAAACCAGTGAAAAAGAAAAGAAAAGATTAAAGAAGAGAATGGGGAAGGAAGAATATTTGGAGGGGATGGGGACTAAAGACACTAGCTCGGTGTCAGAGGAAAGTAAGACTAAGAAAATAAAGAAAAATGTTGACCAAAAAACTACCACTGCATCACGTAGTTTCACAATGAACACAATGGACTTCACATCTAGAGCAATCCCTTCTCTATAAAAGAAGAATGATGACTCACCAATGAAAAAAACTTCCCCTATTTGTGTGGATAGAAACATTAGGAACATGATTTCTACTAACTCTAAGTTATTGCAGGTTCAGGCTATGGAGGCTGGGAAATAAAACTAAGTTGGTTGCTAGGAGTTATCAAGTAATGTCAAGGAGATCAAGAAAGATATGGTGATGCTTATGGGTAAATTTGAATCCGTGGATGAGAGTTTCATCACTCTTTCCAAGTTTTACCTTAAGATCACTCATGTTGCTACTATCACTCTCTAGCTTTTACAACAAGAGAACAATGAGGACAACCTTGGTGCAGAGGACTCTGCTAAGCTTTATGGCTTCCTCATATATGATTGGGCCAAAACCTTGCTAGCCAAGAAATTTAAGGAGAAGGCCAATGCTTGAGCCTTTTTTCTTTTCTTTTTTTCTACTGATGACTCTTTGTTGTTGGTCATGTCCAACTTATACTTTTATTATTAGGTCATTCAACCTTGAAGAATGTGTATTTTTTTGTTTAATCTATGTAGTAGATATATTGGTAGCTACATAGATAGACTAGTTTTTTATATTTTGGAAATAATTTATGCACTCTAGTACATACTTTGTTAGTTATGTTTGGATGATTCTTTCCACTAGTAGTTTGGGTATGGTTACTAGTGGTTTTGTGAATATGTATGCTTGTATATGGGCTAGGTTTACTAGTTGGGTCGCTATAGTTTTTGATGTTACGGGCAGGTGGGATGCCAGTAGTATTTTTCTATTAATGTGTTGTTAATGGTTTAACCATAGTTGAGGGCCATCCCCCTTGTTTTGGTTTCTTTTAATATAAAAAATAATTAAGAAAGGACCCAAACCCATTATAGGAAAATTAGCATCAATTCAAAAGACATTCCAAAAGAATTCAAGAGAAGTAAATTCAACCAACATAACCATACAATAAAAAACAAATGAACCCATTATAAAAACAATTGCAATCTAGAACCAAATAACACATGACATTAAACAAATGGTACATTAATCTCCTTAAGAATATCCAGAAAGGAAGTCTTCTTAGGATGGGGCAAAATCATGTCATTAGAGGTGCCTTCTTTCATTGTCTAAGAAGAAATGTTCAATTTTTCTCATGTTTTCTCGGTTTAATATTTCTACATTTGATATTTTCCTAGAGAGTGTTGAAGAAATAAGTAATTTTTCTAGTCATTTTCCTACTAAAATTGAAGACATACTTGTAATTTTTTTATTGATTTTGTGTTGGTTTGTTGAAGTTTGCAACATAAAAACCAAGGACAAAATAGAAACTAAAAACACTTTTCATGAGCAAGGGTGGCAATAAAATAATTTCTATAATCCTAAAAATAACATATATTACAATTTGTAAGATCGTATAATTGTAGGATTAATTACAATAAAAAGATTCATTACTTTAATAGAAAGTAATAGTGTTACAAATAAAATGAAAAACTAACTCAATTAGAAATATAAAACTACATATAGATATGCAAACCAAAAGTGCATGATATGTACAAAATGAAAAATAAAGATTACTAAATTCAAACTGAGCTTTAACCTTGAGTTGGATCATGAATGTGTAATCATGTACTTTAATTATGTATAATAATTTGTATGAGAATAGTCTCTATCTCATGTGCATTATTAATTAAAGAAATGTGTGCAAGTTTTCCTAAAGAAACTAATATGGATTCCCTAACCCCTCCTTGAGTGAAGCTTGAGGAGACAATAAAATATATGCACAAATAAGTTTTGGAAATAAAGGATTCATTAGGTACCCATATAAAATGAAAGTCTCTTAAAATGGAGAAAAAAAAAGATGAAAACCTAGTGGAAAAAATAGCCTCTTTAAGAGTGAGAGATACAACTATGTAAAGTGTAGAAGAACCTCTTATGGAACAATAAAAAAGGTGTCAAAACATGTCCAAAGATAACTTTCATAGATTTAAATGAATAATCTCCTTTAAAACCAAGATGATGATCAATAATTTCCCCCAACAACACTACTTGAATAATGAGAAAATGGAAACAAAGGAGAAATGTAAGTCATCCAAAGATACAGAAGATAACAATCTACATGAGTGGCCACAAAGACACTACTTAAATAATGAGAAGATGATAAAAAAGGAAAAATACATGTTAGTTGAAGATTCAAATGAAATATGCATCTATAAGTGACCCAAATGAAACTAATCAACCATTCAAGAACAAATTTCTAGTCAAAAGTATAGGCACCAATAGCCTAAATAACTGGTTAACTAAAAAAGTAAGGAAGTGTCTAACAAAGATGAGGCTTGACATATTCACTAAAATAATGTGTCATTAAGAACAAGAAAAATCAAGGTCCATTGCATGACCTTATCCCATATACGACAAAGAAGACCAAGGATCAAAAATATGATGTCTCTCCATGGCCTCTTATAAATAATCTAGTCTTGTCCAACACTTATTAATTGCATATCACATGTTTCCATGAAAACTATAAGGGTTATGTGACTTATATTTCTTTTTCTTAAAAGAAGACTCACCAAACTAAGATAAAGGATACAAAGATAGAATAGAATATTGAATATTGAATATCTCAAAGAGATACCCCTACCATAATACAAAAACCCTCCTACAATTGGATAGTTCAGAAATATGCAAATAAACAATTTTGAAAATAATGTATACCTGATCAAAACTCTTTAAAAGGATACCAAATATATAAATGTGTGGACAATTATAAGATCCTTTTAATGATTTGTGGAAGTCAAAAAAAAAGTCTATTTACTCAATTTATGGACCCAAAAGTTAAAAAAAATACTAACTTTAGAGGCTTGATACACAAGATTGGCAAATAATTTAATCAAACCACCACCATATTTATTATCACTATAATAATATTTATGATGATATCTCATTTTCCAATTTTGAGCATGTAAGACAAAGTTGTGGGGAAAAAACCCAAAAGCTACTCTTTATTGGATGACTAGTCAAATTGGTCAACATTAAACTGTGGGAAAAAAATGATAGCTATCAAATTGTCACAAAATATTCTTAAAAAAATTCAAATCCAAATGCACACAAAAAGGAAAATTTTCAAACCCTATAATTCTCTTGAGAAAAGAAACCCTTGAATATTAAGAAGGGGTTTATTGAATTCACACTCTAATACCATGTTGAAGTTTGCAACAAAAGCACCTAGGATCAAATAGAAAATGAAAATACCTTCCACAAGAAAGGGTAGAATGAAAATAATGTTTATATTTCTCAAAAGCAAAAGGATTGTAATTCTCAAGATCACATAATAGAAAGACTAATTACAATGAAGAGATCCATTACTTTTATAGAAGGTAATGAAAACAAGAGAACAAAAACTATAATAGATTGATGTGTACAAATTTTCATTCAACCTAATTGGATGGTATTTTTATTACATTCATGATACTTATTAAGCCTTATTTTACCTCATATAAATTGTATACAAGAATAAATGCCCAACACCTAAATATTTATCTAATTTATATTATTTAATCTAAAAATACAAACTAAACTAATTAATGTATAACTCTAGCATTCCCCTTTTATAATATTAATTTTAACAAGATTTTGAGTTATAAGGGTTTTAAACCTGACCCTCTAGAATCTTTGATGAAGTGTCTTTACTAATCCTCTTCACTAATGAGTTCCTTGGTTGTATAAGAGATACTGACTGTTAGAAGTTGTAATCTTTCCTTGGTGTGTTTATAAACCAAGGTTAGATCTCCTTTCTTTATTGTTATAATATATTAGGATATAAGCCAAGGTATCCTAATATATTTCTTTTTTGTCCTTTTTCCACTACATCTTATTTTGTCCTCTAGTGGAATATGTGAAGACAAATATTTATTGTAATTTACATTTTAGATTATTCCTCCTTAAGAGGAATCTCACGCTTGGCCTTACACACTTATGAATGGTGACATTCTAACTCCTCTCTCTCATCTCTATTTAAGAGATGACCCTCCTCTCTCATTTCTAATTAGGTTTCTTCCTCTTCTCAATTATTCTATGAGTGATTGCTCTCTCTCTCTCTCTCTCTCTCTCTCTCTCTCTCTCTCTCTCTCTCTCTCTCTCTCCATGCCTCATTCATAATGTCACAAGGGGTTTTCTTTGCTTTCCTCTTTCCAAATATCTTGTCTCATGGTGTTGAATCTTAAATCTTTCTCTCTCCTATCTTATGGTAATATCTTTTCATGCATTAACTCACTTAGATTCTTTCCTGGTATTGCTTATTTACATATTTCTTTTTCCATTTCTAACATGGTATCAAAGTAGTTTAATCTTTGTTTTTGATTGTTTGCATGAAGGTACAATTTGAAGGAGACTCTTGAGAGAGATTTCACTAATTTTTTTTTTTAATCTTCTTAAGTTGGAAGAAATTGAATTTTTTTTGGGTTTGGCTGGTTTATTGCCAAACCCGAATAACTTTTGTTTGCTCTAATTTGTGTAGGTTTTGATATATTGTTGATTAAAAATAATAATTTGTTCTTCTTTTAACAAGTAGTATTTATAATTCTTATTTTAATACAATTTTTTTTTATATAGTGTGCAATTTTTTTTCAATATTTAAAATTAAAATTTATTATTTCCCTAATATTTTTTGTAGGGAAGACTTCATAATTCTAAGTTTGATTATTATTTTTTAGTTGTACTTTCACTCTTTCTCTATTTGGTTAAATCTATCTCATATATATATATATATATATATATATATATATATATATATTTCTTCTCTTATCTACAAATTTTTCTTTAAATCTTTAAATATTATATTTTTAGAAATAGTGTGCATTTCTATTCTTTTCAATTCGAACTTTTTTAATATTTCCTTTTTATTTCCTTTTTTTTTAGGCAACCTGCATATTAGGGTTTAAGCAAATAAATATTATGGTTCTTTTTATGTTTTCCAAACAAATTGCTTGCTTGAAGTCACTAGTTTGTAAACATAAACCCTGAAATGCACTCCCTAGATTATATCCCTAAGATTGGGATATCGAGAGCTGTGTTGTTTTATGCATTCTCTCACATTAATTCTATCAAAACTTCTGCGAAGCAAAAATAGGCCGACTCAATTTCTTCAGGGAACCCCTCCTTTTGCAACTCTCTAGTAAGTTGTGTTTGGAATAATTGATAATAGCTCCGCAATCAAGTGGTTTCCTCTAGTGGACCTGAACTGTGATGATGTGATCAAATTTTTTTTGGCATTTGTTCACGATTAAAATCTGCACTAAACTCATCAGCGACATTATCTGCAAACAACTCTTCATCATCAGGTCTACAGATAGTCTCATCAGACTCTCGTGTGTTTTCAATGGTGCGAGGAACCTTAGGTTTTGGAGGCTCTTCTCCGAGCTCCAAAGCTCATTTTTTTGTAGCATCCCGAGAGAGCATCGTAAGGGCAGTGGCTACCAATCTGCAGTTGCTGAACATTCATATGCAGGTTTCTCTTTTTAGAAGATTGCTTGTTATGGTGAGATATTTAAGAGCAGAATCAGATTGAATGCATGCTCTCTCCACCCACTCTTCATCTGAGTTATTTTTTTGTTTCTTATTTCATTGCATTGAATTATCTAGACATGCATTGGATTCTTTACATGCATAATTATTATTCCTCCTTTTCTCTTATTTTCTCATTATATTCTTTCTATTTTTAGTTGTTAACACTTGTTATGGAGGATTGAATGATTTATATAACGTCTCTGATCTATTTGTTGTTTTACTCCAGCTCATACTCTATTATGAGTTTGTACCATTTTTTTATTCGTTCTTTGCATTTTCTGTCACTTTTTTCAAAAATCAAATCATTACAAATCAATTTCTACATTCCATTTTCTGGAAAGATGCTTGATAGGAGCTTGTTATTGATGTTTTTTCCTTTACTGTAGATGACTCCTTGTTGATTTTTCAAATCTTTTGCAATTTTCTGTTGGCATTATTTGGAAGGATTCAAATTTTTGCAGTGTACTTGCAATTACTCCAAATTGTATAAGTAAGAAAAATGCTTCTTTTATACTTGCTGGACATTCCATGTTATTCTTCATTTGGAGGCTTTGACGTGAGCTATGATTCTGGACACATTTTCTATTTGATTTTAGCCCACTCTTGAAGGTTTTACTTGACCTTCTTGCTTTTTCTGATATGGAGTTGGCTTCACGGGCTGGAGGTAGTCTAAAAAATGTTTTCATTTGCAAAATTTTTTAAACATATAACTTTACTCCTGCTATTCATAAAATCTTCCCCCCTTTGCTTGATACTGTGACATTTCTCTGCCTTTTTTGCTTCTAAGAGTCATGATTCCTCATTCTGGGGTTTGCATATTGTAATATGACATGACTTTAGCTAGGAATCTTACTGTCGTGGCTACACATCTTCTAGGTATCTGTGTTATACGTCTTTGAACTTTCATTCCAACTGTGATTGTCACTTACTACTGTTGGAGTTCTTTACAATTTTTGAGTTTTTTTTGGATATTAAAGCCACCATTACTAATCTTTGCTATAAATATGATGCAGGTCCTTTTCTAAATAATGAATAGTCAATGGACTGCTTGTTACTATTCTAACAATAAACAATCTGTACATTGATTAGAATAAATCAGTTATTTGATGGTGAAATTTTATTTGCATATAGAACCTATAAACAACCTTCATAGTGAGAATAAACTTCTCTATTTTAAGGCCTTTAGTGCATATTGTTTCATATATTCTAAACAACCATATTCTTATTTTATGTTGGAAAAAATTGCATTAGCTGTGTAGTAACTGCTACAATTTTCTAGTCTCAAAAAAATATGCTCTGTAGGGTTAGGCAATGGTAATTTGTGGTGCTCTTGACTGTGTCAATTCATATTGTGTTTTTTTTGAAGTGTTTAATTCTAAATAGTTGGAAAACTAGTGAAGGTGAATTGAATGTGGTTGTGCACAAAGTAATATTTTCGCAAATTATATTGACAACCTTACCAATATGACAACAGTTTGCCATCAGTTGTTGCTAAGTATGCTTTCGGCAAGAATTATACTTTTCTTTTCAACTTTGGGCTCATTGTTCAAATAGAGACCTACTAAAGTTTTTGATCTTATTTGACAAGTCCACATTCTTAAAATCTTATAATGCAATTTAATCAATTTGAATTTGGAGAGAAAATGATAGAAATTTTATCATTTTTTTGTTAATATAGGTATTTATATTATTTTTCATTTTAATTTTTGATCAAGCATCAAGGTAAGTACCTCAAGTCTATTTCTTTTAGAACATGTATTTATGTTCCATCAATAATTTGGCTTCCATGTGAGCTAGATATGACCTTGTTTCATTGTAGGATTTCATATTTTAAGTATATTTATTCAAGTATATATAGGGGCCCACATATATACCCAGATAAATATACAAGCTATTGTGATTTTATTAATTTAGAATGTCTTTTTTTCTTCTCTAAAATACATATGCTCAAGACTCCACTGCATAAAATCTCTTAAGTACTCATGCTTACCCTTAATGGAGTTTTCTACTTGATATCTAATAATTTATGCTAATTGCTCTTCCAAATTCTTCTTTATCTCAAATTATTCAGGTTTATGAGTTATCTTACACTATTGCCTTCATTATTTAATGATTTGACTTAATTGATCTATCTACACATGGTTGAAGTTTTATGCTTTTATAGCATCTCTTTATGCTCATAGTAGCATTTCATGGTTTAATACCATTCTTTTATTATATATATATATATATATATATATATATATATATATATATATATTGTAAGTTGCATCGGGAGCCAATTTATCAAGGTTAACTATGGTGGACCCGACAGTTTTTAACTGACTCATAGTTGCCTTATCTGGCCATGGAGTATCCCTCCAACCTATAATTGGTGTGCACTTACTTCAATGGAGTTTCCCTCCATTTTTCCTCAATGCAAGGATGATATTTTTATGGGGATTTCCCATTCCAATCCCTTTGTCTCCTTGGTGTATGCTCCTAGTTTTGATTTATTCATGGTATGACTTCCTACACTTTGCTAATTTTTTAGTGTATAGGTGACGAGGCTACCATATCTTGGAGCACTCCAATATTGGAGACTCTATTTGAGAAAGTTGTTTTGACCCACGATCTATTGGTTCCACTTTGAAAGATTGATATTTATATGGAGTTTCCCTCCATTTGATTCTATATGCTCTACTTTGAAAGGTTGATATTTATGGAGTTTCCCTCCATGTTGTTCCATTTTGTTCCTCAATGAAGAGGATACTATTATTGGAGTTTTCCCTCCAAATTCAAATGATTTGATCCAATTTGAAGGAAATATGTTGTTAAACCCTCATAATCCATTCATTTAAGTACCCTAACAAAAATCATGATAATACTAATTTGATCAACATGTCTCTTTTTTTACTTTATTTTCATATTAATGTGATAATGGTTTGCATACTTTATTGCTTAGATCATGAGTCATGCATGTTATGGAGGGATGCCCCCATTAATTTGCAGTGAGATGATTCATTAAGTGGATTGTCTATATCCACATGATTGATGCAATGTTGATGCAAGTATCATTAGTTGGCCTTGTTTGTGGTCATTAGTACATTAGTATAATATACTTTTCATGAGAACATTGATCAAACTTTTTTGTACTTATGGATAATTTTTGAGCATATACTTCATTTTTGATATCAGGTTATCTCCATTGCTTTGTGGTAACATTTTTTATTTTCCTCATTGTTTCTCTATGAGAGTTTTATTATCCTTATTCAAAGGATTTCTAATTTCCATATAAGATGAAATACTTCCTGTGGATAGTTGTCTTATTTCTTGTGTCTATGTTTTTTAGGTAATCCATCCAGGCACATACAAGATTTGGTGTACTTTAATGACCTATCCACTTAGCTATATGAAGATCTACCTACACTCACAAGAGACCTTTCACATAATTGAAGACATTGTCAAAGCTCAAGTTGCTTCTATTTAGCATATCATTGTAAAATTTGGGTTTAATACCCTTGATGTAATTTCCCCAAGTAAAGATTAAAGGGGGGGTGTTAGAAGTTGTAATCTTTCCTTGGTGTGTTTATAAACCAAGGTTAGATCTCCTTTCTTTATTGTTATAATATATTAGGATATAAGCTAAGGTATCCTAATATATTTATTTTTTGTCCTGTTTCCACTACATCTTATTTTGTCCTCTAGTAGAATATGTGAGGACAAATATTTATTATAATTTTTATTTTAGATTATTCCTCCTTAAGAGGAATCTCACACTTGGCCTCACACACTTATGAATGGTGGCATTCATTGACATGGGAGTTACATTCTAACTCCTCTCTCTCATCTCTATTTAAGAGATGATGCTCCTCTCTCATTTCTAATGAGGTTTCTTCCTCTTCTCAATTATTGTATGAGTGATTGCTCTCTCTCTCTCCCTCCCTCTCTCTCTCTCTCTCTCTCTCTCTCTCTCTCTCTCTCTCTCTCTCTCTCTCTCTCTCTCTCTCTTCTCAGGCTTTTGATGCCTCATTCATAATGTCACAAGGGGTTTTCTTTTCTTTCCCCTTTCCAAATATCTTTTCTCATGGTGTTGGATCTTAAAACTTTCTGTATCCTATCTTATGGTAATATCTTTTCAAGCATTAACTCACTTAGATTCTTTCCTGGTATTGCTTATTTACATATTTCTTTTTCCATTTCTAACACTAACTATCGACATAAGTGGATCTCTTGAGCATAAAACTTGAAGCTCACTATGCAATATGAGTGTTCCTACATTCTGTTGTGGTTTCACAATGTATGCCTCATTTTCACATAGAAAATGGGGACCCCCTATTTTTTATTTCTCCATCAAGGCTCCTAGTCTGGAGCCAAGGATATTTTGGACCCTCCACTAGGTCTGGGTCAAACCCTAATCTCTGACTAGGGAGGTTCTAGTAAGCAAAGACAGAAGAAAATAAGATTCTAATGGAAAATGTTAGACTCTAGAATAGGTGCACACATTCACACCTTTAAGAGGTGCACATATGCACACCCTTTAGAGACTTTTGCACTCATGGAGGTGCACACATGCACACCCTCCAGAGGTGCACACATACGCACCCTCCAGTGGTGCACACTTGCGCACCTCTAGAGGTGCACACATGTGCACCCCTCCTAGGGTCCTCATCCCTTGGGTCTATATAAGACCTCAACCCCCTCCCCTATGTCTTTCTTCACTCTTCACTCCCTACAAATGTCGTACCCTCACACCTTGTCCCTCAAAACTACTCTGCTTGGTCCCCTGCAAACAAACATAAGTTCAACACCTAAGAGGTGCACACCCCTCTAAGGTGCACATGTGTACACCTTAACACATTCAAAAAACATAAAAACACATTAAAAAATTAAAACCTTAAGGCTTCAAGGAGGTGTGCACATGTGCACCCCCATAAGGTGTGCATGTGTGCACCTTCAAACCCACAAAAAGATTAAGGAAAAAGGGTTCCCCATTGCATATGCACTGTGCATGTACACAATTGCACATGTGTGCACCTTTCCTAGGTGTGCGTGTGCATAGGTGTTCAACTATGCAATAATAGCCATTTCAAGGCTAAACTAGTGCACTAGCACACCTATAAGGGTGCACTAGATTTGCTCAACTACAAAATAAGCCATTTTTGGAGGGGAATTTGTATTTTGATCTAGTTTTGACTAGTTTTTTTAACATTTTAAGTCTCATAGAAGTTCATTTTTGCCTTCTAACTAATTTTTGTCTCTTTCATGTAGATCAAATGGTATCCTCATCATTTTCTATGAAATAGAAGTTGGCACCAAAACCTATTGCCTTCAAGTATCAAGGAGCCCAAAAGAAGTCATGATTCTAGGATGGGCATGCAAGTTTTCTAAGAAATAGAGCTGGGACATATAGACTGGAATGCATTCCTGACAATAAGCAAAAAACCTAAAGAAAGGTCGGCAATGGTATCTTCTTTAATCTCATCTAGCCTCATAAATACAACATCTCAACATACATGAGTTCAATCTTCAAAATTGATAATGACACTAGTAGAGCACTATGTGACTGAGGAAAAGATCATGAAGAGTATAACTAGAGAGATTATCTTGGACCCCTGACCCCAAAACACTAAGAAAGTGTTTCACCTTCCAAGAGTAGATCAATATTTACATATTTCATATGATGGGGGAAAATGATGGTATAAAGATAATGAGGAAGAGGTGAAGGAATTAATGTAGTCCTCATTCTTGATCGATAGGACACCTTTGAGCTACAGAGTAGGCAAAGTGGATATGACTAGAGGATATGGCATGAAAGATGACATTGGATACATGATTTTCCTCCTAAGAAGATTCATGGTTCTTCCTCTAGTGGGTCACCATCTAACATGGATGGTTCATTTTATTCAAACTATCAAGACCACAAAGATGTCCATTAATTAGGCCACCATCCTAAGTGATAACTTGGATGAGAAACTAGTCACCATCCAAGCATACCTTCACTTCTACATGGCATCATACATGATGTACTTGTTGGCAACCTAAACCATTGACTATCTTGGCCTATATAGAAAGGGAAGCATGCAAGATACAAATACTTTGCCCTATGTGGTGTAACCACAACTGGTGAGAAAGAAGCTTCCATTGAAAAGTGTGGAGTACAAAGTGGTTAATGATGGTTTCATCTTTTCCATTATCTAGTTTATAGAAGTGGATTATGCAAAGAGAATTTTCGTAGAGGTGGCATCTTGAATCACAGAAATTGGAGCCTACTACATTCAATTTAAGACCTTCACATATCTTTAGGTACATGGTAATCTATTGTGCCCCAAGAAGCTCCCAAGATACCCCTCATACATGCTAATACTCCTAGAAATAGCCTGCCAACTCACTTCTACTTATGACATAGTGAGGAAACAACATAAGAAGACATAGGTCTAGCCCATTAGAATAGGTATAGTCAAGTTGAAGTAGAAACAAGACATCACCACCTTCAACTCTAAATGGGATTAGTATCCCTTGGAAGAATACAATTCCTCTTTCCCATTCTTCAAAAATATTGGGATGATGCAACATTTGGTAGGAAAAGAGTTTGTTCATTTTGAAGCATTGGAAGATCATTGGATCAATGTGATAGATGAATATGATGTCTATTAAAGGGAATATTATAGGATGAGTCTATACCTAGTAGATAACATGATTAAAATGAATATTCCTCTAAAGTTCATAGAGAAGGATGTTAAAGAAGTACTGGGTCCTTTGTATAATAGAGATAAAATCTATGAAATTCTTATCATGAATGTTGAGATAGGGAGGGAGGAAAATGATGACATAGATCATCGGGCCATACATATGGTCAAATTGACAAGGGAATAGATCCATAAGCCATTTCAAATGGATCTAGTTACCTAGGCCATACCTCTACAAGCCACAACCAAAACTATCAAAGGTAAAGTTGCAAAGGTCACCATACCAAACTACCCTTCTCAACCCCCAATAAGGTTAGAAATGGTGCAAAAACATGAGCATGAGGTTGAGTACTTTGAGGCTAATATCGCCATAAAGAGGAAGAGGATACCTCCTAGGGTGAAGAAATAATTGGCTAAGGCCCAAAAATCACCATCTAAATAGGAGCAAGTTGAACCTCAAGCTAAGAAAGAAGATCCTTAAGTAGAGTTAGAAGATAAGGCATAGCCAGAACAGTAAGAGGAGGATCAAACAAAAGAGAAGAGGGATCCATGACTAGAAACTATAGAAGAATAAGCCTCCCCCTTAGCTCCAAAGAAACCATGGATCGTGGTACACAGAAGAGAATATTAAATAAAAAGAAGAATACTCCATCCCTACAAGTTCTTGAGACCATCTCAGAAGTTGAGGATGAAGAAGAATGGGAACAAATAGAATTTGTCTCATTGAGCTAAAGATCCTTCTCAGCCAAAGCCATAGAGAAAGAGAGGAGCAAAGGACCTAAATAAACACCTCCATATGCTCCAAGAGAGCCTATCCAAGTATCAACTTTAGAAGATGAACAACAAAAGTGGATAGCAAAGATGTAGAGTGAAGGAAATGATGTCTTTGACCTCTCAAACTTTGACTTTATGCTAGTAGGCATTAAGATGGTAGGTTAAAATATTAGAGATACTCCCAAGTGAACCCTTAAGGGAGGGTTGGAATCAATTGCCTCCTCTACCTCAAGGATCTCTAGGCATTCTACCACCACCATCACAAGATATGGCTTTTTTGGACAAAGGGTCAATAACTCCACTTCCTTTGGTCACTCAAGTAGAAGCAGAAGAACAAAAAATTGAGGAAGGGGAATTCCAACAACTTCATTCCAACGAAGTATTTGAGGAGGGACAAATACTAGAAGAAATTCAAAAAACTCCTTGAGATATAGAGGCTAGATCCTTAACCCAATAGAGTACAAAGACTCCTACTAAATATCTTCCTTGACATAAGAAGACTCTTGAGAGAAGTGATAAGGGAAAGGAGCCTTCTAGAGAACCAACTTCTTCATCCAAGTACATGTCACCTATAGGCACCACACTAGCATGGCTAAAGGGGAAGGTTCTGCTTCAACAAATAAGGAAATTAGATCTGATAACAAAGAAAGGAATGAAGGAATTAATTAATGTGGTGAAGAGGCATAAGCCACCTAAGGGTGATGGAAGAACACTAGCCTTCATAATGAAGAACCAAGACTTGTCCCTTCTTGCACATATCACCATTCCTCCTCCTCACACTGACACTATAGAACTAACTCTAAAATATTATCAAATCAAGGAGGTCATTTTGGGAAGGCTCATACTGGACATAACCAAAGTGATGATCACCATAGGTATGAAGGAGGTTTTTCAACACATGGATCAAGATGAGCTAGAACTGATAACACTGCATAACCAGAATGAGCTACTTAGAGGCTAACTGAACAAAGTAGTGGGCCTTATTGACCTGGAAAATCTAGAGATTTCTCTTGCAATGGAACTAAGAAGAAAAGGAGTAGGAATATAGTTGGATCCATTTTTGGAGACATGTCAATAATGACGTGATAGTTTTGAGGAGAAAGGAGTGCAAATAATATAGGGCAATTTGAACTTGTTGCACCACATCCAATCAAGTGCCAACAAGTTGGCTTCTATAGTGAACCAAGATTTTGGGTTGATGGATGAAGTACATACTTGAGCCAAGAACCTATAAGCATTAAAATAATTTTAGGGTCAAAGGTATCGAATGCTTATGGAGGTATATATTGCAAAGGAGCTAGATAAGCTTGACGATTGGATTGAGAAAATACTAGCAAGTAATAAAGTAATGGAGGGATTGCATGAAGAGATCCAATGGATTAAGGACAAAAATCAAGAGTAATTTTTGGAAGCAAAGAGGTGCTATAACACCAATTGCCTTGAGATTTTTGAAGATGAGTCTAAGACCAAGCTTTTTTTGGTGCAATTAATTGTCCAACAATTTAGAGGTAGATTTGAAGATTCTTTGTCAGAGAGAGACATAAGACAAGCATTCAAGATCGAAGAGGTATTGTTGGAGCTAGATGTAGCATTTTGTGGGGACTCAAATAGAAGTGAGTAATTACCAATAGCTGGTAAAGGATAAGTATGGGGATTTATATTTACAAGAATCTAGAGAAGTACTAGAGATAATAGAGAAATTCGAGAATAAACATCCAAACATTATTTTAGTGTAAAGAGGGAAAAAACCTAGATGTTGGAAATTTAGTTTTGGACACTTAGAAGATTTTTGGATTTTTTGAAACCTATCACCAAGGTGTGTAGGTGCACTTTTCATAGAGGTGTGCTGATAGTTTGAAGAAGAACAAGTGCATTGAGAGTTAACTGCTAGTTCCTAATTTAGAGCATTCCATGCACCGAGAACACATTTTGATGATAGTTCAACTCTGAGAAGTGCCTAAAGAAGGTCAAGATCCCATTTTTAGATTTTCTAGATCATCTTACAACTTCCTTCTCTTAGTATTCTTATTATTTCATTCTTTTAAGTCATGTAAAGGCCCATGCACCCATTAATTGATATAAACAAGGGTGAAGACCTACTTAGCACCATTTAGAGAGTCAGTTTGTATATAATTAGATTTGTTTTATTAGTCTTTAGCATGAGTTTGCATTTTAAGATCTCTCATTACTAATAGAAATGGAGGAATTGATTTCTTATAAATACATGGATGTAATATGTACTCTAGGCTATTATTTTGATGCAATAATATATGATATTAGTACTCTCATTTTGAGAGTAGTTATTCTTGTCAGAGTGTATTATTTTTGTGAATGCATGTTCATGAATAGTAATGGAGCCAATGGTTTTATTGTGTTGTTATGATTGTATGATCTTTTAGTTCTGATGTTTTCCTTGTGTTAAAGAATTCCATTGTCATCATCGTTGTTCTTTCATAGTGTCTTGTCTCACATGAGTGCACTTTTTGTGGCCTTGAAATTTGAAGAAATGTGAAACATATTTTGGTTTATATAAAGTTTCCATGATGATTGCATTAGTGGATTTAAGGAAGCACTACTCCTAATTTCATTGGTTTCCTACTTGATCCTTTTGATAATTTCATTTGCAAACATGTTGTTAACTTGATTTATGTCCATTAGGAATTTCCCTTTCAAGTATTTTCTTTAATCTCTTCTTACTCTATCTCTTTTTTTTATAACATTTGGTTAAATAGGAATCCATATAGTTGCATCAATATATTGCATTCGTCATAAAACAAAAAATACAAAAAATATATCTCTTTTGTGGTTACATTTCAAATAGTAGTAGATTATCCAAGATTTTTTTGAACTAGCAAAGGCGTCCTCGTGAACTTACATATTTGTCTTCAATTGAGTGAACCTAGTAGGTTACAAAACCACCCAAATTCTTGGATTTGGTCCTTGATCAACTTTTCAAGAGAGGGATTCAAAATAATTCCTGTCATTCAGAATCATGCAAAACGACAACTCAACACATTCTCTACACAGTGAGACACATTCCCTTCTAAATTCCACATCTCCTAAGTGTGTCTAATGCATCCACTAGTGTTGTACATGAGATGCCTTTCCTCTTAAAGTTCAATTTTTCTTTGAATGTATCTAAATCATCCTCAAGTATAATGGAAGAAATCATTGCCAATATACCTTCACATGAGATGTCTTTCCTCTAGAAATCTACATCTTCTTTGAGTGTGTCTAATGCCTCCCTAAATTCTTGATATATCATATATTATTACTTGATTGATTATGAGATTCTAAGATTTTTTATACATTACTAATATTAATATGATACTTCAAGTGATGTTTGATCATTTATTTGCTAAGGAAATATTTTTCTTTAAGTGTTATTCTAAGACTTCTTATTGATTAATAGATTGTCAAACTGGTAATATTAATCTAATAATTTTATTTTGATTCTTAAAAGAGGTACAAATTATTTACTTCTATGTATCTAATATAAAAATAGTCTATGATAACAATATTTATATTATTTTAAGCGTAGATGAAGAAGTGTATATCCAAACAAGATTAAATGTCTTCTTTCAATGTTATAAATTGATATAATGTGGTAACATTCAAGTAACTTGTTTGGAATATAATATAGTGAATCTTGGGCATTTATACAAGTTTCCAAACTTTTGGATGCATTGATCTTTTAGGGAATGAGGTAAATTAAACTATCATGAGATCTTAAATGACTAGATTATATAACCCATTTATCTTGTTTTATCAATAAAAGGCTATTGCTAACAAAATTTGTTCATAATTTTTGAAAATATTACAATCATGGATTTTTTCTATTAAAAGTGCAGGCACCACAGGAAGAAGAACAAGGAAGAATACCTTCAATTTATCCTAGGACATTAGTATCATGTTACCTTTTATTGAATACAATTGCCCTTGTATAATAGGGGACTCTAGAAAGATATACCTTCCCTTATATGAATATTTTTAGATATAACTTATTTGTGTTTTAATCACTAATTTTAGTGATCAATTGAGTTATGATAGATGCATTTTCCTCTTGTCTAAATGAGAAATTTGAGAAGGCATACATTCCCTTACAAATATATTTTAATTTTATCATTCTTGATTCATATCTTTGTAAGCTTATCCTTTTGTTGACGATAGTTTATCCTACAAACCTTATCCTTGGCATAAATCAATGTTAGACATCTTTAAAATTAATATGAGCGATAAATTTGACAATCCTATATGATATATAAACCTATATTGAGTAATGAATAAAGTCTTAAGCCTTTATATGCAAGTTAATATTTTAGAACTACATATATTGGATCAACAAACAAAATGATTACAAAAGTTATAGACCATATATAATAAATCAAAAGGATAAGAATAAATAATTCTTCCCTTCATAATATCATAACCTTATAATATCCTTCTAAATATGAAGTAAAATATTATCAAGGATACAATATCCTAGAATAAAAGAGTTGATTAGAAATTTAAAAATAAATAAATCTAGAATACCAAATATCTAATAATTCCTTTAATAGTCTAAAAGTTTGCATACTAATTTGACAAAACAAAGAGGTAGGATAATAACCAATTATCTGAATAGAAAAGGAGTTGAGAAGTAGGATGGATGAAGAGGATTGAAAGAATTGATTAGAAATTTTAAAATAAATAAATCCAGAATACCAAATATTTAATAATGCCTTAAAAAGTCTAGAAGTTTACATAGTAATTTGACAAAATAAAGAGGTAGGATAATAACCAAAGATTTAAATAGAAAATGAGCTGAGAAGTAGGATGGATGAAGAGGATTGAATAGAGATGAGAATAGAGAACAATAAGAAGGGCATAAATAGAGGACAAAAGAAAGAAAATTCCAAGTAGAAAAACATGACTTACAAAATGACTAGAAGGTAATAGGTCATGATAACAAGGGTAGGAAATAAGGCTAGGAGGAAAAAGAGACATATACATGGAGAGAATAGAAGGATAGCTCTAACATACTAAATCTAGTTGTATGCACCCTAAAATGGTCGCCTAGACTATGGGCCCCCATTATTCAATTTATCAATTTATCAAATTTCTTGAATCGATGATTTGCAATATTTTATTAAATCAATTTAAATCAATTTCCTTGATCAAATTCGATTATTTCATTTCTAATGTTGATCATTTTATCCTAAGTCTTATTTAATTAAAATAAAATCCCCCTTTTAATTAAATAAAATAAGTCCTCATTTAATTAAAAGAAAACCTCTCTTTTAATTAAATAATTCATCCACATTTAATTAATTAAGAGAAAAACCCCTCTTTTAATTTAATTAAATATTTCTTATTTAATTAAAAGAACTTGCTCCCTTTTAATTAAATAAATTAAACCCACTTAAAAAAAGAAATAAATTAAATAAAGATTAAATAAATATTTTATTTATTTTCTCTACACTTAAATGCACATATCTCTAAGTGGGACTTATCTTTATCCTCTTTCCACTTTTTTCTCAACCACTCCTCTTTTCTCATTGGTGGATTTTTGTCTCACATGGATCAAACTCTATTATCCCATATTGGTTGTGGGAAGCCTCTCACCTCCATATTTTTCTTTATAAGGGAGAGCCCTCTCCTCATTTTGGACATCCACAAATCATCCATGATATATCTGCAATTCATCCGCAATTCATTCACAATTCATCCACAATTATGCTATTGTTATGCTACAGGTATGGAGAGCAATTTTTGAAGAAGGAGTTTGAGCATCAAAGATTTTTTTGGAGAACTTCTATCTTCTTGTCTTATTCTCTCATGCGTCCATGGCTTCCATCATGAGGTTTCATCCTTGAATTTGCATATTATCTTAGAGTCATATTTATTTTCATAGATTAGTATTGCATTGTTATTAGATTTCCTTTCTTGCATTGTTTTGCATAGTTATCATTTAGATTAGTTTGCATTTTCATTTGCATGCATTTTTTAATAATTGAATCTCTTGTTTCATGGTGTACTTGCATGCACACAAACTAGGTCAAATTGAGGGCCTCCATTGCAAACCCTTGCACTCCATGAATAGAGAGCTATGAGTCACCATTTAAGACCTCACTTTTGAGAAATCTTGGATATAATGACTCATAGAAGCGTGCCCACATTTTAGGCATACACTAGTAAGACCTAGGAATAAGTAAGAGAAAACTAAGACTATAAAGAACAAGAATTATACTAATCCAAATTAGTTTTAATGATTAAAATCATAGGTATTGATCCAATATATTAATCTATAAAATAGGTATTTAAACTATAACCTTGTAATAAATAAAATTAGATTTCTATTTAATCAAGGTACCTAATTACGATAAATATTCAATCAAATTTGTTAATTAGGAAATAAAATAAAATTAGATGTAGATTTTATTAATTTTATTCAACCTAGCCATATGAATATATGGAGTACTTTTCTAACACCATCTTCAATAATGTATCCTTGTTAAAAAATTCTAACATGTTTGAAATCAAAAGCCCTTAAATAGTTTGTGCATTAAATATTAAAGAGAATTATTACCAACTTAACCTTAATAACAACAAATAAGGTATATACACACACATATGTCTCAATTTGTTTTAAGAAGGAATGTGATATAAATCCTGTAGTGATTTTTGTGAAGAGAGTGTATATTGTTGAAATATTTAGAATACCTAAGGTCCAAATGTAAATATAGGGGTATCACTCCTTCAAGTACCTTGAGATAGGGGTATCACCCCTAGCTTACCTCTTAGATATTCATGTGCATCCTTAGGTAAAGCCCTTGTAAATATATTAGCTATCTATTCCTTTGTATTCACTTATTTTATTCTCACTTCTTTGTCCTAAACCAATTCTCTCAAATAATGATATTTAATTGTGATGTGATTTGTCTTTGTGTGCATTATAGAATTCTTAGATATATTTATAGCACTTGTATTGTCACAGTATATTACCATAGGTTTAGTGATTTTCTCCTTCATTCCTTTGAGCAACTATTTAATCCATACCACATTTTTACAATTCACTACAACAACCACATATTCAGCTTCAACAGTAGATTGTGAACTGCAAGTTTGTTTCTTACTAGTCCATGTAACTAGTCTCTTTTTCAAGAAAAATGCTCCACCACTTGTACTTTTCCTGTCATCAATGTTTCAATCCTAATCAACATCTGTATAGGCTCTCAATTCAAACTTGTCATTCTTCTTGTAGTATAGACCATAGTCTTTTGACCCTTTTAAATATCTCATAACCCTTTTGATAGCCATCAAGTGATTCTCCTTAGGATTTGTAGAAAACCTTGCAACAATCCCAATAGCTAGTGTAATATCAAGTCTACTATGAAGTACATATGGAAATTTCCCAATCATAGACTTGTACAATATTTGATTTACCTCAGTAGAATCATTAGTTTTAGATAATTTGTGTCCTTTCACCATAGGAGTGCTAACTAGTTTTGAATCTTCCCTACCAAAAGTCTTAAAATTTTACTTTACATACTTGGACTAAGTGATGTAAATACCATATTTCATCTAATACATTTGTAATCCAATGAACAATTGAATCTCTCCAAACATAGACATCTCAAATTCTTTCATCATTTCATTTACAAATGCCTTACACAATGCATTTTATCCTCTAAATATGATATCATCAACAAATATTTCAGCTAGAAAAATTTCTTTACCTCCTTTTTTCTTCAAGTATAGGTTGTTGTTGTCATTAGTCTTCTCAAAACTAATCTTCACAAGATAGTTATGCAATCTTTCATACCATGCTTGAAGAGCTTGCTTTAAACCATATAAATCTTTGTGCAATCTACATACCATGTTCTTATTTTTTGGATCAACAAATCGCTCAGGTTATTCAATGTAAATGTCCTCTTCTAGTCTACCATTCAAAAATGTTGAGTTAATATCCATTTGATAAACTTTGAATCCTTTATAATTAGAATTACTCCTTCCAATCTAGCAATAGGGAAAAATGTCTCTCCATAGTCAATTCCCTCTTCTTGTGCATATCCTTTGCAAACTAGCCTTTCCTTATTCCTTGTCACTTCACCATTCTCATCCAATTTTTTTTTGTACACCCACTTGGTTTCAATAACATTCCTATCCTCTAGTCTTGATACTAGAATCCAAGTTTTTTTCTTCTCATTTTGATCATTTTCTTCATTCATAGCTTGAATCCATTCTTCACTTTCTAATGCATCCTTCATAGATTTAGGTTCATGTATGCTTAACAAACATGTCTCATTTTTCAATCCATTCCTTGTCATTGGTCCATCTTCTTTTGCTCCACTAATTTTCTTAGTAGGATGATGTCTTCTGACATATTTTGATAATATTGGCTTTGTTCTTCTTTCTTCAACAATAGGTCTTTCATGAAGTTTAATTTTAGGTTCACTATGTATCTCTCTATTAGGCAAATCAACATTTTGTTCTAGTAATTTGATCTCAGCATCAGATTGTAACTTGGCTTCTAAATGCAACTCAACATATATTGTATGTGACTCGATAGTCACTGATTCTTGTTGATTAGCATCTTGGATTATAGAATCATTAGCATTAATAGACATGCTTTCATAGTAATACACAAAGGTTTTGTAATCTTCAGGTTCCTCGTTCTTTTCTTCTTCATTTATTTCTGTATATTCATCAACTTTTACATTAGCACTTTCCACAACTTTGTTAGTGTTAGCATTTAAACACTTATAAGCTTTGCTTCTTATGTAATATCCAAGGAATACACCTTCTTCACTTTTAGCATCAATTTTACCTTTTCTATTTTCCTTTAGAATATAACACTTGCTTCCAAATATCTTAAAATGTTTGACATTAGGTAAGTATCCATACAATAATTTAAATGGTGTGATACTTATATCTTTCTTCACTTGTACTTGGTTAAAGGTATAGACAATTGTACTAATAGCTTCTCTCTAGTATTTCAAAGCAACATTCTTCTCCATCATCAGTGTCCTTGCATAGTCCATCACATATCTATTTCTTCTTTTAGCTATCCCATTTTGTGGAGGGGTCCTTGGTGTAGAAGTTTCTCTCTTGATTCCTCTATCATTGCAAAAAATTTAAAATTCATTTGATGTAAACTCTCTACCTCTATTAGATCTCAAACACTTTAAACTTCTACCAGTCTCTTTTTCAACTCTCGCCAGATACCACTTTAACATCTAAAAAGCATCATATTTTTCTCTCAAAAACATCATTGTCATAATTCTAGAATAATCATCAACAAATAGAATGAAATACTTGTCACTTTTGTAACCTTGGACATCATTTGGTCCACATAGATCAGGATGAACTAATTCAAAGATTTTATTTGAAGTATGAGTCTTACTCTTCAAACTAGACTTTGTCATCTTGCCTAACTGACATTGTTTTGCAAATCACATTATCAAGTTTCTTTAGTTTTGGCAAACCTCTGACTCTCTTCATCTTACTGATACTAGCCAAGTTGTCAAAATTTAGATGACATAACCTTTTGTACCATAGCCATACATCATCAAATTGTACAAGACAGGTAGCTTCACTCATGTCAAGATAAAATAGATTACCTCTAGTTTGATCGCCACATCCAATGAGTTCACCATCAGCATCATAGATTTTAGCCTTCTTGTTTCCAAATTCAACTTTACATCTTGAACTATTCAATTGTGATACACTCAACATATTATAGTTAAATCCTTCCAAATATTAAGTATTTTCGCACATGATATTATCTATCAATCTTATTGATCCTTTACCTTTTATTAGACAGGGTGTATCATTACCAAATCTAACACTATTTCCATTATAATTCTCAAGGGTTTTGAACTTACTTTTGTAACCAATCATTTAATGAGAACAACCATTGTCAATGATCCATCTATCACTTTTTATCACACAAGATACTAATACAATTGCCTCATCTTCATTAGAATCATCCTTCATAGCAACATAGACAACTTCATCATCATGATCATTAGATTCTTCTTCTACAATGTAGCAAGCCTTCTTTCCCTTGTCTTTGTAATATTTGCTA
The DNA here is from genome assembly GCA_028749045.1 of Cupressus sempervirens. Lineage (NCBI taxonomy): Eukaryota > Viridiplantae > Streptophyta > Pinopsida > Cupressales > Cupressaceae > Cupressus > Cupressus sempervirens. The sequence goes on from CM053791.1 coordinate 514,451,468, forward strand.
CTCTCATCATATTTACCTCTATATTTGTCTCCATTTCTATTATTTGACTTCTCACAACACCTTGTTGCAATATGAAAAACTTCATTACAATTGAAAATTATGATGGGTAACTTATCTTTGTATTTTCTTTGCCTCTATGAAATCTCCTAGCCAGTAGTGCTTCAAGTTCTTCTAGATCTTCATCATCTATATCACTATCACTAGCAACATGTTTTACCTCATTATTTTTTGAATCTTTATGGTCTTTCAATATCAGTTTATCTTTGAAAGTGGATTCAACATTCTCAATCTAGAAATTGTCAAAATTTGGGGAGGGGTGGTGAATCAATTATCCAATGATTAAAACATTTATCAAATATAAACAATTCTAACCATTCAACCAAAGTAAATAGAAACTATATAAAGATACACATACACAATTATTCCAGATATGTTGACTAGGGAAACTCTTGATCAAAGGGAAAACCCCACTGGGAATGATGCCCACAAGATGATGTACTAATATAAATATTCCTTGTTAGAGGATGGACCTTGTTAGGAGTCTATTACAAAATTTAGTACATATGAGTCCTTGTTAGGAGATTTTGAAACCCTGTTAGGAGATTCCAACCCTATTAGGAGTTGTGCCAAGACATAAGGACCCACTATCCAAATAGCTTCTAGGAAACTCACTGTCCAACTGATCTCTCAACTATTCCTTTTAGAATAATTGAATGTACTATACTTTAACTCCTTTTCTCTATCCTATCAACTAGACCAATAATTGTTAGACCTTGTAGACTATATCATGAACCTCTGATCCAAGTATTGAACTTCAGATCACACAATAAAACCTTTGCAATGAAGATTCCTTCACCTTCACTTTGCTCTACTCAATTTTGCATTTCACTCTTCATGTTTTTTACAATTACTTCACATCCATGCTCATGATAAAGGAATATTCCATTACTTTATATCAAAACTATAAAATAATTCCCTAAATCAGTTATTAAACCTTCTCAATTAATTATTTTAGGACCACATTAAGAATATGTTACACTTGGTGATAACATTAATCTTCCACTTTGCAACTTGAATAACTTTTCGTACATGTGTCATTATGATGAGAAAACTTAGCCATGTCATCACTAAAATTTCTTCTTCACATCTATAACTTTGGCTTCACAAAATAACAAATTTGCTGAGAGATATAACAAGTTTACAAGAATGTGCCTCTATAAACTATAGCTCAAAACAATCATCACCAAAACTTGCATAACTTTTTCTAGACTTAATATCGTATTCTTATGAGGTTAGCTACATATACTAGACACATAATATGATCTTTCTTTTAACCTAACTTGGTGAAAATGCTCAACTTCCTATCTGTACCAACTTGATCTTCCCATTGTTCTTCTATCAAATACCATAGAAAACTACTATGTTGACATTGATGAAAAACATAGTTATAAATGTAGCATATCATCATGATAATGATCTAATCATGTTTCCACAATACTCCACCATAGGAATATCATCAGCATTCATGCTTCCAACAATCTCTAGCTTTGGAATTGATGGCAACATAGATGAAAAACATCTAGTTCCAAGAATACCAACAAAAGATTGTTAATCTTTCTTTTCAAATCCTCTTCATCAATCATTCTCCCCCATTTATGCCTCAATATTCTTTACATCAAATTTTTTTTCCATGCATACTATTTTTAAAATTATTTTCATGCTAAACTTCTCCCCCATTAACATCAATGTCAAAGGTTTCAGCAACCAACAATCTCTATAACAACTATATTTGACTAGTTCAAGTGTCCAAAGACACTATTTAAAAACAACACCCAATAGGATTCCTAGATGACTCTATCCATCATAGATACTCCCCCATTATAGATCTATACTTCTTCTTCTCAATAGTAGTTGTCTCATCCTTTGTAGATACTTGTGTCCAATTACCATAGGTGTTCAAATGGGTTTACATGTTTCTAGACCAAACCTTTTCAGTAAATCTTTCAAATACTTTGTTTGAGAAATAAAGATTCCTTCTTTATCCTACACAATTTGTAATCCTAGAAAATGTTTCATCTCTCCTATCATGCTCATTTCAAATTCCTTCTTTATTTCTTCTACAAACTTGTCACTTTCATTATCATTTCCTCCAAATATGATATCATCAACAAATATTACCAAAATCATTAATCCATCATCAATTTCTTTCCAATAGAGATTATTGTCTACCATACCTTTTCTATATCCAAGTTTATTGTCATGATAATCAGTGGATTCGCGGTTAGCAGGGATGAAAGTTTTAGCAGCCTTGAGCATATTGCAGGTATAGCTAGTAGTGGCAGGAATAATAACTCTGAAACCATGAAATGGGAACTTAATACATTGATGGTATGTGGATGGTACAACACACATCTCATGTATCCATGGTCTTCCTAATAAGATGTTGTAAGCCAAGGGAATGTCAAGCACCTGACAGGTGACATCCCTTTCTACAAGACCGACGCGAATGGGTAAAACCACAAGACCGAAAGACTTTTGTTCCACTTTGTCATACACTTTGATAGTGATCTTACATTGAGAATCAATAGAGTCCTCATAATAATTCAATTGTCTAAGGAGAGTAGCAGAGACAATATTTAGGCCAGTGCCATTATCGATGAGTACCCGATGAACATGTGTTTGATGGATCATAACCTTGATATGTAGGGGTTGATTGTGTGGGTGACTGAGCGAGTTATCATCCTCCTTAGAGAAATTCATGAGATAAGGTGAGGTCAGGTGACCTACCATGGATTGAAATCGCTCAAGATTAAGATCTTGTGGAACATTTGCCTCTGCGAGGGCTTTTTTCAAAATTTTCTTGTGAATAGGCAAGATTTTAAGTAGCTCAAAGATGGAAGTCTGAGCATTATTTCATTTCAATTGATCGAGAACACTATAACTGGTTGTTGTCAAGTTTGTTGTGCATTTTGCACCTTTGCTAGATGGACCAGCAAGGTCTTTGTCTTTGTGTTGTTCAAGATCAAAAATAGGAGGCGTAGGGCCTTTGAGCACCAAGTTGGCATGAGAATGCGTGACAACATTAGCAAAGTGTTGCAAAGGTGTATTATCCATTACATTGAGAGTAGGGCCCCTTAAGACAAATGGTGCCTTGGGTTTGTCATCATCTTGTTTGCCCTTAATGGTAATAACATCACAGTATTCAGAATCCACTAGTTCAACCATGTGAATGACATTGTCATCATTGGAATATGTATAGTTGACCTTGTTGTAGGGTTGTGGTTTTGAAGTCTCTCCTTTTTCATAAGTTGGGAAAGGTTCTTTGAATGCCTTGTGATCCAAGTTTTTGTTATGTCCATCTACCACAAGATCACCAACATCAATCATGTCCTGGACTTTATGGCACAAGTTTATGCAGTTGCTAGTTTTGTGTTCCTTATTTTGGTGATACTCATAGAATGAGGTTTCATTCCACCATGGTGGATGTGGTTGTGGATCATAGGGACGAGGATTATCCATTGGTGAAATAAGCTTATGTTGTAGCATTATTTTGTAAACCACGTCCAAAGGTTCTCCCAAGGGTGTATACTCTCGCTTAGGGCTTGTGGCCTAGGAATTTCTCGATTTGTTCCTGGATTTTTTGTTGTCAGGAGGAGGTTTCTTAGCATTTTCGATCACTTTGAGTCTATTTGTGAAATTGAATGCCGCTTTAGCAAGTTTGGGTGTGACATTGTCAATGAATCCACCATGTACAACTTCTTGGTTCTTGTTGACATGTTTGGTTTTATCCCTGTTGGAAGTGGAACCTTGTTTTATGTCCCTCTAAAGAGTAAGTTCACCTTTATTGACCATAAATTCCTCGATACGGATAGCCTACATGATCATGTCTTCAAAGGTACATGGAACTTGAAGTTGGATTTTATATCCTAAATCAAGTAGGAGGTTATCAGTGAAAATGTCAAGCTTCTTTGTTTATGGAATTTTGTTGGAATACTTAGCGTATTGTTGTCTCCACTATTGGAGGAATGTGAGAAAAGGTTCTCCAACTTTCTGTTTAAGGTTGCATAGATCTCGAATATTGACAGGGTGTTGTATGTTATGAGAATATTGCTGAAAAAATAGATTGGCAATTTTTTCAAACGTCTTGATACTAGGAGGTAAATGTGAGAACCACTCCAAGGCCTGACCACCTAGGCTTCTAGGGAATAGATGCATAAGGTATGTTTGGTTGTGTATAAACTCCATAGACAAAGCACCAAATTCCTGCAAGTGATCTTGGGGATCTATAGTACCAAAGTACTTGTCATACTTGGGTAGCTCTACGCCTCATGAGAAAGGCGACATGTTTATGCTTTTTTCAAATGGAAATGAACAAAGAGTGTCCAATGTGTATGTCTTCATGGGTTTCTCCTTCTCATGCATCATCTAAGCCAATTGATCTTGCATAATTTTCAATTATATTTGGAGTTTAGAAGTCTCAATTTTTTATTTAGGTGTGATAATGGTTTCCACATTGAAATGAGAGGGTAGCTTAGCTCCCTCTTGGGAAAGTTTGAGAATGTACTTTTCTTTTTCTTCATTGAGTAAGATTCCCATGACCTTTTGAAAGTTTTTGTCTCTTCGACATTTTTCTATGTGTTCAGGGAGTATTTCCACCTCTTCGTATTCCTAATCGGTGTCATAGTCTTTCTCTTTCTCTTCATTCCTAGGTGGTTCTTGATGTCTACTATGACCACCAGGTTCATGATTTGTAGGGACATGTTTAGTTTTAGTGTGTTATGTTTCAAAAGGTCCTCTGAAAAAGGAATCAGACATCATGTTTGGTGATGCAGGACCTCTACCTATCTCAGTGTCCTCTTGATACAAAGGATTGTTGCAAGTTTATGGAAAAATTTTGCCTAACTCAAGGTGACCTAGCAAGTGAGGGAGATCATGAAGATGCCTCACTAGCCAAACTAGATATAGATTGTTTAATGAAAGGCAAGTGACCTCTACCACAATTATGACCCCTAACATGAGCACATCTAAGGTTATGGGGATAAAACACATTTCCACTCCTTGTTGCTACAGTCATAGACGAGGGCAAAGAGCAAAAGCCTAGACAAGTACTGCACTAAGACTAAGTCTTAATAAGGTAGGATAAGACTGTCATATACTAAGGCACGAGTAGTCTAATTTGAAGGCTAGAAAAGCCAAAGGTTATGACTATCGGAACATAGAGTATGACAAGCATTTAAGAGATGAAGAAAAAAATAACTCAAAAGAAAAGACCAGTCAAAGTACAAGACACAAGTATTTAGCTAAGCAAAGTGTCGCTATTTCAGGACTATTTTCAAACAGAAAAGGACAACTTAGTGCAGGAAATTGACTGGACTAAGATCGTTGATTGGTCAAACTGACTAATTTGATAGTTCTAGAGCAAGATTTTGTGTGAAGATTCTTTGCAAGTCACACAAAGAAGTTCAAAAGGTCGTGCGAAGACTCATGACAGTGGTTTAATTTCGCATGAGAAAATTTTACAGGTCATGTGAAGAATCATTACAATGGTTTAATATCAAGTGAGAAAGTTTCACAAGTCGCACGAAGACTCATGATAGTGGTTTAATTTTGTGCAGGTATATGAAGATCTTGCGCAAAGACTTGAACGGGCTCACACGAAAAGATGAATTCTCGAGCCAAAAAGTACAAGTCTACGCAAAAATTAGGACTAGATTAACAACAACATTGGATTTCGAAGAGATTTTTAGACTGTTCAGACATATTGTTAATTCATTTGGAAAATTTCAAATAGATAACAAGGTTGATTTTCAAGTGTTTAAACAACATTTGGTTTTGAATAAGGCAAGTGTTTTCAATAAGACACAAAAGCAAGCAGTAGTCAAATACAATCCAACTAAGGGCAAAGCAACTCAGGGGGACAGGGGAGTCTTGACTTTCAGTTTGTTAAAGCAAGTTTGGACATGTTTAGGATTTGATAACAAACATGCATTTATCCCTAAAACCAAAAATTGGTAGAGAAGGAAAAACCTGTGTCCCACATCTTATGCTCATGTGTGTACCTCACATAGCCATGTCACCCCCTAGAGGGTGCCCATGTTTTTTGTATATTCAAAGGACTCAATAGTATATTTTTAATGAGTGCCCTCATGGCAGGGGATTAGCGCATATACCACCTTCAAACATACAGTAGCATGCCTATGGTGAGTTCTACAGGAGAGATTCTTCCCCCTCCTTACACAAAGATTATTCCTCCTTTCGGAGGTGAACCAGGTGGCTTCTAACTAAGAGGTTTTTATTTGGCTTCTGTTCGAATTAATCCCCGGTGGCTTCACAAGCAGATTTGAGGCTAGCAGCCCACACTAGCATCTAAAAGTGCACACTACTTTCTTAGCAAGCCAAGGGTCGGCACCGACCAGTGCATAGACAGAGCTTCCCCTTGATATGTGATATCAAAAATTAAGGGGAAGAAATTAATCCAGCTTTGGAATCTTTCGCTCTACAAAGCATCTCGATTATAGTGAGTTGGAATCTCTAACGAAAGGAGTGTGCTCACTTGGGTCATTCTTAGAGGTTGGATCACTCCGACAAGCCCTCTAAAGGATTGACTTGGACTGGTGGTTTGATCATAAGGGTCAAAGTTTCTAATTTCCCTCAAGGGGAAAGAGCATACTCCTCTACCTTACTTTCTCACCCAAACATGCAAAACAAGTTAATTACTAACTTAGCTTAATCAATCCCACCTTGGCCTATTCCAAGACTTTGATTCCTTAAAAGGAAATCATCATCCCTTCATTAAAGGCTTCATTTGGGAGAACCACTAAGTTGTTTTCCTCCGTCAAAATGTCATCTTTCAGAAGGTTCTAGGTTTCTGATTCACCCTTGGTCATGACCTCCAAGTGGTGAAGAGCATAATCCTCTATTCTTTCATCTTGCACTCTAAGAATTTTACAAGCCCTAATTAATCTAGTTTGAAAAATAAGAAAATAAGACACGCTATTTTGTGGGTTTGAAAATTGGTCTTCGACAAACGTATCTTTGACAGCGTCCTGCAAGCAAATCGTTAGTCCATGTTTGAGTGTGTTGTATGAGGAATCTTTGAAAAATTGTCCTATAGACAATAGTTAAGCTATAGAAAATCAGAGAAACAAAGCAACACAAATTCCATGAAAAGTACATTAAGAAGATTGAATAAATTGTGAAATAAAAATGCTTGAAACAAAATTTGTTTTTACAAGATCTCGCGCGAAATTTTTGACAGAGCCGTGCGAAATCTTTTTACGGCTCACGCAAAGAAACAAGTTGCCATGCAAAAGTTTTCGTGCTCGGGCACTTTCTCACGCAAACCAAAAAAAATCTTCCTGTGAAGATTCAAAATCCTTGTGTGAAAATGGATTATTTCGTGCAAAGATTCTTGAACCTGCATGGAACTGTACGGAACTATATGGACAAAGAACTTGAAAACTGATTTTAAAAGTGCAGAAAAGGTGTGAGAAATTGATTTTCTCAGCCCCATAGTGGGCGCCAGAAATGTATGCATGAATTGTGGCCTATACTAACACACACACTTCAACATAGTCATTGTATGCAGATTCATCCTGGAATGAACATGAGATTGTTCATCCAAGATTTTCCCTGCAAGCCGACCTGGTTCCTCCTATCTAAAGGGATTTTTCCTTTTAATATCCTTAGAATCAAGGTGTAGGCAGCCAAACCCTCTAAGAACGAAGGATTTTATATGCAACTAATCTATGTGAGAATGCAATGTAATCTATGATGAGATATCCATTTAATCTAAGAACAAGTAAAGGAAACTAGATTAATCATATGCATATTATATTAAATGAAATTAAACTAAGGATGAAAATGTATGCAAAATATGAGAAAATGTGAGTATGAATTTCAACAGCACTTTGATAGCAATTTAATTCATCATCTCAAAATGAAGAAATGAGGGTCTCTTAAATAGATTTTCCTAGAATCCATCAACGGTTGAGATCAATTTCAATCAACGGTCATGATTGAAGATGAGGTTTAGTTAAGGTGGAAGATTCCCAAAATTAAAGGAAGTTAACTAACTCAGATCTGAGTGTAAGAGTCAGTCAACTCAGATAGACTTTAGTGTGAAAGCAAGTGATCTGGGTCACTTCTAATTTGATCAGTAGTTATCTAGGAATTTCCATTTTTGAACTGAAGAGAAGAATTAGAAAGAATATTTAATTTAATAAAATGAGATATGTTCTCATAAATACCTTTTTTATTTAATTAAATAATTTTATTTAATTAATTAGAGACACTTTTCTTATTTAATTAAATAACTTCATTTAATTAATTAGGAATGGCTTCCTATTTAATTAAATAACTTTACTTAATTAATTAGAAATAGGTTTTCTATTTAATTAAATAATTTTGTTTAATTAATTAAAATAGGCATATTTATTAAATTAAATAAATTTAATTCTATAGTACATTAGCCTTAGGAGATAATTTAATTTAATAAAATATAAATACTTTAGATTAAATTAAATTAAAATCAAATAGGTTTAACGTAGCTAATATAAGTGTGTACTATAGGGATTAATAATGAATATGATGAATACAGATTAAGATTTTCTGTAGCTAACAATTAAGTCAAGTAGCGAAAATCAGAATGAGAATTGCCTATTAGAATAGGTCTTAGGATTGATTAGAATAGACCAGAATTGGTATAATGGCAATGAGCCAATTTTGGGGTATTACATTTTGCCCCTCTTTGAATGAATATGCGAGCAGCATGTTGAATTCAAAGAAAAATCAGAAAGCATGATGCGAAGATGAGATTGGTTCTGAAGTTGATGATACATAGACCAATTGGTAAGCTTTTAAGGACCATCTCTAGAACAGAGCTTAATCCCAAGGAATCCAATTAGAATACCCAAATACCTAAAATTGATAAGCATTTAAAAAATTTCTTCAGAATGAAGTTTAACCTTTAAGGATCCAAACAGAATGTCTAGATACTCGAGATTGATAGCATTTAAAAGATAATCTCCAGAACAGAGCTTAACCTTTAAGGATCTAGATAGAACACCTAGATACCAGAGATTGAAAGCATTTAAAAGATTATCTCTAGAACAGGGCTTAATCTTTAAGGATCTAGATAGAACACCTAGATACCTGAAATTGATAGCATGTAGCGAGATCAAATTATAAGTCATAGAACCATCCCCAGAACAAGGCTTGATCCTTAGGAATCAGGGTTTAGATTGTCATGATACCTGTAATCGAATGATGACAAGATGAAAAAGATGACAAAGATGCCAGAAAGGGGGGAAATAAGATGCCCTGAATGATGAGGACAAAAGATGGGAACAAGATGCCCTGAGATTGATTTGAATTTCAAGTTCAATGATGTAATCATCTTGCCCCCTTAGGAGCGAAATCGAAAGATAACACAACAGAAATATGATGTAAGGAAATGATGAAATATATAGAATAAATCCAAGGTTTAGCAAAATATAGAAGAGATCAGAACGATTAGGAGAAAAGATGAAGAGATCAAAACGATCTTAAGAAAATTGAAAGTCGATCCAAAGTGATTTCAAGGTCCAAAAGACCAAGTTTGACCAAGGATTTGACCAGAATTGAGCATAGTTGACTTGAGTTGAATATATCCAAAATGAGTTTTGAAAACATGAAGAACGTAGAGTTGAAAGGATTCCAAGAATCGCAAAGTATCAGAAAGATTTAGGTTGCACAAGCGTTCGATCGCGTTGGTCCCCAAAATTTTAAAATGCATTTTTGAGGCACTGAAGTGTGTTAGATTTCAAATTTGATCCCGAAAATGGATTCAAAATGGTCAAATTAGCCAAGGGGTGATTTTTGCACAAATTGGAACACTTTGAAAAATTAGGTCAATAGATATAGAAGTGCCCAAATGGTCATTTTCAATTCATTTGTGTTATTTTTCCTTTAGTGAATTGATCTCTGAGAGAGACATGGCAGTGAACATGAGATATCATCATTTTGAGCATTCCAGACGACACAGTCGGCCAACAAACTATGGACCACCAGTGAGTCATTGATTTCCCACATTCATACTTCCATTTTTACGTAGTTCGAGGTTATTTATTGCATGTTTTAGCATGTTTTAGGGTTGTCCAAACGGTCTTTGTGCGAGACTGTCCTTTCTCGTGCGAATATGTTCTCTCTTTGCGCAAAGAAATATGGTGCATTTTTTCTTCACACGTGTCGGTGAGGTTTCTCGTGTGGGAGATATCCACTTCTTATGTGAAGAAAGAGATTCTTCACGTGCGAGAGCTTCATTTCTCATGCGAGGACTTCATTTCTCGTGTGACAAGGAGATTCTTCATGTAGAAGAGGGAAACTTTGCACGAGATCTGGATATCTTCACGTGAGATTTAGAGATCTTTGTGTGAGAACTTCTGATAGCAGAGGTTAAAATGTTCAATTTTGTACATGAAATTTGCATTTTTATTAGCTTTGTTCCACCATTTCATTCTGGTACTAATCATTTGCTTGTCATTTTTGTTTGTGAGTGTGCAGGAGGTCTTTGATGACATCTCATTCAGATCACATTATCCACCATATGGAGAGTTGTTGCAGAGTCTTGATGATGTGGATTGAGCACATATCACTTGATTGAGCTTATCTTCTTTATGCCAAATCCCAGTCGTGATGGTGAATCAAAGCTTACTCACAGCTTTGGTGGAGCGTTTCTGTTCAGAGATGAACACCTTCCATCTACTAATGGGGGAGATGATGATCACCTCGAAGGACATCTGGAGGATATTTTGTATCCCATTCCATGGAGCCGGAGTGGTCTATGATAGAGTGCCTTGAGTAGGTACAGAGGCACTTTTTTTTGTGTTTAAGAGGGAGCTATAGAGAGATTGAGCCATCAATTAGGATGAGCTGATGCATACATATGAATAGATGCATAGACTGGCATCTATGCTAGAAATCTTCCTGAGTTGATTTCTGATTCCTGATAGAGGACAACATGGGCTAGAGTGTGGATGGGGAGTTATGTTGCGCTAGATGGTAGAGGCACCTGAGATTTTTGGGTGGGGTCAGTGTATGCTATTCCACCTATTCCATGAGATGCATGAGATAGTCTTCCATGAGAAGAAGACTATGGTCGTTGGTGTTTATGTGTTACAAATTTGGGCATGGGAGCATCTTCCTGTATGTGGGCCCATTCATGAGGATGCCCAAGAGCCAATGGAGCCATATATCTATAGATATTGGGGGCACATTACCCAGGCCTTCCTGGGTAAGACAAAGCATTGGAGGACATGTCTTGATGACCTAGTCTCCATCATATGGCAACGTTGGTGAGAGACAGAGGATTGGGATGACACTCAGAGAGCTGCATTGGATGTTCAGCTCACGACCACTATTGGGCAGGACTGCGCAGATCATAAAGCAATTTGCAATTTCATGGGTGTGGTGGTAGTATGGCCGACCATAGGATATTTCTCAGGAGTATTGTGCCTATGCTAGACTGGTGAGAGATGTAGGGTGGGGATGGCCTCCGCATATGGATCCAGGCTGATCCATGATAGAAGTGTGCAGCCTTGCTGCAGTTCAGTGGGACTACCTTCCGGAGGTAGCAGATGTAGGGATGACACTTGCCTATCAGGCTCATTTGATTAGCCATCCATTCCCATGATTTAGAGATCTACTGGGGATGGCAAGTCAGGCACAAAGACAGGTGCCTCAGTAGTAGCAGGCACAGCCACAGCCACAAGTGCAGCCATAGGAGCAGCTACAAGTCTTGCACCAGGTACAACAGATATAGATTCCTTAATGTCAGATGGGATTAGACATAGGTGTCGGGGGTAGTGGGACAAGAAATGGTTGGCAGTGGAGGTAGAGGATAGAGGAGCAGGCCCCATAGCAAGAGGCTCCATAGTAGCAAGTGCCACCACAATAGCAAGCACCACCACAGCAACAAGCACCACCATAGTGACAGGCCCCTGAGATGCTTAATGAGGATATGCCAGATCAGCTTGCAATTGGGGTGTAGGACACAATATGATGCTAACGAGAGAGAATTTGTCAGGCCTCCCAATAGTTGGGAGATTTGTAGATACAGGTAGCTGTTTGGGACTCACAACTGGTGGAGTGACAGCGGGAGATAGATTGATGGATAGAGCATGCTGAGACTTCTGAGCAAAGATAAGCAATGCTACAACACAAGGTTCGATTACAGTCAGCTCGAGCAGCTTATTCCTTTGCTATGTATTCGATAGTGATACCTGATGAGGCTCTCTAGGTTCTGTGTTTTTCACAGTATGCACAAGAGTCAGGAGGTGCATGACCTCTTGGTAGACCTAACATGCCACCACCTCCTCCTCTGCTTGTGGCTCCTGCTCCTAGTCCTCCTAGAGATTAGAGCATAGGATAGAGTTAGATGCTATGCATCTGGCTCTTGATTTTGATCTTTGGCTATGTATTGATTGTTGTGCTAGCATCATTTTGTATCATTTTGATCGATAGCACTCGAGTAGTGCCCATTTTTGTACTGACCCATTTTTTTGATATATATATATATATATGAAATTTTTTGAACCGATTATTACTGTGTACATGACATTGTCTGTGTCTGTTTCACTTTGATGTACATGAGATGTCAATATGATGATTATGAGATGTATATTATACTTTGATATGAATGTGAATGTATATTTGATTCGATGTGATGTGATGTGATGTGATTATGAGCATGTAGAGTAGATATTATGAGTATATGGATGCAATGCATATGGAAATGGATTGACATCTCATGTATTGTTGCATGTTTTTGCCTGACAGTGATAGGTAGTCCATTGAGGAGCATGAATCAATGAATCAAATTCTTGTGCAACTATGGAGAAACCTGATATGTTTGAAGATGCCCCCAATCCTTCATCACATAGGGGAGAAATGGAATCACAATCGAATTGCGTGCTTATGCATGTGAAGTACGTAATGCAAGACTCTATTAAATGCAACCCTAGGTCTGGTTACCAAGCCTCGACAATTTATCATCACTAGATATAAAAGAAAGCTCGTATGTTATACAATTCCCACTGACATTGCAATTATGGGAATATGAATAGAATATACATTATAGGTTTGTCAGGATTAAATCTAAGCATTCAAGGCACAAGAAGCCAGAATGACTAGAACATTTGTCCCTTTTAATGTAGAAAGTTAACATAAGCATCGAAGCATAAATGCTAGGATGACCAGAATGTTGCTTGCATGACAAACACACCAAACACATAGGAGATCCATCTTATGCTAAGTAATTAGTGCTTATTCTATCTGCAACAACCCTTACATTCGTAACTTGAGACAGAAGTGTGCTAGATATACTCACAGTGACCCATACGTTCACTTAGTAGGATGAGTATTAGTATTTACTGTAGCATGAAGAGTTCACTCCAACAAACAAGGAAAATAACCAATGTTATTGACGTATTCTAATAAAAGGAGCCAAGATACACACGGCCATCCAATACGAGATGGAGGCTCTTATAGTAGACACCCCTTTTATAGGAATATATCAATTTATTGGAACTAAACCATAGATAGAAAGCAAAGAAAAGATCATGCCCCCAATCATTACTTCTCTAGTTGAAGATGACATCATCAAGTTGTTGGAGGAGATATGATCAAGAAAAACAAAGCAAACAAAGAAAATGCTCAGCATATCCAAACAAGTATATCATTTTTAAGTTCAATGTTTTTGGGATTGATGTCAAGGCTTAGTGTCTAGAACATGTTTGAAAAAATTCTCTTTAGTAGGGTGACGATAGTAGGAAAACATAGTTAGAATGACTAGTGACTGAGGTCAAAGAGTAAATCTTCATGATGAAGAACCTAAAGAGGACTAAGCGACAGTAGATGGACACAACCAAAATGACTAGTGATTGATGCAAGATAGATATTTCATAAAATAATCTAGAGACATGACCCAAGCAATAGTAGGCAGACACAGCTAAAACAACTAGTGACTATTGTGAAAGAGATTCTAGGAGGAGAATCTTGGAAATAAGGTATAGTGGTGACAGTAGGCAGATGCAGTGAGGATCACTAGTGACTATCGCAAGGTAGATTCTATGAGGAGAATCTCAAAAATAGTGACACTAGTGACAGTAGGCAGATGCAGTGAGGACCACTGGTGACTATCGCGAAGGAGATTCTATGAGGAGAATCTCAAAAAGAGTGACACTGAAGGGGAATGCCCTTGAGCTGAAACAAGACTCAATCCATGGATACATGAGTGGAAAGCAAGAAAAGTAGGAAAGTGAAAGCATGAAAGTGACTATACAGAATAGCCAGAAGATGTGTTGCAAGATGGAGCGTTGGGAACAAGAGGCGCTTGTTCACCAGATTTTCACCTTCTTAGCAAGATTTTCCTTTTTATTTTATTTTTGCTACCATGATGCCTGTTTCCAGGTTTTCATCAATGGTACCTTTTTTATTTTTTCATATTTTTCTCTTTTTGAATTTTTTTTCTTTTTTGTTGTATTTTTCATATTTTCACTTTTTTGGGTGTTACCAAGCGCTTATTGCTAGGTTTTCACCAAGGTAACAATTTTTTTTAGGATATATAGATATGTACAAAGAGCTTACTTGATATTAGATCAACTGTAAAACCACTTCAAGTGGAGAGTGTTGACAGGTTCTTTTAGCACTTCTCCCTCGATTATGGAAAGCTTGTAAGCACTGGACCCATATACTATAGTAACGATGTACAGATCGAGCCAGTTCGGTTCAAACTTTCCTTTTTGGACTCGCTATTGTTGATCCTTAGGGTTCTCTCTCAAGATGAGGTCACCCAATTGGAAATCACATGGCTTGACCCTCTGATTGTAGCTTCTTGTCATTCGTTGTTGATATGCTCACAGATAATCACATGCCACTTGTCGATGTTCATCTAGTAACACAAGCTCTTGAAACTGAGCTATCCTATAGTCATCATCAGTGATAAGACCCTTCATAGAGATTCTCAAGGTAGAAATCTTGACCTCTATTGGAAGCACAGCTTTTGTGCCATATACCAAAGCAAAGGGAGTCGTGCCTGTTGGGGTCCTGATGCTTGTCCTATACACCCACAGGGCTGGATTGATCTTGAGATGCCAGTCTCTCCCTGATTTTCTGACTGTGCGATGAAGAATTTTGAGGATCACCTTATTGGATGCCTCAGCTTGGCGATTACCTTGGGGGTAGTAAATGGAAGACCAATTTTGTGTGATTTTAAATTTCTTGCATAATTCCTTGAGGTCTTTATTCTTGAATTGTCCTCCATTGTCAGTAATGATTGAGGATGGCACACCATATCTATAGATGATTTAGTTTGTGATGAAAACTGCTATAGTTTATCCATCAACAACTGTGAGAGGTACTGCCTCTACCCACTTTGTGAAATAATCTGTAGCCGTGATAATGAACTTAGGTCCATTAGAGGAGGTTGGGTGGATCTGTCCCACCAAGTCAAAGGCCCATTTTTGGAATGGCCATGTTGTAGTAGAGAGAATTATCCCTCTGGCTGGAGTGTGGATGAGATTCCCATATAGCTAATACCGCTTGTAGGATCTAGCATACTTGATAGCTTCTTGCTCCATTTTGGGCCAGTAGTAACCAGCGCGAAGGAGTTTGCGAGCTAGTGTCAAGCCATTGGAATGAGATCTACAAATGCCCTCATGAACATCAATTAGTGTGTGTTTGGACTCTTCGAGTTCTAAACACCCAAGGAGTGTTCCGTCAAGACCTCTCCTATACAGATCGTCAACAATAATGACATAATGTGAAGCATTACAGATTAGGTAACATTTCTCATTTCGGGTCAGACCTTCCAGAATGGTTTGATTGCTAAGGTAGGAATAAATGTGATGGTAGCAAGATGATTCTTGTCCTATAAAAAAACACATCATCTTGGAATCAGGGGTGTCATAGGCTGGGTAGTGTAACGCTTCCACCAAGAACTCATGTCAGAGATCATTTTCAAGCATTTGTAGCAAGGAGGCCAAAGTGGCCATGGCATCAGCCACTTTATTGTCTACTCATGGAACTTGCTGGAAGGTGATGTGTGCAAAATACTTCTTTAAGTCATCAACCATGTGCTTGTAAGGAATTAGTTTCTCATCCTTTTTTTGGTACACATCATTAACCTAGTTGATGACAAGTTGAGAGTCACAAAAGATATCTAATTGATCCACTCTCTATTCAGCTGCAATTTTCATGCCATTAATCAAAGCCTCATATTCAACAATGTTGTTTGTACAAGGAAACAAAATCTTGTACACTTTGGGCAATGAGTATCTTTGTGGTGTAATAAAGAGTAATCTAGCACTTGATCTTTGTTGTGTGAAGGACCCATCAAAGAACATAACCCATGTGTGGTGCGTGAGTGTCAAAATTGACTCATCTGGGAAATCAATGTTCATTGGAAAAAGACTTTGTATGGGTGCATCGGCCAGCTGATTTGCAATTACTTATCCCTTGATAGCCTTGCGTTCAACGTATTGGATGTCAAACTCACTGAGTATCATAACCCATTTAGCCAATCTTCCTGTGAGAGCGACATTACTGAGCAAGTACTTTAGTGGGTCTATCTTAGCCACAAGCCTCGTAGTGTGGGAAAGCATGTAGTATCTCAACTTCTAGGAAGCAAAGAAAACTACCAAGCAAGATTTCTCAATAATGATGTAGTTCTTCTCATAAGAGATCAGTGTTTAGCTCAAGTAGTAAATAGCTCTTTGTTTTTTGTCATCATCTTCCTAAGCCAAAAGGATTCCTAGAGATGTTTTAGTTGCCAAGATGTATAAAAGAAAAGGCTTCCCATGGATGGGAGGCATCAAGATTGGTGGATTGACAAGATATTGTTTGATCTGTGTTAAGCTTTGCTCACAATCTTAGCTCCAATTGAATTTCACACCCTTATGTAAGGTCTTTGTGAAGGGTTGTGATCTATCCACCAATTGTGAAATAAACCTGTGAATAGATTGAAGCCTTCCCTATAGTCCTCTCATCTAACTAATGTTTCGAGGTGGTGGCATGTCCATTATTGCTTGTATTCTCTTTGAATCTACCTCAATTCCTTTTGCAGAAATAATGTATCCTAGCAACTTTCCTGATGTGACACCAAATGTGCATTTCTTAGGATTGAGTTGAAAACTAAATTTTTCCATACGATCTAGGATGGGCCCCAATCTTGCAAATGAGTATTGCATTTAGCACTTTTGACCAAGGTATCATCAACATAGTCCTCCATGGTTCTATGCATCATGTCATGGAAAATTCCAGTAACAACTCGCTAATATGTAGCACCAACGTTCTTCAAACCAAATGGCATCACATTCCAACAAAAGCTTCCCCATGCACATGTGAAAGTCATTTTCTCCTGGTCTTCTAGTGCAATTTTTATCTAATTGTATCCAGAAAAACCATCCATAAGTGAGTACATCTCATAGTCAGTTGTCATGTCCATGATCATATCAATATTACAGAGCGAAAAGTCATCTTTAAGACATGCCAAGTTAAGATCACGAAAGTCTATACAAACCCTGATAGATTTATCATGCTTGGAAACTGGAACAATATTGGATGTCCATTTAGCATAATCAATTGCATAGATGAAACTAGCTTTTAGAAGTTTCTCCAATTCTGCTTTGATGAGCAATGTAATGTGAGGATGCATTTTTTGAAGCTTCTGTTTAACTGGTTTGATGCTTGGTGCTATGGACAAGTGATGCATGATAAGATCAAGATCCAATCTTGGCATGTTAGAGTATGTCCTAGCAAAATTTATTTTCTTTTCTTTGAAAAAGGCAATGAATTCTTCCTTCTCTTTAGGTGACAGTGACTATGCCAGATGTATCATATGAGGATGTTTTTCTATGCTCATGTTAATTGGCTATGTCGGCTCTATCAACAATGATGATCTCTCCTGAAAGTGAGTAGGAAGTGCATCAAATATCTCATTTGTAGGCACCTTAGAGAGGTTTTCACCCTTGGATACATCTTTTGTTTTTACTTTTTATGGTTCCAACACTGCCACAATGTGGTTTTCACCATTGAACCTTTTGCATTTTTCCTTTTTAATTATATGACTGAGATATTTGATGTCAGCTTCAGTCATGTTGATACTCTGCTCATTGGTGGAAGACATTACAGGTTCAATAGCATTTAGGTAATAGGCGAGAGCATAGTCATTCTGGAATGTGGGGACTTCACTAGATGCATTGGGGTTCTAGTCTATAAGCTCAGGATGTGTGAGTGAGAGAGTAGTGGCTGGTTTGATTGTATTCATAGTATAGTCATTAAGTTCTTGGACCAGCAATTTGAGACCTATGGTGACCTCATCCATAGGTGTGTTCAAACACCTTAAAGTACGAATGTTAGTGATTGATGACTCTAGGAAACTAGTTGGATCAGACCCATGTGACCTAACCCTAGACGTTTCACCCACTTCGATTTGGTTTTCATAGACATACAGTTGGTCAATGTCTTTATCAGTAGTTGCTTCTAAATGAGAGTCAAACTCATATTCTTTAGAATTAGTGAAACATGGCAAGAGATTCTAGAACTCCCCAACAGTGATAGGGACATACTTGCCTTTATCCTCTGGGTTCTTACACAAATACTCAATACGGAATGACTGACTAGATTCTCCCTTTTTTGAATGATATTTGAGTTGCTTAGTATTGTCCTTAGAAGAGTCGCTAGTATCATCCATGGTGCTAACATGTGGCACAAAGTCATTTGGCTCAACAAAGAATTTAGCGAAATCATAAGGAATAGGATGAGGATAGGAATCTTCATCATTGGATTCTTCCTCTTGAGTATCTAACTCAGTGTGTGACTCATTTTTAGATGAACTCTCAGGTGTTGGTATGAATTTATTTGATCCCAAATGAAAAGGAGCATTCTTAAATCCTAGGCCAATTGTATCATGGTTGCTTCAAGCTCTTGCTTTGATAGGATCAATTAGGCCATTTTTATTACACCCAATAGGGCCAACTCCCTTGTAACCAAAATGCTTCATAAGCCTAAGACCAGGCCCATATTTCTTAGGAGTGATTTCTTGAGCTTTCTCTGTTAGGTCCACTGGAGCCTCTTCTCTATAAAGCCATGCTGCAATGGCTCTATTTTCACTTTCATCTTCTAATGGCACTGTAGCCTTGACAAAAGTGCCATTATACTTGGTCTGAGGTGTCAACATGAATAGCTTCTTTGCCTCTGAAGGTCTCCCATAATGTTGAGGAGACTCTGGGAGAGATGTTAATGGGAGCACTGGTTCAATGTGGTACTCTCCCATGCAAGTTTCTTTCAATTTGAATGACTGTTTGATTTGTTTCAGCTTATTGTCATTATAATTAGTGGATTCACGGTTAGCAGGGAAGAAAGTTTTAGCAGCCTTGAGCATATTGCAAGTATAGCTAGTAGTGGTAGGAATAGTAACTTTGGAACCATGAAATGAGAACTTAATGCATTGATGGTATGTGTATGGTACAACATGCATCTCATGTATCCATGGTTATCCTAATAAGATGTTGTAAGCCAAGGGAATGTTAAGCACCTGACAGGTGACATCCCTTTCTACAGGATCGATGCAAATGTGTAAAACCAAAAGACTTAGAGAATTTCATTCCACTTTGTCATACGCTTTGATAGTGATCTTACGTTGAGGATCAATAGAGTCCTTAGAATAATTCAATTGTCTAAGGAGAACAATAGAGACAATATTTAGGTGAGTGTCATTATCAATGAGTACCTGATGAACATGTGTCTGATGGATCATAACCTCGATATGTAGTGGTTGATTGTGTGGGTGGCTCAGTGAGTTATCATTCTCCTTGGAGAAAGTCATGAGATAAGGCAAGGTCAAGTGACCTACCATGGATTGAAATTGCTCAAGATCAAGATCTTGAGGAACATTTGCCTCTACGAGGGCTTTGTCCAGAATCTTCCTATGAGCAATTGAGATTTTAAATAGCTCAAAGATGAAATCTAAGCATTAGTTCATTTTAATTGATTGAGAACACTATAACTGGTTACTGTTGAGTTTGTTGTGCATTTTGCACCTTTTCCAAATGGACCAGCAAGGGCTTTGTCTTTGTGTTGTTCAAGATCAAAAATAGGAGGCACAGGGCCTTTGAGCACCAACTTGGCATGAGAACATGTGACAGCATTAGCATAGTGTTTTGAGGTGTATTAACCATTGCATTGAGAGTAGGGCCCCTTAAGACAAATGGTGTCTTGGGTTTGTCATCATCTTATTTGCCCTTAATGGTAATAACGTCGCAATATTCAGAATCCATAGGTTCAACCATGTGAAGGACATTGTCATCATTGGAATATGTATAGTTGACCTTACTGTAGGGCTGTGGTTTCAAAGTCTCTCATTTTTCATTAGCTAGGAAAGGTTCTTTGAACGCCTTGTGATCCAATTTTTTGTTATGTCCATCTACCACAAGATCACTAGCATCAATCATGTCCTAGACTTTATGGCACAAGTTTATGCAGTTGCTAGTTTTGTGTCCCTTATTTTGGTGATACTCATAGAATGAGGTTTCATTCCACCATGGTGGATGTGGTTGTGGATCATAGGGACGAGGATTATCCATTGGTGAAATAAGCTTATGTTGTAGCAATGTGTTGTAAACCACGTCCAAAGGTTCTCCCAAGGGTGTATACTCTCGCTTAGGGCTTGTAGCCTAGGAATTTCTCAATTTTTTCTTGGATGTTTTGTTGTTAGGATGAGGGTTCTAAGCATTTTTTGTCACTTTCAAGCCATCTGTGAGATTGAATGCCGCTTTAGCAGGTTTGGGTGTGACATTGTCAACGAATCCATCATGTAAAACTTCTCGGTTCTTGTTGACATGTTTGGTTTTATCCCTGTTGGAAGTGGAACCTTGTTTTATGTCCCTCTAAAGAGTAAGTTCACCTTTCTTGACCATAAATTCCTCGATACAGATAGCCTACGTGATCATTTCTTCAAAGGTATGTGGACCTTGAAGTTGGACTTTATATCCTAAATCAAGTAGGAGGTTATCAGTGAAAATGTCAAGCTTCTCTGTTTATGGAATTTTGTTGGAATACTTAGTGTACAATTGTCTCCACCATTGGAGGAATGTGAGAAAAGGTTCTCCAACTTTCTATTTAAGGTTGCATAGATCTCAAATATTGACAGGGTGTTGTATGTTATGAGAATACTGTTGAACAAATAGATTGGCAATTTTGTCAAATGTTTTGATACCAAGAGGTAAATGTGAGAACCACTCCAAAGCCTAACCACCTAGGCTTCTAGGGAATAAATGCATGAGCTATGTTTGGTTGTGTATAAACTCCATAGCTAAAGTACCAAATTTTCACAAGTGATCTTGGGGATCTGTAGTACCAAAGTACTTGTAATACTTGGGTAGCTCTACGCCTCATGGGAAAGGTAGCATGTTTATGCTTTTGTTAAATGGAAATGAACAAAGAGTGTCCAGTGTGTATTTCTTCATGGGTTTCTCCTTCTCATGCATCATCTGAGCCAGTTGATCTTGCATAATTTTCAATTGTTTTTGGAGTTTAGAAGTCTCAGTTTCTTCTTTAGGCATGATAATGGTTTCCACATCGAAATGAGAGGGTAGCTTAGCTTCCTCTTGGGAAAGTTTGAGAAAGTACTTTTCTTTTTCTTTGTTGAGTAGGATTCCCATGACCTTTTGAAATTTTTTGTCTCTTCAACATTTTGCTATGCGTTCAGGAAGTATTTCCACCTCTTCCTATTCCTCATCAGTGTCATAGTCTTTCTCTTTCTCTTTGTCATTCTTAGGTGGTTCTTGATGTCTACTATGACCACCATGTTCAGGTTCATGATTTTGTTAGTCTAAAAATGGTTTTGACACTTGAGTGTCAACACACTTAACCACCTTTCACATTGAAGCCAAGTACACTGTGTATGCTGAGCCACAGCATGTGCCAAGTCAGGAAATTCAATAAGTGTCGAGCATGATCTTCAAGTGCCGAGTGAAGATTAGGTGCCGAGTAAGTACAGGTGTCGAGCATGATCTAATTACTGAGCATTATTCAGGTGTTGAGTCTTAAAGGATGTCGAGCAAGATAGGAGCATATACAAAAGCTGAGTTATAGTAGATGTTGAGCATCAGGAAGCAGTAAGTGTCGAGTAACTCAAAATCAGCATATGAGTTTGAAACTTCACAAACTTAGATGTAAACCATTTTCATAGCTGACATAAGACAAATCTCAAAAGATTTAAGTGATAAGATCAAATCATTTATATTGCAATCTACATGCAGCCAATAAGAAAAATGGAGAAGGCTTGCAACCAATAAGAGATGTGCAAGGAATAAGCAAAAATCAGAGATTAAATATGGATTGTAGATCCATACCTAACCCTAAGTCTTCAAGTGTCTTTATAAGGAAGATGAAATTAGATTGAGAAGAGAGAGAGCATGAAAAAAAGTGTATAAGGAAGTCTAATATCAGAGAGAAGAGAATCAGATCATAGAGGATCAAGATCAGAGAGAGCAGATCAAGTTCCTGTATTTAGCAATCGAAGGATTTAAGCCATTAGGTTTAACATACCTAATACTCTTTAACCATTGTATTAGAGAGAAAACCCTATGATGATAGGTTAGCTTAGCAGCCATTTTATAGTTCCTTTAATTAGGTGACTAAATCCTTTGACAGGGTGGCACTTCATGTAAAGTGTTTGTAAATCCTTTAACTAGGTCACTATTGATACAGTGTAAAGCCTTTGACAAGGCAGGCCTTTAATAGGGCAGACCATCAGAAGTGGTTAAACATTATTATTGCAGTGATTTTTTGGGTATCATCCCCACCCCAGTTTTACCTTCTTATTTCTGGGTTACCAAACCTTAAGTGTTATGTTGTGATGCATATTGGTTTCTTATGATTGCTTAATATTTATATGCATGCATGTTTATTTCAAAAATATGTTATTAAGGATTTGAAATAGTCGAGCAAGATAGGAGCATATACAAAAGCTGAGTTATAGTAGATGTCGAGCATCAGGAAGCAGTAAGTGTCGAGTAACTCAGAATCAGCATATGAGTTTGAAACTTCACAAACTCAGATGTAAACCATTTTCATAGCTGACATAAGAAAAATCTCAAAAGATTTAAGTGATAAGATCAAATCATTTATATTGCAATCTACATGCAGCCAATAAGAAAAATGGAGAAGGCTTGCAACCAATAAGAGATGTGCAAGGAATAAGCAAAAATCAGAGATTAAATATGGATTGTAGATCCATACCTAACCCTAAGTCTTCGAGTGTCTTTATAAGGAAGATGAAATTAGATTGAGAAGAGAGAGAGCATGAAAAAAAGTGTATAAGGAATTCTAATATCAGAGAGAAGAGAATCAGATCATAGAGGATCAAGATCAGAGAGAGCAGATCAAGTTCCTGTATTTAGCAATCGAAGGATTTAAGCCATTAGGTTTAACATACCTAATACTCTTTAACCATTGTATTAGAGAGAAAACCCTATGATGATAGGTTAGCTTAGCAGCCATTTTATAGTTCCTTTAATTAGGTGACTAAATCCTTTGACAGGGTGGCACTTCATGTAAAGTGTTTGTAAATCCTTTAACTAGGTCACTATTGATACAGTGTAAAGCCTTTGACAAGGCAGGCCTTTAATAGGGCAGACCATCAGAAGTGGTTAAACATTATTATTGCAGTGATTTTTTGGGTATCATCCCCACCCCAGTTTTACCTTCTTATTTCTGGGTTACCAAACCTTAAGTGTTATGTTGTGATGCATATTGGTTTCTTATGATTGCTTAATATTTATATGCATGCATGTTTATTCCAAAAATATGTTATTAAGGATTTGAAATAGTTAAAAGGCTAGTTCTTCTTATTCACACCCCCCCCCCCCCCCCCCCCCCCCTCTCAGAAGCATTCTTTCCAACAAGACAATCCAAAAATTGGTATTAGAGCATAGTTTCTCTCAAAGAGAAGCCTAACAACTTGGAGGAAAAGATCTAAGGATGGAAGTTTTCAAACTTGGAAAGATCATTGAAAACCAGGTGATAGATGTTCATCTCGCTCTACAAAAGGTAGAAGAAGCTAGAGTGGAATTAAGAAAATATTTAAAAAGAAGAAAGGAGATAGCCATAGCTGAAAATGACATACACTACAAGGAGATTGACACCACACAAGTGTTTTCCAATGGAGACACTAAAGAATTTGATGCAGCAATAATAGAACTGATGAAGAAAAATGAAGCTCAAGCAAATGAGATAAGATCTCTCAAGATGGAACATGAATCACATGCCATAATGTTATGTGAAATTACTAAACAAAAGAAAAAAGAAGTCGAGGACAGAGTCATGATGGAAGATGACAAAAGAAATCTTGCAAACGGACTACAAGAAAAGAGTACTAAATTAACAAGGATTTCAAACATGCAGAAGGATACACTTGCTCAAATGATGAACCTTCATCATGAACTTAATATGAAATATATTGAGATCTTTACTTTGAAGATCCAAAATCAACAATTACAGAATGAACTGAACAGAGAAAAGGAGATAGCAAAAAATCTCAACAAGTCAAACGAAGCCATAAAGTACTTTGAACAGTTGCTGAAATTCCCAAGATCAACTCATGATACGTCAAGGCTTGGATACAATAGCACTAAGGTTGGTGAATCATCAAAGAGTGTTGAGCAAAGAAGTGACAAAGGTAAGGATTCTAAACCCACTTGTCATTACTGTAATAAAAAGGGACATACTGCTAATATTTGTAGGAGTAGAAGAATCAATCAGCCAAATAAAAGCAAGAGTTACTGTCACAAGTGCAAAATGCAAGGACATAACAAGACTGTAAATCCAAAACCCCAAGAACTCAAAGATTTGATGGACATTGTCATAACTACAAGAAATATGGACATAGGGCATTTGAATGTAGATCAAAGCCCATGTGGACATTAAATCAACCAGTAAAAGGGAATGAAAGCCACTACCATTGGGATTATAATACCAAGTACAGTTGTCACTATTTTCAGGAATATGGACATACACCCTAGAATTGCATAAGAACACATTTCAAGGGAAACTATAAAAGATGGTTGAGCCAAACTACATGTTTCGATTGCTTGAAAACTGGTCATACCAGCAAGAACTGTCCTACAAGGTCCAAAGCACCAAATACTGAAGCCAACAAAGGAAAATAAAAGATTGATGTCATAAAAGGACAAATGAATAAGACTTGGAAGAAGAAAGATAAGTGCAGTACATCAAGCAAAGGGATCACTTCATCTAACGGGTCAAGTGATCACACTTCATCAAACTAAGCATAAGGAAGATATATGGGACGGATATACAAAGATATATCATACATCAGTCCCAAGACAAAGAAGCACTGAAAAGAAGAATTAAGCATAAGATAAGATGCTAAGACTAAAATTCAAACAATGATGCAAAGTCATCCTTGAATGCTGAGTAAAACTGCTTTGGATTCTGAGTTAATTAGCAAAGTTAGTAGATGTCGAGTAAGCATAGCTGCCGAATGGATGTTGAGTGATAGGTGTAGGTACCAAAATGCATTAAATGCAAAAGTTTCTTCTGTCATTTAAAAGTAAAATTCAAATTCATTCTTGAAACATTCAAACAAAGAGCGATTATTTTGAGCATGTCTGAGCGATTTTCAAGCTTTCAACCAGTGACTAGCAGCAATTCAGCATCTACCCAAGCGATCAAAGTATCTATCCAAGTATTTCCTTCAAGTGTCGAGTTTTATAGTTTGAAATTTTTTGCTTTAAATTGTTGAAACTGTAGTTTGGATACAAATGGAAACAAGCTCAAAAATGACCCAAGAGAAAATAAGTCATGAAATTCAACTTGTCAGCAACGAAGTAAAGCAACTTGAGTTTAGACCAATACCAGAGGTTGCATACAAAATTGATCCCGTTGGTGCCCTATCCGCCATCCCTAAAAAAGTTGTTATGGTTCAGGATGTGCAAAAATGCTATAATTGTAAAATAGGGGCCATAGGAGATTTGGAAATCTTTAATGCCTATGACAAACTCTGTGATAATGGTATTCTGAAAGAATAGTTTTCTATCATAGAAAAGAAGGGTTTAACCAAAGCCCTAGTCTTTCCAATAGTATTCAAAAATGAGTGGATACGCATTATACTCAGCAGAATCCATGATGGATCATTTTGGTTAGAACAAGGGCAAGTCAAGATTACCAAGAAGATGGTTCATAGGGTTACTGGCTTTCCAACCCTAGATCAGCCAAAAACCTTGAGAAGCAAAACGAAGGAAATAATTGAGAAGAACACAGGAGCAAAGTGGAACAATAGAGGCATGACTATAGACACCATAACTGATCCCCTTTTAGATTTTTTTGTAAGGATCATATCACATAAGTTTTACCAATCTAGCAGGTTAAATAGTGTACCCTACATAGCAGTAGATGTGGCACATAAACTTGTAAAGAAAGATCACACTTATGATCTTGCAGAGCTCTTGTTGCAATAGATTAATGAAAATCTTGTAGCTATTAGAAAATCTAAGGGAGCATAGTGCAAATTTGGTTCAGTGTTGGTTTTTATGTTCTTCTATGTAATGAAGGAATTTCCTTCATTTGGAAAAGTCAATTGGAGTCAAAATAAAACCATTGTTGATCAAATTAATGATTTCATTTTACAAATGGGAGATAGATTTGACAATCAAATGTCTATCTATTTTGAAGATTTCAAAAATACAATGAAGAACAGAATGAGGATACCAGTCTCACTGGTAGAAAAGCATATAAATGACATATGTTTTCTTGTTGATATTGATTACACCTACATTCAAGCAGTCCTTCAAGATGGCTTAGACCATTAGGATATGAGCTTGATGTTGACCAAGCTTCTGCAACCATCATAGCTTTACTTGTAGAGTAAATGGACAAATTTTCCAAGGCATTTGGGACATATGACACTGTAAAATCAAGAGTTGTTACAGAACTCAAGAAAGCCTTAGCAGTAAAGAAAAAGGACAAGTTGGTAAAACAGATAAAGAAGAAATTTGGTGTTGAAGAATCAAGTGCAACAAGTGAAGAAGAAGAGATTAGTGAAGGAGAAGAAGAAGGTGAGCTAGAACAAGGACCACTTGAAATGCCTCAAAGACAAGGAGAAGAAAAAGATGAGAGTGCCAAGGAAACAAAAACCAAGGAAGCACCCATCAGAGGTAGAGTCATTAAAAGGAAAACAAAGACCTCTCCTACTTCTCAGCGCCCACCAAGGAAAGCTACTATGAAAATGTCAAAGAAGCCAACAACCAGAGCTACAACAAGGACCTCTTCCCAGAAGGCTAAAGAGGAAGCCACAAAGAAGAAAAACACAAAGGCATAGGAAGAGCCAAAGAAAAGGAAAAGATATGTTGCCCAAACTGATACTGATGAAGAAGATTAGATTAAAGAGGTAAGTCCTAAATATTCAATTGATATATTATGTAAGAAGATTAGGAATGGAGACATAAATGAAATGAAAAAGACTGATTACAATAAGTTCAGTAAAGAGGAACAAAATAGCATAGAAGAATCAATCTATGCATTTATGGCACAGTTCAAGTATACACCTCTTGAACTAGATGGAAAATTGCCAAAGGAATTGTCTAAAATTATAGAAGACAAATGGAATTTCTATCTAATGATGGAGAAAGAGATGAGGGAATCAACCCTAGCAAACTTACTGCCTGATTTGACAAAAGAACAGGTAACTCAAGTAGTCAAAAGGCATAACAAAAGGTTTACACCCAAATATAGGGCATTCTCCATCCTGCAAAACAAAATTGAAGAAGTTGTGCAGAGAACAACAAGAGTATGGAAAAACTTGTACAAAACATTTGAAGATGTTCTTGAAGAGATATACAAAGAAGCTACTACCAAACCCGAAGAAAGGAGGAAGAGGAGAGAAGACAAAATAGAAGAAGAGAAAAAGGTTGAAGAAGAGGAAAATAAGAAAGAAAGAGAGGAGGAAAGAAAAGATGAAGAAAAAGGAACTGATGAACAGAAAAATGTGCAAAGCACACATCTTTCACCTCCTAGCTCTCCTCACTCACCTACCACACCTG
Source organism: Cupressus sempervirens (assembly GCA_028749045.1). NCBI lineage: Eukaryota > Viridiplantae > Streptophyta > Pinopsida > Cupressales > Cupressaceae > Cupressus > Cupressus sempervirens. The sequence continues at coordinate 514,479,568 of CM053791.1, forward strand.
CAAAAATCATAAAGATTAAGGATGTTGTTGATACTACATGTCAAAACATCAATCCATTAACTGCAGTGGATCTTACTAAGATCCTAGACCAAACAAATCTACAAGCACAATTGTGTACAAATCCCATATTGGTCAGTGTGGATAATCTTCAAAAGTCAGTAGAAAAACTCAAAGAGGTCAAGGTTCCATCGCAACAACCACCTCAAATCATTTAAACTACTGGGCTTACATTTCTACCACCTCCGTCACCACCAAGATTAGTCACTCAAACTCATCAGGAGCCAAGTGCAACAATAAAGGTAATCACAGGGACAACAACTTAGAGAGTGAATACACCTCCAGTAGCAGTAACACAACAAGAAGAAGACAAGCAAGAAGAAGAGGAGAAGGAAGAAACCCAAAATAAAGAGTAGTCTGCAATACAAACTTTGGTTGAATTACCAAAAACAAAAACTCCCACAAAAGCCAGTCATGAGCAGAGTACTGAAAAGATAATTTTATATGCCAATACACCAAGTTCAAGTTCTACAAGGGTAGCCAGGACCATACATTATGGTATTCCTGAGCTTGATGAAGAAATCAAAATACCCTATTATGATTCAAGCACTCTTAATGACAAGAAAATAAATGAAATACAAAGTGCATTGGATAAGAGGAGGAGACAAGAGGCAATGAGAAAAGACTACAAATACAAGCAAGCACTGAATGAAATAAAAGATATATTCATGGATGCTTTTAGTCTTCAATCTCCAGATGCAAACAGGCCAATACTTGAGCAATTATCTGATATAGTTGACCAAGTAAATAATGAAGACCATGATACTAATGCAAAACTATTGGAATTGTTAGAAAAGAAATTTCTATCCAAAGTCAACCAGAAAATAGCTAATAACATAATTTTGGGACAGGTTGACCTAGCCAAGAAATTGGAAAATGTAAAAAGTGTATTAGGGAACATATTTTCCCTTTGCAGCAAATTGTGTAATTTTTCCAGGTTCACACACAAAATAAATCAAAAAATTTTGAACCTTGAGAGTAAATTAAAACTCTCTAGCATGAAACTACCCTCAGATCTTACACAGAGTGAAAAGCAATTTTCTCATACATTACACACTCAGAGGGAATTAGCTACATTATTAGCAGAAGAGGCCACTATCAAAGAAAAGTTGATGCAAATTCAAGCCTCCATTACTCCTCACTTAGAAGTATTGCACAAGAAGCAAATGTATGCAAAAATAGTCCTGAAGAAGGATCCTAATATTTCTACACATGAAGGATTGGTTGATCTCACAACAGAGCTTGCCATCCAACAAAAGTCATTAGATATTGCCTTAAATAATTGGGATGCAGCTCTCCAAATACTCCTTGAGGTAAAAAAGACATTTTTGGCCAAACATGGCATTACTATTTAGGACCCTTTGACATAAGTATCAAAAAGGGGAAGATAAGTCTAACGGGGAGATAATCTGTTGAAGATATATTAAAAAGAACATTAAGCATAATGGCACAAGACATTGGCATGATCAACTCAAGGGGAGTCACATTTTTTATTAAGTTACACATTTTTGATAAACCTCTGTGTACATATCAAGCAAATCAAAAAGCGTACTCATAACATTAGATAAATATCACTTAGTTAAGTGTTTTTGACACTCATGTCAAAGGGGGAGATTGTTAGTCTAAAAATGATTTTGACACTTGAGTGTCAACACACTTAACCACCTTTCACATTGAAGCCAAGTACACTGTGTATGCTGAGCCACAGCATGTGCCAAGTCAAGAAATTCAACAAGTGTCGAGCATGATCTTCAAGTGCTGAGTGAAGATTAGGTGCTGAGTAAGTACAAGTTTCGAGCATGATCTAAGTACCGAGCATTATTTAGGTGTCGAGTCTTAAAGGGTGTCGAGCAAGATAGGAGCATATACAGAAGCTGAGTTACAGTAGATGCCGAGCATCAGGAAGCAGTAAGTGCCAAGTAACTCAGAATCAACATATGAGTTTGAAACTTCACAAACTCATATGTAAACTATTTTCATAGCCGACATAAGACAAATCTCAAAATATTTAAGTGATAAGATCAAATCATTTATATTGCAATCTAGATGTAGCTAATAAGAAAAATGGAGAAGGTTTGCAACCAATAAGAGATGTGCAAGGAATAAGCAAAAATCAGAGATTAAATATGGATCGTAGATCCATACCTAACCATAAGTCTTCAAGTGTCTTTATAAGGAAGATGAAATCAGATTGAGAAGAGAGATAACATGAAAAAAAGTGTATAAGGAAGTCTAATATAAGAGAGAAGAGAATCAGATCATAGAGGATCAAGATCAGAGAGAGCAGATCAAGTGCCTGTATTCAGAAATCAAAGGATTGTAAGCCATCAATTTTATCATACCTAATACTCTTTAACCATTGTATTAGAGAGAAAATCCTATAATGATAGGTTATCTTAGCAGCTATTTTATAGATCCTTTAACTAGGTGACTAAATCCTTTGACAGGGTGACACTTCATGTAAAGTGTTTGTAAATCCTTTAACCAGGTCACTATTGATACAGTGTAAAGCCTTTGACAGGGTAGGCCTTTAATAGGGTAGACCATCAAAATTGGTTAAACATTATTACTGTAGTGATTTTGTGGGTATCATTCCCACCCCAGTTTTACCTTCTTATTTTTGGACGGTTTTTGGTTTACCAAACCTTAAGTGTTATGTGGTGATGCATATTGGTTTCTTATGATTGGTTAATATTTATATACATGCATGTTTATTCCAAAAATATGTTATTAAGGATTTGAAATAGTTAAAAGGCTAGTTCTTCTAATTCACCCCCCCCCCCCCCCCCCCCTCTCAGAAGCATTCTTTCCAACAAGACAATCCAACAATTTGTAGGAACGTGTTCAATTTTAGTGTGTTGTGTTTCAAAAGGTCCTCTAAAAAAGGAATCAGACATCGTGTTTAGTGATGCAGGACCTCTACCTATCTTACTGTCCTCTTGATACAAAGTATTCCTAATTTTTTGCAAGTTTATGGAAAATGTTTGCCGAACCCGAGGTGACCTGGCAAGTGAGGGAGATCGTGAAGATGCCTCACTAGTTGAACTAGACATAGATTGTGTAATGAAAGGCAAGTGACCTCTACGACCCCTAGCATGACCACATCTAAGGTTATGAGGTTAAAACACATTTCCACTCCTTGTCGCTATAGTTATAGATGAGGGAAAAGAGCAAAAACCTAGACAAGTACTACACTAAGATTGGGTCTCAATAGGGTAGGACAAGAATGTCATATACTAAGGCATGAGTAGTTTGATTTGAAGGTTAGAAAAGCCAAAGGTTATGACTATCCTAACACAGAGTATGACAAGAATTTAAGAGATGAAGACAAAAAATAACTCAAGAGATGAGACTAGTCAAAGTACTAGACACAAGTATTCAACTAAGCAAAGTGCCGCTATTTTAGGACTATTTTCAAATAGAAAAGGATAACTCAGTGCAGGAAACTAACTGATTTGACATTTTTAGAGTAGGATTTTGTGTGAAGATTCTTTGCAAGCTATGCAAAGAAATTCAAAAGGTCACGTAAAGACTCATGATAGTGGTTTAATTTCACAGAAAAAAATTTTACAGGTCACGTGAAGACTCATGACAGTGGTTTAATTTCACGCGAGAAAGTTTTCCAGGTCATGCGAAGACTCATGATAGTGGTTTAATTTTGCATGGGTATATGAAGATCTCGCACAAAGACCTAAACAAGCCCGCATGAAAAGATAAATTCTTGCACAAAAAAGTACAAGTCTGTGCAAAAATCAGGACCAAATTAACAACAGCGTTGGATTTTGAAGAGATTGTCAGACTGTTCGAACAGATTGTTGATTCATTTGGCAAATTTTAGATAGATAGCAAGGTTGATTTTCAATTTTTTAAAAAACATTTGGTTTTGAACAAGGCAAGTGTTTTCAACAAGATACAGGAAGCAAGCAGTACTCAAATACAATCCAACTAAGGTCAAAGAAACTCAGAGGGATAGGGGAGTCTTGACTTTCAGTTTGTTTGAGCAAGTTTGGACATGTTTAGGACTTGATAAAAAACACGCTTTTATCCCTAAAAAAAAATTGGTAGAGAAGGAAAAACCTTTGTCCCACATCTTATGTGCATGCATGTACCTCACACAGCTGTGTCACCCCCTATAGGGTGCTCGTATTTTTGGTATATTCAAAGGACTCAATAGTATACATTGAATGAGCACCCACCTTCAAACATCCAGTAGCATGCCTATGGTGAGTTCTACAGGAGAGATTCTTCCCCCTCCTTGCACAAAGATTATGCCTCCTTTCAAAGGTGAACTGGGTGGCTTCTAACTAAGAGGTTTTTATTGGCTTCTATTCAAATTAATCCTCGGTGGCTCCGCAAGCGGAGTTGAGGCTAGTAGCCCACACCAGCATCTAAAAGTGCACACTACTTGCTTAGCAAGGTAGGGGCTGGTGCCGACCAGTGCACAAACAGAGCTTCCCCTTGATATGCGATATCAAGAATTAAGGGGAAGAAATTAATCTGACTTTGTAGTCTTTCACTCTACAAAGCATCTTGATTATAGTGAGTTGGAATCTCTAGTGAAAGGAGTGTGCTCACTTGAGTCATTTCTAGAGGTTGGATCACTCTGGCAGGCCCTCTAAAGGATTGACTCGAACTGGTGGTTTGATCATAAGGGTCAAAGTTTCTGATTTCCCTCAAGGGGAAAGAGCTTACTCCTCTACCTTACTTTCTCACCCAAACATGCAAAACAAGTTAATTACCAACTTAGCTTAATCAATCCCACCTTGGCCTATTCCAAGACTTTGATTACTTTAAAGGAAATCATCATCCCTTCATTAAAGGCTTCGTTTGGTAGAACCACTAAGTTGCTTGCCTCTATTAGAATGTCATCTTTCGAAAGCGTCTAGGTTTTTAATTCACCCTTGGTCATGACTTCCAAGTGGTGAAGAGCATAATCTCCTATTCTTTCATCTTGCACCCTAAGAAGTTCATAAGCCCTAATTAATCTAGTTTGAAAAACAAGAAAATAAGACACTATTTTGTGGGTTTGAAAATTGGTCTTCGACAAATGTATCTTTGACAGCGTCCTACAAGAAAATCGTTAGTCCATGTTTGAGTGGGTTGTATGAGGAATCTTTGATAAATAATCTTGCAAAAAACAATTAAGCTACAAAAAATAGAGAAACAAAGTAACACAAATTCCAAGAAAAGTACGTTAAGAAGATTGAATAAATTGCGAAATAAAAATGCTTGAAACAAAATCTGTTGTTACAAGATCTTGCGCAAAATTCGACAGAGCTGTGCGAAATCTTTTTACGACCCGTGTGAAGAAATAAGGTGCCACGTGAAAGTTCACGTGCTCGGGCACTTTCTAGCTCAAATCGAAAATAATCTTTGCATGAAGATTTAGAATCCTCATGCAAAAATGGATTATCTCGCATGAAGATTCCTAAACCTGCATGGAACTGTATGGAACTATACAGATAGAGAGCTTGAAAACTAATTTAAAAAGTGTAGAAAAGGCTTGAGAAATTGATTTTCTTGGCCCCACGGTGGGCATCGAAAATGTATGCGTGAATTGTGGCCTATACTAACACACACACTTCAACACAGTCATTGTATTCAAATTCATCCTAGAATGAACATGAGATTGTTCACCCAAGATTTTCCCTACAAGCCAACCTATTGCCTCCTATCTAAAGTGATTTTGCCTATTAATATCCTTAGAATCAAGGTGCAAGTAACCAGACCCTCTAAGAACAAAGGATTTGATATGCAACTAATCTATGTGAGAATGCAAAGTAATCTATGATGAGATATGCATTTAATCTAAGAACAAGTAAATGAAACTAGATTAATCATATGCATATTATACTAAATGAAATTAAACTAAGGATGCAAATGTATGAAAAATATGAGCAAATGTGAGTATTAATTTCAGTAGCACTTTGATAGCAATTCAATTCATCATCTCAAAATGAAGAAATGAGGGTCTCTTAAATAGATTTTCCTAGAATCCATCAATGGTTGAGATCGATTTCAATCAACGGTCAAGATTGAAGATGAGGTTCAGTTAAGGTGGAAGATTCCCAAAATTAAAGGGAGTTAACTAACTCAGATCTGAGTGTAAGATTTAGTCAACTCAGACAAACTTTAGTGTGAAAGCAAGTGATCTGGGTCACTTCTAATTTGATCAGTAGTTATCTAAGAATTTCCATTTTTGAACTGAAGAGAAGAATTAGAAAGAATATTTAATTTAATAAAATGAGATATGTTCTCATAAATAGATTATTTACTTAATTAAATAATTTTATTTAATTAATTAGAGACACTTTTCTTATTTAATTAAATAACTTCATTTAATTAATTAGGAATGATTTCCTATTTAATTAAATAATTTTTCTTAATTAATTAGAAATAGCTTTTCTATTTAATTAAATAATTTCATTTAATTAATTTAAATAGGCATATTTATTAAATTAAATAAATTTAATTCCATAGTACATTAGCCTTAGGAGATAATTTAATTTAATAAAGTATGAATACTTTAGATTAAATTAAATTGAATATTGGTTTAACGTGGCTAATATAAGTGCATACTATAGGGATTAAATAATGAATATGATGAATACATATTAGGGTTTTTTGTATTTGACAATTAAGTCAAGTAGCAAAAATCAGAATGAGAATTGCCTATTAGAATAGGTCTTAGGATTGATCAGAATAGACCAGAATTAGTATAATGGAACTGAGCCAATTTTGGGGTATTACATTTTGCCCCTCTTTGAATGAATGTGCAAGCAGCATGTTGAATTCAAAGAAAAATCAGAAAGCATGATACGAAAATGAGATTGGTCCTGAAGTTGATGATACAGAGACCAATTGGTAAGCTTTTAAGGACCGTCTCTAGAACAAAGCTTAATCCCAAAGAATCCAAGTAGAATACCTAGATACCTAAAATTGATAAGCATATAAAATATTTCTTCAGAATGAAGTTTAACCTTTAAGGATCCAAATAGAACGTCTAGATACCTGAGATTGATAGCATTTAAAAGATCATCTCCAGAATAGAGCTTAACCTTTAAGGATCTAGATAGAACGCCTAGATACCTGAGATTGAAAGCATTTAAAAGATTATCTCCAAAACAAAGCTTAATCTTTAAGGACTACAACTTTATGTTCATTAATCCTTGCCAAAACTAGACATGTTGTAAAACTACCCACTATCTCATCATTAGATCTATAAGTAAAACTATAGTCAAAAAGTTTCTCAATAAAGACTTTGATGATACTTCTTATAACTAACTCTTCCATAGGTTTGAGGATATGGTTCCATCTCTTAGGGTTGAAGGGACTTAAGAAATCTATTTCCCTCATTCCAAACATTTGAAAATGTGGATGTTTGGCTCCATGGTAAGCATAGACACATTATTAAAAAACTAAGGAAAATAGAAAAGGACTAAATAAGAAGTTAAATGCCTCGAAAGATCTAAAGCCAATAAATATCATAATGATTCATAAAAACCAACTAATGAAAATAGTGACTATACCATTAAGGCTATAAACAAATTGAGAGAAATGAAAATAAGAGAAGGTGAAACAGATATCTATAACCAACTAAAAAAGCCAAAAGCCCTTAAGTCCCTTACTAGGATAAAATTATAAGTAATGATAGAGTCTTCTCCAATTTGAAGTTGTAATGTCTTGCCTTAATTGCAGAAGGGTATATGATAACATATAATCATAACACTATAAGGAATATAAGAAAAAAAGTTAAGGTAGATAGGAAGAAGTATAATTCCAAAGGGAGAAAGAGCATCATGTGTGTGTGTGTGTGTGTGCATATATACACATGTGTATATATACATATGTAGATGTGTATATATGTATATATGTATGTATGTATACATCTATATATAAATATCTATATATACATATATACATGATGCTCTTTCTCCCTTTGGACATCTACTTCTTCCTATCTTCCTTAACTTTTTTTCTTATATTCCTTATAGTGTTATGAGTATATGTAATCATATACCCTTCTCCAATTAAGGCAAGCCAATAGACTCTTCTCCAATGTGAAGTTGTATTGGCTTTCCTTAATTGGAGAAGGGTATATGATTACATATAATCATAACACTATAAGGAATATAAGAAAAAAAGTTAAGGCAAATAAGAAGAAGTAGATGTCCAAAAGGAAAAAGAGCATCATGGATATATATATATATATATATATATATATATATATATATATATATATATATATATATATATATATATATATATATATATATATATAGTGTCACACCCATCTCAAGAACCTAAGAGAAATTAACCTATTATGTTATAATGTTTACTAGACTATTTTTTTAAACAAGATACATGAATATATAAATGCATCAGTTGAATAGAAGTCTCCAAGATAAGAACAAGAATGGTACAACTACATCAATAGAATAGCCATCATCAATAGTGTCAATCTATAGGGGAAACCAAATGGTAAGAAGTCACTACCTCTTGACTTCAAGTACCCTAGTTAAGTCCACTCCCATTGTACATGGGAGACAATGTACAATCCACACATGGATATCATATCACAAAATAAAATCCTAGGCAAGGAATCTTGAAACCTCTTGCTACCTCAAGAGTACCACAAATTATTAATAGAGAAAAGGTAAACAATGTTGAAATGACAATCAACCAATACCAAAACCACCATATACCAAAGTTAAAAATAAGACACCAAGTCCAAATCAAGTATCAAAAACCAAAGAGATATAACCATTGAAAGAACATAAACTTCTAAATCAAATGCTAAATATCTTTGAACAATAATAAACAATGAATAATTGATTATCATCAATAAGTATCAACCACCAACAATAAATAAACCCACCAAAGTAAAATAAAAAATCTATATAGTAGACTCAAACTACATAATAGGAAGTGTCATCACATGGTCAAACTACTTGAGTTACCCTAGACAAGTCTCTCACTAGACCTTCAACCCTCAAGCATTGAGTTACCTTGGTTTGATTACTCTGGACCCCAAACCCTCAAAATGACACATGCAAAACCATAATAACTTCTTCATAAGATGAAAAATACTAGTCACACCTCTCAATAGGTATCATTTTATTCCTATCTTTAGCATGTACAAGCACTCAAGGCATGGGTGGGGCAAAATCTCTATTTATCTTTTTAATGTGTGTCTAAATATTTTAATTACTATATTATTACTTATTACAAACTTAAAATAGGTTACCTTGGCACTGACGACTTTAGGCCCTAGACCCCTATTGTAAGCCACCCCCATAGAATGCACCTAGACAAAATTTCATAATCTCGCAAACCACAATTGTTTCCCATACCAAAAAATAAATAATAATTGAATTCAATTCCATGAAAATCAACTGAAAATGATATTGATTCTCAAAAATCATGTCATCATAAATGCTCATCAAACATAAAAGCTCATAATGATCAACTCCAAATTGAACCATAAATACCTCACCACATCTAGTAAAATAACTCATCATAAAGTAAATATTACAAGCCTCTCATACACATCCTAGTTTTACCAAATAAACAACCCAAAAAAAACCATCATGGAATAAATATCACAAGACTCTAATAAAACATAAAGAAAAATATAAGGTTTCAACCATACAGTTCAATTCAATTTCTTTCAATAGTTTGATCCAGACATAAAGCTGTGTTCAAATATAGTACTATGCATATTTTCAAATGAGAATATTTTCTTTGTAATTAAATATCTCACAATAAATGATAATAATGATCATTCACTACCAAAATTGATTAATTGATACTAACAATAATGGTACATTGATACTCATCATTAACATTTACAACAACAATGATATTGACTAATTCACATAAACATATTTTAATATAAAATGATCTTAGATTAATTTATTTTAGATAATGTAAGTAAATCTTAAATTGATAAAAACTGCCAGCATTTTTTCCTTACAAACACCCATAGAATTTTAGGGATTGGTTGGATGAAAAAACTCCAAGGCAATAATAGTGGCATAAAAAAATTTAATTATATATTATTTTATTTTATTTTATTTGTAAATGTTATACCCTTTAGAATGGGTGTTATGCCCTTAGGTAGTCATGAATTCCCAATGGGAGGTGTGGTCTTCTTATGACAATTGTACATATGCTTGTGCAGGCCTCAAGGGCACAACCTCCCCTGATTAAATTTTATATATATATATATATATATATATATATATAGTTGGAAATATAAGAGTAGTAATTGAGAGGGGAGGGGTAAATCAGTTACTACTAAAATAAATCCTAGATCCCTTAGATGTCAAATAAAATTCAGATTGATAAAATTGATTACTGCTGATACTCGGTAAGCATACAAAAATTATTGTAACTAAGTAAATGTAGAGTGTGATTATCTTTAGCAGATCTTAAGATGTTATCAGTAATTACTTGCAAGCATGAAAGAAATAACATGAACACAAAAGACACCAAGATTTAACATGGAAACCCAATTTGGGAAAAACCACCAAATATAACTAGTTACTATTTTTCACTCTTCTAAAGTAAGCCCTGTTAGGAGCCAACCCTATTAAAGGTTGCAAAACACAATATTAGGTGTGACCCTATTAAAGGATTTAATCACCCTATTAGGAGTGGCCTTGCAAGAGGTCTTGAAACAATTCAATGGAATTGCCACCTTCTTAGAGGATTCACAAATGATTGTTAAACCAACTCTATTAAGAGATTTTAGATCACTGCTATAATGGTTAGAGAGTAACAATTAAATGACCTAATTGTGATGCAACTGAATTTCTAAGTACAGATCTTTGTTTTGGTCCATAGTTGATCCTTTTTTATTGAATGATATTTTTCTACTCCACAATGATACCTGCTTATCCTTCAAGTTCACTTCCTCTCTTATCATTTTCATTTGACTTGCATCTCACACTTTGAAATCACAATATGACCTTTTACTTATACCTTACAGATTATCAAGTTGGCTCAAATAAAAATTAGAATAACCAATATTCATCAGCACAATCAACTAGAATCAATAGGTAAAATAATTAAGCTTTACATGCCAAAATAAGAAAATCCTTTGATAGCCAACCCAGCTCTGTAGAAACTAATTATGAAGCAATTTCTTGTGTTAACCAATAGAGGCTCAGTTAACATTACGAACTTACAAAATTCTTTTGGTAACTGAGTGAACTTGGTTAATACTGACTTTGTTCAACTTTCCCTTCGTTAACTGATTGAGTTCAATTAACACTCTTTTCTATAAAACTTCATTTGACGCCTGAGTGAGCTCGGTAGATAACCTTCTATATAGAGTAAACTTAGGAATGCTCAGTAGACTAGGAAAACTATCTTCACTGACCAAATGAGCTCGACATGCACTGACTAGAAAATGATATAACATTTGTGTAACATTAAAGACAACACACAATTAATCAATTGTATCCAACTATATATATATATATATATATGTATATATATATATATATGTATGTATATACATATATGTATGTATATACATATATGTATGTATATACATATATGTATGTATATACATATATGTATGTATATACATATATGTATATATATATGTATATACATATATATATATATGTATATACATATATATACATACATATATGTATATACATACATATACATATATGTATATATATATATATATGTATATGTATATATATATATATGTATACGTGTATATATATATATATGTATATATATATACATATATATATACATATACATATATATATACATGTATACATATATATGTATGTATATATATGTATATATATATCTATACATATATGTATATATGTATATATGTATACACACACATATATATACATACATATATATATGTATGTAGATATAGTATACATATATATATATATACATACATATATATATATATGTAGATATATATATGTATACATATATCTACATACATATATATATGTATGTATATATATGTGTGTATATATATCTATACATATATATACATATATACATATATATACGTATACATACATACATACATACATACATATTTGTGTGTAATAGTAAAATTGCCAACAACCAACCTATTCATTTTTTTCTTGCTAATTCATGGATCGAATTTGAAAAAATACATGTTTTAAATTTGAGGGAAAATAAACGATTTTATAGATTAAATTAACATTAAAAAAAAATTGTTAAACATTAGTTGGTTTAATTATTTATTTTCTCCATTTTTTCTCTATTGAATTTTCTAATATTAAAAGGGTTTTTAAAATAATACAATCTTGATAATTTTATAGATTTCTGTATAGCTTCCCCAAATCTATTGATTTCTCAATCAAGTTTTCCACTAAGGTGATCAAACAAGTGTTTCCTTTCCAAATCCTAAAAACATATTTCCTAAGCCAAAAATTAATACAATAAATCAGCAATTCAATTTGCAAGCACAAAAAAAAAATTGAGTAAACATATCTTTTCAAATGGAATTTTACAAAGGGTTTTTTCAAACCCTGTTACAAAACCAACACCTAAAATCTGAGACAATCTAGTTAACTTATGTAGTCCAAAATATTCTTGAGCTTTTAGAAATTTCTTTAACTTTGATCCACTCATTTTCTCTCTCAAAACCTATGTGCACTAAATGAACCAAAAAGCCTCTAATAAAGAGCCCTAACCCTACTTAGGGTTTCTAATCTCTAATTTTATAACAAGAACCTCACTTTCAATTAAATATTAAATAACTTAATTTATTAATTATTCCATGCACTTTTTAAATTAAAATGTTATATTATTTCCTTTGTCAATTTATTTATTTATGCAAATTATTTTTTTAAAGTATAATTATTATTTTAATTAATAATAATATTGAAAGCCCACTAAGACAAGAGCCTGCGACATTATGGTAAGTTGTGAACCTCTTATCTGGGAGGTCTAAGGTTTGAGTATACTAGAAGTTAACACATAATATTAATTAATCTTAATAAATAATAATAAAATGATAAATAATCTAGGCTTTGACCCATTACCTATCAAAAGATATATATATATATATATTGAAAGTCCACTAATTATGTACAACTCTAAATTAATTATTATTAATTAAATAATAATGATAAATTTTATATTTAATCATTAATATTTTAACTCTCTTTTAACACTTTCAAATTTAGACTTTTGAATTAAGCCCTTTTAAATTAAAGCAAATACTTAATTAATCCCTAATTAATTAAATATCATCACATTTTAATGATTCTTTTTAATTTAATAATATTTAATAATTATAATAACATAGGATTATTCAAGTGTCACACTAAAATAGTTTACCAAGTAAATCACATCACCAAATCTACATAAATACAATATAAGCAAAACTGACTTTAAAAACACAATCAACAACATGCACAAAGTCAAACTCGTGAGTTTGAATAGGATAGTCAACCAAATACATCTCCTCCTTCCCAAGACAATAATTAGGCTTAGGTTGGGATTTAGACCTAAACATTATCTCCCCATTCTTACCATTTAGTTATTGCAATAGGGCATGTTCATCCTCGCAATTCATGAAGTTGATGCCTGGTACCTACAAACCTGCATAAAAGATGAGCATGACATATGCAAGTATGGGATAAGTATAATAAATAAATCACAAGTATAAATAGCATTATATTCCAAAATAAGCAACTCATCATCACAAAGATACAGTAATCATCATTCAAAGACATATCATATGACATTATCATAAAATAAATATAACCACTCACTATGAACATATAAAGTATCATTGTTGCAAGTAAGTAATTATCACTTTTGATAAAATCAATTACTCTACATATCAAGGTATTGGATATCAATTATCACTAAGAGCTAACATGTTCATAGAAGGTCCTGATAGGATTTAACAATAAAGTCTTCAATGATAGAAAAGGGAATATGTATTAGATCCTCCTCCCCTTAAAATAGGCTTACTCCTAGAAGTCAAATACTACAACTAAGGTAACTAAAACTCAAATGTAATATCTATAATATCATACAAAAGGGTTATATAGGAAATTAATGCAATCAAGTTTACCAAATGTACATATGTAACCACTAAGAACAATATGGTTCTGTGTTTTAAGTATAAATTGAAAACCACATTGATCAAACAATCATTCTTTAACAATTTCTTGAATAGATCTAGATTATGATTCCATTAACAATCATAAAGATGTTCAAAATTAATATTTACATTGAATAATAGGTCAAAAATATTAATCAATTCTAGTTAGTGCAACATTCACACAATCATAATTAATCTGGCATTCATGCAACCAATGTGATCCAAATAATTTTTCTTTATAAATGTAGTTATAATGTAATCTCACAGTGTCCTTCCTTACATGTATTTCCATAGGTCCCAAATGAAAATGATAGAAATAATGCTTGTCATATAATAAGGCCAACTATCAAACATCCAAATACTCACCATAGAAGTCAAAAGGAAAACCCAAGTGGATGAATATCATGTTCAACAGTAAATGAAAAGAACATTGTGTAGTGATTTTCTACAATAAATCAAAGGTAGTTAGTATCATAAAATCGATAAGGAAATGAAAGTAGGGTGACTAATCTAGTCATAAGAAAGTTTAAAATGTCAATACTAGCCCACTCAAAACATAAAAAAAAATTTACATAGCCAAAATAAGTTTCCACAAGAACATGTTTCACACAATAATGTGACAAGTGGTAGCCACACTCTAGGGAGTAACTAGCTTACAACATCTAGAGGTCTACTATGCTAGATGTGTTAGAGAATACACTTAAACAAAATGAATAGAAAAATCATTAATGAATTTTACAATTATATTTACTATTATTGATGCAATTATGATCCCTAATTACTAGCAATTGTGTGGTAATTATGTTAGGAATAAACCATGGATAGAAATAACAATTAAATGAAATTATAAAAAAATTCAAAAAATAATAGATCGCACAGAAAAGAACATAAGACACCAAGATTTAATGTGGTTCACCCAAACCCCGGGCTCTATCCACCAAATAGCAAGTCCAATATGTTTACGATCCAATGATTACAACCTGATTACAATTTGTAATCCCTTATAGCTCAATACTGCTGCAAGAATCAATTTTTGCATCACCTTATGAAATAATCCCTAACCCTAAGCCCATTTTATACAAGTATTAAACTAATTTAGGGTTATAATTAATAATTACATGTTAGACCAAAATCCCAATAAAATAGGGCCCAAAATAAATTTTCCAAGGTGATGCCACAAGCCCCAGAGAATTTATGAATTATGTATAGTACTTTCCTGATCAGTCACCAGAATCTAACAATCTCCCACTTGGAGACTGATCCTGTAGTGATGCCACTACTCCATGAGGCTCCTATTGGATCAAACCACCCTGGATTGTGATGTTCATTAATTGCTATTTAGTCTAGAAGACCAACTGAAGCTGAAGAGGAATTCAACTTCTCCCTTGTCACTACCTTGGTAAACATATCCACTAGATTTTCATCTATATTTATCTTGTCCAACTTTAACTGTTGATCCTCCAAAACTGACTAATGGTACCGCAATTTATGTGTTTGGTCTTTGAATGCATAGCTGCATTCTTTGCAAGATGAATGACACTCTAGCTATCTGTAGACAAATAATTATCCTTCTAAGGATGTCCCAATTCTTCAAAGAATAATTAAAGCCATATCATCTCCTTGGCTACCTTTGTAGTAGCAACATACTCTGCCTCTATAGTGGATAATGCATTAACCTTCCGTAACCTAGAAATCCAACTCACGGCTACCCCACCAATAGTAAAGACATAACCTATAGTACTTCACCTGGTATCAATATCCCCTACCAAATCTAAGTCAACATAGCCCTGTAAATCAGTAGTAGAGCCCCCAAAGTGTAAAAACTTAATGGATGTTCCTCTCAAATATCTGAGAATCCATTTGACTACATTCCAATGCTCAATTCTTGGATGACTCATATACCTGCTAACAACTCCCACTACATGTGCAATATCTGGCCTGGTACATACCATAGCATACATCAAGCTTCCTACAATTGAAGCATAGGGTGCCTCGGACATCTTATCCTCCTATTCTTATGTCTTGGGACGCATCTCCTTAGTCAACTTCAAATTACCAAGTAAAGGTGTGCTAACAGCTTTAGCATTCTCCATAGAGAAACATTGCAACACCTTCTCAACATAATCAACCTAAGATAGCATCAATGTTTTGTTCTTCTTATCTCTGCAAATCTTCATAGCAAGGATTTGTTTTGTTGCCCCCAAATCCTTCATATCAAATGCATGTGCTAACTGGCATTTTAGCCCCTTAATATGATCCATGTTAGACCTAACTACAAGCATATAATCAACATATAAACATAAAATAATGTAGCTATTATCATTCAACTTTTTAAAATAAACACAATGATTTGAATGACACTTGTGATATCCATGCTCATGGATAAAACTATCAAATTTCAAATATCATTGCCAAGGTGCTTGCTTCAAGCCATATAAACTTTTCTTCAATTTGCACACTAAGTTCTCTTTACCTTTGACCTCAAATCCTTGTGGTTGAGCCATATATATCTCTTCATCCAAATCACCATGATGGAAGGTTGTGTTAACATCAAGTTGCTCTAAATGCAAATCTTTAGTAGCCACAAGACTTAAAATAGTACAGATAGAAGTCATCTTAACAACACGAGAAAATATCTCATCAAAATTGATACCCACAGAAGATACCTAACTAGTAATATTATTAAACTCATTTAAATGATCTGTAACAGATCCACCTTCTACCATTTTCATATTAAATAAATGCTTTATGAGAAATACCTTTTTTGAAGCGGAGGGCTTTTCATATAATGTCACTAGGGTTTTCATCAACTCTTTTGTCCTCTTTGCCTTTGTAATATTAAATGCCACTAATGGTTCCAAACATAATCAAATGCTTTCAAGTGCCTTTCTATCTAAAAGATCCCATTTGTCATTTGACATAGATCCCCGATTCTTGGCTTTGACTTCCAATGGCTTTCATAAATCCTTCTAATAAAGATAGTCTGCCATTTGCATCTTCCATAACTAGAAGTTTTACCCATTAAACTTGGCAACCCTTAGCTTACCCTCATCTTCCATTGCTCCCACTCAACCGTGAGACTCGCACTTAACTGTGAGACTTTCTTAAAAAGGATAACTAAAAAATAACCTCGCTCTGATACCACTTGTTAGGAATAAACCACGGACAAAAATAATAATTACATGCAAATATAAACAATATCAGAAAATAATAGATCACACAGAAAAGAACACAAGACACCAAGATTTAATGTGGTTCACCCAAACCCTAGGCTACATCCACCAAATAGCAAGTCCAATATTTTTATGATCCAGTGATTACAACCTTATTATAATCCATAATCCCTTATAGCTCAATACCACTGCAAGAACCAATTTTTGCATCACCTTATGAAATAATCCCTAACCCTAAGCCCTTTTTATACAAGTATTAAACCACTTTAGGGTTATAACTAATAATTACATGTTGACCCAAAATCCTGATAAAATAGGGCCCAAAAAAAATTTTGAGCCCCAAAGAATTTATGAAGTATGTATAGTACTTTCCTGATCAGTCACCACAATCTAACCATTTATTAAAATGTTTTTAGTTGTTAATACAGGAAAACATACATGGTGCATCTAATGATATATTTCTATCTCAATTTAGAAAATGCTACTAATATGTCATAAGTTAAATGGTTCTCTTATGAAATTAATACGTAATTGAATTGGGAATTTACATCCTTGACCCAATTGACTTACTAGGATAAAACACACACCTAATTCTATATATGCATAACTCATAATGAATAATATTTTATTTTAAAATGGTGCATAGTGCATTTCAATGTTAATGAAAATATTTTGAGTTACTTTTAAATTTCACCATTAACTCTATATTTTCATAATAAAAAGTGTATCATCTTAAAATGGAAGCACTTCCATGTTAAGAGCATTTAGCCCTCTGAGTAAGTGGTTTGGGGTCATGTCAAGAACCTTGAATGAGTTTTTCCATGGATCTAAATCCCCCTATTTCACTACATATTTAGACTGATCACTAGATTGGTAGGGAGGATAGGATCTGTCAGCTTTTTCACCTCGACGAGGTCAAGACTGAGTCTCACTTTATTTTTCATTGTCCCATTTACTATTAGGTCCAAGGGAGATTCTATTGTTTGTTCAGAAAGTGTCAATCTCTTCCCTCATTCTTCAGATATACTGACCAGCATTGTCTTGCGCTCTATCTTTAGGAGACCATGCAGCTTTGCAAACACACTATACATCTCCAACTATGCTCAAAATCAACCCCTCCATAGCTTATCACCTCTTTCTTTAGTCCTACAGTTCCTACCCAAGGATCGAAGTGACCTCTCTACACTATCTCAATTCACACCAAATCTGTGAGACCTAATAGAGATTACACTTGGCAATGTTCCTCTTGTAGATCTCAGAGCTAGAGTACTTGATTGCCCTAATGTCCACCTTTCCATTATGGGCTACTTCTCACTTGTGAGGAGTTCTTAGTTGTTGTTATTACCTTTTCTTTGTTATTTTGTTATTTTGATTTTACTTTCACATTCTTTCTATGGACACTGTTTGGTGCTCCTCTACTGGTGTTTTCCCTTTGTACTATTTCCAGTCCCTTAGATCCTCATTGGTCTCTTTTTGGACATTAATAAATTTATCTTATCTTATTTTATGTGCTTCTCTCTCCCTCTCTATTCCTAGCCTATTTTTGACAAACTGCTCTATGAATTTGAGGATTTTGGCCTCTAGGTCAAGGATGACATCAACCTTAACTTAGGGTAGGGTCAACCTCATCCCTAACTTGAGGTCCCATTTTCAATTTCTGGGAGATTCAGGATCTTAGGCTTCAAAAAGTTTCTTTTCCCACTTCCAGGTTGGTTATTTTAGGTTTTGGAATGGTAGACACTTAAATTACATTTAATCTAGGTCCATTCCTAGGGGTTAAGGTTAAATGGGATTTAATGCTCCTATGTCAGCCTTCTATAGGATTTTGTGCCCTAGATCTCTATATAAGGAATCCTTCTCCTCTCATTTCCTCTAAGATATAAGATCCATTACTCTTGAGTGCATCTACAATTTATGCACCAATGATTACTATCTATTAGAGACTACCTACTTTTCAAGATCAAGCAAGCATTCAAGTTCTCCATTGAAGATCAAGGATTGAAGTATTCAAGCCTTTGAAGGGATTTGGTTCAAGCATTCAAGATTTATCATTCAAAACCCTAGGTCTAGCCATCATGGTGGTGTGATCTTCCTTCAATATCCTTTCTTCATCTTTAAGATCTATTCATACTTATTTCAAGGTGGACTCTAAGCATACAATCATGGAGGTTTTGATTTACATTTGTTAAATTTTATGTTCAAGATTTTGTATTAATATACTTGTTTACATTTCAAATACATTTGTATATCTATTGAGTATCATAGCTTCATTGTTAGATTTACTTCTACTACTTTCTAACATTCTATATTTTAATTATTAAGTTAATTCCAAACTGGGGTTTGACTAAGGAAAATCCCTCATCCAAACAAAAAAGCCCTTTTTCTTGTAGATACAAGTGTGGAACAATGAATTGGAGAGCAAATTTAGATATCTTTTTCATCAAACTTACGAGATTCATAAACAAAAATTTCATCGGAGTAGTGCAAGTCAAGGTTGACTTTTTGGGGTACAATTGTGCCCTGGGGTAAGATTGTGCCCCATCAACAGGGTCGAGGTTCACCTCCTTTCAAAAAGAAAAAAAAATTCTAGGTTTTCTCTGTCTTGACATTTCCAATCCAAAGTAGGTTGCAAATTTTCTAGAAACTACATACAGGAATCAAAAAATAGCATTTTCCAGATTCAAGGTTAGTATTTTTCTTTTATCTATTTTAGGATTTAAGAACATACTCCCCCAATAATAGAAAGATCATATGACCCCCTTTTCTCCCTATTTTCCATCACATGATCCATTTCTACATTGAACACTCTATTATGTTTAATCAATTTGGATCATTCCATTTGGAGATTAGAGTCATAAATAGGGTTTCCATTTTCTTTCTATTCATTTTGGTGAACCCAACATGCTTACCCCCTCTCTTTTGTGGAATTAGATGCTCTATTGTGTTTTTTATTTCCCTTTATATTATCTTGTGGGTTCCCCTTTCTATCCATTTTGGTGAACCCATGATAGACAACTCTTTCTTTTTGGTGTTAGATTTACATCTTGCATTAGATTTCATTTCATATTATCTTGTGTGGAATTAAATGTCCTATTTTTCTTTGTGTTGTTTCCTTTCATTTAATTAGGCATTTTCTATCATTAAGATTAGACTTAGTTTATGATCTTGCATTTTAAATATAAAAATACAAAAAAAATTGCAAAATATCTTTCAAATTACAAAATATTTCTTGCATTTTGTTTACTATGAATATTATGAAGGTTCTTTGGTGGGTGGTTATGTTTCTTATTACCCTTTTTTTAGCATCTCTTTACCATAGATATTATGTTTATGAGAGTATCATTCATTTAATTATGTTCATGATCTTTCATTTTATTATTGCTTGTGCTTTTGTGAATTTAACTGATACTAGTCTTACTACATTTAAAACTTTCATTAAAGATTCATGTGGTAGACTCGTTGTTCTTTTGGATTATGTGAAGTATTTGGTAGATGATACACCATCTCCTAATCTTCCTAATATAAATCCTATTATCCCTAATCTCATGCCTAATTCTCCATCTCCTGACCCTAGTTCTTCTCATAATACTGAGAAGGTTCAAGCTATAGTTCAAGATACAGATGTGCAAGACTTCTTTGATTTACCATCTCCTTTTATTCATGATGATATTAAGGGAAAGAGTAGAGATACTTCTTCTAAACCTATTATTCCATCTTATACAACTTTTTCTCATGAACATGACAAACAATCACCTCTTGTAGAAGATTTACATGATATGTATACTACAGGATATATGATGATCACTAAACAAAGTTATAAAGGTTTAGGGCTTGGAGTTAATGAGAATGGTATTCAATATCCCTTTCATATACCCTCTAAACCAAATTTTCATGGTGTTGGTTTTTTGAAATCTCAAGTTAAGGAAGCTGATGTCAATCATCGTCCTCCTTTACATAAACTTCTCCTTACACCTACCTTGGATCACTCTAACATTTGACAAGAGGAGGCTAAACAAGTGTATGTCAAATTAATCGATTCCAAAAAAGAAATCTTTAAACCTATGCTGCAAGATTCCTTATCTAAGTACAAATTTTCCTTTCATCATTGTAATATGCACTTACTTGTTGATTGTAGACATTTTAAATTATATGTTCGTGAATGAGCTGCTTTAGGAATTATATCTCACTCTTGTGCAATTTTACAATTCCTTTATAACTTTTATATAGGGGATTCTCTTCCCTTTGATATAATATTGATTTCTTCTCCTCTTGTCTCTAGACTAGGGGGCAAGAGGTATATTTTCATCTAGTCTATAAGAATCAATTACGCTTTTAGCACATTTTTTGTGCCTTGAGCTTAATCAGTATTCTTTCTCTTCTATCTCTCTATGGTTTTGTATTATGTTTGTAATCATCCATAGAGTCTATTCAAGATATCTTTTCTATGATATTTTTTTTGCAAAGGTATCCCTTGTCTTCCTCCCTGGGGGGCAAGGTTCTTCATTCTTTCTCCTTGTCTAGGGAACTACTTTTCGTAGCTTAGTGGTACTTATTTATATTGTAATATTATTTTTTTCATATTGACAAATGTTTTGACTATGGATAATCTTTTTATATGAGAGGTTGTGGTCCAAGTTCATCACCTCTTCTTTATGTTTCAAATTATGTTCTTTATAAACTCTTACCCTTGCTTTGGTGTTAGAGTTGTTTTCCTCATTCCAAAGATTTATTTTCTCTTTCTTTATAAGGGGCTTGATGATTGAATATTTGTTCTCATTTGATTTGAAAGATGATATTTTATCTAAAAGCACCCCTCTATGTTGGGGATCTTGTTGGTAAGATCTCTTTCTTTAAGGATCCTTTTTCCATAAGTGACATATCCTTTTCATGATTATCTATGTTCTTGATCATAAGGATCAATATCCCTTGCTAAGAATATGGTATACATTTTTGTTAAATAGAATATCTTCTTACATTGTGAAGTAGATATCCTCTTCCTCTTCCTTATCTTGTATAATAGATAGCCATGATAAGGAGGGGGCATAAATAGGGTTTCCCTTGTACTATAGTTTTTTTTTTATTCATATATATGCTAAATCTTGGAAGGTAACACACATAAGTTGCTAGATCCTAAAGAGACACACATTTTCATTTATTTTATATGATAAATCCTCCAAAGGTAATGCACATAAGTTTCTAAATCCTAAAGAGACACACATTGATAAATCCTTTGAGGGTAATGCAAATAAGTTTCTAAATCCTAAAGAGTTACACATTTTTCAATATTCTAAATCTCTTGAAGGTAACACACATAAGTTACTAAATACTGAGAAGACACGCATTTCATATTCATAGTGATACAAGAAGGTGGATCTATGAATATTTTAAAAGCTATCAAAAGATGCATTTATAATTGCAAGTATAGTTTAAGGGTGAACTATTAGATTTTTCCACCTATTTGGCTCTCCCTCTCCTTTGGTGATTCATGGTAAGGTGGGCATCTTACTAGGTGAGGTAATCAATTTTTCCTTTCTTTCTTTTTTTCTTTCATGCTAGTAGGACTAGATCATGAAGATATGTTATTTATAGTGTTGCTCTTGTCTTTATTATGCAATAATTTATGTTTTTATGATAGTATTCCAAATATGATATTAGTACAAGAAATATTTCTTAGCAAGGTTTCCTATGCTAGTTAATTTGGGTTTGTACTAACCCATTTATGTTGTTGTTTTGTTTTGTTTTTTGCACTCTCGTATGTGTATGTTGAGTTAGAATCCTTATCTTGGGGGTTTACATCCTTATTTAAGTGTTATTTTATCTCATTATGAATCCACTTGGATCTCTTCTTTCTTCTCTTCCTTTACCAAAAGTTTGCATTGAGTCCATACTCTTGTTAAAGTGGGGGCTTAATGTATCATCTTAAAATGGAGGCACTTCCATGTTAAGAGCATTTAGCCCTCCAAGTGAGTAATTTGGGCTCATGTCAAGTGACTTGAATGGGTTTTTGCATGGATCTAGATGCTTTCCCCCTATTCTACTTCTCTCTCTCTCTCTCTCTCTCTCTCTCTCTCTCTCTCTCTCTCTCTCTCTCTCTATATATATATATATATATATATATATATATATATATATATATATATATATATATATATATATATATATATATATATATATATATATATAGATATATTTCCATCCTATTTCTAACAAAATGCTCTATGAAACTAATGACTTTGGCCTCTAGGTCAAAGACAATCTTCTGGGTCAATTTTGACCTTGACCCTGACCTAGGTCAAGTATGATCTCAACCCAAACCTAGGGAAGGGTTGACCTCATCCCTAACCTTAGGTCCTATTTTCAATTTCTAAAATTTTTAGGATCTCGTGCTTTCAAAAGTTTCTTTTCATGCTTTTGGGTTGTCTATTTCGGGTTTCAAAATGGTAGACTCTTAAATTACATTTAATCTAGGTTCATTCCTAAGGTTTAACATTAAATGGGATTTAATGCTCCTATGTCAGCCTTCTCTAGGAATTTGTGTCCTAGATCTCTATATAAGGAAGCCTTCTCCTATCATTTCCTCTAAGACATAAGATCCATTACTCTTGAATGCATCTACAATTTATGCACTAACAATTACTATCTATGAGAAACTACCTACTTTTAAAGATCAAGCAAACATTCAAGTTGTCCATTGATGATTAAGGATTGAAGAATTCAATCCTTTGAAAGGATTTGGTTCAAGCATTCAAGATTTATCATTCAAAACCCTAGATCTAGCCATCATGGTGGTGTGATCTTCCTTCAAGATCCTTTGTTCATCTTCAAGATCTATTCATACTTCCTTCAAGGTGGATTATAAGCATACATTAATGGAGGTTTTGATTTATATTTGTTAAATGTTATGTTCAAGATTTCATATTAATATACTTGTTTACATTTCAAATACATTTACATATCTATTGAGTATTGTTAGCTATTTTTTCCTTCTTGCTAAACTAAAGGATTTGAATCCAAACATAGTTAACAGTCATATACATTTGAATATTCAAATTTTAGGGCATGCAAAAATATATTTCTAAACAAATTTTTTATATGTTTCATTTCCTAAGTCTCCAAGGTGACTATGTGTTTTAAATATTTCTAATGGGCCCACATCTTCTCATCCATCAGATGCAAAAGGATCTACGACCATCATTTTGTCTCTTTGCAAAAAATGCACAAAAAAAAAAATCATGCAACAAAGTGACAACATGTCATGTGTCCAGGGTCAGCCATCCTTCTTGCAATTGGTGGAGTTGTCAGAATAGGGTCCAATTGGCAGGTTCTAATTCGTGCTTCACATCATGGGCTAGTCTTTCTTTAGTATTTTCATATGCTATCAGATCTTGGAACGTCAATGGTTGTTGCTATGTCTTTATGTAGAAATGTGCATCCTTTTGTCATTGTGAGATAGCAACAATGTGGCATGTGGTATGTGGTTCTTGTCTTCTTTTGTGGGCTATGGGCGAGGTGGACAAGGTTGTCAGATGAGCTAGCATAAGGTAGAGTTTTTATTAGCTGAGGTACTAACAGGATCAACACATCTTCAAGGCTATCAGATGAAGTAAGATCCATGGTCATCACTTTGTCACTATGTAGAGTTGCTTGATCTTTATTTCTTGTGACATAGTGACAAGTTGACATGTGTCCTAGGCCCAATTTGAAAGGTAACAATAATAGTTAACAATGGTTAGGTTGGTGATTTCATGAGGCAATTGTGGTTAAATTTTTAAAAGGTGGTGTGGTTAAGGTGATAAGGTGGTCAAACTTGTGAAGAATTTGTAAGGTAGAAAAAAGAAAGAACCTCATTGGTCCACATGGTGCTTTCTAGATGCTGGACCCGTTTGATTATTGATTACAATGTTTTGTCAAGCCAAGAGGGGAAGAAGTTAGTTTTCTCTGCACGATCTAATATCCATGATCAATCTCAACTACTATGTATGAATGTAGGGGCTAGAAACAATGTAAAGGACATTCAATCACCACTTGGTTATCCATCTACCTGGTCAGAGCATTAATGGTACCATTTTTATCACTCCAAGATTTCTTCCAACTCATGGTTTTGATGATTTTCTTGCCTCCAAAGATGTATCAGATTGAATCCACCATCTAGATCATATTCAATCTTCCTCTAACAGTTGTGAATGCAATAGTTATGTTATTAAGAAATCCAGAGTCTATGTCTAAGCTATAAAGATACATTTATAAACACTTGTAAGGGTTGACCCTTCTCTTTTTTCCTTTACATTTCTCTAGAATGATTATTGTAAATTTCCCTTGCTCTGAACTTCATGACATTCTGCCTTATCTCTTTCAGCCATTGATGTATTGTGTGAGATTCATTTCCTCTCATCAATGTATTATGGTTATCTATGATTTGCATTATTGTATCTCTCTTGGCCTATGAATGATATATAGTGAAACTCTTCTTCCTAGTGTCACTCATTTGGTTATCTAATCTTCTTATGATTGCTAGATTAAAATAAGTCTAAATATGTGTATTTTTTATGTCATGATAGTTTAATTGTGCATGTATGGGCAGAGACTAGTTTGAACACTCATTTTTGGTGCATCACCTCCTTAGGATAGATTAAGTAGATGTTTCATGCATGCTTCCTCCCCTTTTCCTCTCCAAGTGTAGTTTAAGTGCACCCTAATAGTAAAGGAAGTTAGCCTTCTCTAGAGACTAAACCTCATTGTTCAAGTCCCACAACTTGGAGGTTGTTTCCATGTTTCAAAAGGTTGCCTTTAGGTAAAAACTTTAGGAAAAGGTGAAAAATTTTGTGACAATAATTTTTGGCACACCTGGTGGGACAAACTCTTGAAGCTTTATAAGTTCACTGGTGTCAAAGAAGAAAATTTCCAATACATGCTAAGAAGATAGTGTTGCTCTCACTATTTTCAAGCCTTCAAGAGGTTCATTATCAAGTACTTGGTGACTCTATCCTATAATATATCTAGTTTCTAGACCAAGTTGTTGTGATTCATGCCCAAGCTCACACAAGGGCATCTTCTAGAGGTAATTTTAAATACACTAAGCTTTCATTTTCAAACCCTAGAAAAAAGATAAATAGATTGTCTCTCTCACCAGTTAGGACTAAAAAAGTAGCACATACACCTACAAGATCTCTTTCTACTCCTCTTGTTGATAGATCATAGCCTAGGTTGTCATCTTTTCATATAAATAGGTCATTATTCCATATGGCTCAGCCTAGAGCACATGTATTTGCCACCTTTAATGGTGGAAGTCCTCTCCTTTCAGATCAAAGACATGATATTCTAGTGTCAGCTCTCAAAAGTATACCTGATTTCATTGGTGAAACTTCCATCTCCCCTATGGAACATATTCAAGAGATTTTAATTGTTTTTAATATACATGGTATTACAGTGAATGATGTTTTTTTTAGGCTTCTAGCTTCATCCTTGAAAGGAAAAGCATTACAACAATATGGAGGTTTGCCTCATAACTCTATTATTTGCCCCATGAATATATGACTAATTTTAATTATAGGATTCAAAAGACATGGGATAGAATATCTACTGCAATAAAGCCTTCCCCTAGTAATGCATTCTTGTATTACTTGAAAACCTTTAACAACAATATTGCTACCACTCTACTATCTATGAGAGGGGACACTTTACCAAATTCTTATGAGATTTCCATAAGAGCAAAAAATATCTTGATACAAGGAGGGAAGATAGCTCCAAGGCCTCCAATGCCCTTCTTTCCTGACATGCCCAATCATCAGCCTATTGTAGCCCCTATTCCTACTTCCTCTGCAATTCAATCCCTTGTTGTGGTCCCAATAGCCTCTACATCTTCTAATGGAGTTGATAAGATTGAGGCCATGATGTAGACATTGATGCAGGGTATGGATATGAGGTTGCGGGATCAAGAAAAGAAGATGGAGGACAATAGTTCAATAATGCAAAAAGTGAGTAGTGAGTTGGTGACTATGAAGAGGCAAAAAGCTCAAAATAATAAGCCTCCTCAACTTCAGTATCAAGGTCCCATATAATAGACCCCCAAACTAGAGTCGTGTTTCCCACAATCATAATAGACCTATTGAAAACACCTAGACTATGAATACCAACCTAAAAAGGCTTTAGCCCCTCAAAATAGTCTTTCTCAAAATCAATACGTTTTCCCTTCTTGTAACTACTCCCATGGATATTCTATGTATCAGAGGGAAAAGTAGTATTTAGCATTAACTACACAAGAACAAGTAGTAGATCAGCAACACAATGCTAATCAACCTACTGATGCTTCTCAATGACAAGGTGATTATTTCTTCATAAATCATCAAATAGAATAGCATTGTCATGTGAATCAAGATCCCATTTCTCACAACACTAGGAGTAAGAGAAGAGCCATTGAATATGTTACCTCTCCTCCTAATCAAGCCTCAACATCAAATGCAATACCTCATGTACAAGTAGTAAATAATAAATCAAATGCTCCTCAACAGTAAAGGAAAAATAATAGCAAAAGAGATGTGAATAACCCTCAAGTTATTCCATCTCACCCTCCTACACATGTAGCTCCCAAGGTTCCTACCAAAGTGCCTAATGCATCATTCAGTGTGGTAGAATAGATGAAGAAAAGAAATGTGAACATTTCCATGTGGGATGTTGTTGATACTATACCCATGCAAAAGAAGCTGCAATAACATGAATTAAAGAGCATTGAACCAAAGGATCTACCATATAGCATGGAGAGTGCCACAAGTCTTCTACAACCAGAAAGAAAGGAGAGACAAGTAAGAAAATTAGACCTCCTCCATTTTATGTCTCTCTGATTATAGGGGATAAGCTAGTCCACAATTGCATGATTGATTCAGGGGCTAGTAGTTCAATAATGCCTAAGTGTGTTATTGATGTCTTAGAAGTGAAATATGAACCCATTGTTAGGGATGTATTGTAGCCAGATGGTAGTACTATCAAGGCTGTAGGAATCCTTAGGAATTTTGAAATGGTCCTACATGCATGCCCTCGTTGTACTGTAGTTCAAGATATATTTGTTGTTGAAGTTAAACCACACTTTTCCATTTGTCTTTGAAGAGATTTCACTACCTAAATAGGTTGCTACATATAGTGAAAGAGCCTACCACTTATTTGATAGGGATAGCTGATTTCCTCTTGGATGAGTGGGCTAATGCATATCAGTTCGATCCTATATCAAAAACCCTAGAGATAGGCCTTGGTACTTATTGTATATTAGAGAAGGATGCTCTTATCCCTAACCTTATGAAGAAGAAAGAGGATACAAGTGGGATATGGAGCATTTACTTTAATGGATCAAGAAATAAAAATGGATTAGGGATCAGTGTGATTTTGGTTTCTCCAACACTAGAAAGGTACTATTTTTCATTTAGGCTTCAATTTAGTTGTACTGATAACATAGTAGAGTATGAGGAATTGATTCAAGGTCTTCTACTTGCTCAAAAAGGAGAAATTGAAGCCTTAAGTGTATATGGAGATAGTGATTTTACTGTCCATCAAATGAGAAACCAAAATGTCACCAAGAATGGTATACTCAAATATTATAAACATAGAGTATGGTATTTGCTTGAAGGTTTCAATGCATTTAATATTCAAAGCATCCCTAGGAAAGAAAATAGACATGTTGATAGACTTGTAGTACTGGGTGCATCTTATAATGTGCCAAGGAGCCTTGAAGATGAGAAGAAGCAATAGATTAGAATGGTGGTTAGGCTTGATATTCCTAATAATAATTTCAATTGGCAAGTGTTTGAATTTGATGCACAAATTGTGAGTTTCTTGTTGAATGAAGCAAAGTTCTCAAATTGAAACTAGTCAAAATTACATGATCATTATTGGGATTAGATCATTAATATCAGTTCCAACAAGTTGCCTAAGTGTTTTATTACCTTAGAAAGTGCTTTCACTCCTGATGATCAAGCAAGAGATAGAGGCATGAACCTTGTTGCAAGCAAATATGATCACATACCAGTCATAGTTGTTGATGGAAAGACCCTAAACATGGGAAAGGTATGTACTAAAGTTCATCATTTATGTAAATAATTTAGTAATGTGTTTGCATGAACATATGATGACCTAAAGGGTTTTGACCCAATCCTATTTCAGCATACCATAGATTCAATTGATGATGCCAAACCAGTAAGACAAAAGAAAAGGCTAGGGAATCTTAAAATTGAGCCCTTGATAAGAAAGGAGCTATCTAAATTGATTGAGGCTAATATTATATTTCCTATCAAACATTCCTCTTGGGTAGTAGACCTTGTCCCTGTTAGGAAGAAGAGTGGAGAAATCAGATTATGTGTGGACTTTAGGGATCTTAACCAAGCCTCTCTTAAGGGTCACCATCCCCTTCCTTCCATGGAGAAAATCCTATCTAGGGTCAGTAGTTCAAAAAGGTTCTCATTCCTAGATGGATTTTTAGGCTACAATCAAGTGTTAGTCAAAGAGGCTAATAGATACAAGACTGCATTTACCACAAAGCAGGGCACCTATGCTTACAATAAGATGCCATTTGAGCTGACAAATGCTAGTTCCACTTTTTAAAAGAAATGGAGATGGCCTTTAAGAATTTGATAGAAAAATTTGTATTGGTCTATCTTGATGACATTATAGTATACTCAAAGAATGTGATAGATAATTTTGGCCACCTTGGGAAAGTCTTTTTAAGGTGTAAAAAGTATGGTGTATCTTAAATCCAAGTAAGTGTATCTTTTCCACTAACCAAGGGAAATTGTTGGGCAACATTGTAACCAAGGATGGTTTGACTATTTATCTAGAGAGAGAAAAAGCAATACTTTCTCTCTCTCTCTCTCTCCCTAACTAGAAGAAAGGGCTGCAAAGTTTCCTTGGTAGGATTAATTTTGTGAGAAGATTCATTCCTAATTTAGCTACCATGGTGAAACCTCTTACAGTTATGCTCAAGAAGAACATGATCTTTACATGGAGCAAGGAAGGGAAAGAAATTTTTTAAGAAAGCAAGGCAACAATAGCATCAACCTCCACTCTCATCCATCCAAATTTTGAGAAGGATTTCATTCTTTACACCTTAGGAGGTGAGTAAAGTATCTCTACTATTTTGACTCAATCAAATGACAAGAATGAAGAATAGACTATTTCCTTCTTTAGTGAAGGGCTTAAGGGGCATGAAGACAAGTATATATATGTGGAGAAGCAAGCTCTTGTAGTCATAAGATCCTTGAAGAAATTTAGACATCCTTTGTCCCACAAAAAAAATCATTTATTAGTCCCTCATGCAAGTGTTAAGGACTTCCTTTTGAGCAAGGATATTAATGATAAAAGAGTAGGTTGGATCACTAAGGTGATGGACTATGATGTGGACATCTAGATCACCAAGTTGGTAAAAAAGAAAGGATTATGCAAGCAAATGGTCTCATCCCAAGAATCTGATGAGGAGGTTGCTTTGGTATTGATAGAACAACAAGAGGTGAGGAATAATAACCCAAAGATTTGGATAAATGACATGATGACCTTCTTATCAAGAAATGGATATCCTCAAGGAGTGGATAGAGCTAAAACAAGACAGTTTAGATTGTAGTCAATTCCTTATGCTATAGTTGATGGTATTCTCTTTTGGAAGGACTTCAATGGAGCTTTGCTAAGATGTATTGATGCAAATCAAGCAGCGAGAGTGATTAAGGAGCTTCATGATGGTCCTAATGGTGGCCACTTTTTAGCAAGAACCACTACCATGAAGATAATGAGGGCAAGTTACTATTGGCCATCCTTGTTCCATGATTTCCATAAAAATGTTAGGAAGTGTGAAAAATGTGCCTTCTTCTCAGGTAAATAAAGACTTGCAGCCCTTCCACTTCATCCTATTCAAGTGGATCAGCATTTTTCTCAATTGGGATTAGATTTCGTAGGTCCTATTAACCCTCCTTCTAACTCTAGTCATAAATGGATTCTAGCTGCTACAGATTATTTCACCAGTTGGACAAAGGAAATTGCATTAAAGGATGCTACTGGGAGTTCAATTGTTGAGTTCTTAGATGGAGTCATCACAAGTTTTAGTACCCCTTCCACCATCATTTTAGATAATGTAAAATTATTTGTAGGAGCTCAAATTTGTGCATGGGCAGTCGATCATGATATTTACTTGAGTACATCTTCCAATTACTATCCTCAAGGTAATGGATTAGCTGAGCCCTCCAACAAGAATATGATTAGTATAATGAAAATAACCATAAGGAAAATCATAGGTTTTGGCATAAAATTTTGAAAATAGCTCTATGGGCTAATAGGATAACACCTAAGAGAGTCATAGGAAATTGTCCTTTCATGTTGGTATATGGCAGAGAAGCTAGGCTTCCTATTTCATTGGAATTTTCTACCCTTCAATTGGCTCATCAACTTGAGTTAGATGAAAATGATGCTATGATAGTGACAATAGATGAGTTGACAAAGTTGGACAAAAAGAGACACAAAGCTATGCAAACCTTGGAAACACATCAACAGTAGATGAAAAAGTCCTTTGACAAGAAGGCTAAGGTCGGGAATTTCAAGGAAGGTGATCTTGTGCTAAAATGGAATGTAGATAGAGAAAAACTAGGAGGACATTCAAATTTTGATGCATTATGGAGTGGTCGCTATGTGATAATCAATTGCAAGCAAGCCAATGCTTTCTAGTTAAGTAGGCCTAATGGTGAAATCTTGCCTATTCTAGTCAATGGAATATATATTAAGCCTTGTTTCTAATTGGATGAATGTTTCATGTATATAGGTAGTGTAGTTTCTTTCAATTCTTTCCTATTTTCTAAAAAGTGTAGGGTCCACATGGTGTTGTTCATCTGGATTGATAGTTTTGAAGAGTTTTGTGAAGGACAAAGACAAATTTTCCTAAGCTTTTTTTACAATCGTAGAGGTCGCAGTTCTTCAGTGTCTCTAGTTTTATAGAGAAGATCCTCATGTTTCTTACGACTTTATAGCCCAATGAATTGAAGGTCACTAGTCATATGCATAGCAGGCTTACATCCACCCTGAGTCACCCAAATTATTAGCTATTTTTACCTTACTACTAAACTAAAAGATTTGAATTCAAATGTGGTTAACGGTCATATACATTTGAATATTCAAATATTAGGGCATGTGAAAATATATTTCTAAAAACTTTAGTTATACATTTTATTTCCTAAGTCTCCAAGGTAACTACGCATTTTAAATATTTCCAATGGGCCTGCATCTTCTCATCCATTAGATGCTAAAGGATCTACAACCATCACTTTGTCACTTTTCAAAGATGCACATACTTTATTTCATGCAACAAAGTGACAACATGGCACGTGTCTAGGGTGGGCCTTCCTTCTTATAGCTGGTGGAG
This sequence comes from Cupressus sempervirens, assembly GCA_028749045.1. Lineage (NCBI taxonomy): Eukaryota > Viridiplantae > Streptophyta > Pinopsida > Cupressales > Cupressaceae > Cupressus > Cupressus sempervirens. The sequence goes on from CM053791.1 coordinate 514,512,317, forward strand.
TTATCAGAATAGGGTCCAGTTGGCAGGTTCTAATTCATGCTTCACATCATGGGCCAATGTTTCTTCATTGTTTTCATCTGTCGTCAGATCTTGGAACATCAATGGTTGTTGCTATGTTGCTATGCAAAAATCTATGTACTTTTGTCATAGTGAGATAGTGACAATGTGACATGTAGCATGTGGGTCCTATCTACTTTTGTGGTCCATGGGTGAGGTGGACAAGGTTGTCAGATGAGATAATGTAAAGTGGGGTTTCTATTGGCTGAGATACTGATAGGATCAACACTTCTTTGGGGTTGTCAGATGAAGTAAGGTTTCTTTGTCTCTATCTAGAGTTTCTCAATCTTTATTTCTTGTGACATAGTGATAGTTTGACATGTGTCCTAGTGGGCCTAGTTTTAAAGGTAACAACAATAGTTAATAGTGGTTAAAGTTTTAAAAGGTGGTGTGGTTAAGGTGATAAGGTAGTCAAACTTTTGAAGTCCTTGCAAGCACGAAAAAAGAAATAACCTCATTCATCCACATGGTGCTTTCTGGTTGTTGGACTTGTTTAACTGCTAATTTTGATGTTTTGTCGATGTAAGAGGGAAAGAATTTAGTTTTCTCTACATTATTTGATCTTCATGATCAATCTTAACCACTTTGTATGAATGCAGGGGCTAGAAATAAAGTAAAGGAAATTCAATCACCACTTGGTTATCCATCTAACTAGTCAGAGTGTTAATGGTGTCATTTCTATCACTCCACGGTTTCTTCTAGGTTAGGATTTTGATGATTTTCTTGCCTCCAAAGATGTACCAAATCAAATCCACCATCTAGATCATATGCAATCATCCTTTGACAATCTTGAATGCAATGGTTAAGTTGTGAAGTAATCTAGAGTCTGTGTCTAAGCTATAAAGATACATTTCTAAACCATCATAAGGGTTGACTCTTCTCTATTTTCCTTGGTATTGCTTTGGAATGCTTACTATAAATTCCCCTTGCCTCTGTACTTCATGAAATTTTTCCTTATCTCTTTCAGCCATTGATGTATTATGTGAGATTCATTTACCTCTCATCAATGTATTGTGGTTATCTATGATTTGCATGAGTATATCTCTCTTGGCCTATGAATGATATATAGTGAAACTCTTCTTCCTAGTGTCACTCATTTGGTTATCTAATCTGAATGTGATTGCTAGAATAAAACAAGTCTGAATCTATGTATTTTTTATGTCATGATAGTTTAAATGTGCATTTATGGGTAGAGACTAGTTTGAAGACTCTATTTTGGTGCATCACCTCCTTAGGATAGATTAAGTAGATGTTTCATGCATGCTTACTCCCCTTTTTCTTTCCAAGTATAGTTTATGTGCACCCTAATAACAAAGGAAGTCGGCCTTCTCCAAAGACTCAGCCTCATTATTAAGTCCCACAACTTGGAGATTGTTTCCATGTTTCACAAGGTTGCCTTTAGGTAAAAAATTCAGGCAAGATGGAAAACTTTTGTGACAACAAGTATCATAGCTTCATTATTAGATTTGCTTCTACTACTTGCTAGCATTCTCTTTTTCAATAATTAAGGTTGATTCCAAACTAGGGTTTGACTAAGGAAAACCCCTCATCCAACAACAAAACCCTTTTTCTTGTAGATATAGGTGTGAAACTATGAATTGGAGAGAAGATTCAGATACCTTTTTTGTCAAACTTACAAGATCTATGAATAGAAATTTCATAAGAGCAATGCAAGTCAAGGTCAATTTTTTAGGGTACAATTGTGCCCCAGGGTAAGATTGTGCCTCACCAATGGGGTCAAGTTTGACCTCTCTTCAAAAAGATAAAACATTTCTCATTTTTCTCCATCTCAACATTTCCAATCTAGAACAAGTTGCAAATTTTCCAAAGATTACATACAAATATCAAAAAATAACATTTTTCATTTTTAAGGTTCTAGTATTTTTTAGGATTAACCTTAGACAAAAATAATAGTTACATTCAAATATAACCAAAATCATTAAATAATAGATCACACATAAGAGAACACAAGGCACCAAGATTTAATTCGGTTCACCAAATCCCTGGGCTACATCCACCAATAGCAAGTCCAATATTATAATTATCTAGTGATTACAATCTGCAATCTCTTACAGCTCAACATCACTGCAAGAAGATACAATATCACCATTACATTTTGAAATCCCTAATCCTAAGCCTTTTTATACAAGTTTTTGTCGCTTACAAATTTAGGGCTAGAATAAGTCATCCAATAGGAAAAATAGCAACCGATGCCTTTTACAATATAAGGTCATTTTTTGTGTAGGACCTCGTAGGGGCATTGACCCTTGACCCTGTCTTGGGGGCATTGCCTCCAAACCCCCATAGAAATAATATGTGGAGAAAACTATGCAAAATAAACATCTGAGTCTGATTAGGCTCCACATCAAAATAGTATTTGTCTTTAATCTTTTCTCCCTATTTTCCATCACATTATCCATTTCTACATTGAACACTCTCTTGCGTTTAATCAATTTGGATCGTTCCTTTTGAAAATTAGGGTTGTAAATAAGGTTTCCATTTTCTTTCTATTCAAAAAGTAATTTCAATGTAAGATTCCATCAATACACATGAATCTAATCTTCAATCAAAAATTGATGTCACATTACCAAGTGCATAAGAAAACTAGTCTACTTTACTAACTCAAAATGTAACTCAAAGTAAGTGAAGGGATAATCAAGATAAAATTCATCGTCATGAAATAAGAGCCTAAAACACTAAGTTTTATGAGTCTAGATTTTATTTTCGAAGGTGCTATTATCTCCAAAAAAAGGTCCAAACTTTTATTATCTAATTTTTCTATTGATAAGTCTCACTATTTAATCTTGTTGCAGGTTTACTACTAGTCAAATAGTGACACACAATAAACCTAAAGTTCCCAATTTAGAAACTTGGGCTCTAATACCAAATGGTGTGCCCCACTCAGGAACCCAAGAAAATTAACTTATTAAGTTATAATATTTAGTAAACAATGTTTTTCAACAAGTTTATACAACATCAAGATAATATTGTACAAGCAATATTATAAAATATGCGCATCAATTGTATGTAACCAACACAAATACAATTTTTTTCCCTCAAGGGTTCTTTCATGTTGAATGTTAGCCCCAACTGATAATGTAATTGATGATGCTATGAATATATGTAAAAGATTTGTATCAGTTGTTATATTGTCATTGATGTCAAGTCTTAGTTGGCCAGACATTATGCTAATTCATTAGAGTATCATATCATTTGATTGATGAAGAGGATTTGAAGAAAGCATGTTGAAGATGTAATTGATGAGTATAGGATTTAATAGGAACTTGAATGAGTTTGATAGTGATAATGTAATATTCATTTGATTATTTTACAATCATGTAATATTGTAAAGTAAAGTGTTATATATAACCTACATTGAGTGACAATGTTAAATAAGGAAGACAATATTCATCGAGTGACTACAGTGTTCACCAAGAAATTGGCAAAACTAAGTTTTTGATTAAGGAAAATAGGATTTAATAGGGCCCTGAAACCCATACAATAAAAAGAAAATTCATAAAAGATCACTTAAAGTAGAAATGGTAAGTAAAATCATACCAAAGAAACATGAAATTGAAATTCCTAATGGACATAAATTATGGAAAATGACACACCTGCAAGTTAAGCTTTCAAAGAGATCAGTAAATAACCAATGAAAGAAGGAGTAGTGCTTCCTTGATTCCACTGATGTAATTGTTGGTGAGAAACTTAATGAGTGTATGATGTTTCACCCTTCATCAGATTACAATTTTAGGTTATCTCTCTTAAAATTTATGTTGCATTAATTTTGAGCTCCAAAAGTCAATTAGCAAAGCTAAGTTGAAAGTTCAATATTGTCTGAGTAATTTTACTATTGACTGAGTGTTATATTACCTGAGTGAAATATTATGTTCACTGAGTAACATAAAGAGGAAAAAGATTGTAAAGATAGAATCTAAAGCTAAATTTTGGTGTAAATAATGAATGTTCAAGATGTTCAAAGGAACAATTCAAATTTTGTTACAAGTTCAACAACTAGAAACATACAATGAAGATTTGATGATGGAAATGAAGAAGGATAAGGATGAGCAAAAAGTTCTATTAAATTTCTATTTTCTAAGTGTCTAAATGCATTGAATTTGACATCAATGATTATGATTAAGTGGCAATAATTAGAAGAACTTGGAAGTACGGAGACTACTATTAGAGGGGGAGTTGAATCAAGCTTTTGGTTATTGATGTTGTTGAAGGTGGTCAAAGGAGAAGATAAAAGTGTGAAGTTATAGAAGCTAGAAGAAGTAGGTTAAACTGAGCAATGAAGAGATGAGATCAAAGTAGATTCAAAAAGAAGGGAAAGTTAGGAGTGAATCATCAAGTAAAGAGATTAGAGGATAGAGATCAGAAATAGACCAAGCAGAAAGGAGATATGAATAAGAAAGATAGTGCTATACCTAATAGATCATTTGTACCATTACTCTTTAATCATTGTAGCATAAAAATCTCTTAATTGAGTGGACCTAAAAAGTATATGAAATCATGTATGGTAAGATCATTTAGTGGTATTTATAAGTCCTTTAGAGTAGGCCACTCTTCAGATAGGATCAAGGAGTGATAAAGTCTAGTTGATATTTTTTGTAAATCCTCTAACAATATCACATTAATAATGTGTATGTAAACCTTTAACAAGGTTGGAACTAGTAGAGATCACTTTAGAAGAGTGAATTTTTTTGGGTTGCCACTCTCAAGTGGTTTTTCCCTTTAGAGGGCTTCCACGTTACAAATCTTGGTGTCAAAATGTGTGAATGTTGCTATATTACATGTTAATTTCCATGTTCAATAAGAACTAATTCAATGTTTAGTAATAAATAATTTATATATTTGTTATCCGGTTATAACAAAATAGTGAATGAATAGTTTGGAGTAAAGTAATTGTGTCAGTTAATTGTGAAGTTGAATGAGTACATCGAGTGAATGCTTATGATATTTATAAATTTTGTTTGGAACTAAATTATTTGAAAGGACTATAGGATAACTAAATATAAATAAATCACCCGCACCCCCGTTATCTAACATTTGGTATCATAACACAATGCTTGGAGAAAGAAGTTCAAAGGAACTTGAGCTAAAGATCACAAGATGTATAAGAGAAAGGTATCAAAGCTAAACAAGGAAAGTTTTTCATCATGGCAAGACAAAATGAGGTTACATTTATCAAAAATTAGAGATAATAATATTCACTAGTTGGATAATGAATATGTTGTACAACCTACTCCTATGAGTGTAGAACAAATGACTGAAAAGAGGAACCATAATAGCTTGATGATTGAGATTGTATCTTCACTTAATGATGTCAAGTTTGATGATATCAAGAACTATACAAATGCTAAATGGATATGGAAAAAATTAGCACTTGTATATGGTGGAGATCCAAATGTAAAGAGATCTAAAGTTGAAAGTATCAAAGGCAAGTACAATGACATGAGCATGAAAGAAGGTTAAAATATTGCATGGTGTGTAAACTAAATCAAAGAATTATGAGTGAAAACAAAGTTTTTGGAGGAGTTATTAGTCACACTAAAATTATAATTAAAGTTCTTAGGACTTTTCTTCTAGTTGAGAAGTGAGAGATATGTCTAGTAATATTTTGACACTTAACAATTTAGTGGGTTGGTTGACTACATTTGAATTGAGAAATTGTGATAACAATGTGGTCACAATTAGAAATACATTTAAATCTTCACTAACCATTGGAAGTTCCAAGAAAGAAAAGAAAACTAAGGAAGAAAGTGAATCTAAATCTAAAGATGATCTGGATGAACTTGAAGCACTTCTTGCAAGAAGGTTGTCAAGAGGTGAAGATAAATACAAAGGTAAACTACCCTTGATTTGTTTTGAGTGCAATGAAGTTAATCATTTTGTTGCTAGATATCCTAATAGAAGTACTAGTGATACAAATGAAAAGAAATATTACAAGTACAAGAATAATAGGGACTACAAAGACAAAGAGAAGAAGTCATGCTACATTTTTGAAGAATATCTCACCGAGTCAAGTACTGATGAAGAAAAGGAAGTAGTTGAGATTGTATATGTTGTTATGAAGGAAGATTCCAATGGAGAAAGGTATGAAAGTGAAATTACCCTAATTGAACATGTTAACAAGAATGATTCATATATAATAAATAGTGGGTACTCATATCACATGATTAGTGATTAAAGTAAGTTTGACAAATTTGAAGAAATTATTGATGGTGAAACAATTAAACTAGGAAATGATGTTCCTATTGGAATAATTTAGAATAACTGAGAGGGGGGTGAATCAGTTATCCAAGGTCCAAATGTACAAATAAAACTTTTTAGTACTCAAAAAACATATGTGTGTATGCATTGATTAGATCATCCAATATCTTCATACCTCTGTATATTATTGTCCTAAGTCAAATCAACTTTGCAGAAATGTAAGCATGAAATTGTTGGAACAATTGATTAATTGTGTATTATATTTGATATTACACAAGATGTCATATCATTACCAGTTAGTGCATGTTGAGCTCACTCAAGTATTGAATACAGTTTTCTATGGCTATCAAGTATTCCTAAGTTTACCTAGTTAAGAAGGCATTATCTACTGAGTTCACTCAAGCACCAAAGGAAAGTTTGTAGAAGATGAGTGTTAACCAAGCTCACTCGGTTAATGAAGGAAATTTTGGATGGAACTAGTGCTAACCAAGCTCACTCAATTACCAAAGGAACTTTGCGTGTATATAGTGTTAACTGAGTTCACTTGGTTAACATAGGAGAATCATTTATGTGTTGGTGTCTACCAACCAGGTTTGGCTAGCGAAGGATTTTCTTGTTTTGGCATATTAATTTCAACTATTTTATTTGTTGGTTCTAGCTGACTGAGAAGATGAATATTAATTATTCTAAGTTGTATTTGAGCTAACTTGACAAAATGAAAGATATAAATAAAAGGTCATGTTGATGGTTAGAAAGTGTGAAGTATATGTGAATGCATGGAAGAGTTTTGAAGATCTAATGATGTAGAGAGGAAGCAAATTAGAAGGATAAACAGAATATCCTTGAGAAGCTAAAAAGATATATTTGATCAAGAGGGATCAAGTATACAAGCTAGAATTGAGATCTGAAATTAGCAATTTAGTTGCATTAGAAATTGGTTCATGTCATTGTTACTCTCTAACCATTGTAGAAGTCATCTAAATCTCTTAACAGACACAAGTACATTTGGGCTCATTTTTTGACCTTTATTGGTCAAAATTTTGACCCAGTTTTCAACCAAACTTTGACCAAATTTGACCAACACATTGGTCAAAAAAAATTTGGTCAAAATTTTGAAAACTTTTGAAATTGCTAGCACATTTTTTGCCAAGCATTGGTCAAAATTTCAACCAATGCTTGGTAGAAAACTGCAGGGCATTGGTCAAAATTTTGACCAATGCTTGGTAGAAAACTACTGGGCATTGGTCAAAATTTTGACCAATGATTGGTAGAAAATTGATAGGCATGGTTGAAATTTTGACCAATGCTTGGTAGAAAACTACAGGGCATTGGTCAAAATTTTGACCAATGCTTGGTAGAAAACTTCTGGGCATTGGTCAAAATTTTGTCCAATGCTTGGTAGAAAACTGTTAGGTATTGGTCAAAATTTTGACCAATGCTTGGTAGAAAACTACTGGCATTGGTCAAAATTTCAAAAAAAAAAATTGAGGCTCACAGTTATTGAGGTCCACTTCAGCAATGGCCCTTCCTGTGAAATTTCCATCTAAAACCTTTCTAATGAGATAATGTGTTATGAGCTCTTCATCAGTGGGATGGAACATGAATCCAAGAGGCAATTATGCATCACCCATGAAGAGGCAATGATGCACAACTACCTCTTGTATTCACGTTCCATCCCACTGATGAAGAACTCATAAGACATTATCTCATTAGAAAGATTTTAGATGGAATTTTCACAGGAAGGGCCATTGCTGAAGTGGACCTCAACAACTGTGAGCCTCACAGAGGGTTCAATTCCCTCCTTTATTATTCACTATGCATACAATCCCATACACCCATTTGATCTTGAATGATGATATGTACTGAGTGTTGAGTGTTTGTGTTGAGTGCTCCAAAACCATCCATTTCATGCCTTCATCTGTACACAATGTCTTTCTAGTTTCTTTCTACTCGCACGCCCATTTCATTTCATGTGATCATCTAAAAATTGTGTCACTCTAAGCTCTCAACTATTTCCTCTTGATTGATCATCTCATAACTACTGAATGAGAGCTTTGGGATAAGCTATAGGCATCCATCAAAAGTTTGGCTAGATTTCGATCTAGGATATAGTACTAGAAGCTATATTTCATGCTAGTCAAAAAATCTTCTTCGCCATGGCTTGGGGCAATATGAACTAGCCAGATGAATGCCACATTGATGTTTGATGGAGAAACCCTTCCTCAGAAAGGGGAGAGATTTTTTGTTGACCACTCAGTTGCTATTCTCCTAAAGCTACATGCCAGAATTAGAAAAAAATAGACTCGTCTTTGGAGTTGAATCTACTTCCAGTTATAACAAGCAATCTTCTATCAGATAATGGAAGCCAAGAATTGGGGACTTTAGGGAAACCATTCTAGGGCTATTAGGAACATATGGATATGAGCGGACAATTCTGGTATTGAATTGAAATCTTTTGCTCAAAAATTTATTTATATCATTGTTGCACTATATTGCAATGGTCTAACCAATAAGAAGCATTAGAGAATGATAATTTGGCTTGTACTGATTAATAATGGTAGTGGTAGAAGTAAAGACATGTTAGTTGCAAGTTATAAGACTTTTTATGAGTTCCATATGATGGATGGTTGGTCAAGATACACATAGTTCTCTTCTTTAAATAGTTATAACGGGGTTAAAAAAAGAATAAATTTAAGAAAGAATTTATTAACTACAAACTAATGCATGCATCAAAATGACAAACTTTCTGATAATGAAATCTAATTTTGCAACATTGACATGTGAGCGGAGATGTGATTTAAGCATGTTAATGTATGGTTAATTTAAAATTGACTAAACTTGGAAAAACTTAAATATCAACTATTAGATTCAATAAAGTTGCAAACCATGGTTCAAATATGTATAATCATGTTTTACCTACACATAGTCCTTATTTGAAGTGTCTTTTGTACGCATTCCTCATAAATGGTGATGAATTCTTGGTGTTACAATGCATGTGATGTCCCCACCCCTTTTCATGCCATTTCCATTTTTTGAAGTCTTTGGAGGAGACAAAATTGAAAAGGTGCATCAAAATGATCATATAGAAGTAATCATCAATCACCCAAACTTGAAATTGCTTGTGGAAAAGCAACTTTGTTAGGGGCAGACTGTCATGCCCTTGTCATAACCTGTGATGTCTTCATCCTTAAAAAAGTAAAGGTTAACCACTATACATAGCAGGTGAAAATTCTAGTAGATAAATTGAGTATCGATTATTACAGTGATGGTTGCACATGCCTAAGAGAGAGGAGCACAAACAAACATCATATGTTCTCTTGCAATAATCTCAGATATTCAGAACAATGAACACCAAAGGGAATTCACATTGAAGAAAAATGACATGTTGAGCATTCCATGACTGTACATTGTGTTTTCCTTATGCATGGGCAGTGACTATTTTAGTGTTTGGGCTCTCTAAGGAAACTCATGGGAGACAGGAATGACAGCTCAAACAAGGCTTTACATGATCTGTGGAATCTCTCTTGCTATGTAGAGGATGTAATATTTTTTGACATAAGTATGAGGGGAGGTTATGTGTCTTAAACTTCAAGCAATATGAAAGAAGAATCTGAAAGACCAAATCTATATAAACTTACGATTCCCAAAATTGCCAGCTTGGATTAAAACAAGAATTAATAGTTATAAAGGAAGCATGTGATTGACTGAGAGTTATTGACATCCACTATAACATCTATTCACTACCTAAGGAGACAACTAACAAATCAATTAGTAAGAAGTTTATAGTATAATAAACAAAAGTCAACCACTTTTCAACCAAAAGATACAAACTATTTAGGTAGAGACGCAACTCTCAATGGAAGGACCAAAATTATCATTTATAATTGGTATCCATCAAAAGGGAAGAGACCATAAAGGAACTTATATCATCTGTATTCATCATAGGAAACAAATCATATTATATAGAAAGTGAGCATCATGCAACATAAAATTATGCTACAACCTATGTACAAATAAAATGTTGATTGGCATAATGTCATGACTGAATTCTATTAGGAATAAGGGGTCAATATATGGTCTAGTTTATATGCTATAATATCCTACCCGGGAACCCATGGAAAAAATGGATTAAACATGTGCTGAATAATTTTTTTTTGTTAAATTAAATTTCTTTCTTAGGACGGCTTTCTCAGATAAGAAGTTTGTGAGTAGACACAAATCCTCACTAATAATGCTGCTACGATTTTCTAATTTAAATCCAAACAAAGTTGTATTATCTTGGGTAGAGGAGACTACTGTTGTTTTTGGTTAAGGATCCTTTAGGTCAATAGAATCACATACAAAATGGATGTGACATTTCAATAAGAAAACTATAATAAGAGCTAGGTGCTTGCCTAGTGATCAGGGCTTGAGACTAGACACTGCATGAAGCATTTGTAGGCATTTGAGTCTCAAGTGTCACCGTGTTACTATGTGTGAGACTCTACATATATATTAAAATCTCTGCAAATACCAATAAAAAGGAATGAATCTTCAAAATTCCACCTAATAACTTTATGTATTTTAGGGGTGCTATTTTTCACCAATTGGTTAGAACTTCACAAATGTTCCTAAAATTACATTCTGTAATTACAAAATTTTAAAAATAATATGTTAAAATTTTATAAAATATGGATAAACTACTTAAGTTGTCAAATATACATTTGTTTTAGTAGTAATTTTCACAATTTACCTCAAAAATTGTCTACATTTTATATTTTATGCATTTTTTAGCTACAAACATACCCTCCCAAAATTCCTTTCATTTCTCCTATAAGTTGACTTGAAGATCTGACACTCAATAAAATAGATTAAAAAGCATATGTAAACAACTATGTTACCAAATTCTTCCCTGGAAATCCTAAAGTCTAGTTTGGTTCTTGCAAAAATATGGTCCTTTTCATATTCTTGCAAAGGTCTACCCAAATTCTATCAGACAACCACGGAACTAATTTTACCGTTCTTATGGCAAATTAGCAAATCTACGACTAAGTTTTTTTTGGTACATTTTTTCCAATACAACCCTCCAATCCTAAAATAGACCATTAAAAAGGACAACCAAATAAAATTATTTGTTGTTGCATGCACACATCCAATGTAATTAACCTTTTCTAACATTCTTCTGGTAACAATTCAGCTTTTGGCGTGTTTTAATTCATAGTGTAATAATTTGACCGTTGTAGTTACTTAAGGGTGATGTAATTGATATTGATCTTATGTCATTGTTTTAGGTAGAGGATGTAGCTAAACAAGCTTTGGGCCTTGATGGAACAAAATTGTAAGGGTTTTTCTTTGGGTTGAATATAACCATTATTGGTTCAATCTAGTTTAAAATCTTTTCACTAATTGAATGCAAAAGAAATTTTATTTTTTTCTACTTTTGTATTCAGGAGGGACATATCCATGAAAATTTAGTTGTCCAAGGTTAGACCAAAGAAAAAAAGTCCACTAGTTAAAATTAGTGGATGCAAAATTGCATATATTGGTAACCTTCCTCAAGTTGTTAAGGAAGATGATATTAGACAATTCTTCAAGGACTCTAAAATAGAGTCAGTAAGTTTAGCATCATATAAAATAGGGCTCCACCACTGTCATGGTTTTGGACATGTATTCTTTGCTGATGATGAATCCCTGGAAAATGCCATGAAAAAAGATAATGTGAAATTATATGATAGGCCAATCAGGGTTGCTTATCTAGTCAAGAAGTATACTAAACCAAGCAAAGAGAAAAAGAAGGTTCAAGATGTTTAAAATATGGGCAAGAGTTCAAAACTATATTTAGATGAGTAGCACTCTTGTGCATTGCGAGGGGTAACAATGATATTAGACAAAGCAATTGGTGCATGATTGCTAGCATCAACCAAGTGTTTGGCAATATCAAGAATTGAAAACATTTGTACAAAATCAAAAGTTTTTGATTGGGGCTGCAAGTCTTTATGGGTGCAAGGGTTTCAAAATAATTTCAATCTTGCATAAATCTTTTGTGAGTGACCCTCAAAATGTGTTTTTCTGGAATTATTATTAAAAAATTGTGTTGACATCTTTACAAGATGTTAAATAGTTTCACTTAGCTTTGATATATTTCACTGTCATTTTAATTAGAATTGTGACTTGTGTGGGATTAGGCTCATGGTACCTGAATGATTTTATTTCCTCATTTATATTGAATAATAACTAGATTCATGTAATGTGTTAAATGGTGGATGTAGTAAGCTTTTTGTGTTGCTCGGGAAATTCCTTTGTGTTGTGAGAGAGGAATTGAAGGAAATGTGACATTTAGTTTCTGTCGCAAGTTTTCTATATTTTGATTCTAGCCATTTAAATCCTTGAAAAGCCCAAACATTGTTCAGCTTGAGTAGATTTTGTGTCCTTTTGAAATCAAAAGGGGAACTATTTCCTTCAATTAACACATGTTTATTGGTACCAAGAAATAGTTTATTATAACTCTTGAAGTGGCAACAATTTATAGTTTTCTGAACTTGTAGGTACACAAACTAAACTATTCTATGCAACAAGTTTTGCTACACATGCTTTTAAGGTGCATGTAAATGGAAACATCTAAGGAGAAAACTAAAATCCATGCCTTATGAAGGGGAAATGCATGCATAGGGAAACATCCAAACAAAAAATTGAAACACACGCCTTACTAAGGGGTCATTTTGTGTTTTTTAATTGTTGTCTTTAGATGAGGTTTAGTAGTAAATTTTTATACGAGGCTGAGGTTTAGTTTGTTGGATAGTCACAGGCCATGTGGAGGGGATATATTCTTTTGACTAGTACCTTTAAGCTGAGTTCATATAGGGCACTTTCTATTGACTTGTACAAATAATTTTGTAGGAAAAGGGTATCTATTCATTTGGGTATAGAAACCAAGACTCCTAGTAACTTCTAATAAAATAAGTTTAAGCTGATCAAATTAATTTTTTTCTTGTAAAAGTATTATCACTGGCCAAAGCTTAGAAGACCATCTGGATGCAACTAAAAGAAATTTGGATGTGGGCTGCAGTTTTTCCAGATGAGATGGCAAAAAATCTTTTATGTATTTACAAGTCTAACAATAGGTTCTATAGGCGAAGCATTGTTGTAATAATTTTTGTATGTGTTTCAAGCACTTTATGAAAGGATAGATAATTTAATGACCAACCATAAGAGAGCATAAGAAGCCAAATATCATTGTTGCATGAGGTGATGTGGTCTCAACATGGCATATCAGACCAACAAGAAAGTTACATTGTGTGTTTTCTAGGGATGAGATAATACAGTGTTGTTTCTTTGTCTTCTGGAGTACTTGGAACTGTAATTGTGTTTTTCTAAAGGCTTAGAATTAAAATCCTTATAGGTGTTGTTAGGAGTTACAGTTGAGACATTTGGCATATGTAAAATTCTTTAGCTATATTTCCAGATTTGCAAATCTCTTTTCCCTGGCATTAATCTAAACTATTTAAGTACAATTTGTTCATTACTGGAGAGAATGTGAAGATTGCACTAAGAGAGGTTATTCTCTGTATAACCCTGTTACCCAAACTAGAATTGGTGTCTCTAATGAAAGTTAGCATTTAAAATGATTACAATGTTTCAACATAATAACTTACAAAGGACATCCTAGTATTTTAGAGTTTTCACTCATTTCAAAAATAATTTTACCAAATTCATCTCACAACTAAAACAATGGATTCCAAATGAAAATCATAAATAGAAAATGTAACTCACGAAGTTGTATTGACAAGATGCATCATGCGCTACTTGTAAGTATGACATTGTCCAACAAGATCTATAATCACTTCCTGCTTCAGACCCTGCATATTGTAGCTATTCCAATTACAAATCTAAGCCTTGTAAAATAGCTTCAATACTACTAATGCATGTATGAGCATATTCTTTTTTTTTTATGTCCTTGAAAATCATTATGTTGATATTTAATCCAAAAATCTACCTTGATATTATAAAGTAAAAAAAGTAAAATATGCTCCCAATTGTTGCAACATATATTAAATGGAAAGCATCTACAAAAGTAGCCCTTAAGAAAAATACCACTCAGCTGGCAAAATATGCTCAGGATTGAAGTAGAGACTTTGAGTAGCATAACATCTATAAGGAATTCAGTCTTAACATGAAACTTAGTAAATTAGTTGCAAATTTATCCGGCTAACTATCCAGGACAATGAGAGAAACTTGCAAATTAACTCTAATTTATAATAGTAGGCTAAGCATCTGAGAGAACTAAAGAGAGACTTGCAATTTAATTTAAGTTATGGTATTTAGCATTCCAACTGATAGATTGGACTTTTGAAGTTATACTAGTAATATGATCCAAGGTATCTAATGTTTCAAAGATTTTTATAAAACTTGACTGAACACTTCAATTTTTTATAAAAGTTGACTGAACTCTGTTAAACAAAATTAGATTGCACACAACTATTAAATATTAAAAACTTTTAGTGATGCAAAAATATTTGAAGAAGGTTACATGTATCAATTTATATATGGTCATTGGCAGATGCACAGCTATCACTATAGGGACCCCTTCTTAAGCCTGTGTTTCTAGTCGAGCAGCAGAAGTCAGGGTACAATCTGGGTATGTCAATGCAAGACATAGATTATATATATATATATATATATATATATATATATATATATATATATATATATATATATATATATATATATATATATATATATATATATATATATATATATATATATATATATATATATATATATATATGAAGCCTAAAACTTCTATATCCATAAAAAGCTAGAACCATATTAATCTTTTTAAACTATATTAATAAAATACTATGTCATTATTCATATTAAAATGGTAATGTAACCTTAAAACAAAATTTAGTGCCATGAATCCTAAGGTTGAATGCAGATGGTAGAATGAAGAGTTTAGCTTGAAGCTTTGAGCTAGATATATTGACCAAATATATGGCATATATATAATATACACTCATGATCCTTAGTCTTGTCATATTAGGGCCTACACTTGACATATTGGGGATAGGGTCTTTCGTATTAATGAAGCCCTCTAATTCAAAAAATTTGCAAAATATTCACAAAAAATTCACAATTTGATCTACTTTGTATTATGCTATAACTTATTGACCTAAATATTACCATAAATTCTTAAACTTTGATAAAGCTATTATCATAATCTGAATAAATACTATTGTTGATGTCAAGGGCAATTCAAACACAAGAAGTTTGTGACCAACATATTTAACAAATAAGTTAAAACAAACTCTCTAAATTGCATCCAAAATAGTTTAACATTTTCAACTAATTATCCAAAATATAACCAAGGGAAACAATCTCACGAGTAGGACAATTATAATCAAAGATTTTAAACAAACCTGGCCTATAAACACAATTCACCTCAACAACTAAGCTAACATCAGGAAGAAAAACAAGAGACATACAGCTACAGAACCTAGCTCACTCACAAGCAAGCATGTTCCCTCGTCAACAATCTTGTCAGCATGCTTCTGTGAAGTATAAAAAAAAATTTAACCTTGTAGGCTCATTCTCATGAAGAGGGAACATGAATACCAGAAATCTCATTAGAACCATTTTCATTGGAGCTAATAAAACAAGCACATTAAGCTCTAAACCTTGTTTGTGTTCCTCAAGTTAAATGCTTGCAAAAACAACATTTAATAACACCATTTTCAAGTTGCATATAAATGTCCATGGCACTGTCATCACTGTCCTTACCAGCATAATCATTTTTCAAGGGTGGAACTTACTTTTCATTTCATCCTCGTGTGCACCTACTTGCAATAGGATGAACAGTGACACAACATTCCTCAATAGAATAAAAGCCTTGGAGTACACATCTAGTAGATGCTAAGTTTTAACTTTTTAATCTTTGATTGAAATTTTGCTTCAGTACCATTGTGACCTTTTCACACCTTTGTAACCATTGTAAAGAATTCAATAGATTAGTTATCAAATTCTTCAAATTTTTCTCTTTATCCTCATGTACCTACAAATAAATATCTTAGATTTATGCCATGTGTTCCATCCTTCAACTGTTATCATGATATGCCCATGGTCTGCACCATCATCACCCACAGAATAACCCTACAATTCTGGAATAAAGCACATAACTTGTTGAAGGTTTTGCAGATAGCATGGCAAGCTAAGAAGGCTTAATCTTGGGGAAAAATTTATGGTCAAGGAAAGTTGGATCATCACGGAATTGAGTAGGCAAACCTTCTAGGAAGTTGCAATACTTCAACCTTGTAAGTTTCACCTCAATGTAATGGGTACTAAACAAACAATTTAAGTTGATGAGAAATGGTTGTTATGAATTCAAATTGTAAGTGTCACCTCAATGCATTGGGTATTAAAAAAACAATTCAAGCTAATGAGTATGGGTTTTTATGAACCACAACTCATGAAATATGCATTAAGTCCATGCCTACTATTTACAGTGAGTATGGGTTTATTTTTAAGAACATACCTGTTGTTTACAGTCAGTAAGTTTCTATATCCTCTAAGAAATTTGAAGCAATGAGCCAAAGTCACATGGGTGAAGATGATCGTTGTCCCCTCAAAGCACCACCATTTGATAAATTGTTGCATTGAAATATGATCTAGAAAGGGCCTTTCCACATAGTATGTTGGCACTATTTGGCAATCATCAATCATGTGGTTATTGCAAAGAGGCTAAGGACCAAACATGGAATCATGGAGATAGTGCACGGATGTACAAAGAAAATGCAAGAAACATCAAAGAGATTGTTAACAGTTCAATGGCCTTAGTAAAGACAAAGCTTGGCACTTGAAATGCATAGTGCAATGGGATTAGTAAGATATAAAAAAATTTGATAGAATGCCCAAAATAGAGCTTGGAATGCTGATTGATGAACATGCATATGGGAAAGCATGATATGTAATGTTTTATGTCAAAAATGGCTTTGACTCTATTGGCTCAGTGCATGAGATACACCTGCAACTTCTCTACACAATCAGCTTGCTATGAAATGTTTTAATCCATATGGTCAAAACATGTACAAAGAACATGAATTGTTTGACTAAAGGCATTCATGACATTGGTGTCAATGGGTCTCTATGAAAGGCAAAGAAACGATACCAATTCATTTAACAGAGTCCCAAATATCATACTTCCATCACAATTCAATTATGAAATATAACATGCAACACCATGTCTGATTAGAGTGCTTCAAGGAGATATTTGATCAAGGATGAAATGAATGATCGCACCTAGTGTGCACATTACAGAATAGAGATAGTGTTGTGAAATATAAAATAAAAATAAAATATGCAAATCCACTTGGCTTAAATTGGAACTATAGGCTTACAACTCCAAAACACATCTTCAAAACACTAAATGAAGATTAGAACTATAGGCTATGGTTGGGTAACTTTTACTACAGTGCTAAGTCGCAAATAACAAAAAAATATTGTTACTTTTGGGCTTTCTGAAAAAGGGGTGGGGTATGAAAGTAAGGGTGCTTAAATTGTCTTGTAGAGCATGAACAGGCAGATTTCAGTTGTGGAGACATCCATTCCAAACTATTTTCTTTATTTTCGACTTACCTATCTAGATTGCTAAAACTCAAAGCTCCTAACCCATTATAAACAGTTACCCATTCCTAACTCAGAGCTCATAACTTGAAGTTCATCCATATGTTCTAATTCTACCAAATGATGTTAAGACACTAATAAGGCCAAATACATTATAGAAAAATTAAGCACTAATTTTTTCTATGTGAGAAAATACCTAAGATGGATCATGGAAGTAGTTGGACAACCACTAACCGAATACTCATCAAACATAAAGATCCAAAAAGTAAGTTGAATTTAAAAACTAGGATGATAGGAAAACCTACCAATCAAGAGAGAGGTAATGACATTAGTTTTTTGCATCAATGATTTACATGTAAGTTTTAGGAAAAGCTTAAGTGAAGCAGATTAGACATTCATAAATTAGATTTTGAAGGATGTCTCTTGAATAATTACTATATGAAGGAAAGTTAAATTTTTATCAACATGCAAAATGGGTTGTAGATGGTTGATGGATCTCAAACTATAGGATTCAAATTATAGCTAAGGATAATCATCAATGCATCTGCTATCACTATCACGAATACACACCATTGACTATATTTTACATTCAAGCTTTTCCTTGTGTGAGAAAGCCAATCTACAGTATGAATATGCTGATAAAATGTAATAGTAAGAGTTCTAAAGTAATTGACACAATCCCAACTTAACATAAATTTTTCCTTATAGTTGCCATTAATGTTGTTCGGTAACATCAAAATCATTCTACTTTCTTCTAAAGATACATACAGATATCTAAATTTAAAAATTTCCACGATTAAAAACCTACTGATTAAAACTAACTTGATAAATTTAAGACTCAACTTTTCAACTTATCTACAGTTCATATGAATATCAAGATTTAACTATGTAATTTTAGATGTAGTCAAAAAGTCCCTAGATCTGGAATCTTTAGAGCCAAGGAGCAAATTCATTTCTATAGCACCTCCTTTAAATCAATACAATGTTAATTTTAGAAAGAAGTGTAGAATCTAATGCTATAATAAAAGGGTATGTGAATTTCATTGTTGAATTGAGAAGTAAGTCTATTGTGCTTCGATTTCCAGGAGTTATGGGAACCCAATTATTAAATCCATATTATATTGAGGCTGCCTATGATGATGAGGCTGAGACAGAAGAGTTAAAGCTCATAAGAAGAATAGGAACCTGAAATAGTGAGAGGAGGAACTAACTACAGCATCTTGGCTATACTTTGAAGACCTCCCAAGGGACAAGTTCCATACTCTCTCAAAGTTCACGGAGTCTTGCTAGGATAGGGCATCACTGTTCTTATAGACAATGGGGCCACACATAGCTTTCTTTATTAAGGATTGGTGTCTAAGAGGAGCCTTGCATATTTTTTAAGCCCACAATAATTATGTTTCAATACTAAGCTTTTTTTAGAATATGGTGGTAGTTGTCATTTTTTACATATATGAAATGTGTAACTTTGATTTTACAAATATTACTATCTGAGGGCATCAGGTTGGGGATGTCCTAATCATTTTACAAGCTAGGCACAATGGGAAGATGACTTTTCATTCTCATCCCCATTAGTAAAATAATATTATAATTTTATTTATAAATTTATAATGGTCAACTAAGTTGTTATGATAGACTTCAAGAATATTCTTTATTCTTTTAGTTGTCATCTTTTCTTATTTTTCAATCTTATCCTTATTTGAGAGCACAGAGTTGATAGAAATGCTTTTATTACAATTTCCTTCCACAAGCATTTTCTAGTAATTTTTAAATTTTCAAATCCTCCATACAATATACTACTGTAGTTATGCATCTCATGCTTGTGTGTTGCTCTATGGAGAGAGATTTAATTCTGAGCAACCATGAGCAGTAAAGTGATAACACTTTTACAGAAAATAGAAATAATATCCAAGCCACTTACCTTGGGATTGTACATAGCATTCCTAGCCTGAAGAGCTATAGCCTTGAGATCCAATTTGCAATCCAAATTTATAGTTGACACAATGTTTCTGTGTATTTTTCCATTGAAGGCACGTGCATCCAGTAAGAAAGATACAATTAAATTTTGAAAGAAACACAAGGAAGGGTATCTTTGAAATTAGAGCATTCCATTGATTAATGTAGACAACAATATGGCCTTATTAAATTAAAAAAACATTATCCTCTACATATGTACATAACATTATCCTCTAAGTGATAGTTTGCAAGTTATTAGTTAAGGCATTCACAGTGGTATTAGAGTTGTGATCTCGTCAACTAGTGAATAATGTAGAAAAGTTTAAGACATTTGACAAAACAAAATAGGGTGGATCTTTTTTAGAAGCTGATTGAAATACCAAGGAGCCAACATAAAATTATCAAACTATTTAAAATAATATTGCAACTTTAGAGTAATGCAAAATTCAAATCTAGTTAGAACATCACAGAAAGAGGGAAGCTCATCTTCAAACAACAAACAAATTGTTAGTCCCACGCCAAAACCTAGCAAACCCAGGTTCTCAAAAAAGGATGAAGAAAAAGCCTAATACAACCATTAGCACGTAAGTTCATGTATGCAACTTGCAAATCAAAACAATGGTAGGTAATAGCAGAGTATGTTGTGTTTGTCGAGGACATCTTGGAGTTCAGTGTCTCATGTATCAAGGGTGAGGCCACCTATCAAGATATTGCTCATCTATGTTGAGGATGGAGTAGAAGTTTTTGAGGTGTAAGTGTCAGGAGAAACTAAACTTGCAGCATTTAACTGATAATGTAAATAGAAGATTTTGTGTAAAAAGGCTCAGAGTTCCTTTCTATTAAGTCAAAAATTACTACTCTTGCATAATGGTTTGGAATACTGGTTCATTGGAAAAATCTACCTACAAAAGATGAACTTGGAAAAGACCAAAGATACTATGATATTCACTACTGCAATGCCTGAGAAAAAGCAACTCCGAAAAAGGAAGAGTTGTAGTGCTTTTGTTAATACCCATGTCTATCTAACAAACTAAACTTCGAAATATACAAGGAGAATTCAAAAAAATAAAACTGTCTCCCTTCGGTAAGGTATGCTTTCTAATTTTCTATTGAGACATTTCCTTTTTTAATTAATTGCACTGTGTATGAGTTCTAGAGCTTAGTGATTGATCTATCAGCGCAGGAGTAGCATACTTGGGACTCTAAACCCTAAACCATAAACCCTAATTTCCTTTCTTATTCATGTGCACTATGTTGTAATCTTATTATATTATCTAATCTAGTATCCCCCAGTTCTTTATTGTATTCATCTCCAGCTAGTCAAATCTCTTGGACTGTTATATCCATTACATATTTCCCTCTTTAAATTTTAATAAACCTTCATCCTATATAAATCCAACTATATTTTCTAGGTTTTTGTCACAAAACATCCAACTACTCTATGGTGATTTGCTAGTTTACAAAAATTGGTTTTGGCAAAACAATCCCAAAATTAGTCTAGTTAGGTTCGTTGTACAATATAATATATAATTTGATATTCCTATATATATTTATATATAAAAATTTATATGTAAATACAATAATGAATAAACTAATAGGAAGAAATATATTTCACATCCCTCCTATATATCTTTATAGGATTACAAGAATATTATATTAATTAATCAATTTACTGATTTATATATAAATTTGTTATATAACATGATTTTGGGTTGCACATATTACACACATATCATTGGCTATCCAATGGGGAGTGTAGATTATCCAAAACATCCAATGCTATTGCTATCAACTCCATGACAAATTCCTCTGCTTCAGGTATGTCCTACCAAACTCTAGTCCACTTGAAGCATTCAAACATGGTTGTTAAGCCTTGGAGAACCTTCCATAAAATTTTAAACAATTGGCACCTAGAATTTTTTTATTAACAGAATTTTGAGCTCCTAGACCTACAACATTTTCTCCTTCACACTCTCCATGCTTTCTTTTCTGCAGATGCAAACAAATTTGTACTGGTCTTGCAACAACAACACCAAATAAATCTCAAATTCTTTGAATGAATGAGGATCACATTGATGCAATGAGTGCTAGGTGGACTATTTGTAATCACAAGAGATGAGCTCTTGTAAACCACTACTCTTGCAATTGTTTCAAGATTGGTACTAATTAAACATCACATAATTTGACATGACGAAAAATACCACCTAGTTGTTAATGAAGGAACTGAGCAGATCTATGATCAATGGTTCATAGGGCACATAACTTGTTGAAGGTTTTGCAAATGGCATGGCAAGCTAAGAAGGCTTAATCTTGGGAAAAATTTTATGGTCAAGGAAAGTTGGATCGTCATGGAATTGAGTAGGCAGACCTTCTAGGAAGTTGCAATACTTCAACCTTGTAAGTGTCACCTCAATGCAATGGGTACTAAACAAACAATTTAAGTTGATGACAAATAGTTGTTATGAATTCAACTTGTAAGCGTCACCTCAATGCATTGGGTATTAAACAAACAATTCAAGCTGATGAGTATGGGTTTTTATGAACCACAACTCATGAAATATGCATTAAATCCTAATAATGCATCCCAGTTAAAAGCCAGCGATTGGTATTTATGAATGAAAATAGAAAAGAAGAATTAAGTCCATAACCAAAACTTTTCAAGATTCGACATCACCTAGAAATGAATGAAAGTTATATCTTTATTTTCAAATCTGAGCCCCATATTATATGATGAAGGGAAGGTTAAGAGGGCATCAATAATAATAATAATAAATCATAGTTCATAGTGCATTCTATGGATTATCTCTCATATTCTACATAAATTTCAAAGAATATAAAAGATTTATTTTGTTCCATATTCATATTTGAAAGACTAGGAGAGTTTCATTAGGACCAGTTACCCCATAGTATTGGAAAGACTTGTAACATATTATTTATCAAGGTATCAGAAACAAAGATGAATACCTCACATTGAGTATGAGTATCAAGACATTCATTCACAAGTGGATATAATATATTAATCAAGATCAACATTTCCCCAATAATTGTCATGAACTATCAATTGATACCATGGTATAAGTAGAGTTTTGGTTTAGAAGTATTCTCTTATAATAAAATCATGAGTGAATAGTCCCTTATTCTTAGAATATATATAGAGCAAGGACATTACATGTATAAACTACCACCATTACAAGTATACAAGTAAATATCAGAGGAAGAGTCAGTAACTAATAGTTCCATCCATAGATATCTGAACGATTCTTTCCATAAAACATTATAAAGAGTCTGATCTGATAGTAAGACTAGAAGATTATATTTGAAGGAGATTCTAAAACAAGATTCAGTGATCAGATTATTATACAGTGACTACATCAAGTCCTTAGTCCTTATTATTCAATCATTTAATCAGCTTAAACAAATATGCTCATATATAAGGTCAAGCTGGAAAAAGACCTAGCACTTTCAATGCTAACTAAGAAAATGTAAATCATACAAAATAAAATCAAATCCTCTAGGCCAACTCTAGTTCTCACCAAAACATAAAGGCACTCTGAGAATTTAGTCTTCTAACAACTTAAAATAACACCATATCTATTAGTTCCCACTTTCCATACTCTAAATATTTAATGTGCATGCAAATTGAATCAAAATACTGCAACTTGAAATAAGGCTAATAAAAAATTCTACCAACTTCATAGCATGTAAAAATGCAAATGCAAAATAACTAATTGGCGTACTATAAGAGATGTTGAGCTCTTCTCTTAACCAATTGACAACTAACTGCAAACATGAGATAGAGATCAAGAGGTCAAAAACACAACCAAAATGAAGCTTGGTATGCTCAAGAAAAGATTGAAATTCAATTATGCATTGAAAATAGCAAACAATAGTCCAACCTTTGAAAAATATGGGGCTACATAAAGCCTTGAATAATGTTTACTGAAAGATGAAAAGTCCCTTTCTACCTCAACAAGACTTTATGGCTCAATATAGACAACACAAAGATAAAAGTAATTAGATGATTAATTGCATTGGACTAGCACAAATTATTTTTGGTAATGGACAAAATTGTGTAGGCACACAAAATACCAGTACTATAGAAGTAGACATAACATTAACATTACATTGTATCACAAAAGCAAACAAAATACCAATGAACCTTAAAGCCAAGTCTGATGAGGTAACTAATTTGAATAAAGATTCCAAGATAAATAAGAAAACAATGGATCCTTGTAGTAGTTGGGATGGAAATTTCAGCAATAAGAAGATGCTTGGATCAGAGACAATATGGAGGTGTTATTGATACTTGGTTTCTCAATTTAGCCATCATAATGAAAATGGTATTTCAGATCGATGTAGCAATCACAAGGTGGAAAAGGAAAATATGTGTGTAAAATCTAAGGCCATTTCTAAACAACGTTATATTGTACAAGGATCACATGGCATGAGAATAAATAGAAACAAGGTTTCATATGGTGCATATCTTAAAGATTACTATTTAGGTATTATAAAATGTAATGAAGACTATGTTGGTGCCATGTATTGAAAGTCATATCTATTTTTAGCTTGTAAAGAGAACAACAAAAGCTATGTGAATGCATCTGAGACTATCAATTTGATTAGTTCAAGAAGAAATAGAAGCAATATGTGCAAAAGTGGATGGGAGATGCTACATAGAAAACAATCAAAAGAATATTCTTCAGATCTTATATTGATCTTGTTTGAAATAAAGGAAAGATCTCATCAAACATATCTTCAACAAGAGAAAATGGTAAAGCTTGGAAAGCATAGTTTGAGCAATTAATCAAATAATCAAAGGGAAAATAATCATAATGGAGCCTCAACTAGCAAAGGGAAAAATAGGTGAAATAAGAAATACCCAAATCCAGCTCAATGGCTACCTTAAGTTGTTCCAATGAAAGGGAAGATGAAGTCCTGTATTAAGTTGTTTCAAGCAGCTATAAAACTCATAAAATATCTTATTGAAAAATTGGTATCTTTAATGGAGCCACGACTAATGGAAGATCACATATTCAAAAATCTGTGTACTAAATCCATCAAAAGAACATATACCCAAATATATAAAATAAAAATAAAAACTATTTTGCATTGAGGATTTAGTTATCTATAGAAAAAAATATAAACTCCAGCCACAGGGAAATGCATGGAAGAAATAAATATTGTGATCTTCATCAGCAATTTTTTGCAGCTATAGTAGAGATTGTGATATTGCTATCAGGATTTAATTGTGTGATTTTTGAGTCAAACTCATTGACCCATGTTTCATGAGTAGTGATTCAACATGAATCCATCTCTCATGAGAATAAATGGAACACTTAGCACTCATTGGATCTAGGTGACGCTCACAGGGGTGAAGCACCGGGACTTCCTAAGAGATCACCCATACTAGTACTAGTCCAACCTGAGCACGCCTAACTATAGAGTTTCCTCCATGGTTAAACCCCTTTAAAAGAAATATATCAATTAACATTCTAATTTTCAATGATAAAACATCTGGCAAAAATTGCTATAGTTGCAGAAACAAAAAGAATACAAATTGACCACAGTCAAAAAGAACAAGTAAATACAATGTTGAAAGAAAGGAACAACAGCAAAACTTTTCCCTTCTTTTCATTCTAAAGATGTTAAAACATAATATGGACATATTATTTGGTAATGGTATAAAATTAATTATATAATAAATTACAATTACTATATAAATGTTGAATGTTTTGACAAGTAAATGATACAATGTTGAAAGAAAGGAACAACAACAAAACTTTGCCCCTCTTTTCATTCTAAAGATGTTAAAATGTAATAAGGACATATTATTTGGTAATGATATAAAATTAATTATATAATAAATTATAACTACTATATTAATGGTGAATGTTTTAACAGAGATCACCAGTGAAATAGCATTAAGATGCAATATTCTGGATTTGATTGTGTGTTGAAGCATTTTTGTGTCAATCTTTCAATTGTGTGATTCAAAACATTGATACAAAAAAGTTTCAGCACATAATCAAATCCAGAATACTCCCATCTTCACACTAACTAGTGAAATAGTTTTAACTTTTCAAAACACAAACCACTCCAAAATAATGACACTATTACAGGCTAAATTTATGCACCAACTAAATAATCCTTGCAATAGTAGTAAAGTAGATCTTTATGGCGAATACTTTAGGATCTAAATTTATGGACAAGTAAGAAGTTTCACGATTACAAAACATCTATTCTACGGATGGTTGGAAAATTGCAAGAGACTGCATTATTCAGGACAATGAACACAAATAGATACACAAAAGTAAACAAATGTATACAGTACCCAAATTAAAACCAGTTGAAGTTGCAGTCATGAGAAGATGGAGCCTAAACTACTATAAGGATATGTATGACATCCATAGATGTAAAGCTGAAAGGAAAATATTGAATGATTTTGTGCTTTCACTATGTCCAATTTGGGTTTGAAAATAGAGAATATATTTTTTTTAAAAGACTTTGATACAAGAAAGGGAAAAGAAGATGAGAGCCCATGTTTTTCAGAAGAAGCTCAACCACTTCCAAATTATCCATGTAAAAAATGGTGACAATCCCTTCGCTAATCTTCTTGTAGCCGTACTAGGGTGCAGATTCACTTTCAAGACTAACCCTACCCTCTGCAAAAACCATGCGAAAATTCAGAGAAAACCGAAATGAAACTGGGCGTGGGAAAGACATAAAATGAGAAATGTTTTTTTCCTTTGCGGATGTATAAGCCCTATGTTGGTCAAAATTTTGACCAACATAGGTCTTATATGTCAAAAAAAGAAATTTTTGCCTTTACCTTTCGACCACCCTAAATTTATTTAGTTGATGGTCAAAATTTTTGGTAGAAAAATGAGGTTAAATGTAGTAGTGATAAGAACCAAGGGAGAAAATCAAGGGAGAGATTTAAAAAACACAACTGCAAGAAGATTAGAAAACAGGGAAGAAACAAAGTCTAGATAAAGAAATGAGTGCATGTTATGACTAGAGATCTTAATAGAAGATGGATGATAGCAAAAACTAATAATCCAAGTGGCAATGATTAGTTTAAATGAACTTCTTGGAGAAATATTTACAGGGGAAGAAATAGAAACTAAAGAGAATTCGACAGGAAAAGAAATATTTTGATCCACAAGTAAAAATGGAGGAAGAGTAGAATTAATAGAACTTTTCTCCATCTACTTAATAACAATATTACAATGGAACTGCAGATTAGTCGGTTGGCCAAAAACTCCAGAAGTGCATATATCATTTGTATATCCTGAGAATGGCAATTGTGACAAACATTTACATGTGCTTCAATAAAGATGGTCTAATCCCAAAAGCCAAGTTCAGATTATAATATGATTTTCTCCAGAGTAGGGGAATTCGTATCCAACATAGCACACTCTAATTGGAAATTATGTGTCATGGTAGAACAAAGAGTTCAGTTTAAATAGATATCTATTTGATAAGTTATAAACTCAATCACCTCATGTTCTCATTATTTCAATGCTAGGTTAGAAAGCTAAATCTAGAAAGGCACAAACCTATCACTAAAACTCAAAGATTGGTAATAAAGAGAACATTCTTGCATAATCATACTAGCACCATTAAAAACCTAGTGCTTGATGTGAAAAATTGAGTACCTTTGTTGGGATGAAATAAATAACACACAAAATCCCTCTTGGTTTGTCAACATAAAAAGCTTTAAATACAACCCCATTGCCAAATGTCCTCAATATATGGTTTTTAATGAAAGGTGTCTAAGTGGGTAGAAGAAAACTAAAGTTAAAAATGGAGGATCTATCTCCCAACAACCCTTGAGCTCAATCATTCTACATAAATAAAAGATATAGTTTCATTTAATATTTATTACCCTCTTCTAAAAAGGGCAAAAAAAGTAACCATACATCTCTCTCAACCATTCAGGCATGGTTGGCAACATGAAAGTTAGTGTTAAAGAATGTTTTCCCATATCTATTTCTAATGGGATCAAGGGAAGAAAACTTTCAATGACAGTATTTTTGCCTACAAAACATGCTAAATTTATTAGTCTCACCTATTTTCACACCATCCAAAATGAGATTTGACAAGGGGAAAAAATAACAGACCGATTTAGAAGAGATGCCCTGGTTCTTCAACTCCTGTGCACGTGTTGAAACTAAAACTCACCTATTTTTGCACCATCTAAAATGAGATTCGACAGGGGGAAAGAACAATAGACCAATTTAGTAGAGATTCCCTAGTTCTTCAACTCTCGTGTGCACATTGAAGCTAAATAGAATACAATGAAATGGGCAGCATTTTCCCTTTTTACATATTAAGCTCATGTTGATCAAAATTTCTACCAAAATGGGCATAGATTTTTTTTAAAAATATTCTCCCTTTCCATAGTCTAACCAATCTAATAAATGGTCAAAAATTTTGGTCTAAAAATGACCTAAAATGTACTAGTGAGAGTTGGCTTAGCAACTATTTGTAAATCCTCTAACAAGGTGGCAATTCTAATGAATTGTCTAAAGACCTCTAACAAGGCCACTCCTAATACTGTGACTAAATCCTCTAACAAGGTCACACCTTACAGTGTTTTTTTTAACCTTTAATAGGGTTGGCTCCTAATAGGACTCACTTCAAAAGAGTGAAAAATAATAACTAGTTGCCATTGGTGGTTTTTTTCCAAATTGGGTTTCCACGTTAAATCTTGGTGTCAAATGTGTTCGTGCTATTTTTTTTATGTGTTTGCAACTAAGTTAAGGTAATAAGTAATCATAGATAACATCTTAAGATTTTTGTGATAATTGATTGCCGAGAATTTATAGTATTTACCAAGTTATAACATTTTATTGTTTGCCAAACATCAACGGAATTAAGCTTTCATGAAGTTATTTTGTACTAACATCTAAGGGATCTGGGATTTATTTTTGTAGTAACTAATTCACCCCTCTCCTCTCAGTTACTCCTCTTATATTTCCAACAATTATTATCATAGCTTTTGGTGCTTACAGAGAAGGTTTCAAGGACCTAAGCTAAAGATCGGGATGTCTTATAGAAGAGAGATTCTCAACTTGAACAGAGACAATTTTGTAGCATGGCAAGGATTTATGAGATTACATCTAGTGACTATCAGTGATTTAGGTTGTAAGTATCTTGATGTTGAATAAAAGACTCCTACCAAAAAATTATCAGTTGAAGACATTGTTGAAAAGAAGAATCATAACGTCATGATGATTGATATTGCATTTGCTCATATTTATGTTGAATTTGGTGAAGTAAAGAATTACAAATCAACTCATGCAATGTTGACAAAACAGAAAGACATCTATGAAGGAGATGAAAATGTAAGAAGAGCTAAAGTAGAAAGTCTCAGAGGTCATTCTGATCAGATGAAAATGAGAGAAGATGAAAACATTGTAAAATATGTGGAAAGAATCAAAGTGTTAGTGCAATCAAAGCATCTAGAGGAGACATTGATGACAAAATAGTTGTAAGCAAGGTACTCAGAACCCTTCTTCCTATTTATGCAGTTAGAGTATCTAATATTCAAGAAATTAGATGTGATCTAAATAAAATATATATATTTAGATGCTCTAGTTGGAAGATTGATAGCTTTTGAGTTAGATAACTATGATAACTATGTTCCTAGTTCCAAAGGTATTGAGTTTGCATTTGAAGCTAAACTCTTACTCAAGAAAAAGAGTAAGAAATCAAAGGCCAATCAATCAAGAAGTGAAGAAGAAACAAAAGAAAGTTCTAATAGTGATCTTAGAGTTGTTGAAGCCCTACTTGCAAAGAAATACTCTAAAGGCAGAGGAAAGTACAAAGGAAAGATTCCTCTAATATGCTTTTCTTGTGAAGAAATTGGTCACATTGTTGCTACATGCCCAAATAGAGAAAACAAGGATGAGAAGAAAAAAAAAAAGTACAAAGGCAAGAAGGAATTAAGAACTACAAGGATCACAAGGACAAAGGTAAGAAATCTTGTTTTATGGCTAAAGCTTTTGATAACAATGAAGATGAAATGGTATATATTGTTGTAAAACATGAATTCAATGATGAAAGAAATGAGATGGCACTTATCTCTCATGTTAGAAAAAGTGATACTTGGATTATTGACAATGGTTTCTCACATCATATGACTAGAGATAAAACAAAATTTGAGAACATGGAATACTATGATGGTGGTAATGTAGGATATGGAAATAATGAACCTTGTTGCATAAAAGGAAAATGATGTATCTCTTTGACCAATGAACTTATATGTAATGCTTATTGGGTTGAAGGACTAAAACATAATCTACTAGGTGTGGCATAGTTGAATAACATTGGATTCAAGGTAGAATTTATGAATGGGAAGCCCAAACTGCTGGATGAAAAAGGAAATCTAGTTGGATTTGGAAAACAAACAAAAGGTAATCTATTTTATCTTGATCTCAGTGAAAGTTCATGTTTTATTGCTCAAGTAGAAGAAAGTTGGTTGTGGCACAAAATGTTATGTCATGTAAACTTTGATAATCTGGTTAAGATAAGAAAACATAAAAATGCAAGAGGTATTCCTAGCTTGAAGAAACCTGATATGGGTCTCTGCAAAAATTGCCAAATTGGTAAGATGGGAAAAACTAGTTTCAAAAGCAAGAGTTATCATTTTGAAGAAGTCTTAGAGCTTGTGCATATAGACCTATGTGGACCTATTGGAATAGAAAGTTATGGTGGAGATAAATTTTTCATTCTTTTTATTGATGTTTATACTAAAATGATGATTGTAATGTATCTAAAAGAAAAATAGAAGGCTTTCAAAAATTCAAGTGGTATTTGGCAAGAGTAGAAAAAGAAACTGAAAAAGAAATTGAAATGTTTGAGATCAGACAGAGGCAGTGAATTCATCTCCAATGAATTCAATGAATTATGCATTGAAAAAGGAATTAAAATACAAGTATTAGACCCTAGTACACCATAGTAGAATGGTATAATTGAAAGAAGAAATGGATCCATCATGGATTGTGCAAGAACTTTAATGATAGAAAATAATGTTGCAATCAAATACTGGAAGCAAGCTATCAGCATTGTAGCTCATACTTTGAACAGAGTATAGCTAAAGAAAGACTCAAATCAAACTTCTTATGAGCTATGGTATGGCAACAAACCTAATGTAAGTTACTTTAAAGTATTTGGTAGCAAATGTTACATCTTGAAAGAATCTAGAAAAGGAAAATTTAATGTCAAAGGTGATGAATGCTCCTACAAAAGTGAAGCATACAAATGTTTGAATTTGTCTACTCATAAAATCATAGAAAGTGCACATGTGAGAATTGATTAGTTTGTAGAAAAGAGTGAAGAAGAAAGTAGAAAAGAGCCTGAGGATTACGAAATTTTTTTTTACTATTAATCTAATAACCTACCAAATCTATCTAAAAGAAAGGAGGCTTCACCTCCTGAGTACCCAAAATCTCCAATAGTTATAAAGTTGTAGACAATGCAACCCAAGTCGTAGTTAGAGGCTATTGGGCTAGAGAAAATTAAGTCTGATGGACCTAAGTCACAGACAATGGGACCCAAGCTTGATACTAAATTTCATGATGAAATCAATGAAACTCATTCCAAATCCAAAGAAGCTATGTTAGCAAGATATGTCAAAAGGCATCATGCACCTAATCAGATCATTGGAGACAAATCAGATGGAACGATGACAAGAAGTAAATTAAAAGGTACATGTTTACCTATTGAATTTGAACCTAGAAATGTTAAGAATTCTTTGGAAAATAAAATTTGGATTGAAGCAATGAATGAAAAAATAGAACAAATAGAGAAGAACAAAACTTGGACTCTTGTTCCTATACCCAAGGATAAAAATGTAATTGGCACAAAGTGGGTATTCAGAAACAAGCTAAATGAAGATGGGAAAGTTTTCAAAAATAAAGCAAGGTTGGTATGTAAATGCTATTCTCAAGAAGAAGGTTTTGATTATGATAAAACTTTTGCTCATGTTGCAAGATTCGAAGGTGTTAGAATTTTACTAGCATATGTGGCTCATAGTGGATTTAAAGTTTATCAAATAGATGTAAAATATGCATTTTTGAATGGAGTTCTTGATGAGAAAGTCTACATTTAACAACCAGAAGGTTTTGTAGATCCTAGCAAAAATGACATGGTCTGCAAATTACACAAGGCATTATATGGTTTCAAGTAAGCTCCAAGAGCTTGGTATGAAAGACTTCATAACTACTTGATATAGATTAGTTTTCAAAGAAAAAATGATAATAGTAGTCTATATATCAAAGGAGGACAAGATGAGAAGATTGTGTTGGCAGAAATATTTGTTGATGATACTTTATTCATAGGAAATGATGACTTGTGCAAGGCATTTTTAGAAGACATGGGTAAAAAATTTGAGATGTCCATGTTTGGAGAGATAAAATTCTTTGTTGGATTATAGATTCAATAGAAGAAAGATGGTATCTATATTACTCAATCTAAATATATCAAAAAGATATTAAATAAATTTGGAATTAAGGATTCAAGACCAGTTGGAACCCCTATGTCTACTAGACATAAGCTTTCCAAAAAAGGATAATTCCAAAGAGGTAGATCAAGCCACATATAGATTAATTATTGGAAAATTGTAATATGTAGTGCATACAAGGCCTAATATTGCATTAGTAGTCAGTATGGTGGCAAGATTCTCAGCAAATTCAAAGAAGATCACTTGATGGCAATTAAAAGAATCATGAGATTTCTGAAGGTTACTGAAGAATATGGTCTATGGTACAAAATAGGAGGCAATTTGGACTTAAAAGTATTTACAAATGTTGATCAGGTAGGAAGTATTGATGACAAAAAAAGCATTAGTGGTGGAGCATTCTTTCTTGGTAAAAGACTAGTGTCTTGGACAAGCAAGAAATAGAATTGTATATCTCAATCCATAGAAGAGGCAAAATGTAAGGAAACTTGGCAACAAAAAATATAACCATTTCCACATAACCCATAATAGATCTAAAATAAACACGGAATTAAAATCCACATGCAAGAGAATAGACAACATACCCACAAAATTGTGACACAAGATATACCCTGGGAAACCCTCATTGAGGGAAAAACCCAACCTCCAAAAGCATCCATCACCATATATTATTCAGCAAAAATACCATTGCCATACAACCATGGAAGCCTTCATGGCCATAGCCACAACCGAGCAAACTATGTGAACAAGCATGAATCCACACATCCCATGCCATGCTTCCAACCTTCACAAATGCTCCCTTGGCTAACCTATCAAGCCTTGTCCCGCTTGACTCTTACCTTTCTCACTCTTACTCTCTACAACAACTACCCGTGTGGCTGCTTATATAGTAGCAAGTCCCACAAAACCACTAAGTGGTATTACATAAACCATGTGCTAAAACCATGTGCGACCTAACCCACTGACCCCACATTTAATATTGGGCATTTAATTCTTTTCTCCAATATTAAATAATTACATGAAATATTATCACAATGTTACAATACAACTCATCAAAAATATTCTATGGGAATCTTTACATGTTGCACGTCCATCTAGGTGGAACATTACATAATAAAATAAAATAATAAAATATAACAATATTATGCAATGTGTGCAACGCCCATTATCTCAACACAGAATATGTGGTAGCAGCAGTCAATTGTTCTAATATTATTTGGTTCAAACAACTATTGATAGTTATGAAGATTACTTATATACTGTGATAACACCAGTGCAATCAATATATCAAAGAATCTAGTGATGCATACCAAAACAAAGTACATTGCCATAAAATATCATTTCTTGAGAAAATTGGTGCAAGATAAAGAAGGCAAATTGGAATATGTAAATACTAAAGAGCAAATTGTAGACATATTCACCAAGCCATTAACTAAGGATGCATTTCTATATCTAAGAGGTAAGCTAGGGGTCATTCCCCTATCTAAAGCTCACTCAATGAAGTTTAGTGATGCATCAACCAAAGGATGTTGAAGATCATTCATTTGGTACAATATTAACAAGGGCATATTGCAAATGAATCAGTACTTAAGGTACATTAATATTCATTAAATATTATCATTCGTATGAGATGTCAAAGAGCGATAAGTTTACTATCATATCTCATAGAAATTTTTGTTGAAAAGAGGGAGAAGTTTGTTGTCATAGAAAGAATTTTCAAAGATGGAGAATGAACTTGGCAAAAGTTCTAACAGATAGAAGCTTTTTGATAGAGGGAGAAACTAAAAGTAGAAAGAGTTCACACTGATAGAGGGAGTTCTCATGAATGAGAATTATAATGAAACTAAGGATATGTTCCTTACTTTATTCTTGCTCCAAAATTTCATTGTGTTATGACATGTTGTGTTGCCATCAATGCCAAAGAGGGAGATTGTTGAAACAATTGATTAATTTTGTATTGTCTTTGATGTTAAATAAAATGTCATATCATTACTAGTCATTGCATGATGAGATCATTTGAGCATTGAAGACAATTTTATATGGCTAATGAGCATTCATGAGTTTTCCTAGTTCAGAAGGCAATACCTACTATGTTCACTCAGACGTCAAAGGAAAGTTTGTGGAAGATGAGTGTTAATCGAGCTCACTCATTTAATGAAGGAAATGTTGGATGGAACTAGTACTAACTAAGCTCACTTGGTTATCAAAGGAACTTTGTGTGTATACAGTGTTAATTGAGTTCACTTGGTTAACACAAGAAAATCATTTCTGTGTTAGTGCCTACCAAGCAGGGTTAACTGACGAAGGATTTTCTTGTTTTGGCATATTAAGTTTAATTGTTTTATCTGTTGGTTCTAGCTAACTAAGAAGATGAATATTAATTATTCTAAGTTTTATTTGAGTTGACTTGACAAAATGAAAGATATAACTAAAAGTTCAATTTGAGGGTTAGAAAGTGTGAAGTATATGTGAATGCATGGAAGATTTTTGAAGATATAATGATGTAGAGAGGAAGCAAATTATAAGGATAAGAAGAATATCCTCAAGAAGCTGAAAAGATATATTTTATCAAGAAGGATCAAGTTTACAAGCCAAAATTGAGATCTGAAATCAGCAATTTAGTTGCATTAGAAATCAAGTCATATCATTGTTACTCTCTAACCATTGTAGTAGTGATCTAAATGTCTTAACAGAGTTGGCTTAATAGTTATTTGTAAATCCTCTAATAAGGTGGTACTTCTATTGAATTGTCTAAAGACCTTTACCAAGGCCACTCCTAATAGAGTGATTAAATCCTCTAACAAGGTCACACCTAATAGTGTTCTTTGTAACCTTTAACGAGGTTGGCTCCTAACAGGGCTCACTTCAGAAGAGTGAAAATTAGTAACTAGTTGCAATTGGTGATTTTTCCCAAATTGGGTTTTCACATTAAATCTTAGTGTCAACTATGTTTATGCTATTTATTTTATGTGTTTGAAACTAAGTTAAAGTAATAAGTAATCACAAATATCATCTTAAGATTTTTATGATAAGTGATTGCCGAGCATTTTCAGTATTTACCAAGTTACAACATTTCTTTGTTTATTGAGCATCAATAGAGTTAAGCTTTCATGAAATTATCTTGTACTAACATCTAAGGGATCTATGATTTATTTTTGTAGTAATTGATTCACCCCTCGCTCTCAGTTAATCTTCTTATATTTTTAACAAAAATATCACAAATTCAATCACACAATTTGACACAAGGATTTAATGTGGAAACCTAATTTGGGAAAAACCCACTTGTAACATGCTACCAATTTTCACTCTTCTAAAGTGAGTTGTTAAAGATTACAATGCACACTATTAAATGTGACCTTGATTAAAGGATTTCAATCACCCTATTAAAAGTGAGCTTAATAGAGGACTTTAGAACTTTCCATTAGAATGTCACCTAGTTAAAAGATTTACTCATGACTATTGGGTCAACCTTAATCCAAAGGATTTATCCAGACAATACAATTGTTAGAGTATAATAGTAGGACTTGATCTAATAAAAAAATAACTCAATTACAAATTTTAGATCGTTGATTCAGCTTTCCATTCTACTTGACATTCATTCCCATTCATCTTTGATTGCTTGTTCACCCTTCAAGTTTTCCCCTCCTAAAGCCTTCATGCTTAGTATGCCAACTACAGGTTCATTCCTGCAGCCACCATCTGAAACAACACCTCCATACTTTAGAAACTTTTGCTCACACTTTTCTTCTGGTCTTGTATCTCCTTAAATAGAAAATTTTGATCTTTTTTCACTTGATCACAATTGTCCATTTTAGGGCTAGGTTAGATTCATCGAATCCTTTTTTCTTTCCATTATGTTCCCTCTAGAAACTTTTCTTTTAATCCTAATTAAATTCATCTAAAAATGGTTTATCTTGAATTATGTACCACCAGCTCATCAAGCTTATCTTCAACATGATTCACATAACTTAAGAAATAAACTTATGTTAGCTTAGATTTGTCAAATCTTCATTCAAACTCTTTTTTGTCACTCAGCAATAACTAACTATTGATACTCAGCCAACACTAGGTTTCTCAGCATAAACTAAATCTTGCTTGGTCAATACTAGAATTTATTGATGCCTAGAACATACTAGATTTTTCTTTTCTCAACACATACTATCTTTCTACTTGGCCTAAACTAAATGCTTGGCTTATAATGTTTGTTTGGTCAAGCTTGACAAACACATTCTTCTTGTAAACACTTCTACTTGTCTTTTCTTCAGTATCCTTTCATTGTAGCCTTAATTAGATAAAAAATACATTATATCATCAAAGTCTTATTTGGTCTTAGTGCTCCTTGTATACACCATATAACTCAACCTTTCTTTAGGTACTCTTGTTATCCTTTCTTTTCAAATCATCTTCATCAATCAATCAAATGATAGCATTCAGACCAAAGTTAGCAATTGTCTTACCAAAAAATAGCATGTTTGACATCAATTACAAAATAATGATTGTTCCCATGATAGGTTTCTATACTTCACCAATCTTCTTTTCCAACAATCTCCCTCTTCGGCATTGATGGAGAACCAATACCAACAAAAATACTAAAAAGAAACTTAATACCTTTTACTAAAATCTCTCCCTCTATCAATATATGTCCTTCCTCTATATTGGTTTTTTTTTCTTTACAATCTATCTTCTTCATCAAATAAACTCTCTCTTCAAGATATTCAGTGTAAACTCTTCCTCTAAACTCTCCCTCTTATTTCTAGTAAACTCTCCCTCTTTGAAAACAATCACAAAGACTCATCTTCTATTCATGCAGATATCAAAAATTTAGGTTTCCTGGATAAGGTTCTCCCTCTATCACCTTTCTTGTGACTATAAATCTTCTATTTCAGTTCCTTCCCTACTTTAGGCGATTCCTAAAGTAAGATCCACTACATCAAGTTGTAAAGTATGTCATTCAACTTGGTTGATGCAGGGCAATACTATTACTTCTTTATATAGCTTGAGATAGGGGAATAACCCCTAACTTACCTCTAATATATTCATGTGCTTCTTAAGGTAAAGCCTTTGTGAATATATCAGCTATCTATTCCTTTGTATTCACATATTCCATTCTCACTTCTTTATCCTCAACCAATTCTCTCAAATAATGATATTGATTACAATGTGCTTTGTCTATGTGTGCATCACAGGATAATTAGATATGTTTATAGAACTTGTATTATCATAGTAGGTTACCACAAGTTTAGTAATTTCTTCCTTCATTCCTTTATTTGATCCATACTGCATTTGTACAATTCACTACAGCAACTACATATTCAAGTTCAATAGTACATTATGAAATACAATTTTATTTCTTGCTAGTCCAGAAAACTATTCTTTTTCCTATGAAAAATGCTTCACCACTTGTTCTTTTCCTATCATCAATGTTTCCATCCCAATCAGCATTTGTATAGGCTCTTAAGTCAAACTTGTCATTCTTCTTGTAGTATAGACCATAGTTTTTTGTTCCTTTTAAGTATGTCATGATCCTTTTAACAGCCATTAAGTGATTCTCCTTAGGATTTGCAAAAAATCTTGCCACAATCCCAACAACTAGTGCAATAACAGGTCTTCTATGAACTACATATGGCAACTTTCCAATCATAGACCTATACAATATTTGATTTACCTTAGCAGAATTATCAGTTTTGGATAATTTATGACCTGTCACCATGGGAGTACTAACTAGTTTTGAATCTTCCTGTAGACGCTTAAAATCATCCCTAAACACTATATTAATTAATTTTGATATTGCCTATGACATCGTAATTAATTATTAATTAATTAATTATATTGCTCACATTCTTCTACTTATTTAATTAAATGAGTTCACTCTCCTAAGTATTTAAATTTCATTTAAATACTCCTAGCCTTAATGTGTTAAATTAATTTAACACATGATCCTCCATCATCCTCTTTTTTAAATAAATTCTATTTATTTAATCCTCACATCCTATTAATTCTTCTAAACCCATGATTAAATTAAATTTCATTTAATTTAATCTTAAGCCTAACCTAGAGCCTAGCCTATAACCATCATTTTCATCCTCTTAAGCCTACTTCTTCTCTAATCCCACTTAATCATTCTTAATCATCTCCCTAATCCCTCTCATTAGCCTAAGAGTGTGCTCACACATGTGTGAGATGGCATGCCTACACACTCTTGTCTCCCACTCTTCTT
Organism: Cupressus sempervirens; assembly: GCA_028749045.1. Lineage (NCBI taxonomy): Eukaryota > Viridiplantae > Streptophyta > Pinopsida > Cupressales > Cupressaceae > Cupressus > Cupressus sempervirens. Next base: position 514,550,824 of record CM053791.1, read on the forward strand.
CTCAAGTTTTCTCACACATGTGTGAGCAAACATTGAATTCTTGACCATTTGCATGCCTTGCATATCACCTTATATGGCATCTACATGGATGCCACCTCACGTAGCCCTCCCTCAAGCCTATAAATAGAGAGCTTGTCTCAAGCATTTGCATCTCTCATTTTATTGCATTGTTATCATGTTGGTTTGAGATTTGAGTTTCCATTCATAGTTTGAGGTTTCATGGTAGTTTGAGTTTGCATTAGTAGAGTTCTTATAGTGATTTTGTAGGTTCATACTAATCATTTGGTAGCTGATTTAGTTTACATATTGCATTGTTCATTTAGTTTTCTTCATGCATTTGCATTTCCATTCCATAGCTTACATTCTTAGTCAGTTTCATTTATTTCATATCATCTTCATTATTGAATGCTTTTAAGAATGGCTTTCTCCATAGCCATTTCTTGAAGTGTTCTTCATCCCACATAGCTTAGGATCTTAGTGCATTTTCATTCACATTTGCATTCACACTTGCACTCACACACTCAAGAGATTCATTTATTTTTGTATTTGGGAGAGCACACTAAACATAGCCCCATCTTAACACACCAACAAGGCCTCTTATGGGTGCCTTGTTGAGCTATAGAGGTGGCTGGAAGATTGGGTTTGTTAGTTGCTTAGGGTTACAAAACCCAAGCAAGCATTAGTTAACGTTTGTTCTTTTCATGTTGATATATCTTTGATGCACTTTCAAGGTTTTTAGCTAATGTTTGTTTGTTAACCCATGCTCCTAACAGGTCACATTTTTTAGCACACACTTCCAGACTAAAATTATTTAAGATTTCTTTTACATACTTGGATTGAGTAATGTAAATACCATATTTCATTTGATATACTTATAATCCAATAAAGAACTTATTAGAAACAATAGTCCACCAAGATAACTTTGGGAGGGGGGGGAGTGTGTGGTGAATCAATTATCTAGTGATTAAAATACTTATCAACTTTGAACAATCTTAACCATTCAACCAAAGTAAACAACAACTATACAAAGATGTACATACACAATTGCACCAAATATGTTAACTAGAGAAAACCCTGGTGGGAATGATCACCACAAGATGATGTACTAATATAAATATTCCTTGTTAGAGGATGGACCCTGTTAGAAGTCTATTACAACATTTAGTACATATGAGTCCCTATTAGGATACTTTGAATCCCTCTTAGGAGATTCTAATCCTATTAGGAGTTGCAATGCAATGTATGCAAGAAGAGCCCACTACCCAAACATGCAATTTCAATTACAAGAAGAGCTCAATGCCTAAACAAGTAATTTACTATTAAGTTCCTCATTCCTGTATTCTATCAACCAAACCAATCACTATCAAACCTTGTAGACTAGGTCATGAACCTCGGATCCAAGTATCCAACTTTGGATCACACAATAAAACCTTGACAATGAAGATTCCTTCACTTCCACTCTACTCTGCTTGACTTTGCATTATGCTCTTTGTGTTGCTTGTAACCACTTCTCTTCAATACACATGATAAAGGAAAATTTCCTTCCTTTATATTGAATCCATAAAATAATTCCTTGAGTTGGTTGTTACAACTTCCTAATTAATTATTATAGGACCACATTAAGAACACGTTACCCTTAGTGATAACATTAATCTTCCACCTTGCAGCTTGAATAACTTTTTGTACACGTGTCATTATGACAAGAAAAATTATCCATCTCATCACCAACATGTCTTCTTCACATCTATAACTTTGGCTTCTCAGAATGAAAAATCTTCTAAGACATATAACAAGTTTACTAGAATATGCCTTTGTAAAATCTATCCTAGAATAGTCTTTACCAAAACTTGCATAACTTCTTCCAAACTTAATATCTTGTGGTTCTGAGGTTAGCTACATATTCTAGACACTTAGTAGTATCTCCTTTAACCTCACTATTAAATGTATGCCATGATCTATCCATAACAACTTGATCTTTTCAATGTTCTTCTATTAGATACCGTAGAAAACTGCTATGTTGACATCAATGATAAACACGGTCATGAATGTAACATATCATCATGATAACATATCTATAATAATTACTCATAGGAATATCATCAAAATTCATGCTTACAACAAAACTTTATTTCTCCAAACATGGACATCTCAAATTCTTTCATCTTTTCATTTGAAAATGTCTTACACAATGCATTTTTTTCCTCCAAATATGATATTATCAACAAATATTTCAGCTAGTGAAATTCCTTTACCTCCTTTTATCTTCAAGTATAGATTTTTTTTGTCATCAGTATTCTTGAAACCAATCTTCACAAGATAATTGTGTAATATTTCATTCCATGCTCTAGGAGCTTTGTTTAAACAATATAAATATTTGTGCAATCTACACACCATGTTTCTATTATTTGAATCAACAAATCCTTCAAGTTTTTCAATGTTAACCCCCTCTTCCAATACACCATTCAAAAATGTTGACTTAACATTCATTTGATAAAATTTGAATCCTTTATAAGCAGAATAAGGAATTAGAGTTCTTACTCCTTGCAATCTTGCAACTAGAGAAAATGTCTCTCCATAATCAATTTTGTCTTCTTGTGCATAACGTTTGTAGACTAATCTTGCCTTATTCCTTGTTAATTCACCATTCTCATCTAATTTGTTTCTATATACCCACTTTGTTCCAATAAAATTTGTGTCCTCTAGTCTCGCTGCTAGTGTTTAGGTTTTCTTCTTCTCAATCTAATCAATTTCTTCATTCATGGATCGAATCCAATCTTCATTTTCTAGTGCATCCTTCACTATTTTAGGTTCATGATGTTTTAAAAACATGTGTCATTTCTTAATCTATTCCTTTTCATTGGTCCATCCTCTTTTCCTTTAATGATTTCAGTAGGATGATGTCTTCTGACATATTATATGTTCTTCTTTCTTCAACAATAGATTGTTCATGATGTTCAATATCAGGTTAACTATAGACTTCTCTATCAGGTAACTCAACATTCCTTTCTTATAAATTGATCTTGACATTAGAATATATCTTAGCTTCTAATTATAACTTGATATCCATTGTATGTGACTAAATAGTCACTGGTTCTTGTTGAGTGGTAACTTGGCTCTTAGAATCATCAGCATTAGAAGACATGTCTTCATAGTAGTACATAAAGGTTTGGTAATCTTTAGGTTCCTTCTTTTTTTCATCTTCATGTATTTCTATATATTCATCATTTTTTACATTTTCACTTTCCACAACTTTGTTATTGTTAGTATTTAAACACTTATAAGCTTTACTTCTTGTGAAATATCCTAGGAATATACCTTCATCACTTTTAGCATCAATTTTACCTTTTTTTTTGTCCTTTAGAATGTAACACTTGCTTCCAAATGCTTTAAAATATTTGACATTGGGTGAGTATCCATATCATAATTCAAAAGGTGTGATATTTGTACCTTTATTGACTTGTACTTGGTTGAAGGTATAGATAATCGTTCTAACAACTTCTCTCAAGTATTTCAAAGAAACAATCTTCCCCATCATCACCGGTCTTGCATAGTCCATCATAGATATGTTTCTCCTTTCAGCTATCCCATTTTGTGGAGGGGTCCTTGGTGTAGAAGTTTATCTTTTGATTCCTCTGTAATTGTAGAAATTTTTGAATTCATTTGATGTAAACTCTCCACCTTTGTAAGATCTTAGACATTTTAAGATTTTACCAGTTTCATTTTCAACTCTTTCCAAATACCACTTAAACATTTGAAAAGCATTAGATTTTTCTCTCAAAAAAATCATTATCATCATTCTAGAGTAATCATCAATAAATAGAATGAAATACTTGTCATCTTTGTAACTTTGCACATCGATTGGTCCAAATAGATTAGTATGAACTAATTCCAAATTTTCATTTGAAGTATGAGTCTTACTCTTAAAACTAGACTTTTTCATCTTCCCTAACTGACATTGTTTTCAAATCACATTATCAAGTTTCTTCAGTTTTATCAAACCTCTTACTCTTTTCATCTTAATTATACTAACCAAGTTGTCAAAATTTACATGACATAATCTTTTGTGTCATAGCCACACATCATCAAATTGTACAACAAGACAAGTTTCTTCAGTCATGTGAAGATAAAATAGATTACCTCTTGTCTCATCACCACTTCTAATTACTTCTCTATCAACATCATAGATCATAGTCTTCTTGTGTTTAAATTTAACTTTGTATTTTGAACTATTCAATTGTGACACACTCAACAAATTATAGTTAAGTCCTTCCACATAGTAAGCATTTTCACACATGATCTTGTGTGTCAATCGTATTGATCCTTTACCTTTTATTAGACAAGGTGCATCATTACCAAATCTAACACTATTCCCATTATAATGCTCAAGGGTTTTGAACTTACTTTTTTCACTAGTCATGTGATGAGAACATCCACTGTCAAGGATCCATTTGTCACTTTTATTCACATAAGTTACTAATGTAGTTTCCTCACCTTCATCGTAATCATCTTTCATAGCAATATAGACAACTTCTTCATCATGATCATCTTATTCATTATCAAATTCTTTTTCAGAAATGTAGCAAAATTTCTTTCCCTTGTCTTTATAGCCTTTTTTAGTCTCATATTTTCTACTTCTATATTTGTTTTCATTTTTGTAGTTTGTCTTCTTAGGACATCTTGCTACAATATGACCAACTTCATTACAATTGAAACATATGATGGGTAACTTACCTTTATATTTTCCTTTGCCTCTATGAAATCTCTTATCGAGAAGCGCTTCAAGTTCTTCTAGATCTTCATCATCTATTTCACTATCACTAGCAACATGTTTAACATTTTTCCATCTCTTATCTTTAGATTCTTTGAGTGTCAGTTTAGCTTTAAAATCAAAATCAATATTATCAAATTTGAAATTTATCAAAATTTCAAATTTCAAAAACAGTGAGCCTACTAACCAATCCTTCAAGGGTTAGATCATTACCAGAAGTACATCTTAGGTCTTATATAGAAGAGATTCTAAGAGCATAGATAGGTAGCAAGGTTCTTAATACTTTTCTAATCACATTTTCATCTTCAATCTTTCCATCTGATTCTCTAATTGCATTTACAACATCTTAGACTCTTGCACATTTCTTTCATTTTAGTATCATTAAATTTTCCTCTTTGACTTTCTACCTTGGCTCTTAGCACATTCTTATCTCCTCCATAGATTTATATAGAGCATCCCATATTTGTTTAGCATATGTACATCATTTGATGTCATCAAACTCTGAGTGGCTTAGGACAGATGCAATCTCCAACATTGCATGATTGTGTTCTTTTTTTTCTTTCACCTATTGAGTAGTAGGGGCTCTAATCACTTCCGAATATTTAGTGGTCACAATTGACAATGCAAAATCTCCAAGTCCACCCAAATGCAGCTTCATCAAACTTTGCCATGCAAGAAAGTTTTCCTTGTTTAGCTTGGGTACCTCCTTTCTATACATCTTGATCTTTAGCTTTGAGTACCTTCAAATTATTTCCTCACAAGAACCAATCTCTCTGATACCAATTTTTGGAATAATTTAGAATAATTGAGAGGGGGTGAATCAATTATCCAAGGTCCAAATGTACAAATAGAACTTTTCAGTACTCAGCAAACATATGTGGGCATGCATTGATTAGATCATCCAATATCTTCATACCTCTGTATATTATTGTCCTAGGTCAAATCCACATTGCAGAAATGTAAACATGAAACATCACACAATTTGACACAAGGATTTAACATGGAAACCCAGTTTGAGAAAAACCACCAGTAACATGCTACCAATTTTCATTATTCTGAAGTGAGCTCTATGGGGAGCCAACCCTATTAAAGGTTACAATGCACACTGTTAAATTTGGCCTTGATTAAAGGATTTTAATCACCCTATTAAAAGTGAGCCTTGTTAGAGGACTTTAGGACATTCCATTAGAATGTCACCTAGTTAAAAGATTTACTCATGACTGTTAGGTCAACCTTAATCCAAAGGATTTATTTAGACTAATAAAAAATTTAGTGTGTAACAATAGGACTTGATCTAATAACAAAACAAATCACTTCCAAATTTTAGATCTTTGATTCAGCTCTCCAATCTGCTTGGTGTTCATTCCCCTTCATCTCTAGTTTATTGTTCACCCTTCAAGATTTCACCTCCTTAAGCCTTCATGCTTAGTATGCCAGCTACAGGTTCATTCCTTTGGCCACCATATGAAGCAACACCTCTTAACTTTAGACTTTTTTGCTCACACTTTTCTTTTGGCCTTGTATCTTAAATAGAGAATTTTGATCTTATGTCACTTGATCACAATTGTCTATCTTAGGGTTAGGTTAGATTCATTGAATCCTCCCTTCCTTCCATTATATTTCCTCTAGAAACTCATTTTATATCCTCATTAAATTCATCTAAAAATGGTTTATCTTAAATTCTGTGCCACCATCTCATCAATCTTATCTTCAACATAATTCACATAATTTAAGAAATCAACTTATGTCAACTCAGATTCATCAAATCTTCATTCAAACTCTTTTTGTTGTCACTTGGCAATAACTGACTATTTATACTCAACCAACACTAGGTTGCTTGGCATAAACTAAATCTTTCTCTGTCAATACTACAATTTATTAATGCTCAACACATGCTAGATTTTTCTTTGCTCAGCACATACTATCTTTCTATTTGACCTAAAGTAGATGCTTTGCTTACACTATTTTCTCAATGAGGCTTAACAAACACATTCTTGTTTTCTTTGCTTTAGTATCCTTTCATTGTAGCCTTAAGTCGATAAACAATACATTATATTATAAAAGTCTTATTTGGTCTCAGTGCTCCTTTTATACACCATATAACTCAACCTTTTGCTAGGTACTCCTGTTATCCTTTTTTTTCAAATCATCTTCATCAATCAATCAAATGATAGCATTCTGAGAAAAGAAAATTTTCTTACCAGCAAGTAGCATGTTTGAGATCAATGACAAAATAATGATTGTTCCCATGATAGATTTCAATACTTCAACAATCTTATTTTTCAATAGTTCCATGTTTGGTGAAAGGTACAAGGACTAAAGTATAATATTTTTTGTGTTGCTCAGTTGAGTTCAATTCAAGTTTCTAGTTGGAATTTAATAACAAAAAATTCAAGATCTATAATGATGAAGGAAATATGATTGGAACTGGGATGGAAACAAGACGCAACTTATTTTATTTTGATCCTACTGTTGAGATGTGTCTATCTGCTAAAGTTGAGGATGTATGGTTATGGCATAAAAGGTTGTGTCATGTAAACTTTGAGACAATGGTGAAGGTTAGTAGAAAGAAATGAATTAGAGGCTTGTAGAATCTTTAAAATCCCAAGAATGCTATGTGTAAAGAATGACATCTCAAAAAGATGAAAAAAACTAATTTTTAAGAAAAATACACACTTATAATGATATCTTAGAACTAGTTCATACTGATCTATGTGGACCAATAGGTGTGGAAAGTTATTACAGGGACAAATATTTCATATCATTTTTTGGTGGTTATTCTGGAATAATGATAGTTATGTTCATGAAGGTGAAATCACATTCTTTTGATATATTCAAGTGGTATAAAGATAGAGTTAAGAAAGTAACTGGTAAATCATTGAAATGTTTAAGGTCTAATAGAGGTGATGAATTTATGTCTATTGAATTCACTAACTTTTGTGTTGAGAATGGTATTAAAGGACAATTATCTACACCGAGGACACTGCAACAAAATGTAATTGATGAAAGAAGAAATAGATCACTTGATGATTATGCAAGGACACTGATGATTGAAAAAGAAGTTGCATAGATATTCTGGAGAGAATAAATTAGTACTAATATTTATACACTCAACCAAGTTGAGTTGAAGAAAGGAAAAAATAAGACACCCTATGAAATCTGGCATGGTCATACATCTAATGTAAGCTATTTCAAAATATTTGGAAGTAGGTGTTACATTCACAAGGATGCGAGGAATGGTAAATTTGATTTTAAAAGAGATGAAGGTTTTCTCCTTAATTATTCATCTAAGAGAAAATCCTATAAATGTGTGAACAAAGCTACTAACAAAATTATTGAAGGTGCAAAGGTAAAGATTGATGAGTATGTAGATAAGATCAATGCGAAAAGCAAGAGAGAACCTGAAGATTATAAAAAAATTGTATGTGTATGAAGAGGCATCTAATACACTACCCAAGTTATAGTAGAGAGCCATAAAGCACCAGATAGTATCACCTAATTCATAAAATACTTCACCTAGGCACTAGACAATACAACCTAAGTGAGAAGTTGAACCCCTATTGAGTGGAGAAAATATTGAAAATGAGAGAACTGAACCTCTATTAGAAAAATATGTGAGAAAGAATCATTTCCCTAAATAAACCATTGGTCATAGAACTTCTAGCATATAAACAAGAAGTAAGTTAAGAGATAGTACCTATTTGATTATTGATTTTGAACCAAGGACAATTAAAATTGCATTGGATGATAAGGATTAGATAAATGCTATGAATGAAGATATTGTTTAGATAGAGAAGAGCAACACATGTACATTAGTACCAAGACCTATAGAAAAGAATGTTATTAGAACAAATGGATTTTCAAAAATAGTTGAATAAAAACAGAGAAGTGATAAGAAACAAGCAAAGACTAGTTTGGAAAGCTTATGCATGAGAAGAAGGAATAGATTATGGTGAGATTTTTGCACCTATGAAAAGATTGGAAGGTGCAAGAACATTGTTAGCCTATGCTACCTACAAGAAGTTCAAATTTTATCAAATTGATGTCAAATCTATATTTTTGAATGGAATACTTGAAGAAGAAGTCTATATTTAAAAACTTAAAGGATTCATTGAACCTGATCAGAAGAACACAATTTTCAAGTTGAATAAGGTGTTGTATGGATTGAAACAAGCACTAGGAGCATTGTATAAAAATTTGCATTCTTATTTGATTAAAATTGTATTTTGTAGAACAAGTGAGAACAATAATTAGTGTTTGAAATGTAAATTTGAAAGTATGGTCTTGATTGCTGAGATATTTGTGAATGACATTATATTTGGAGGAAATGAAATATTGTGTAAGATATGTGTTGATCAAATGAGTATAGAATTTGAGATGTATAGGTTTGGCGAGATCAAATTTTTCATTAGTTTGCAAGTTTATCAAATAAGGAAAGGTATATATGTGACTCAATCTAAGTATGTGAAGGAAGTATTAAAGACATTTGGAATGGATGAGTCTAAGCTAGTCGGTACACCTATGGTGACTAGAGTAAAATTACCAAAAGAAGACACTACTAGAGAGGTAAATAAAACACAATACTAATCCATGATTGAAAAACTACAGTATGTTGTACGTAGAGTACTAGATATTGCATAGATTATTGGTATAGTTGCAAGGTTTTCTTCAAATTATAAGGAAACACACATGACTATTGTAAAGAGGATATTCAGATATCTAAAAGGAATTGAAGATTATGGCCTATGGTATAAAAAAGATGATGACTTTAATCTTAAAGTCTGCACAGACATTGATTGGGTTGGTAATGTTAATAATAGAAAAAGTAAAAGTGGTGGAGCTTTATTTTTAGGTAAATGGTTGATTGCATTGATCAACAAGAAACGAAGTTGTATTTTACAATCTACTGTCAAAGTTGAATATGTTGATGTTGCAATCAATTGCTCAAATATTGTATGGATTAAGCAACTACTAGAAGGTATGTAGGAAGAGATAAATGAATGTGGTACTATTTATTGTGATAACACTAGTGCAATAAATATTTTAAAGAATTTGGTGATGTTGAATGCAAAAATAAATCATATATCAATCAAATATCATTATTTGAGGGAGAAAGTACAAGAGAAACAAGTCAAGCTTGAATATGTGAAGTCCAAAGAGAAAATTGGAGACATATTTACTAATTCATTGCCTAAGGATGCTTTTGAGTATCTAAGAGGTAAATAGGGGGTCCTTTCCCTATCCAAAATTCACTAGGTGAAGATGCATGATGCATCAATTCATGGATGAATAGAAATATCTTTGTCTAGTTGATGCAAGAGTTAACTCTTTAGGAGTTTCCTAAATTTGTGAAGATGATTGTAGTGAAATTGATGTATATTGTACATGCAAGGTACAAGGATAACTACAAGGTTTTTATAAGTTTCACATTAAAACTTATAGTGACCTTTTGCATTACTGTCAAAGGGGGAGAAGTAAACCAAAGAGGGGGGGATGGGCGGGGCAGGGCATTAAGAAGAGAACCTAAAAAGGGGAGAGTATTAGCAAAGAGGATATTAGAATCAGTAAGGGAGAGAGAAAAGAAGAAGAATAAGTACAATTTTTATTGTTTCTAAATAGAACGAGATCATATCCTAAGGGGGAGAAATATTGAAGATGTTTTTATATTACTAAAGATACACACCAAGTACACCTATTGCAAAGAATCAAATGAAGCAAAAAAATTTATTTTTGTTGATGCATACATTTAATTATCTTATGTAATTTTGTGTAATTTATATCATATGGCATGTGTTACCATCAAAGCCAAAGGGGGAGATTATTATCCCCAATTGATAAAGTAATTGATGATGCTAAGAATTTATGTAAAAGAGTCATATCAGTTATTATATTGTCATTGATTTCAACTCTTGGTTGACTAGACATTTTGCTAATTTAGTATAGTACCATATCATTTGATTGATGAAGAGGGTTTCATTGATGAAGAGGATTTGAAGAGTGTATGTTGAAGAAAAAGTTGATAAGTATGGTATTCAATGGGAATTTGGATAAGTTGGAAAATGATAATGTAATGTTGGTTTGATTTTTTTACAAACATATAATATTAAAAATAAATGTGCTACACAAGCTACACCGAGTGACAAGGCTAAATAAGGAAGACAGAATTCGCCAAGTGACTACAATGCTCACTGAAAAATTAGCAAAGCTAAGTTGGAAGTTCAATATTGCCCAACTAAGTTTAGTATTGACTAAGTGTTATATTACCCTAGTGAAATATTATGTTCACCGAGTAATAGAAAGAAGCAGATAGTAAAGATGGAATCCAAAGCTAACTTATTGACAAAAATAAAGAATGTTCAAGATGTTCAAAGGCATGAGTCAAAGTTTGTTACAAGATCAATAGAAAAATACAATGAAGATCTAATGATGGAAATGTTTGAAACTTATTAAACAATCTTTATGTTTATCTCATATTGGCCTCAGATTAAATATTTTCTAAATTGGTCTTCCTTTTCATGCTCAATTAACATTATATCTTGTTCAATCAACACTAGACTTAGTTAACACTATAATTTCTTAGTTGACCCTACACATTCTTCACTTATTCATCTAGTGCTCAGTGACAACTATAATAGCGTAGTGAATTCTATGGTTCTTCATTCACTGACCAAATCGTCTTGCTAATACATGATCTTAACACTTAATGAAATCATGTAAAACAATCAAAGCAACATTATATTGTCCGATTCTAACTCATTCAAGTGTCCATTGTATACCATACACTAATAAACACTTACATCATTATTATACTTTCTTCAAACCCTCTTCATCAATCAAATGATGTGAAAATCTACTAAATTAGCATAATGTCTAAGTAATTAAGGCTTGATTGACATCAATGATAACATAACAACTAATATAACCCTTTTGCATACATTAACTACATTATCAGTTGGGACTAAGAATCTCCCCATTGTCATTAACGGAAACACAGAAGACATTATTACATTATATAACATTATATTAGACAACAATGAACATAAAATGCCAAAATATCTTCATCGCTCTGACTTCATACTGGTTCTCTGTAACTTCATGATCTCTGCTTTAGGTTCTTCTTCTCATCATTAGGTTTTTCTTCTCAGTATTGGGTTCTTCTACTTGGTCTGCAACATCATATGCTCCACCTTAGAATATACTTCTATGTTTAACACAAGCATCAAAATTTTTGATCTCTCCCTTTAGGTGTACTCCTTGTAGCATCTCTCCCTTTGACTACAATCTTTTTCATAATCATACTTCCAATCACTCCACATAACTTACTCATCTCCCAATCACTCCATTACTCTACTTCTCCCCCTTTTACAATAATGTTGAATGAAACTATAATATTTAGTGAGAAACTTATAGAACCTTGTAATTATACCTTATACCTTTCATGTACTGATTACATATGCTTCACTAAAATCATATTCATAACTTTAGGAAACAGTCCCTAAAGAGTGAAGTCTTGCATCAAATCCACAAAGATATTATAATCATCCATGAATTAATGCAACACAAATATTCTTGTAGTGAATCTTGGATAGGGGAAGGACCCCTAACATACCTCTAAGATACTCAAAAGTATCCTTTGGCAATGGCTATGTGAATATATCTACAATTTTCTCCTTAGACTTTTCATACTCCAATGTTACTTATTTTTCTTGTACTTTCTCCCTCAAGTTGTGATACTTGATAGATATGTGTTTGGTTTTTACATGCATCATAAGATTCTTTGATATGTTAATAGAACTTGTGTTGTCACAATACATAGTAAAAAGTTTGGTGACTTTCCCTTGCATACCTTCTAACAATTGCTTGATCTAAACAATATTTGAATAATTAATAGCAGTAGCAACATGCTCAACTTTAGTAATAGACTGTGATATAAAAATTCATTTCTTTCCCAACCATGTAATAAACCTTTCTCCTAAAAAGAAAGTTACAACACTAATTCTATCTCTATCATCAACATTTCCTATCCAATCAGCATTAGTATAAACTCTAAGCTCAAAATCACCTTCTTTCTTATACCATAGTCCATAGTCATATGTTCCTTTCCAATATATGAATATCCTTTTAACTGAAATCATATGTGTTTCCTTAGGATTGGTTGAGAATATTGACACTATTCCAACTACATGTGAATTTCATGTCTACTGTGTACCACATACGTCAACTTCCCAATCATTGATCTATACCATGTCACATTTACTTCAACAGTGCTATCTTCCTTAGATAATTTGCATTCAATGACCATAGGGTACCAACTAACCTTGACTCTTCCATACCAAATTTCTTTGATATCTTCTTTATGTACTTAGACTGAGTCACATATATACTACCTATTGTTTGATGATGTTCTAAATAAATGAACAACTTAATCTCACTAAAAAGAGACATCCCAAATTCTTTGCATATCTAATTAGAAAATGAGTGCACAACAAATCATTATCACAAAATATATTTTTCATCAATTAGGAGCTTATTTTTGGGTTCACTTTTCAAGTACAAGTTATTGTTATCACTTGTTCTAACAAATCCAATGCTGATCAAATATGAATGCAATATTTCATACCATGATTGCACTAATCCATAGAGAGCTTTTTTTAGTTTACATACTAGGTGCTTTGGATTTGGCTCCACAAATCCTTCAAGGTTTTCAATGTATACTTATTCTTCCAACATTTCATTTAGAAATGCAAACTTAACATTCATTTGATATACTTTGAATCTCTTGTAAGTTTCATAAGCCAACAGTGTTCTAACTCCTTCCAATCTAGCTATAGGTGCAAAGGTCTCTCCATAGTCAATTCCTTATTTTGGGGCATAACCTTTACAAACAAGTCTGGCCTTATTTCTCACAAATTCACCTTTCTCATTCAATTTATTCCTAAATATCCACTTGGTTCCTATCACATTTTTGTCTTTTGGTCTTAGTACTAATGTCCATGTATTGTTCTTTTTGATATGATATATCTCCTCATTCATATGATTGATCGATTCATCATTATCAAGTGCATCTTTCATAGTTGTAGGATCAAACTAAGAAATAAAATATGTGTTTTCCTTCAACTTACTTCTTGTCATGATTACAGCACTCTAGTTTACAATTATTTGATCTTTTAAATGGTTTATTCTCACATACTTTACTAAGATAGACTTGGCTATGTGATCTCCAGCATTATCTTCACTCAATTGGGGCTTGGAATTTTGCTTGAATTATTTTGTATGTGGCTTGGGTAATGCAGGTTGTTTAATGGCAGCTCTCTATTATTTCTTGATGTACCTTTGTAATGACTTGGTATGGTGCTAATTGGGTACAATAGTAGGCATATCATCTTTAACATAAATAAAATTGTTGTAATCCTTGGGTTCTTTTTTTTTCTCCTCATTGTTCTTATCTCCAAACTAATCAATTATTGTATTTTCACTTTCAATCTTTATGTCAGTCACTTTATTCAAACTTTTATATGCCTTTCTCCTAGTGGAGTAGCCTAGGAATACACCTTCATCACCTTTTGAATCAAACTTCTCATTTTTTACATCTTTATGAATATAACACCTACTTCCAAATATTTTGAAATAACTTACAATCAGTGTATGACCATACCATATTTCATATGGTGTTTTCTTTGTTCCTTTCTTCAACTGAACTTAGTTGACTATATAAACAATAGCTCATATATCTTCTCTCCGGAATATTTGTGCAAATCTCTTTTCAATCAATAGTGTTCTAGCACAATCAATAATGGATCTATTCCTTCTCTCTATAATTCTATTCTATTATGGTGTTCTTGGTGCAAAAAACTATCTCTTAATTCTATGCTCAACACAATAGTTAGTAATTCATTAGACATAAACTCAACACCTCTATCAGATCTCAAACATTTCAATTGTTTACCACTTTCCTTTGTTAGATAATGAAAAGGCGGGTGAATCTGTTATAACCAATTATTCTATAAGCCTTATCACTAGAACTTAAATATTTTAATCTTTCCTAACATTAACTTGGTAACTAAATCTAACATCAAAATATAAACTTTGCAAAAAACTATCAACTTAATATACTGAGTATCATATTTATCTTCTAGCTTATACCAAGATGTTGCAATAAACAATAAACATGAAATAAACTTGCAACATCATAAACATCCACACAATTTTGACACAAGTATTTAACATGGAAACCTATAAAGAGAAAAACCACCTAGGAACCAGCAACCCAAACTTTTCACACTTCTAAAGTGAGCTATTGTAGTGCCTGTCCCATTTGACTTATGTACGTCATCCTGATGGATGCAACCTTGTTGATCTTTTGTTGTGATGGATCTTGATTGTGACCATAAGTGGTCTACACCGTAGAGGTGATTTGACATATCTTTCTATATCAGTTGCTTTGATTATGCTTATGGTTGATTTATGTGATTAGTATGTGATTTATGGTTCACTAATATTTGTGGCAGTGGTTGCCAGGATCGATGTGGTATCATGATGTTGTTTCGTGATTACCCTAAGATGTGTGCAGAGAATGTACTTTTTACCGTGCTACACTGGACTAGGTTCCTATAGTAGTGGTTAGTCATGTTTATGACTGTGTTCACTTATGTGTTTTAAGTGCCCTTTTGTTGTTCTTTAATCAACCTTTATTAAATGCTTAAATGATTAGAAATGGATTGTCCTTGTTGGATTCATTGGTTATGTGCTATGGATATCTACTTATGTTATGTTTTTCATGTGAGATGACTTGAGGGTCAGATGTTAGACTTGGATTTTAGTATCATAGATGTTAGACTACTATGTTGTTCAATTGATCATATTGCATGATGATGCCATTTTGAGATGATAGTGTGTTTTATGATGATATCTGGTTATCTGGTATTTGGACATATCTTTGATTATGTTATGTGATGGATTTAATGCTATGGTTAGTTACTTTATTCCTGCGTTGTTATGCTTTATGCGAACATGAGCGATGTTAATAGATTATTTTAATATAATTAAATAAATGGTTAAATTAGGTGATTTAATGAATTTATTGCTTCAGCTATGTTATTATATGCAATTGCACTTGATCATGTTGTTCAATGTGCAGGATTTATACCCCTGGCAGTGGTACATGGAGTTAGTGATTTAGCCATTCATATTTTACCAATGTCACCCCTATATGGTTGACATGTCCTTATTTTAAATATTTAAATTAAACCTTTTGGTGATTATTAGATTTGGACTCATTTACATTATGTGATTAGACCAGTGTGCATGTCTGTGCATTTAGAGTTTCGTATTGTTGTGAAAGTTGTTAAGGAGATTTTTGTGTTTTTGGATTTTCCAGCTTTTAATTGATTTATTTTAATTTCTAGCAACTTTTCCATAGATGAATTCCTATTTATAGGAATAGCCTATTTTCATTTGGGTTGATTCAGGGTTTAACTAGGTTGGCTAGTTATTTTTTCTAATCAATTATTCACTCAAAAAGTGAATAAATATCCAAAAAGAAATTTAATTCCTCACTTCTCACTTTTGAATTAGAAAGTTTGAGAGTAAAACCCAAAATCCTCTTCATGAGGATTTACTGTTTTTTTCGTTGTGGGAGCTCTGGGTAGGGGATCATCATGAGGTTGAGCTCATTGGATCTAGGTCGGAAAAAATTTGGATTGTCGTAATTTTCAGCTACTTCTACAGGCTATTTATTTTATGGTTCAGATTTTTGTTTTGCCCTTTTGGCTGTGAGGTAGGGCTTTCCTATTTTATTGCTTTAGCTCTGTTTTAGCTTCTATTTTTGGTAGCTGTTTGTTTGGAGGCTAAGAACTAGTGTTTCCCTCTTGTTCTATATGCTAGTTCTACCGGGTTGGTGGGTATGAACATTTCCCTGTTATTTTGGATGAGGGTTTGGGGTTTTATGCCATTATGCTGGCCATTTTTGCATACGGTGTTCGAACTTGATTATTTTTGGATTTTTGGGCTTTTTGTACCCAAAGGTCAAATGGGTTTTAATTTCAAAGTTTTTCCAAAATTTGGGGTATTTACCTCGTTTTGTGTGTTGTCTTATTTTCTCAAGTTTTCTTGGCATGAGTTGGGTCATCGACCTAGATCATTTGTTTAGATGTTGGTTGAACCTTTTTTGCACTTTTATGTTTGCATTGGGATGCATGTCACATTTGTACTCCCAACATTGTGTTCAGTTGAGTGATTTTATACTTGTTGTTTTGGTTTCTTTGGATCTTTGTTATTGTTTCGTAAACATCAGGATTCATGTAGAATCCATACTTCTGGATTGAGGCCGGTTGATTCAATTCATGATGTTTGGTCTTGTTGCATCATTAGGATTCATGTAGAATCCATACTCCTGGATTGAGGTTGGTTGAGTGATTTCATGATGTGTGGTTTTATTGTCTTTGAGATTCATGGAGAATCCATCCTCCCGAGTTGTTTTTGATTGAGTGGTCTTTTGTATTGTGTTTGCATCTAGTCCTTGTGTTATGATCTTCATGATGGTGGTGCGCCACACATGAGTACATGCGCGTACATTTGTCGGGTGACTTGCGAGGCTCGATCTTCCATGGATTTGTTGGAAGTTATGATCATTAGGGTTGGGTTGGGAGTTTGCATGCCCACAGGCACTTGTCATAGGATGAGCATGGGTAGGGTAGGGTAGCATATG
Source organism: Cupressus sempervirens (assembly GCA_028749045.1). NCBI lineage: Eukaryota > Viridiplantae > Streptophyta > Pinopsida > Cupressales > Cupressaceae > Cupressus > Cupressus sempervirens. Next base: position 514,568,298 of record CM053791.1, read on the forward strand.
GAGGGGGCTTCTATCTCATAGCCTGGTGACCTTAGTCCCGTAGGGTTGGCAGAGGAAGTTTTAATCAAGTGATAATTAAAGAAAATGTGTGAATGGTAATAAAACTTAAGATAATGAAAAAGTTCTATGCATTCACCTGTCTGCATTCGTGTGACGACCTCCAAGGGAGTACCTTGAGAGTGTTTCTACATGTGATCTGAGCTTGAGCTTTTGGATGCCAAGCAACTCTCTATGATGTTAGCCCCTACATAGTAGCCTTTTGAGTGTCTGACTAGGACCTGTACTACTTGCATTGTCTTAGCTTCTTGGTAGCCATCATACTGTCTGGCATGAGTGTTAGCCATGGATGTTGTTTTTGTGTGTTTGTGGTTGGATCTTTATCTCCATCAACATAGCAGGTGTGGACCTATGGATGCCACATGGTTGGGAGGTGTAGCTACCTACACCACTGCTAGGGACTTGTGTACAGAGATGGTCTTTTATCCTAGTGTGACCGTTGCTAGATATTTTCACTTGATACTTTGAGTTCTAGAGTAGTCTTTCTTGTGATTTATGCTTTCATTGGAATGCTTGGATATCATGTTTAGATGATGTTAGTTTATTTGACGCATTCTCATATTATGATGTTTAGCATATGATTAGATGATGTAAATTGTTGTATTGGATTATCTATTGCTTATTGGTTAGCATGTTAGATTTCCTTATTATAATGATTAGAATGTGATAGGCGATGTTATCTACTAGTAGGATTATCTTATGCTTCACTACTAGCATGTTAGATTTCCTTATGCTTATATTGTAGCATGTTTTAGTAGTGACATCCCTATTACAATAGTACCGACGATCTAGTCAGTGGCTTGGGATGTTACACGCAAGGGATGGCTAGGACCCATGATGGTCTTATGATGCTATTGATGGTTGGGAGGAACCGCGTACTTAGTTTGGTTGTTTAGTTATTGTGATGTTATTTCTATACATTGCAATGTTGCTTATGTTCACTGCAATGTTTTTTTCAGTACGTTCTTTACTACTTTGGTATAGATGGATAGATATTCCTCTTTCTTATTCCTTGGCATATTGTTGATTATGCACTTGAGTGTTCGCTCCTCGATCTATGTGGATCTGGTACTCCCTAGTGTGGAGGTTTTTTTTCTCATTTCTTTCCTTGTTTTGACCCTTAGAGTGGTTTTCTTGAGTTTCCTAGGCAACCACTTATCAGCATGGTGCGATACAATATTGTATGACATGCCCATTGAAACTATATCATGCATCCCCTAATTCTATCACACGCCTCTTGGAGAAATATCGTGCAATACTTTCCAGTATCACACCTCCTTGTAAGAATTATCGTACGATACCCTTAAAGTATCGCATGCCTTTGTGAGAAGTATCACCCAGTCCCTAAAAGTGTCTCCCTCCTTCTTTAAGAATGTCGTGCGATACTTCCCAGTGCTGTATTAAAGTATCGCCTAGATTTTTGTAAAGACCTGTGCAAGCAGGCAGCGGACACTTTTCGGTTTGATCCAAACTTTTTGGGAGTTGTTTGGGGTACCCTCTTAGGTGTATTTTAGTCCTTTGGTGTCACATTTTGAATTCAGAATGTGTTCGATTCAAACTCAGTTATGTGTTCTTCGTCTTCGATCATTTTGTTCAGTAGTGACATTTGGAGATTCATTGGTTGCTCAGATTGTTGGTGAAGTCTTCCATTGTGATATGTGTGATCCCTGTATGGTGTTGACATGTGCATTCATACTTGAAAAAAAATTATAATGACTTGAATTGAATCTTTGTTCCAAGTATCTCTGGGCGGGGCATTGCAGCTATGTTAGGAGCCAACCTTCTTAAAGGTTACATGCAGATTATTAATGTGACATTTCTAGAGGATTTTCACCAAGGGTCATCTAGAACTTGTTTATTCTTTTAAACTTTGAAGGAATGGTCTACTATAAATGACTTTCAAAATATTCAACAAAATGTCACCATATAGGATTTCAAAAGATAGTTGGGCCCACTCAATTAAGATATTTTTTGCTATAATGATTAGAGAGTAATAGTGAAATGATCTATTAGGTTTAGCACTACCTTGCTTATTTAGAGCTCTGATACACTTAATGTATCTCTAATTCCTTTCTAGTTTTATCATACACTTCACATCCTCTTAGCACTTTTTGTGATTGATCTTTACAACATGTAGTTCTCCTTAGTTTTCCTTACTTCCTTAGCTTCTCCAACAATAATAAACATTGTGTTCATCCTTTAAATAGGAAAAAAAAAAAAGAATTCCTCTATAATATTCTAGGTTTTTCAGCTTAATTACAATCATTAGATCTTCATCAGGTTCGTGTACTTTGAGTCTAAATGCTCAGTAAATATACTTCCACCTTGAACTTTGTGCTCCATTTCTACTTGTTAAATCACCTTCATCAGCTCTTCTTTGTATTCCTCTAGTCATTGATCTCATAACAAAATTCATCCTTATCTTTGAAACTTCTCAAACAATCATTATTTTTACCAAATATTGGCCTCAGATTAAATATTTTCTTAAATTATTTTTCCTTTTCATACTAACTTAACATTTAATCGTTCTCGATCAACACTAGACTCAATTAATACTGAAATTGCTTGGTTGACACTAATTAACTTTCTTCATTTCTTCAGCATGTGCTTCATGACAACTGTAGTACCTCAATCAATATATTTGGTTCTTCATTTACCAACCAAATTTTCTTTCTTATACACGATCTTAATACTTAATATAATCACATAAAATAATTGAACCAATATTATACTGTCAAAGTCTATCAACACTTGTACATCTTCATACTTTCTTCAAATCCTCTTCATCAATCAAATGATATGGCACTCTACTAAATTAGCAAAATATCTAACCAACAAATTCTTGACATTAATGAGAACATAACAACTAATATGACCTTTTCACATACATTAACAACATTATCATTGAGGCTAAAAATATCCCCCTTTGGAATTGATGGCAACACAGAAATACATAATTTATTACATTACACAACATTAAATTATAAAATAATGAACATCAAATGCCAACACATCTTCAGCTCTCTGACTTCATTCAAGTTCTCTACAACATGCTCAACATCCGGTTCTTTTGTTCCACATTTTATCCCCCTATAGGTGTACTCCTCTTGTTTGGCATCAACTCTCCCTTTGACTATACAACACTTCATTGTACTAATCTCCCTTTTTTATTCTCTCTCATTCACTTTCTAATCTTTCTTCTTTCTCATCTTCCCTTTCTTGATTATCTCCCCCTTTCTTACTCATCTCCCCCTTTGACAATAATGCCAAAGATAACTAAAAGTTAAAATGAGACACCTATAAAACTTTGTAGTAACATTTTGTACCTTACATGTATTGATTTAATCTGCTCCATTATAATCACTTTCACAACTTCACAAAATAGTTGCTAAAGAGTGAACTTGCATCAAATCCACAAAGATTTTTTGATAATCCATGAATTTATGCAACATGCATCTTCTCCTAGTGAATCTTGGATAGGGGAAAGACCCCTAACTTACCTCTCAAATACTCAAAAGCGTCCTTAGGCAATGGTTTTTTGAATATATCTGCAATTTTCCCTTTAGACTTCATATACTCTAGTCGTACTTGTTTGTCTTGAATTTTTTCCCTCAATTAATGATACTTGACATATATGTGCTTGGTTTTTGCATGCATCATAGGATTCTTTGATATGTTTATAGCACTTATTTTTTCATAATATATAGTAATAGGTCCGATGACTTCTTCTTCCATGCCTACCAATAGTTTCTTAATCCATACAATATTTGAACAATTAATTGTAGCAATAAGATACTCATCTTCAATAGTAGATTGTGAGATACAACTTTGTTTCTTTCTCAACCATGTACTAGTACTCTTTCTGTCATCAACATTTCCTACCAAATCAATATTAGTATAAACTCCAAGCTCAAAATCATGTTATTGTTTGTACCATATGTTGGAGTTCTTTCTAGTAGAGAACATATTAGGTAGATTTAAACCTGATACTAAGAAACAAAGACCAAGGACAAGCCTACGGATGAGCTAAATCCTATATTCAGCAAGGCTAAATCTCAGTTCTAGACCAATTAACAAAGTCAACAGGACTCACTTCACTTTAGGCTCTACTAAGCCAAGGTGGGCAAACCTAAGGGATACATCTTATTATCTTGATACTTCTTCTCTGCAAGACTACCCCCTATAGCAGAAATGGTCAATATCTTCTATGATTTTCTAACAAACTTCCTAATTTTACTAGCTAATTACAACCAAGGAAAGTAATAGCAAACAAGCCATGACCTACACTTCAAGTTCTTCAAAACATTAAAATGGAAAATTGATATTCATTAAAGTTTGATCTCAGCATAACTCGGGCATGCAACAACAAAGAACATGTATCCTTCAAGCTAACTAGTCCCTTATCCATTGGGCATCAACTAAACCTTAACATGCAGATGGATACCTAAAGTATACTCATATATTTAGGCATATGATCTATCTATTTGACTTGCAAACAAACATCAATCTTCATAACAACTCTCATACTTATGGTGATATCCTTCTGGTGTAACCTACAACCCTATTAGTATAAACAAGTATTTACATGGATCTTTGTTCCAATAGAAAATTCATTCTGACATACGACCTGAAAGGATTGCAAGTGAGTTCAAACTCTTCATTTTCAAACACAAAAGATTGCAAATAATAGAAGTAGGAGATGAGAATCAAAATGAAACTAAGGAAAGTGAAACTCTTGCACTAATTTCATTGAAACCAATACATCATCTGCATATCAAAACTCAGAAAATACACAAAGAATGACTGTGTAATATAAAAAATGCCTCAAAAGGAATACAATATGTTGTTCATAACAAAATAACACTGAGAAAATGATATCACAGTGATAGGAAGGGATTTCAGCCAGACTGGAACCACAAAGTAGTTACACTGTAATGAAAGTATCCAAAAACCGGAACCCTTACAAAGAGTAGAGAGGGAAGATATATAGGAGAGAAGATATTTCAGAATCTAGAAGGTGAATTTGACATATGTCCCCTTTGAAATAATCTTCAATCTGAAGTTGTTGAAACTGAACTTCCTTATCTACCTACAACTAAGATCATAAATGATGTACAAATATCTGATATATCTCATTAAAACAATTAGCAAAATATCCCCTTGAAGAAAATATTAGAATTCATCATAATTTGTACTGAAGCTTCAAAATCCAATCTTTGCTTGTCACATCTGCTTTGCTGGGCAATTCACTTGGGCTATTGCCAAAAACATAATTGCTCCCAATTGCAATAAAAAAAAACATCAAATCATCTTGAAAATTGCTGGAAAAGTCAAATTAGATATGTCTATATCTTATTGCAATTTCATCTACAACATTAAATTTGCAATTTTCACTAAGAAGCCCCCAAAATCAAAAAACCTCCTGTAGCTGCTATCGGCTGATACCTGCTCAAAATCTAACTACAAAAATGGAAAATTTGCTCTTTTCCGGTTCCAAGGATATATTACACTGTACATTTTGGATAGAAAATCGCCCCTCTAAGACCATTTCAAAAATCTGCCTCCCAAAGTGAACAAAGCATGTAAAATTGAAAAAGAATTAAAAGTCATATAATATCAACTATATAAACTTTAAAAATAATTCAAATCCTTTAATTTGTAAATATGAGCGTTCAAAACATTTTTGAAATTTGATTTTTTAAATCATCTCCTTACTCCCCTTATCTCTCCAATGCCAAGTGTCAATTTTTCATTGGTCAGGCCCCACATCATATATGTATAATATATTTCAATTTTTTATCCCGTAGCAATGATCTTATCTCTTTAATTAATCCTTTAATTTTTTGCCCATCACAGCATCTTAATGTTTTGGAAATTATTCTATAATCTCACGACATTATAACAACATTATGATGACGTATCGTAATATCTCCATTCAAAATTTCAACTCCTCCGATCCTGCAACATACCCATATGGTCAGGCCTCTTTAAAATAACCCCTTCGATCTTATGGCAACCTTACCCAGCGTAACCATTTCGCACCTCCAAACTAGGCCTCTCAATCCTCTGATAATCCCATAGCATCTCACCTTTAAAAATTTGTTTTTACGATCTCTGGACTAGGTCGTAAGATTGCAACACCATACATGTTTGGTCACGATCTCACGGTAGAGTCGTAAGGTCGGAGCACTTCAAATTGACATTTTCGACCATTTCGCAAATGCTTCTCATGCCTTCACGTCCAAAAATGCCAGTTTCACTCCCTCTCACCTGCGCCATGCTATGCCTGAAACCAATATTGTTGTTGCAGTTTTAGTAGCTCGTCTAACTCCAAATTAGAGGATCGCGTGTTTAATTCATATTGGATTCAACCCCACATGACATTACAGAGCAACTTTACTTTGTTGATTTGCTGGATGGACGTGGGCAAGTTGCTGACTTGTTCCCTTTATAAATGTGAACCTCTATATTTGCCACCATGTGCAGGGTGGAGCTTCCCTCCTGGATTGTCTCTTCTACCCTTGGAAGTTGCTGCAAACCCCGAAGCTGTGGGAAATTTCTTCTTTATTCACATATAGATGGGACTTTCTTTGGGCGTCATTCTCCTGTGCAGAGCTCTCTCATCATGGACGTGCATGATCAGTTCCCTACTATGTTGAAGCACCTGCCTTTATTCAAAAATGCAACCTCCTGAATTTTAAAAGACATGAGTTCCCCTTGGAGAAGTCATTAATCTTCAAAAATGTGGGTGCCCTCATTGTGTGGGGCTGCTCTAACCTTTCCCTTTGCCTGCGATTTTTCACATTTAAATTGTATACTCTTCCTTGTGTGTGGTGCTCTTCCAGCTCCCTTGGCGTGAGTTGCTCATTCTAAACGTGGAGCTCTGACTTTCGTCTTTTTAACTTGGACTATGGCTTCTTTTTATGCGTTCTCGAATTGAAACAATCAAGCACCTCCTTTTTTGCGTGGATCAATTCTCATACCTCATGCCTTTGGATGTTTAATGACAACTTTGATGAAGAAAGATGGAAAGGACATGTTTAACTTTAGAATGCCTATGAATCTCTAACTCTGTAACGTCCTAGTCCAACTACCACACATGAAGACTGAAATATTTTAAATGCTACACCATCAAATACAACATGGATGGAGGCATCACAGTTATTGTGTTGGTTGTGCTCACTCCTCTGAGGAAAATCACATGAACAAGAAAACCTGGACAGATTAGCAGAAGAGCCTAATTACAAAGGCCCGCAGACCCCCTTTTTTGTAATCATTAGGATAATCACATTTCTCTAACATCTGAAAAATAAAAAGTGTCAATGTATTCTAGGTGCTAGTCTAGAAGAAAAACCATTAATCCATGTGCAATTTTATCAATCTAATGTAATCAGTCGGACCCCAAAGCGGGTCCAACTAAAAATAAAAATTTGTTTCCGAACAATTGATATGCAAACTGATTCACCAATCATCCTAAACTAACTGTAATCCAATTAGAGCACTGAATCATCATTAAAACCTCATTTTATCACTATTCTTCAAACTATGGTTCGCTGACAGGAAGGCTTGATAATTGGCTTTAAAAACTAACATAAACACCTGGCCAGGCTCCGAAACTTTAGATATCTCATCTCTCTGACACATTCAACAAGCCTGCCAAATCTCGTCACATGATGACATCAAGGTCAAAAGATATTGACCTCTGAACATGCCAACTTAAAATTGCCTGCAGATGAACACGTTAGAAAATTGGAAAATGTGTTTGGATTGAGTTTCAAAAACTGGGCAAATGGGCACTTAAGGATCTAGAAACTGAGATATTGATACTTTGATAAGTAGGAGATAATTTCCACAGCAAGTCAAATTGTGATATTGCTATCAGGATTTAACTGTGTGATTTTGAGTCAAACTCATTGGCCCATATTTCATGAGTAGTGATTCAACATGAATCCATCTCTCATGAGAATAAATAGAACACTTAGCACTCATTGGATTTAGGTGATGCTCACAGGGGTGAAGCACCGGGACTTCCCGGGAGGTCACCCATCCCAGTACTACTCCAGCCTGAGCGCACTTAACTACGGAGTTTCCTCCATGGTCAAACCCAAAACTTGCAACACCAAGTGTTGTGCCTTATGAACCATTCATTAGGAAGCCCCTTAAGCTCATCAATTGATAAGTAGGAGATAATTTCCACAGCAAGTCAAATTGTGATATTTCTATCAAGATTTAACTGTGTGATTTTGAGTCAAACTCATTGATCCATATTTCATGAGTAGTGATTCAACATGAATCCATCTCTCATGAGTACTTTGTCATGAGGAGAGTGTACTTCTATGATTTGGGCTCATGACGAATCAAGGGGCGCATTTGGCGAAGGTCTAAAGTTGGCTACTTGGATTTTCAGGATAGTGATCATCAGTAAAATAGTGTTTTTTGTAAATGGAAAGGCCTCGAAAAAGTGTGCAGATGGATTAGTCAAGACTTGAAAACTGACACACTTGTAGTATTTTTGGAGTAGAATGCAAAGGAACAAACCATTCAATCCCACCAATCACATACTTAAAGATATGACATCCCAAACAGGGCTCCTGATCAATCTGCACTTCTGATTACCAGTGAAACCTTAAAAATTGCAAATGGAATCGCATTTGAAAATTGATCAAACAGATTCATCATAAGCTCAAATTAGGAATGTAGCAAGTCTCTGACCCGTAGAATATGATGCAAAAGGAATTTTCTTATTTGGGTTAACTGGTCAAAAGTTATAGTCTGTCAAACAAGGCTACCCGAAATTATGAACAAAATGCAAAGTTACAACAGAGGTAACTAACCAACTTTGAGGGGTTCGAAACCTAGTCAAACAGATTCAAAATGACTTGAAACTTGGAACATAGGTTATTTTTTATGCATATTAAACATCCTCAAAGTGGCAGGTCATGAAACATAACCAGGTAAAAGATATTCAAAGGCGAACATGCCCTCCTGTCACTATTTGACACTTGGTAGAAAATGTAGAACTGAAAACCACTCAAAATGGGACTTCACAGAACTGTTCAGAATGTTAATCTATCATTATGGAACACATGGACAGGCTGAATGAAGAGTGTTAGAAACATAAAACACCACTTAGGCCTTAATTCTATAGCTGGGTACACAAGCAAGAAAAGCCTTCATAAGGGCTCAAAACTTGGACTAGGTACTCAAAATGGAAATGCAATTTTGAGCACCAACACCATAGTCCATAATCTTTTGTTCCTTTTAGGTATATGAATATACTCTTAATTGTGGTCATATATTTATCCATAGGATTAATTTATAATATTACAACTATTCTAAATACATGTACAATATCAGGCTTGTTGTGTACAACATATTGCAGCTTTCCAATAATTGATCTGTATAGTGTCTCATTAACTTTGCTAGAGTTGTCTTCCTTAGATAATCTACATCCGATGACCATAGGTGTTCTAATTGGCCTTAAATCATCCATACCAAATGTTTTCAGTATCTCCTTTATGTACTTAGAGTGGGTCACATATATGCCACCTTATATATGATGAACTTGTAAAATAATAAAAAGAATTGATCTCACCAAACATAGACATCTATATTATTTTCTCAGTTGATCAACAAATAATTTGTAAAACAAATCATTACCACCAAATATTATATCATCGACAAATATCTCAACTATTAGGACCTTGATTTCAACTTCACTTCTCAAGTACAAGTTACTATTTTCACTTTTTCTAAAAAATTTAATCTTGATCACATATGAATGTAACCTTTCATACTATTCTCTCGATGCTTTCTTCAACCCATACAGTGCTTTGTTCAGTTTACATACTAGGTGCTTCTAATTTGGCTTCACAAATCCTCTAGGTTGTTTACTGTAGACCTCTTCTTCTAGTATTCCATTTATAAATGGAAACTTAACCTGAATTTGATAAAATTTAAATCTCTTTCAAGTTTCATAAGCCAATAGTGTTCTAATTCCTTCCAATCTAGCTACAGGTGTAAAGGTCTCACCATAATCAATGTTTTTTTCGTAGACATACCTTTAACAAACAAGTTTGGTGTTGTTCCTCAAAACTCCACCTTTCTTATTCAATTTGTTCCTAAATATCACTTGGTTCTAATTGCATTCTTTACTTTTGGTCTCAATACAAGTTTCCATGTATTGTTCTTCTCAATTTGATATATTTTTTCATTCCTAGCATTGATCCAGTCATCATTATCAAGTGCATCTTTCATAGTTCTTGGTTCAAATTTAGAAATCAAACATGTATTGTCCTTCACCTTACTTCTTTTCATAATTCTAGAACTCTTCTCTCCAATTATTTGATCTTGTGAATAATTCCTTCTCACATACTTTTCTAAGACAAGTTAATCTCTGTGATCTCCACCATTATCTTCACTCTATTGGGACTCATCATTCTGCTCGAGTTGTTATGTTTGTGGCTTGGGTAATGTAGGATGTTGCTCAGTATCTCTCTATTTTTTCTTAAAAACTTATAGTAATCTTCAGGTTCCTTATTTCTCTCATCGTCATTCTTATATGTAAGCTGATCAATTCTAACATTTGCACTTCCAATCATTGTGTTAGTCACTTTTAAAACATTTGTAATCCTTGCTCCTAGTAGAGTAACCTAGGAATAAATTTCTTATTCCTTGCATCTTTATGAATATAACACCTACCTCCAAATATTTTGAAATAACTTACATTTTATGTATGCCCATACTAGAGTTCATATGGTCTGTTGTTTCCTTTCTTCAATAGAATATGGTTGAGTGTGTAAAAAGTAGTTCTTAAACCCTCTCTCTAGAATATTTTTGCAACTCCTTTTTCAATTGGTAGAGTTCTATCACAATCAACAATGGGTTTGTTTATTCTCTCTACAATCCCATTATATTGGTGTATTTGTGATGCAGATAGTTGTCTCTTAATTCCATGCTCAACAAAAAAATTAGAGAATTCATAAGACATAAACCCACCACCTCTATCAGATCTCCAACATTTCAATTGTTTACCAGTTTCTTTTTCAACTCTTTCCTTATACCACTTGAACATTTGAAAAGCATCAAATTTTAACTTCAAAAACATAACCATTAATAAATAGTATAAAATATCTATCTCTGTAGTATCTCTCAAATTTCATAGGACCACACAAATTAGTATGTACCAACTCCATAATGTCACTAGATGAATGTGTCTTACTTGAAAAACTAGACTTATTCATCTTACCAAGTTGAAATTGCTTACATATAACATTTTTAGGTTTATGCATGTTTGATTAGCCTTCACTTTCTTCTTTTATCTCACTTTGACTATATTCTCAAAATTTACATGACACGGTCTCTTATACCATGACCATGCCTATTTAATTTTAGAAAATAGGCATGTACTAATAGTAGGATCTAGGTAAAATAGGTTACCTCTAGTTTTCTCTATAGTACCAATCAAGTTTCCATCATCATCATAGATCTTTACCTTCTTGTTCTAAAATTCCAAATTGTGACATGTATTATTTAGTTGTGAAACACTTAAAATTTTATATTTTAGTCCTTGAACCCAATAAGCATCATCACATCTAACTTTATCATTTATCATCAATGATCCTCTACCTTTCACAGGACATGGAACATCTTTTCCAAGTTTAACACTTTAACCTTCATATTCTTCTAACTTATCAAACTTACTAATATCACCAATCATGTGATCTAAACATATGTTATCAATAATCCATGTGTCACATTTACTAACATGAGAAATAATAACTTTTTCTTCCCCATACCTTTCCTCTTCTGGGTCTTCTTTAACAACAACATATACTACTTCTTCACCTTCATTCTCATCATCAAAATTTGACTCAGTGTGTTCCTTTTAAACAATATAACGTGACTTCTTTCCTTTGTTTTTATTCTCCTTGTAATCATTATTCTTTTTGTATTTTTTCTCCTTATTTTCTTCCTTATCACTCTTGTTCTTGTTAGGACATCTAGCAGCAATATGACCAACTTCACTATATTTAAAATATATCGAAGGAAGTTTACTTTTGAATCTTCCTTTACCTCTCATTATCCTCCTTAATAATAGTGCTTCAATCACATCCATATCATTATCATCTAAATTTGAATCACTCTCATCCTTGTTACTCTTTGCTTTCTTTGAGCTTCCAATGGTTAGTGATGTCTTAAAAGCATTTTCAATCTTAGGCACACAATTATCAAAGTTACTTAACTCAAATGCAATCAATCTACCAACCAAACCATAAAAAGTAAGATCATTAACAGGAATAGCTCTAAATTGCTAAATAATAGATACTCTTACTACATAAATAGACAATAATTTTCTTAGAATCTCAATTTCAACTTCTTCATTGTTGATGACTCCTCATGCAACTTTGATGGCACTCACAATTGCCTTGATTTGGTTGGCATATTAAACAATATTTTCCCCTTCCTTCATCCTCAACTCATCGTACTTGCCTCTAAGACATTTTTTTTATAGATCTTCATAAATTCTTATCTCCACCATGCACAAGCATCATCTTTTCCTATATCTCTTTAATAGTAGCACAATATTTGACATCATCAAACTAAAAATCATTCAATGTAGAAGCAAACTTAAGCATCAAACAATTATGTTCTTTCTTCAATGTCATCATATAAACTATCATAGGAGGGTTATGAAGGGTGTATTGATTGTTAATATAATATAATGCATTATCTCCAATCCTAGATAGATACATCCCCGTCCTACTTTTCCATGAAGAGAACTTCTCCTTGCTCAACTTTGGTACCTCTCTCTTATACATCTTTAAATCTTTAGCTTAAGTCCCTTCAAAAAAGTCCTTCAAGAACTCAACTCTAATACCAATTGTTAGATAACTGAGAGGAGGGGTGAATCAATTATAATGAATTATCCTATAGGCCTTAAAAACATTTTTTCACCAACTTAAAAAATTTAAACTTTCATACCATTGACTCGGTAACTAGATCTAATGTAAAAATATAAACTAATATAAACTTTGCAACAAACTATCAACTTAATATATCGAGTATCAAATTTATCTTCTAGCTTATATCGAGTTGCACCAATAAAAAATTACATGAAATAAACTTGCAACATCACAAGCATCCACAAAATTTTGACACAAGTATTTAATGTGGAAACACTATAAAAGGAAAAACTACCTAGGAATCAGCAACCCAAAATTTTCACTCTTCTAGAGTGAGATATGCTAGGAGCCAACCTTGTTAAAGGGTTACGTGCACATTGTTAATGTGAACTTTTTAGAGGATTTTCACCAAAGATCATCTAGACCTTGTTCATTCTTTGAAACTTGTAAAGAATGGCTTTCTCTAAAGGAATTACAAAACATTCAACAAAATGTCACCATATAGGATTTCATAACACTATTAGGGCCACTCAATTAATAGGGTTTCTTCTACAATGATTATAGAATAACAATGAAATGATCTATTAGGTTTATCACTACCTTTCTTATTGAAATCTCTTCTTTTCTCAATCTCTTTCTAATTCCTTTCTAGTTGATTCACACACTTCACGTCCACTTAGCACCTTGTTTGATCTTCACAATGTACTTCTGTTTGTTTCTCCTTACTTCTTCAACGTCTCTAGCAACAATATAGCCAACTTAATCAACAACAATAAATATTGTGGTCGTCATTTAAATAGAAAACTTTTTCCATTCCTCAAGAATCTTCAAGGTTTTGATGCTTAATCAAAATCATTAGATATTCATCAAGTTCAAGTACATTGAATCTAGATGCTCAGGAAATATGCTTCCACCTTGAACTTTATGCTCCATTTCCACTTGTTAAATCTTTGTTCATCAGAACTACTTTCAATCTATCTAGCCATTGGTCTCATTATAACAAACTTCATCATTATCTTTGAAATTTCTCAAACAATATTTATTTTCATCAAATGTTGGCCTCTAATTAAATCTTTTCTTAAATTATTTTTCCTTTTCATGCTTGGTTAACATTGCATATTGCTTGGTCAACACTAGACTTGGTTAACATTGAAATGGCTAGTTGATAGTATTATTTCTTTATTTCTTCATCAGGTTCTAGGTGACAACTATAGTAGCTCAATTAATATTTGGGTTCTTCATTCACCAACCATAATTCCTTTCTTATATATAATCTTAATACTTAATCAAATCATGTAAAACAATCCAACCAACATTATGCTGTCAAATCCTAACTCATTCAACTACCCATTGAATACCATATACATATCAACACTTACATCATCATACTTTCTTCAATTCCTCTTTCTCAATTAAATCCTCATCTTCAATCAAATGATATGGTACCATATTGAATTAGTGTAATGTCTAACCAACTAAGGCTTAACATCAATGACAACATAACAACTTATATGACTCTTTTTAATACATTATCAATTAGGGCTAACATCCTTCTCAACTCTAGCTTTATACCACTTGAACATTTGAAAAGCATCAAATTTCAACTTCACAAATATAATTGTCATGTTTTTAGAATAATCATCAACAAACATAATGAAATATCTATCTCCATAGGGTTGGTATTTATAAGTGGGAAGATTTACTTCTGAGAGGGGGGATGAATCAGAAGTAACTAACCTTAACCTTTTCAAAACCTTTTAACTGATATCAATCACATGCATCTAATTCATCTAATAAACATGAAAGTAAAGACATGCATGAAAACAGATAACACATGATTTGGTAACCCATAAACCCTCCAAAATGAGAAAAGGTAAAACTGGGGTGGGGATGACACTCACAAAGTATCATTGTAGCAATATGTAATTGTTCAAGGTTATAAAGTTTGACCACTTCCAATGGTCTGCCCTATGAAAGGCCTATCCTATTAAAGACTTTACACCCTGTTAAAAGTGACCTAGTTAAAGGATTTACAAACATTCACTTGGAATG
Source organism: Cupressus sempervirens (assembly GCA_028749045.1). Classification (NCBI taxonomy): domain Eukaryota; kingdom Viridiplantae; phylum Streptophyta; class Pinopsida; order Cupressales; family Cupressaceae; genus Cupressus; species Cupressus sempervirens. The sequence goes on from CM053791.1 coordinate 514,583,312, forward strand.
TTACCTTGTTAAAGGATTTAAAATCCTGTTAAGGATCTTCAATATGGCTATTAAACCCATATAGTTATTAAGCCAACCTATCAACATAGGATTTTTATTCTTACAATACAATGGTTAGAAAGTATGTAAGAATGTCTTGACTTAAAGACTTGCAATCCTTAATTGTTGATTCAAGATCCTTGTTCTACTCTGACTACTCTGATCCTTGCTTGATCTAATATGTCTCATTTTTGCAACTCTAATACTCTATTCTCAACCAACTGGATTTTGCAATGCTATTCTACTCTTCTCTATGTCTTTACACCCTTTTGCACTTCGCTATAATTCACCCACACACTTCTCTCATACACACACATACAATGGGGTTTTGTCCTCCTTCTAAAGGCTTTGAAGACTTAGGGTTAGGTATGAATCTACAATCAATATTAAATCTTCATTGCCCGCTCAATTCTTGCACTTTTCCTATAGGCTGCATGCCTTCTCCATTTTTCTTATTGGTTGCATGTTGATTACATAGGTAATGCAAAAGATTCAATCTTATCTTCAAGATCCTTTGAGATTCATCCTGAGTCAGCTCACAAAATGGTTTACATCTGAGTTTGTGAAGATACAAACTCATATGTTGATTTAGTGTTACTCGGCACTTACTAATTACTGATGCTTGGCGCATATAGGAATTTTGTGTCACTTGGCTCCTATAGCAATTATGTCTTGCTTGGCATCTATACTCTTCTCAGCACCTATAGTGACTCGACATCACTTATCACTCAACACTTGAACTTCACTCGGCACCTGAAGTTCACTCGATACCTATTGAATTCTCTGGCTCAGCACACATTGTAACTCAGCTTCTATATTATACTTGGCATCATTTAAAGAATTGGTTAAGTGTGTTGACACTCAATTATCAAAACCAATCTAAGACCAACAATCTCCCCCTTTGACATGAGTGGCAAAAACACTTAACTAAACATTATTATTCTAATCTCTATGAGTATACTACACATTCTGTTCTGCATATGTACAAAACTTCAAAAACTGGTTCAAAATTTTGTATACCTCAAAATCTTGTAACTCCCCCTAAGCTAATGTGCCATTTTTGTAACCAAAAAAACTCTTGTGGTGAATTTGTCTCATGCTGATGTATCTGATACTTTTTGCCTTGTCTACCTTATCATTCTTTTGCCTCTGTTTCTATGTATCCTATTCTTGGTTTGTTTGTACTTTGTATTTGCTCCCCCTTTTTCACATTTTCAAAAGGTGAATTAGAATATCTCCCCCTTTGGATATTCTTTATTACTTCCATCAAAGAATTTATTATCTCCCTCTTTTATTTAATATCTCCCCCATGTAATGAATATCTCCAACTTTTTTGACATTTATGTCAAAGGATCCTAAGAATGAATGGAATATTTTGCCAAAAAAGTTTTATTTACCTCCATAATCATCTTCAGAGAAGCATCCCAATTATCTAAAGCAATTTCTAGTGACTTGTGCTAGATGGTTATCTCTACTGTAAGATGTACTAGGCCTTCTAGGGTAGAAAGATTAGGGTCTTTCTTTAGAATAGTTGTTGCATAGGTCATTTCTTTATGGAGTACTTCTAAATGTGGAGTAATAGAAGATTGAATCTGCATTAATTTGGCCTTAATATTTCCCTGTTCTAATATCAGTATAGATAACTCCTTCTGGGTGTGAAGCATTGTTACAAAATTCTTCTCACTTTGAGCTAGATCTTTAGGTAGCTGTGTGCTAGAAATCTTGAGATTACGTTCCAAGCTCAGAATCCTTTGGCTAGTTTCTTGTGTGAAATATGATGAATCACACAAATTGGAGTACAATGAGAATACATTCTCAAGTATTGTTTTCACTTTTTCAATTTTTTTAAGCAATTCAACTTGTGAAAGTGCTATTTCACTAGATATTTTCTTGTTGACTTTCATTTGGAACTTCTTTTCAGACCATTCTAATAACTTAACATTAGTATCAAGGTCTTCATTATGTACTTGATCCACTATGTTGGACAATTGTTCCATGATGGGCTAGGTTTCATCAAGTACTAGCAAGCTAAATGCATCAACGAATATATCTTTGATTTCTACAAGTGCTTGCTTCTGTCTATACTCATTTTTGAGTATCTCTTGCTTCTTCCTTCTCTCAAGTGCCTCTTGCACTTCATTTATCTGTGCTAAATTCATTTTTCTAGATTCATGGCTAGTTATGATTATTTCTTCATCAAGTGTAGGGTCTCCATAGAAAATTACCCTTGCAACCTTGGTGGATTTCAAGCCTGGTGTTGAAATCTGCAATGGTATTGCATCAGTGCTCGGCTTCTTGGTAGGAGTCCCTGAGGTAGGAAAGTTCACCAATGTTTGTATTGCCTCCTGCTCCTTAGGGATTTTCTCCTCCTCCTTCTCCTCTTCTCTACTACCTTGATCAATAATAATGATCTGAGGAGGTGCACCTTGGATTTGTGCAGTAGGAACATCTTTTCTTGTTTGTTCCTTTGTTGGCTCCTCAACAGTTGTTGTTGTTGTGACTGTAAGATCAACCTTAGCAATTTTATCTAATGTTTCTTGCTCTTCTGGTTGATCTATTGTAGCTATGGGAGGTTGTGAAGGTGGTTCTTATGTGTTCACCTTCTCCCTTGTAATTTTTTCTATAGCCTTTTGTAATTCATCCACACTCACCAAAATATGATTAGTACACAGTTGTGATTGCAGTGTAGTTTGGTGAAGGATCTTTTTTAGATCTTCTACAGTCAATGGGTTGATGTTCTGACATGAGGTGTCAGTAAAATCCTTAACAATTATAGTTTCTACAATTTTTGTATGTGGAGGACTTGGTGGTGGCATTTGGGTGTCTTGGACACTCTGTTTTGTCTACTGCTCTACAGTTGTTGCCTCTTCACCCTGTGTCTTCTCCACTATTTTCTCTTCTTTTTCTTTCTCTACCTCTTCCTCTTTCTCATTTTCCTCTTCTTCTTCATCCTTTCTCCCTTCAAAGGGGTCTTCCTACCCTTCCTTTACTATAGTCAATCCATAAATTAATTTCCACATCTATGTGGACTTTTGTAGAACATCTTCAATTTGGTTTTGCAAAATTTTGAAGGCTTTGTATTTGGGTGCAAATTTGCTCCCATGTTTCTTGTTCGCCTTAGTAATTTGACCTTTGATAAGGTCTAGCATTACATGAGCCAATGTATAATCTCTTATTTCTTTTTCTATTTTAAGACAGTAATGCCATTTATTCTCAACTAATGAGCTTAGTTCATTAGGCATTGAGTTGTCTAGTCCAAGTAGGGTGGTCTTGAACTTAGCCATCATAGTGTAGATGGACGCTTCCATTATGTTTTGTTCTTTCTTTGAAAAATTATTAAAATCAATGATCTTTAAACCAGTTAGATCTACATTATCTCTAATATTATTGCAAACACTTTCCAATTTAGACTTGGTAGAACATCTTACCAATCTAAATTGATCTTCATCAAACTCTATCCTTTCTTCGTCTTATTTAGGAGGTGCAACATATTTTCTTCTCTTCTTTTGTTAGACCTCCTTGTTCTATTTCTTTTTGCTTCTCCTATTCTTTTTCCATTTGAGTTGTAGCCTTGGTATCTGCCCTTGTAGTTGGCTTGGCTGGGCTCAGCTTTGTTGCCTTCTTCTTCCCTTTTGGTTGTGCAGCTGGCTATTTTTGTGCCTTTCTCTTCTTTGGCTCAGCCTTGGGTGCTTCTTTCTTAGCACCTTCCTCCTCATTTGCATCCTCACCCATTCCTTGGGTTAAAGCAAGTGGTTCCTGACCTTGTTCCTCTTCATCATCCTAGGCTTCTTCACCTTCTTCTTCTTCTGTCGTTCCCTAACCAAATTTGGCTTTTAACTTCTTGACAAGTTTATCTTTATTTTTAAATGTGGAGGCAGTCTTCAATTCCATATCCACCTTTGATCTGACCATGTCAAATGTACCAAAATTTGGTGAACTTTTGTCCAATTCTTCAACTAATAATATTGTCATTACTACTGATGCCTCATCTATATTTATTTCATAGCCTAGAGGTCTTAACCATCTGACTCTTGGTATGGCAGCTTGTATGTATGTATAATCAATATTTACAAGAAAGAAAACATCATTTGCATGTTTCTTGACTAATGACACTGGAATTCTTAGCATTTGCTTCATTGTCTTCTTGAAGTCTTCAAAATAGCTAGTCATTAGAGTCTCAAAATTAGCTTCGATCTACTCTATATATTCATTAACTTGAGCCATGATTGACCTATCAATTTTCCATGGAACTTTGCCAAAAGAAGGAAACTCATTCTACACATAAAAGAATATACAAATCAAAATAGCAGCAAATTTGCATTGTGCTCCCTTGGTTCTTCTTATAGCTGCTAGATTCTCATTAATCTGTTGTAGTTGCAGTTCTGCAAGATCATAAGTATGATCATTTTTCACCAATTTATAGCCTACATCCACTACAATGCAAGGCACACTGTTAAGTTTGCTAGATTGGTAGAATTTGTGTGCAATAACCCTAACAACAAAATCAACCAAGAGGGTCTTGAAAGGTATCTATTGTCATCTGTCTCTTGTTCCACTTAGCACCAGTATTTTTCTCAATTGCCTCCTTAGAATCACTCCTAAGGGTCTTTGGCAGATCTAGGGTTGGGCACCCTATCACTCTATGTGCAATTCTCTTTGTGATTTTTATTGGACCATCCTCCAACCATAAGCTTCCATTATGTATTTTGCTTAGCACTAGCCTGATCCATTCAGTCTTGAATACTATATGGAATTCTAGGGCATTCATTAAACCCTTCTTCTCAACAATCTAATATTCTTCCTTCAACACTCCATTTTCACACAATTTTTCATAAGCTTCCCTCATTTCCATGTCTCCTATGGCCCCAATCTTGCAATTATAGCATCTCCTAATGTCTTGAACCATAACTACCTTAGGGGGTATGATAGATAGGGCTCCATTTGGGTTGTTCTTATATGCTACCTCTTGTATTGGGTGAAAATTGGGTTGTTTTACCTCATTGGACACTAGTTGGACTTCAAAAGGTTCCTTCTCTTAATTTTTCCTAGAGCTAGAAGCCATTTGTGCAATTCTAGGGTTTTAACATGAAGAAAATATTAAACTGCATGACTTGGCACAGACGTAAATACCTTGAAATCGATGAAATTGTGTTGAAATGTTGTTGAAATCAACTTAAACACTAGATTCTCTATTATGAAGTCACTCTACACTCTTTTTCATCTTTGCTCTTCATTTGCAGTGAAGAAAAATGATTGAAAACATGATAATATACCCTATTTTCATTGCATTTAATGCTTAATCCATTTGCAGCTGTCTACTTGACTTCTGAAGGATTTCTACATTACTCAGCTTCCATTGGCTTTTCAACACTCGGCTTCTACAGAAGCATTACCCACTTGGCTTCAACTAAATTTTCCTCTTTACTCAGCTACCACTACCAATTTAGCTCCAACTGATCATTCGGCCTTTACTATCTTTGATAATCAACTTGGCATGTACTATATTTTTACTCAACATCTAAGGCAACTCAGCAACACTTGTAAAATCTTGAAAAGTTAACTTTGCATCTTTAATCATGTTGATCTCTTATTTTTAGTACTTACTTATTTAGGAACTAATGTATGATAAGGCTTTGTAAATCATTCCCTCATGCCTTCTCTTTGCTTGGTTTAATGAAGTTGTGACCACTTGACCTATTAGCTAAAGTGATCCCTTCATTTGATGAGCTACTCCCATCTTTCTTGTTCCATATCTTATTCATTTCTCCTTTGATGTGTTCAACATCTACCTTCTCTTTTCCTTTGTTGTTCTTTGAATTGGATGTCTTTGACCTTGTTGAGAAATTCTTGCTAACATGACCAATCTTCAAGCAACTAAAACATGTGGTTTGGATCAACCATCTGTTATAGTTCCCTTTGAAATGTGTTCTAATGTAGTTTTCAAAAATGTGTCCATATTCCTGATAGTAATGATAGCTATACTTGGTGTTGTAGTCCCAATTGTAGTGATGTCCATGGTTATTTCCTCTAGCTAGTTGATTTTGTGTCCACATAGGCTTTGATCTGCACTCAAAAGCTCTATGTCCATACTTTTTGCAATTGTAGCAGTGACCTTCAAATCTTGGTGTTTTGATAGTCCTAGTCCTACAGTTATATGCTCGGTGTCCTTGCTTGTTGCACTTATGAAAATGACTCACATTCTTAGGTTTGTCATGTTGATGAGCATTCTTGCTCCTACAAACATTAGAGGTATGTCCCTTTTTACCACAGAAATGACAAGTAGGTTTAGTGTTCTTACCTTTGTTACTCCTTTCTTCTACAATCTTAGATGACTCTCCTTGTTCAATGTTGATGTATCCTAGTCCTAAAGTATCATTGCTAGCCCTTGGTGATTTTAGTAGTTTCTCAAACTACTTGATGGCTTCATTGGGTTTGCTTGAAGCTCTCTACAATTTCCTTCTGTCTTTTTAGGTCATTTTGCAGTTGTTCATTTTGCATCTTTAGCGTAGATATCTCAATGTCCTTGACATTCAGTTCATGATGTGCATTCATCATTTGACTTAGGGTGTCTAGCTACATGTTTGAAATTCTTGCAAGCTCAATTGACTTTTCTTCCAATCTATTGGCAAGGTTTCTCTTGTCTTCTTCTAGCATAGCCTTGTCTTCAATGGCTCTTTTCTTCTATTTAGTTACCTCACAAAGCATCATGGCTTGCAACTCTTTTCAAGTTTGAGTGTTCTGATTTCTTTTTCTTGAGCTCTATTCTTCTCCATTAGGTCTTCTATTGATGCATAAAACTCTTTGGAATCTCTATTTGTAAATAGATTTGAGGTGTCAATCTCCTTGTATTGTGTATCATTCTCAGCTATGGCAATCTCTCTTCTTCTCTTTAAGGATTTTCTTAGTTCCTCTCTAGCTTCTTCCAAATCATGTAAAACAAGTTGTATGTCAATTGCCTAATTCTCTATGATCTTCCCAATTTTGTAGACTTCCATTTCTAAATCTTTACTCCAAGTTGTAAGGCTCCTTGTTGTGAGAACTTGGCTCTGATACCAATTGTTGGAATTTACAAGTGGAAAGATTTACTTCTGAGAGGGGGCGTGAATCAAAAGTAACTAACCTTAACCTTTTCAAAACCTTTTAACTGATATCAATCACATGCATCTAATTCATCTAATAAACATGAAAGTAAAGACATGCATGAAAATGGATAACACATGATTTGGTAAGCCAGAAACCCTCCAAAATGAGAAGGTAAAACTAGGGTGGGGATGACACACACAAAATATCACTACAGCAATATGTAACTGTTCAAGGTTACATAGTTTGACCACTTCCAATGGTCTGCCTAGTGAAAGGCATGTCCTGTTAAAGACTTTACACCTTGTTAAAAGTGACATGGTTAAAGGATTTACAAACATTCACTTGGGATGTTACCTTGTTAAAGGATTTACAATCCTGTTAAGGATTTACAATATGGCTATTAAACCCATATAGTTGTTAAGCCATCCTATCAACATAGGATTTTTATTCTTATAATACAATGTTTAGAAACTATGAAAAAATGTCTTGACCTAAAGACTTGCAATACTTAATTGTTGATTCTAGATCCTCATTTTTCTCTGACTGCTCTGATCCTTGTTTGATCTAATATGTCTCCTTTTTGCAACTTTGTTCTCAATCAACTAGATTCTGAAATGTTGTTTAGCTCTTCTCTAAGTCTTTACACCCTTCTACACTTTGTTATAATTTACCCATACACTTCTCTCACATGTGCACATACAATGGGGTTTCGTCCTCCTTTTAAAGGCTTTAAAGACTTAGGGTTAGGTAGGAATCTATGATCAATATTAAATCTTCATTTCTCGCTCAATTCTTGTACTTGTCCTATAGGTTGCATGGCTTCTCCATTTTTCTTATTGGTTGCATGCTGATTACATAGGTAATGCAAAATATTTGATCTTATCTTCAAGATCCTTTGAGATTCATCCTGAGTCGTCTCACAAAATAGTTTACATCTGAGTTTGTGAAGATACAAACTCATATGTTGATTCTGTGTTACTCAGCACTTACTAGTTGCTGATGCTCGGCATGTGTAGGAATTTTGTGTCACTCAGCTCCTATAGCAATTCTATCTTGCTTGGCATCTATACTCTACTTGGCACCTATAGTGACTTGGCATCACTTATCACTTGGCACTTGAACTTCGCTCGGCACCTAAAGATTACTCGGCACCTAAAGTTCACTCGGCACCTATTAAATTCTTTGGCTTGGCATACATCATAGCTCAACTTCTGTATTATACTCGACATTAACTGATGAATTGGTTAAGTGTGTTGACACTCAATTTTCAAAAGCAATCTGAGACCAACACATAGTAGCTCTCAAATTTCATAGGACCACACAAATTAGTATGTACCAACTCCAAAATATCCTTAGATGAATGTGACTTACTTGAAAATATAGACTTAGCAATCTTACTTATTTGATATATTTTACATGTAGCATTATTAGGTTTATGTGGGTTTGGTAAGCCTCTCACTTTCTTCTTTCTACTCATTTTGACCATATTCTCAAAATTTACATGACATAGTCTCTTATGCCATAACCATACATCTTCAATTCTAGAAAATAAGCATGTACTAATAGTAGGATATAGGTAAAATAAATTAACTCTTGTTTACTCTCTAGTACCAATCAATTTCCCATCATCATTATACATCTTCACCTTTCTTTTCTAAAACTTTAATCTATGACCTATATTATTTAGTTGTGCAACACTAAACAAAATATACTTTAGTCCTTGAACCCTTTAAGAATCATCGCATCTAATTTTATCATTTAGTATCAATGAACCTCTACCTTTCACAGGACATGGAGTGTCATTTACAAGTTTAATGGTTCCTCCATCATATTCCTCTAGTTTATCAAACTTATTAATATCACCAATCATGTGATGTGAACATCTACTATCAATAATCCATGTATCATTTTTATTAACATGTGAAATAAGGGCTTTTCCTTCTTCATACCTTTCCTTGTTTGAGTCTTATTTAACATTGACATATACCACTTCCTCACCTTCATTCTCATCATCAGAATTTGACTCAGTGCACTCCTCCTTAGCAATATGGCATGACTTATTCCCTTTGTCCTTGTAGCCTTTATTCTTTTAGTATTTGTTCTCCTTCTTGTCATTATTGCTACTCATGTTCTTTTTAGGACATCTAGCAATAATATGACCAAATTCATTGCATTTAAAACATATCAAATGTAGTTTACCTTTGAATCTCCATTTACCTCTTGGTACCCTCCTTGCTAGTAGTGCTTCAATTGTATACATCTCTTTATCATCTGAATTTGAATCACTCTCATCTTTTATAGTCTTCTCTTTTATTTGAACTTCTCATTCTTAGTGATGTCTTAAAAATATTCTTAATCTTAGTAACATTATCATCAAAGTTACTTAACTCAAATGAAATCAATCTACTGACTAAGGCATCAAGAGTAAGAACATTACCACGCATAGCTCTAAATTCCAAAATAGCAGATAGTCTAATAGCATAAATAGGAAATAAAATTCTATTAACTTTACTTACAACATCTTCATCACTAATGACTCCTCTAGAAACTTTGATGGCACTCACAAATTATTTGATTCGGTTATTGTATTGAATAATGTTTTTTTCCTCCTTTCATCCTCATGTCACCATACTTACCTCTTAGGCTTTCATCTTTGGCTCTTAATAAATTTTGATCTCCACCATGCACAAGTATCAGCTTGTCCCACATCTTTTTCGAAGTATCACAATTCATATGCATATGCAATATCAATCATCAAGATATTATGTTCTTTCTTTTGGTCTATCTCCTCTATCATTATAGGAGGGTTTGGAGGGGTGGATTGGTTGTCCAACTAATATAATGCATTGTCTCTAATATCTTATGGATGCAACCTCATCTTTCTTTTCCCTGAAGATAAATTATCCTTGTTCAACTTTGGTACCTCTAAGTTATAAATCTTTGGATCTTTAGCTTAAGTCCCTTCAAACTTTTTCTTCAAGCACTTACCTCTGATACCAATTGTTAGATAACTAAGAGGGAGGTAGATAAGTTATAATCAATTATCCTATAGGCCTTAAAAACACATTTCTAGAATATCATATATCTTAATCTTTCATATCACTAGCTCAGTAAGTAGTTATAACATTCAACTTAATCCTTCAAACAACTTTTAACTTTTTCTATCGATATTAGAGTAAACTTCTAGCTTATACTGAGTTGCAGCAATAAATAGTAAACATGAAATGAACATGGAACACAATAAGCATCCACACAATTTTGACACAAGTATTTAACATGGGAACCCAAATAAGGGAAAAAACACATAGAAATTGGCAACCCAAAAATTCTAATATTCTAAAGTGAGCTATGTTAAGAGCTAACCTTGTTAAAGGTTGCATGCACATTGCTAATGTGACCTTGTTAGAGGTTTTTAACCAAAGATCATCTAGACCTTATCAATCCTTGAAAAATCTAAAGGGTTGAATGCTCTAAAGGACTTATAAAACATTCAATTTAATATCAATATACAATGGATTTATAAATAAGATTGTTAAGTCCACTCAATTAAGACATAATCTGCTACAATGGTTAGAAAATAATATTGAAATGATATGTTAGGTTTTAGCACTATCTTTCTTGTTTTGGTCTCTATCTCGCTCATTCTCTTTCCTATTCAACATTGTTTCTTCCTTCTAATCCCTTCTAGATGATTCACTTCCTCACACATCAAAAGTTAGCACTTCTCTTGATTGATCTGTACAATGCAGTTATGCTCGATTATCCTTCTAGATATTACTTGCTTCTTCAACTTCAACAAAAAAAATGAACAATGCATTCATCCCTTAAATAGGAAACTTTTGTCTCTCCTCTAGAATCTTCCAAGTTTTGTCTCTTAGTCATAATCATCAAATCTTCATTAGGTTCAAATCATTGAATCTAGGCACTCAAGAAATATACTTCCACCTTGAACTTTGTGCTCCAATTCCACTTGTTAAATCTCCTTCATCGGATCTTCTTTGAATTTCTATAGTCATTCATCTCATAACTAACTTCATCCTTATCTTTTAAACTTCTTGAAAATTCTTTATTTCCATCACATGTTGGCCTTAGATTAAATATTTTCTAAATTATTCTTCCTTTTCATGCTCAGTTAACATTGCATCTTGTTTGGTCAACACTAGACTTAGTTAACATTGTAATAGCTTGATTGACACTACATAGTCTTCCCTTGTTTATTAGGTGCTTGGTGACAATTGTAATAGCTCAGTTAATATTGTGGTTCTTCATTCACTGAGAAAACTATCTTGCATATACATGAACTTAACACTTAACCAAATAAAGTAAACCAATAAAACCAACTTTATACTATCAGAGTCTAACTCATTTAAGTACCCATTGTATACCATGCACTTACCAACACTTACATCATCATTATACTTTATTCATATCCTCTTCATCAATTAAATGATATGGCACTCTACTAGATTAGCATAATTTCTAACCAATTAAATCTTGAAATCAATAACAACATAACAACTAATATGAATATTTCACGTACATTAACAACATTATTAGTTGGGGCTAACATTTAAAAGTTAAATCATATGCTTTTCATATGCTTAAGATGTATAAATAAAGAGTTGAAAATTAAAGTGGAAAAAGATTGAAATTTCTTATATCAACTACAAGAGGTGAATTTATTTCAAATGAATTCAATGAATATTGTGATGAACACAAAATAAAAAGATAAATAACTACACAAAGAACACCACAATAGAATAGAATCACAAAAATAAGGAACAAGCCCATTGTGGAATGTTCTAGAGTTTTGTTAAATAAGAAAGGAGTAGCTTAGAAATTTTGAAGAGAAGTATTTTTGTATGCATGCTGAAATGGGTATGGACATACACCCAATGTTAGTTTCTTCAAAATATTTGGTAGTGAATGTTATATTAATAAAGATCAAAGGAATCAAAAGTTTGATAGAGAAAGTGATGAAGAAATATTTTTGTAATATTCTACTAAAATTAAGGAATGCAAATGGTTAATAAAAGGGTTAACAATATGTACCATCTTAAATTGGAAGCAATTCAATTTAATGAAGTTTTATAACCTATTTAATTCAAGATCATCAATCTCCTTCCATCTTTCCTTCTTTCTTCCTTTTTTAGTTCTTCGCCTAGGTGAAATTGGGGTAAATCCTAATAGATCCTCTTTAAAAAGCTCTTATTTTCATTACATAAAGATTAAGCTTTGATCTATCAACCTTGGTAATCCCTTTTCTTCATTTAATTACTTTTAATCTACTCTTCACACCAAAATAGCTATATCTCAAAGTCTACACCTGATTTATAGGATCTGGGCCCTAATTTGAGACCCTAAGGGACTCCCAAAGGTTCCTAGCCCTACGTGGTAGGAATGTAGTGCATCCATACAAAATTAAGGATGAAATGAATCCCTATAGGTCCAATCAAGCATGTAGTGAATCCCTATTTAGGCCCTCTTTTGGTCATCTGCTTGGATCTTGTGCCTTGTTAGTTTTAAGGTGTTAATTCCTAGGTAAGTCAACCTATAGGAGTTAGTTAGCTCTAAGCCCTTTATAAACCCTTCCATTTCCTTCCTTGGCATCGCATATCATGCATTCACAATTTAACAAGCACTCATACACTAGCACTCAAGCATTCAAGTTTTCAAGTCTTCAAATCTTGAAGCATCCTTCAGGAGATTCCTCTATATAAGATCAAGGATTCAAGAATTCAAGAAATTGAGGGAGGAATCTTTGATATCTCCTCTAATCTATTCAATATCCTTTTTTATATCTTCCACACCCCATTCATCTTCATCTTCTTAATCCAAATGGATTGGTGAAGTAAGCACATTGCATTTGATTTTAGAGATCCTATTATTATAAGGTGAATTTTTGCATTTGTTTTACATTTATGAAATTTCAATTATTTAAATTTAAGTTTAATTCCTAAAATAGGGTTTAACCAAGGAAAACCCCCCCATCAACAATAAAAACCATTTTTTTATTGTAGGATGTAGATTTCAAATTGGTAAATAGGTTATAGATCTAAGTACCCTTTTCATCTTTTTGTAGAACTATAAAAATAAAATAAAAACATCGCACTCATTCTTGCAAGGTCAAACAAGTCACCCTTAATATGCAATATTGACTAGGTCACCCCTAATTATCTACTTTAGCCCTGACAAATTGCCAAATGCTTTATTGGTTTTATCTATCGTACAACTTTAAGCCTAAATTTGATTATTTTCTTCTTTTTTTATCAGTACAACAAGCATAAAATTAGGTTTAAAAGGTGTCTTCTATATTTTTTTACCTTTTAGTATATATACTTATTTTATTTACATATACATCCCCAACTTATCATTTCATAAAGGGTTTTCAAGGATTTTATTATCTTTTCCCCTATCCCTCCCTAAACCTAGTTTGCATTAGTGTTCCTTTCTCATTTGGTTAGCACTAATATTTCTAGATCTAGTTCTTTAGGATTGGGATTGATAGGACATATCTCCTCGAATTCCCTCTATATTTACATATGTGGGATCATGTGATGAACTTAGGCTTTCTTATCCTTGATTCATATTTTGAACACTACACAAGATTATTGAAATTGAAAATGTAAGAGTTGATGAATTCTCAGTAAAGAATGATGAAAATAGTATACAAAAACTAGACAGATATAGTGAAATTATATACTATGAACTTGTGAAAGTTTAAATAACACCACAAGTGAATATAGGAGCAAGTAGTTCTCAATTGGTAATTAACCATCAAGCTAAAGTAATTGAAAAAATTATAAATGTTGAACTTGTAACCCTAATACACATATGGATAAATCATAATTTATCTAACATAATTGGAGATGGAAGTGAAGGAGTGTTAACTAAAAGTTAGCTAAGAACAAGGAATACTATATTGTTACTACAAGAGATGGAACCAAATATAGTGAAAGATGTTTTAAAGGATAATGATTGGATTATAGCAAAGAAAGAGAAATTGATCAGATTAAGAAGACCAAGACATGGTCATTCGTACTTAGACCTGGTCATGAAATTTTATATGTACCAAATTGGTTTTCATGAAAATGGTGAAGCAATAAGAAATGAGGAAACACTATTTTTCAAAGGATATCCTCTAGAAGAAGGATTAGATAATGGAGAAACCTTTGCACCTATTTCTAGATTAGAAGGACTCAAAATACTACTGGCTTATACTTCTTACAAAGGATTTAAATTTTATAAAATGGATATATAATATTCTTTCCTGAATGGAAAATTGTAAGAAGAAGTCTACATAGAACAACCTAAAGGATTTGTTACAAAAATGGGAAAGGATTTGGTTTGCAAATTATATAAAGTATTTATAGTCTAAAACAAGCACCAAAGGCATGGTTTGAAACACTACATTTTTAATTAAGATTGGATTTTAAATAACAAGTGATAATAGTAATGTTTACTTGAAAGATGAAAATTAAGATAGGATTTTGATTGTTTAAATATTTGTTGATGATATAAGACTCGGAGGAAATGAATCAATAAGCAGATAATTTGTTGATGAAACAAAAAAAAAAGAGTTTTAAATGTCTATGATAGGAGAGAATTTGATCTCTATTGGTTTCCAAATACAATACATTAAAATAGGTATTTACATTACAAAGTCTAAGTATAACAAGGAAATATTGAAAACTTTGGGCATGGAAGATTCAAAATCTGTGTGTACACCTATGGTTGCTAATTGTAAATTGTCAAAAGAAGATGACTCTAAAGAAGTAAATGAAGTAGTGTACATGTAAACTCTCAGAAGGAGGGGTGAATCAACACTTCAAAACTTTAACCACAAAAACATTCACCACACATTTATCTCACAATTTATCATGTAAATTGAAATAGCTAGCAATACATGTTAATCCATAACATTAAATAAATAACACATGACACAATAAGTTTGTTACCTAGAAACCCTCCAATGAGAAGGTAAAACTTGAGTGGGGATGATACCCACAAATCTTTACTATTGCAACTGTAAAGTGTAGCCAATGAAGGTTATAATAAGTTTGACCATAAACTATGATCTACCTTGTGAAAGGTATACCCTGTTAAAGGCTTACAAAGACTGTTAGGTCTCACCCTGTTAAAGGATTTAAATACCCTACTAGAAGTGTGCCTTGTTAGATGACTTAAACTTGCAATTAAACAAGCACTCGGTTAAAAGATTTACACAAAAGTCTTTTAGGACTTGAAACCTATCAAGGCTACTCTATTAAGAGATTTTCATTGATTCACCTATTAGAATGTTTTAGCATTGATTCTTCAGTTAGCACCTCTCTACTAGATATCATATCTCCTCTTTCCTTATGTGTACTTGATCCTCCCGATTAGATGTATCTCTTCTATCCTTTAATTGCTTTATTTTTTTCTCTCTAACTGATTCTTAAATTATAGCATGATCATAACCTCCATAACCACCATGAATGCTCTCTCTACACTTAGCATTCACCCTTCTCTTCTCATTCACACACACAAACTCTTTAGAGTTTCCCCTCCTTAAGAATACTTAGGTGGCCTAGGGTTAGGTAGGATTCAAAGATTGTGATTCACCCATTTTTCTCCTTAGAACATCCCTTAATCTAATTGGTTGCATACACTACATAGGGTTTCTCAATATACCAACTTCTAAAATCATAAAAAATCCTTAAGTCAGCCCAAAAATGGTTTACATAGGAGTTTGTGACATTACAAACAACTATGTCCAAAACTCCATACTCGGCATGATGAGACTAGAATATGATCTATTTTATCATTTCATTTTCAGTTGAGTTTGTAAACTTTCTAAAGACTTTGATGTTTAAGAACATGATGTTTATGATAATTTCAGAAAAATGTGTGCATAATTACTTTCTAGGACTAAAATGAATATGCTATGAAATAATATGTCATTTGATTACAAAATAGTGAAAATGATGTTTTTCTTCGTTAGCTAGATTGGGTAGTTCTACTGCAGTAATGTGACATAGGGTAAACTAATTTAGATGAAATATTTTGAATTAGTCTTGACGTATATTATTACCTTGGATGCACTAATATTATGTAGAATTAAAGGTGAAATCAACTCAGCTAAGCAAAGTCAGTAGCCTGAGAAAATGATGGAAGATTTTATTAATGACCTTCCACATCACCAACCATTTTTCCCATAACAACTAGTACCTATTTTCAGGAAAGTAGGAGTCAAAGTGAGAAATCCAAGGGTTGTGAGCTCCTAAATTCATGTTCCATTTGGTGCCAAAGTTAATTCATCTATTGTAATATTCAATGTCATCCATTGTTTTAGTAGTTGATAGACTCTAAAATCTAGGAATCATGTTCCTATTTTGTGCTTAAATAACTAGAAGTTTGTGTTATAGAGATAATAGTTAGTTAGTAGTTTTTAGTAGAAAGAAGAATTTTTCTGAGTTTTTGAGTACTGAATGTAATCTTGTTGTTTATTAGTATGTACATTTACTATTGTTATGAATAAAAAGATCATTTCAGGTTTCCATCTTTGAGTAGTTCTAGTTCACTTCTTTATGGGGGCTCACACAGGGAGTGAACTAATTAATTAGCATAGGATTTACCTTCAATTTGTAGAACTAGAGTAAATTCTACTATTCCTATAGCCACTGATAACATAATTAGTGGACTATACCTGCAACATAGGCAATTGAAGTAGTTCTCAGTTGTATTTTCATGCTTTGTTGAAATAGATTTAATTTTCAGCTTTAGAGTAGATTTCCTTTAGCATAATCATTTGAATTTCCATAGAATAATTCTTAAGTTGAGAGAAGTTAGAATCATATACTTTGCAGACACCATTTCAAGTTTATGTCCCTAGTTGATAATTAAATGAGTCTAAATGAGTTGGGTTAGAAACACTTGGGATGTCCAATCCTAGATTAAGTAGTTCATTGCTATAGTATTTTGATCCCTTTCTTTCACCAAGCATTTTTGGCATCATTTCCAGGGATGGTGTTAATTCAAACCAATCTTTGTAGTTGCACTTTTATTCCTTATAGAATAGGGTTTAGTGTTAAAGAAGCATGTTATGCATAGAAGAAGAGACCAGCTTGGGAGATTCCTTCCTCTTGATAATTAGGAAGAAACGTCTAATGATGTTCATCCTAAACTAGATGAACCCCAAAGAGAGAATGACAAAGACGAACCTTTTGAAAATTTATTTATTGATATTCAAGTTGAAATACCTTCTTCATCTTCAAAAGAATCACTCCACTTGAATGAACTTTTTGTTGAGTTTGCATCTGAAGATAATTTACTAGCCATTGTTATATATCAAGCACCACCTCTTCCTCCAAGAGTGGCTATGCCTACCTTTCCTTTTCCTATTCCACCTTATCAAGGGAATAAAAATTTGAAGAAAATACATGTTGTTGCCCTTACAAAATTCTATGGCCTTATTATAGAAGAATCTAAAACCTTTATCTTTGAGTTTGACATTCTCTATAAGAGGTATGACTACACAACTAATGCCCATAAGTTGAAGTTGTTCCCCTCTACTCTGAAGGAGGCTACTCTAAGATGGTTCATGGGGTTGGGTGCAAATGTTGTAGCAAACTGGACTGAAATGAGTAATTTGTTTCTTCAAAAATATAAAGAATATTGCAAAGGTTGAGATATGAAGGGGGGTGACATTTTTAAAATGTCATAGAAGGAGGGTGAAACCTTAGAAGACTAAGATTCTAGATTCTTGTTCAATAAGCAGTAGAATACACATCATAACTTAAATGAAGAATCCAAGAAGAATCTTTTTTCTAAGAGGTGTGCAAGAAGAAAGCATGGAATCCTTGGACATAATGGATGAAGGAGATGTTACACAAAGGACTTGGAATGAAATTAAGGAGATATGTCAGAACTATTCAAGAGCTACTGTGAAGAAAGGTAGAGGACTAAGGAACCCACCACATAAGACTAATGGTGGGTTAGGAGTATCTATGATAGAGTTATCTAACCTACTGACTGACTTCAAGCAAGATATCATTAATGATTTTTCTACTCAGTTGGATATCATGAAATCCTGAAGGAAAAAGGATGAAGTTGATGACATGCTGACTAAATTCTACTCTCGTTACAAAGAAAGGAAGAAGAACTGCACCTACAAGACTGTTGTATTCGTGAATGCACATCCAATACCCATTGAGTTCAAAGTAATTGATGAGGATATAGGAGAAGTGATTTATGTTACTCAAAGAAAACCATGGTTTCAAAGACAAGGTATGCCTCAAGACCCTCTAAATAATTGTGGTTACAATAATAATTAGTGAAAAGGCACTATTCCTCCAAATTTTGGCCCTCAAGGACATAATTGCAACAATAATTGGCCCAACCAACAGCCACAGTATAACCAAGCCTACCAACAACCACCTCAGTATCGCTAGTAAAATAATCAATGGCCTTAACAAAATAACTAGTATCCTTAATGGGGCCCTAACCAGCAACCTCTCTACCAGGAGAATTGGCAACAACCACCTTAGTGGAGGGCTAGCTAACCACCTCAGCAACAAGCCCTAATGCCTCTGCCTCAACAACAAGCCCTGATGCCTCTACCTCTTGAAACCAATGCTAGCCCATAGAAGTAACCACAACTTCATACTCAGCCAACACCAATTCCCAATAATAAGAAATAGGCTTATTCTTTGCAAATACATAATATTCATCTAAGGTCCAAAACCAAGTTGGCTACACCTAAAGGACCTATAATAACTAAGGTTGTTGATACTGAAAATGTTCCAAAAAGTCAATTAGTTAATGCTTCAATTCTCCCATCTCTACAAGCATTTACTCCTCCATATCTACAAAGGTTAGTTCCTACAACTCCATCCAAACCAAATCCTATAGTAATTGATCTCCTCGACCAGCTTAAGAAAATGACTATCCAGATTCCCTTATTGGATGCACTTAAGGAGATTCCCCTTTACAATAAAGCTTTAAAGAAAGCATGTGTCAAGTAGTCTGGTAGAAAGAAAATGGATCCTCCTATTGTCCATGTGTTGGGACAACTTTTTGATTTAATGTTGAGTAAAACCCTGACACCTAAGTATTCTAACCCAAGAAGTCTTGGGGTTACCATACGCATAAATGGCATCCAAATTCAGAATGTTTTGATTGATTTGGGAGTGTCAATTAATGTCATAACTAGATAAGTCTTGTTACGAGCTAGCATTATTGGATTAAGGGACACTCCTACAATACTTCAATTAGCAGACAACTCAACTATCAAGCCTGATGGTATAATAGAAGATATCATTATAACCTTGGATTTCCTAGATTTTCCTTCAGACTTTGTTGTGCTATCACCTAGAGGCACCCTCAAAGGATATCCATTAATCTTAGGAAGACCTTGGTTGGGCACTGCAAATGCATGCATTGCATGTCGATCAGGAAAAATGACAATATCAAATGGTGCCAAGACTAAAAAGTTAACTCTATACTCTCTTGCACAACCACAACTAGATCTTGACCAAGTTTCTTGGCTAGACCTTGCTGATGATCCTTCAGAAGTTAATTATATTCAACAACTCATGATGCTTGAGAGAAACCCATTTTTTCAATCCTAGGAAGAAGATGATATACTGGCTACAATCCTTACTAATCAGTATGATTCTAAGGAGTGCACTTCTAAAAATCCTACCAAATCCTTACAAACTATATTGCCTAAATATGATGCACCTCAATCTTCTATAGCACCTAATTACCTTCATACATTATTACCCCATGAAATCAAATCTCCATCAATAGAAAAGGTTGTAATGGACAACGTAAAGAGATCTAAGATTATTGTAGGAAAAGAGTTGAATATCAATAATGACCTTACTACATCTTAAATTACAAGTCTCATTAAACTATTACAAGATAGTCAGCAAGACTTTACATGGGACTGTACTAACATGAAGGGCTTAGATCCTAGTCTTTATACACATAGGATATTTATTAACTCAAAATGTAAGCTAGTGAGACAACCCCAAAGGAGAGTAAACCCAGCATTAAAAGATATAGTCAAAGTAGAGTTACAAAAACTTCTTAGTGTTGGATTTATCTATCCTATTTCTAATAGCCAGTGGGTGTCACCTCTAGTTATTGTTCCAAAGAAGGGAGGAAAATGGAGAGTATGTGTAGACTACAGGGAGCTTAATAAAGCCACTAAAAAAGATCACTTTCCTCTTCCATTTATTGATCAATTACTTGATAACTTAGCAGGAAGGAGATATTTTTCATTTCTAGATGGTTTTAGTGGATGTAATCAAATCCATATCTCTCCAGAAGATTAGGATAAGACAATGTTCACCTATCCATGGGGAACATTTGCTTACTCTATCTTACCATTTGGATTATGTAATGCACCTACAACTTCTCAACGATTGGTATTTAGCATATTTTCTAACATAGTTGTTGATTGTGTTGAGATCTATATGAATGATTTCACCACTTATGGTGACACATTTGAAAATGCTTATACCAACTTGGAGAAGGTACTAAAAAGATGTCAAGAATACAACCTTTCTCTTAGTAGTGAGAAGTTTTATTTCATGATGGAAGAAGGAGTTGTTCTTGGCCACTACCTTTCCTCTTTTGGAATTCAAGTGGACTCTACAAAGATTGTTGTAATTACTAATCTACCAACACCAGCCAAGCAAATAGATGTTAGAAGCTTTCTTGGATATGTCGGTTACCATAGGAGGTTCATCAAAGACTTTAGTAAGCTTGTTGCCCCCTTGTATAACTTAATCAAGAAGACAGTTGAATTTGAGTGGACAAAAGACTTTGAAGTAGCATTCCAACAATTGAAGGATGTTTTGATTACCACACCTATTCTTAGAGGGCCTGATTGGAAGCTACCTTTCCACATTCATACTAATGCATCTGATATTGCTTTAGGAGTAGTTCTAGGATAAAAAGAAGGTACTGGTGAGCATGTCATTTACTATATTAGTAAGAATTTGCAGGGTGCTAAGCTGAATTATATTGTCACTGAAAAAAATTGCTTGATGTTGTGTATTCACTTAATAAATTTTGATATTATATCACAACCTATGAGGTTTCTGTCTGCACTGATCACTCTACTATAAAATATTTGATGAACAAACCTGCTAATTTTGATAGATTAGCACGTTGGCTACTCCTCGTGCAAGAGTTTAATGTGAAGATAATAGATAAACCAGGCCCAGCCAATGTAGTAGCAAATTTTCTATTACAACTTTAAGTACTTGATGATCTTATAGCCATACATGACAGCTTCCCTGATGAGCATCTATTTTCAATAGAAATTTATAACCCGTGGTTCACAGATATAGAAAATTACCTTGCTACAAGAAGAACACCACCACTCTTTTCACCCAAGCACAGCCAACTCTTGGTGGAAAAGAGTTTCAATTTATCATGGATAGCTAGGTTGATTCTCTACTCTAGACCAAACTAAGTAACTCACCGATGTGTAAGGGAAGATGAAACCCATAACATCCTATGGGCATGTCATGATAAACCATGTGGGGGTCATTTTGTAGCAAAGAGAACAACGTACAAGATTTTGACAACTGGATACTACTGGCCTACTCTCCATAAAGATGCAACAAAATATACAAGGTGATGTGATCGATGCCAACACATGGGAAGTCCCACTAAACCTAATGAAATTCCCCTACAACCACAGGTGGTGATCATGCCTTTTGACAAGTGAGGTATTGACTTTATCAGTCCAATAGAAACCTCTTCTTATGGAAAATCATACATCTTAGTATGTACTAATTATGTAACTAAATTGGTTGAAGCACAAGCTATGACACATGCCAAAGATCACAAAGTAGAAAATTTTCTATATGAATGCATATTTACTAGATTTGGAGTACCTAGAGAAATTGTCACAGATCAAGGAGCTCAATTCACATCTAACCTAATTCCAAAACTCATGAAGAAGTACATGATCCATCATGGCACATCTTCCCCATACCATCCTCAAGCTAATGGTCAGGTAGAAATCACAAATAGAGAGATAGAAGCAATCCTCACCAAAATAATTGCTATTCACAAATGGGACTGGGTTACCCAGCTTCATGGAGCAATTTGGGCTTATAGGACTACATAGAAGAGCACCATTGGATTTACCCCATTTGAATTACTTTATGTTAAATCTACTTCTATGCCTATAGAATTTGAGCACAAGACTTTAAAAACTACTTTGGAATTGGATGTTGATCTTTCAAAGGCTCAAGAAGATAGGTTACTATAGTTGAATGCCCTTGATGAATACCACAAATCTTCCCTACATAATATAGAGATAATCCAACAGCAGTGAAAAAATGGCATGATAATTTCATCCATGACAAGAAGTTTTCTAATGGAGACTACGCCCTACTATATGATTCTTGTTATCAAAAAACTACAGGAAAATTTCAAACACATTGGCTATGAAATCATTTCTATGTTTGAGAATGGTGCAATGCAACTCTCTACCATTGATCTTGTTTGCTTTAAACTACTTGTTAATGGGCACCACTTAAAACTCTACCATAAGCCATCTAGTCGTGAAGAGTTCCTACAGAAATTCTAACCATCTATTGATCCTACAATTCTTGCAGCAACTACAGATGAGTTTCATGCTCATTTGTCATCCTCTCTCTAAGCACATTTCACTCATCATAATAAACTACTTTCTTAGTGAAGGTATTTTCTCCATAATAATTCCACCTCACTCCACTCTTTCTTTTCTTCCACCTCACCTCATCCTTCATCAACTTGCATGATGGTAGATCATGTAACAACACAAATTACAAGGTCCGTACACATACTCAAGTTAAATCTTTTTCTTAATGTGTTCTATTTTTAGTTACCTTTGTCACTAGCAATTGCAGGAGCTATTGCCTAATTTGGTTGGGGGGAGGGGTATTATATTTCATTCATTTTTTTTGTAATCATTAAATATTCATGCTATTCTTTATATGCCACCACATGATAAAAAAAATGATGTGATGTGACAGTTACCTTTATGTCACACATTTTTGCAAACTGATAAGTACGAGTTCTAGCCAAGGTACTTAATGCAAAATTAAGTGATCTTAAATGTTAAAATGTCACTTAGTTGAAACAAGTACTAGCACTTGTCTTCTCATCTTCTTCCAAGCTTTTCCATTTTTGAAATTACTCATGTAATCACACTAAAAAAACAATGGGGGTGATTTGAAAAGAAGAGAACTAGCCGACCATACAACATTATTGGGAGACCCAGTTTGCTTACCTATATTTCAAGCCAGGGGGTGGATGAATTACATGTTCAAACTATCTGCATGGGATGAGGAGCTTACCTTATAATTTTCACAGATGTTAAGGGATGGTTTTACCATAGTCAAAGGAATAAGGCTTTATTTTCACCTAAAATTGTAGCTGAGATAATGGAATTGCCTCTAGCAAGAGAGGAGTTTTTAAATGCATTAGACCCAGTGTCAGCCAGAGCCAAATTTACAATGCACACAAACCCATGGCTTTAGATAAATTGGAAACAAGGTACAATCCACACATCTTTACTAGAACCATTTAACCAATGTGTTGTCTATATTGTGAGATATTTTACTTGTAAGGGGAGACGTTCATATTTGCATGCCACGCATTTCAAATTTTTGAGCTCCTTAAGACATGATGACTTCCCTTTGAATGTTCCTCATTTTATGTATTACATTTTGTTAAAAAGAGTTGATGTAGGGCAAAAAGGAACCCCAAAAAATGTTTCACACCATTGTTTTATTAAGCTCATCATAGAAAGAGCCCTTAGGGAACAACTTGGGATATCTTGGGATGATTTTATTTCAAACAATGTGCAAAACCCTGGCAGGTAGCCTGTAGAGAAAATTGAGGAGGAAAATAAACCTTAGGAAAATCTTGTAAACCCAACACTATGCTCTTCCTCGTCCAAACCTAGGAGGTCACAGAGAACCCCAATTTCCACTCTTGTAGCTTCTACCTCTAGGTTGAGTCCAACAACTAATAAGGGTAAAAGGAAAATTAAATTTTCCCCAAATACTAGCTCTCCTGCAATTCCTATGGTTTATAAGAAGAAGAAAGGGAATGTACAAGAAACATCTTTAGAACTTCCTACAACTTCAAAGGTAGTAGAAGTACCCCTTAGGTGTAGAACTTGTAGGAGCCAACCATCTGTGAAACCCAATGAGGGTGTGTCTTTTCAATCACTTGTGTCTAAAAATGTAACTATTGAAAAAGAGAAATCCTCTTCTGACGAGGATAAGATCATCATTGAAGATGGTCCAAATGAAGAAAGTGTAGAATGTATACCTACAGTAGTGAAAACATCCTCTATCCAATCAGCCATCATTTCCATAGATTTAGAAAATGATGGTAGTGTATCTATCAAAGTTGCAGACTCTCCTCCTATTCTTCAGATAGGAGAATTTCATGAAAAAGATATTGGAATAAATTTGGATGTAGTTAACAATGTTTCTAAATAGATTCTTTCACAAGGACTTGATGTTTTAGCATCTGCAACCCAGCATGTTGTTCCTCTTGGTCCTTCACCTATGTTACATGTTACTCATCATCTGGTTCCATTATTTCATTGTTAAGCATTATCTCATAGTTATCTAACTAGTTAATTTAGGAGAGGGAAGATTGGAAAATAGAGAGAGAGAGAGAGAGAGAGAGAGAGAGAGCCTCGACAAAACTATCTTCAATAAAACTCAAAATTTGATTGAAAAGGATGTGGAGATTGAACAATTAAGTGGTAAACTTACAAAAGTCACTACCATGATTCTTGAATTGATGTCTTGTTGCTCTCCTTCTCCTATTTATGCTCTCTTTTTGAAAGAACAATTTTTCAATTATCAGATGACTTGTGTAATGCAAGTTAAAAGTTTAACATTGAATACTCTTTAGAAATTCTTCCAAGCTTTTCATACTTCCCTTGTAGCCATCAAAAATTTACTTTATGAACTCTTTTTACATAATTTAGTAGTCCCTAACAATAGAGATTGGAACCCTCTGCTTTATGTGGGTGATATTCAACTTAGGGCAATGATGTCTTGGATCCAAAATGAAGTTAGCAGAGAAAACCATGCCCACCAATGTAGAGAATTAGAGTATAAGATTCCACTTTTTCTCAGGCCTGAAGTCAAGGATGCCAGAACATTGTACTATGATTGGTTGAAAGTTTCTCAATCAAAATTTGGAAACTAGATTATTTCTCCTTTAAGGGAGGCAGCCTATCAAGAATATACAGCTATGGAAAAAATAGATCTTCCTACAGCAAAATAGGGAAATCAATGGCGTTGGATAGGATTGAGTGAAGACCTATAGAAGAAGGAACCTCATTCTTTGTTGAATCTTATCATGGCTACTCGATAAGCACCTTGGTACATTAAGCTAGGGGAAGAAAGAAAAAGTGATTGGATCCCTTTAACTTTTCAGCCTCCACCACTATTGTCCCCATCGCTTGCTAATAAACAAGATTTAGAGAAATTTGATATGATAGAAGAGCTCCACAGATGGGAAGGGTACAGGAAGAGAAAAGGTTTTTATTGGAACTATGCTACAAGAGGTAAAAGAAAAAGTGTTCCCTTAGATTTTAGGATGGCTGCGAGGGTCAAAAATTTCATGTTTCCTAGAGGACAAGTCAAAGCTTCAGTTGGGTGGAATGATGAGACTAGAATATGGTCTATTTTATCATTTCATTTCCAGTTGAATTTGTAATTTTTCTAAAGACTTTGATGTTTAAGAACATGATGTTTATGATAATTTCAAACAAATGTGTACATAATTACTTTCCAGGACTAAAATTAATATGCTATGAAATGATATGTCATTTGATTACAAAATAGTGAGAATGATGTTTTTCTTCCTTAGCTAGGTTGGGTAGTTCTCTTGCAGCAATGTGACATAGGGTAACTAATTTAGATGACATATTTTGAATTAGTCTTCATGTATGTTATTACTTTGGAAGCACTAATATTTTGAAGACTTAAAGGTGAAGTCAACTCAGTTAAGCGAAGTTAAAAGCCTAAGAAAATGATGGAAGATTTTATTAATGACCTTCCACATCACCAACCATTTTGCCCATAATAGCCAATACCTATTTTTAGGAAAGCAAGAGTCAAAGTGGGAAATCTAGGGGTCATGAGCTCCTAAATTCCTGTTCCATTTGGTGTCAAAGTTAATTCATCTATTTTAATATTCTATGCCATCCATTGTTTCGATAGTTGATGGAGT
Organism: Cupressus sempervirens; assembly: GCA_028749045.1. Classification (NCBI taxonomy): domain Eukaryota; kingdom Viridiplantae; phylum Streptophyta; class Pinopsida; order Cupressales; family Cupressaceae; genus Cupressus; species Cupressus sempervirens. Next base: position 514,609,691 of record CM053791.1, read on the forward strand.
CTAAAATCTAGGAATTTTGTTCCTAGTTTGTGCTTAAATAACTAGAAGTTTGTGTTCTAGAGATAATAGTTAGTTAGTGGTTTTTAGTAGAAAGAAGAAGTTTTATGAGTTTTTGAGTACTCAATGTAATCTTGTTGTTTATCAATATGTACGTTTAATGTTGTTATGAATAAAAAGATCATTTCAGGTTTCCATCTTTGAGTAGTTCTACTTCACTTCTTTGTGGAGGCCCACATAGGGAGTGAAATAATTAATTAGCATAGGATTTACCTTCAATTCATAGAACTAGAGTAGACTCTTCTATTCCTATAGCCACTAATAGTAGAATCAGTGGATTGTTTCTGTAGCATAAGCAGTTAAAGTAGTTCTCAATTGTATTTTCATGCTTTGCTAAAATAGAGTTGATTCTCAGCTTTAGTATAGATTTCCTGTCGTATAATCATTTGAATTTTCATAGAATAATTCTTAAGTTGAGAGAAGTTTGAATCATATACTTTGCAGACACTATTTCAAGTTTACATCCCTAGTTGATAAATTAAATGAGTCCAAATGAGTTGGGTTAGAAACACTCAGGATGTCCAATCCTAGATTAAGTAGTCCATTGTTGTAGTATTTTGATCTCTTTCTTTGTTCAAGCATGACACTTGAAAGCTCTGATGCTTAGCATCCATTACATCTTCAATGTTGTAACTCATCACCTAAATGAATCAGCATCCACTATTCACTCGGCATCTGCACCACTCAGCATGTATTAGCTTGCTCGTCACTAAAGTGACTTGGTACTAATTATCTACTTAGCACATACTATATATTTTTCTTGGCAAGCATTATCTAACACCTTATGCTCAGCATACACTACTTACTCAATACATACAAATTTCTATTAAGTAATGACTTAAGTATTTTGTCACTACCTTATCAAAACCAAAATGAGATCAACAATCTCCCCCTTTGACACAAGTGGAAAAATACTTTTTCATACATATACAAACTAGCTTATTTGCATCACTCAAATAATTTGTATTTCATACAAAATTTCAAAATCTTATAATTTTGCACAACTGATGACTTGAATTGTCATACCTCTTCGAAATTCCATAACTCCCCCTGAGTTGAGTGTCCCTTTCTGTATCTGAATTTTGATAACTCCTAATGAGTGAATGTGTTGTACTATTGTTGTCCCCTATTTTTTGTCTCAAAACTATGTTCCTCTTACCATCTTCATTTCCCCTTTTCTTTTTCATTCCCCTTTTTTTGACACTTATGTCATTTGGATGGTACACTAATAGTATGTTTCTCCAAAAATGTTTTGTGGACCTCCATGATGATCTTTAATGTTGTAGGCCAATTGTTACACACTACCTGTAGAGATTGATAATGGATGTCTAGCTTGGAAACAAGTTTAACTAGACCTTCCTAAGTAGAAAGATGAGAATCTTTCTTCAACAATGTTTCTTCAAAGGCTAGTTCCTTGTGCAACACTTATATATGTGGGGTCAACATGGCTTGGATGTTGATTAAGGTAGCACGAATGTTAGTATCTTATGCTTGTAATGTTGCTAGTTGACCTTGACTAGAGAGTAATATCTAAAAATGAGTTTGGCTTTGACCTAGAGATAGTTGTAAGATATTACCTGTAGTCTTTAGATCTCCCTATAGTCATTCAATAGCCCTATATAGTTCTTGTGTAAATAAATTCACATCACAAAAATTTGTGTATAGAGAAAAGATATTCTCCAACACCTTTGTCACATCTTCCATCTTGGTTTCTAACTCAACCTTTCTTAGTGCAATAGTGCTAGATATTTGTTCAAGTAGTTTTGTCTAAAACTAATTTTCTAACCACTGTAATGGTGTAGTATTTGAGTCTAGGTCATCATCATTGATCTTGTCAACAATATTTATCAGTTGCTCAAGAATAGGTTTCTCTTCATTAGGGGTTGGGAGACTGAAGGCATCAAGGAATATGTCCTTGATGTCATGAAGCACTTTCTTCTACTTATGCTCCCTTCTCTGCAACTCTTGGTGTTTCTTCCTATGTAGGGCTTCCTGTAGAATTCTCATCTGCTCAATGGTGATTGTAGATAGATCAAACTTGGGTAGTTCAATCACCTCATCAAGATGTACATCTCCATAAGATATGTCTTCTGATCTACTTGATGTCTCTATACTCAGCCTGGATATCTGCAATGGTGTGGCTTGAGTGCTTGGTCTCTAAAGAACTTGACTATTGGCAGGAGTCATAGAAACTAGTAAGGTAACCAGAGTCTCGATAGAAAAATTTTCCTCTGTAGTAGTAGTCACCTTCAATTCTTTAGGCTTGTCAATCTAACTATCCTCTTTCTTCTCTTTACATTGTGTCCATGGCATAGGTGTAGGACCTCTTCCTAAACTAGTCTAGTTTTTGTTCCATCCTTCTCAATCTCATTAAGGCTTTCTTGTGAGAAAAGAATGGCACAAGAGGTAATGCAACTAGTGTTGTAGCAAAACTTTGTTGTTCAGTGCTTGCATTTTTTTCTTTCATAGCTTTTACCTCTAGGGGCACACTAGATGTGTCAATTTGCTTCTCCCCTTCTGTTGCCATGTTTGTCTTTTCAATTTCATCAATTCTCACCAATACAGGATTTGTGCATAACTATGTTGTCATGGTGTAACTCTTCAATATCTTCTATAAATCATCCTTATTCAAAAGATTTATGTTATGAGTAGAATTTTTAGAAACGTCCTTGATTTTCACTAAGTCTTGTTCACTTACCTATTCTACATGTGGTGGAATATTTCTTGGTACTTGTACCTCAAGTACACTTTGATCATATTGTTGCTCTTCTTCAGTTGTAGCCTCTTCTCCTATTGTTTCCTTAATGCCTTCCACATTACCATCCTTGATTGACTCATCTTTTGTAGTCTCTTTCTTAGTTTTCTTAGGTTCTTGCAATGCTTGCTCACCTTTCTTTGTTATAATAGGAATAGGTAACTTGTGAATAGATCCCTATATTTATTTACTCTTAGTTACCACATCCTCTATATTATTCTTTAATCTATTGAATGCTCTATATTTTGGAGTAAATTTACTTTTTGTGTAACTCCATAGCCTCATCTATCATTATCTTTGTCAATTCAGGCATGACTTGGGCTAAAGTGGTTTCCCTTATCTATTTTTCTATTTGTAGAATATATTGCCATTTCTGGTCAACTTGTTCATAAAGACTCTTTGGTAATGAGTCAAAAATCTCTATAAGCATTGATTTGAATATATCCATCATCACATATATGGATTCTTCAATGGCATTTTGTTCAACTTTTCCTAACTTATCAAAATCTATGTGTGCAAAACTAGACAAATCTGCATTTGATTTAATATTGGCACACAAACTATCCAAATCTGAGGAGGGACTATGTCTTACCACCTTGAATTGACTCATGTGATTTGAATCTATCTACTACTTATCTGACTCAACTAGAGCTACATATTTCCTCCTTTCATATGTCTTCTTCACTAGTTGGCTCGGCTCTATTGTAGCAATAGTCCTTTTACCTTTAGGTTTCTCAGCGACCTTGACTTGTTTAGTGACTACCCTTGTAATAGCCCTAGGAATAGGAGTTGTAGGATTTTGTTGTGATAGTTTCACAACCTTATTCTTGGGTTTCTGCACTATAGGCTCTTTATCCTTTCTTTTCTTTTCAGCAGGCTTGGGTGCTTCCTCAACTTCTTCTCCCTCGGCACCTTCTTCATGAGCTCCCTTATCTTCTCCTTGTTCTTGAGTAATTACCAAAATGGTTTGGACTTGTTCTTCCTCTTCTTCTTCTTCATCTCCCCCTTTTCCAAATCTTTCCTTTAGCTTCTTCACAAGTTTATTCTTCTTTCTTACCACAAAATTTATCTTCAAATCAATTGTAATTCTGGACTTGGCTTCCTCATAATTCCCAAGTGACGTAGCACTTTTATCTATTTCCTCTTCCAATAGAGTTGTAATATTTTTTGATGTCTCATCAATATTTATCTCATATGGCAAGGGCTTAAGCCATCTAACCTTGGCTAGGAATGCCTGCACATATGTATAATTAGCATCAACTAGAAAGTAAACATCATCATAATGTTTCTCAACTAGTGACACTGGTATCCTTAATCTTTGCATCATAGACTTCTTAAAATCTTCAAAATAACTTGTCATTATTGACTCAAATCTCCAAGTTGCTCTATGAATTCTCCAATTTGAACTACAATAGACCTATTGTTCTTCCAAGCAACTTTATCAAGTGAAGGAAATGTGTTCTACATATTAAATAATATACAAACTAACAGAGAACCAAATTTTCAAGATGTACTCTTGGTTTTCCTTATGCCCTACAAGTTTTGAGATAGTTTCTAAAGTTGAAACTTTGCAAGGTCATAGGTGTGGTATCTCTTTACTATTTTGTATCCCAAATCTAAGGCCATGTAGGACGCACTATCCAATCTGCTACATTAGATGAACTTGTGAGCTATCAGTGTCATAACAAAAGAAATTAGGGGCTCTGAAATAGAATCTATAGACATTCCCCTATTATTCTATACTGTACATGTGTTCTTATCAATTCTCTTTTGAGTCACTTTGCATGCTCTTGGGTCAATCTAGGGTAGGATACCCTGATACTCAGCTAATGATCCTTTTAGCGATCTTAATGGGTCCATCTTCTAGCCAAATAAAGTTTTCATGTATTCTACTGAGCACAATCTTGATCCATTTAGTCTTAAATACATTAGGGAAATATAGGGCTTAGGTCAACCCTTTCTTTTCTACAATTTTATTCTCTTCCCTTAAAACTCCAAAATCACAAAGTTGATTGCACACTTCCCTTAACTCCATGTCACCTATGCTTCCAACTTTTCATGTGTAGCAACACTTGACATCTTGAATCATCAAGACTCTCAGTGGTATCATCGATAATGCACCCAACAGGTCTCCTTTGTATGCAATTTTAGGTATTTCCTAGTAAGGTGGTTGCCTAATCTCATTACTAATAAATTTCACATTCAACACTTCCTTTCCCTCTTTCCTAACATTTGTAGAAGAGCTTGCTACCATATTTAATACCCAGGGTTTATGAAAACTCAAACAACAAAACTCGACACTAGTAAAATACCTTTCCAATCTAATGAATATGTTGAGTTGCAGTTGAGTTTGGTTCACAAATACAAGAATCTCTTGTTCCAATTTACCTTCGCGCTCTTCATGCTCTCTTCAATCTTGAATGAATGCAAATGAGTGACGAAATGACTATATAAACCCTTAAAATTTTGCAATAAATGCTTAATTCTATTGGAAATATAAGATAGGCTAGGTTACTTAGAAGAGAGGGGTAAATTAGGAACCAATAAAACTTATTTTTATTTTATCAATTAATCCTTCATATGTATTCTGATCTAATTGCATGCATGAGAAATAGAAAGCATAAAAACATTCATGACACTTTGACACACAATATGGTGACCCAAAAATCTTCCAAGTAGAAAGTAAAACTAGGGTGGGGATGATACCCACAAGCTTTAGTACTACAGTATAAAGTTGGTTGGTTAAGGCTTACAATGATCACTTCTGATGGTCAACCCTATTTGGAGCAATAAGGACTACTAGATCCACCTTGTTAAAGGATTTACAAAATATACAATGAATTATGCACTCGATAAAGAGATTTACAAAAGACTATTAAGTCTACCTTGTGAAAGGATTTAACTATTCTACATGTTAGGATGAACCAGTGGTTGATCTCTGATCTTCAACTTTGATTTGTTGGTTTAGATTCCTTTGGAGTGCAATGATCACCTCCTTTGACAGATAAATTTTTGTTGCTCCTTATACTGCTTACAGCCTTCGTACTTCACACTTCTACTTTTACACATATCCTTATATCATCATATTATTATATTTCTTGGATATGATATAGTACATTACATATATACCAATCCAAATTACAATTCATCAAAGTCAGCTACAATACAAGTTTTACCAAAATATGCAATCATCCCAACTATTGGTACTCAGGTTCTGAAGACAAACTCGGTGAGGTTCTCATATTAGGAAACCATTATTAATGCTCAAGACGTAGAGGCTCACTTCATACTAATCACTTCCAAGTAGTTTGAACTTGGTTAGCACTGGTGACTCAGTGAACACTGCAAAACATGGCATATAAATTGAATCACTTGGTTGACACATCCTGGCTTGGTAAATACTAGATTCACATCACTAAAGTTGTGAACTTGATAAACACTGGAGAACTCAGTTTGCACTAAGAAACTCAATAAACACTAATTAGAGCAATTTATGTCCTAGATTATGCCATATTTTAACCTTCGTATAAACCTTCATATTCATTTCTATTTCTATTTTCTACTCCATTTTCTCCTTCTATGTTGCATATAATATAATATTTATGGGTAATATTTAATATAGTTATTAGATAGAATATGTGAATAAATAGATGAAATTGTATTTATCTAACAAGTTGATAATATGTTAGGATTCTTCATGTCACCTTCTATGTAAGAATCTTATTGGTATTCATTATTTCCTCAACAATTTAAAGCATTATTCCTTCCAAGAATATTGACCAAGGAGTATGTTGAGAAAGAACCTTATAGGAATAATTAGCAACTAAAAATAAGGACAGTCAGTTTTGCATTTCCTTTTATGAACAGATACAAATGAATCTCAAAAATCTGAGACATGGGTATTTTCCAAAACATGCCCAATTACAATCCCACTCAATAGAATCTTCAAAAAGTGAATGATGGAAAAGTTAGAGGTCATTTTCAAAATGTGATTTTTCTAGTTTATTATTACGGGTTTGGATTTCAATTTTTAAAGTTTGTTCTATCTTTTGTTGTTGTTATGACTATATTACCAGCTAAACATAGAACTCCTCCAGCTTAGCTAAATTCTTATGTGGATAGCAAAGAATCCAACCAAGCATAAGAGGTTATTACTGCCAAGGAGATGAGATAGTATAGTCTCACATGAAAATCAAGACCACTAAACTCCAAACTATTTTTCCATATTATTGCAAATTGTTTTGGCTGAAGACAACATTGTTGCTACAAAGCATTACCTATTCTTGGCATGGGATATATTTTTTTTCTAAGCCACATATTCTACTTGTACCTACAGAAAATCACATGGTAGCATATGGAAGTAAGCCTGGCCTGTAGCAAACCACTATCATTGCTTATAATAAAACCATCTCAAAGATTGTGGTTTAGCAAATATGAATGAAGGAAATAGTATTATGTTTGAATGATGATAGAAAATTGGCTATTCTTTGCAAGCCATAGATTTTATTATAACTCTATTATGTAATAGCCACTCTTTTTATAGAGTTCATAACAAAGTAGTTATTAAATTTCTAGAGTTGCATCTATATAAGCAGCAAGAGATAGAAGTAGGGAGATACGTACAATTCTGAAAAACACACAGCAGTGTATAGAGATATTGTTACTATTTTAAATCATAAGTCTCATATTCATGTGCATGGTTAAGAAGCTGTAAGAGAAATTTGTCTCTTCATCACTAGGAAGCTAAGGAGGTGGGCCCACTCTAAAGTCACTTGGTGATTCTTTATTTTATGGAGTGTGTTTAAGTTTGTTTTTATTTGTATTTTAATTTGTTTAGAATTACACAGTATGTGTTTTAATCACATTATATTAGTTTATACATTCAAGACCTATGTTTTATTACACAATAATATTTCATATGAATTTGAATTAATTAATGATCTATTGTGAGTTATAGTTATCTTTATTGCAAATTAGTTTTGTCATTTCTATTTCTGATGTTCCTGTCGCCAAGAAGTGATAGTTTCTGTCACTAGGATTCATTTAGTTTTCCATAGATTCAATTTCACATCCTGTAGTTGTATTCATAATCCCTCATCTCATTGATAGCATCCCTTGATGGCATACTACTCAAACACCTTTTGCAAGCTTACGCTTTTGGATTGACACATATATAACAAGTTGAATTTCATCATTTAAAGTATTCAATATTTCTTATTATCTGCCCCAGTGTTGGCTTATCATTTTGGCCCCGTTTTCGACGAAAGGTGTCAAAGGCATGTTAGTTTGATGGTTTGAGTTAGGAACAATGCATTAGGATGAAAGCTTTTGCAACTGCTAGCCTTGCCTAAGTAATTAATATTAATTTGCATTGTTTAAATCATATAGATGCATTGCTTTAGAGTTTTGTTTTATAGTTTGCAAGTTGGCTTTAAAAATTAGATTCACTAGTTTCTTTAGAAACTAGATTTAATTTTATATTAGGATTAGTTGTTGTGAGCTATTGGTAAAGAAAAGAGACTTTTGAAGATTTTTTTTTTAAATAATGCATTCTCAAGGTTGTTCAAGTATATCAATTTTGCATTGCCCCTTGACCTCATTGGTGGCTGCCACCCCCAGACCCCCACTTTCAAATTTAGTAACAAATGAAGAAATTGGTGGGGAAATCATGCTGACCAAAGGTGAGATTTTAATAGCCTCTCTACCTAATGAATGCATCTTAAAAGATATTGATGTTCCATCATCATAGGTATATACAAATGGTATCGTTATGTTTGTCCAAGAAAATATCATTGAAGAATTCTTAGAACAATGTGATTTTAATGATGAAAATCTAACCACTTGTTGTTCTAATTGATATAGGGAAGATGACCAATGTATATGCACAAACAACCACAAGCACATGGTGAATGAGGTGCAAGTTATTTCTAATCTTTACCATGGTAAGGGTGGAAGTGACCAAGTATTCCTTATAATGGATGAACAATCTCAAGCACCAACCCAAGAAGATCAAGGTATGCATTATGTTGGTAACATGTTGTCACTCTAATTCATTACAAAGCCAACATATTTCTTTAAAATGTACTTCTCCACCTAGCATGCACAACGAATGTAATCATAGATACTCACAACAACCTGTATATCCCTTTTATATTCCACCATATCCATCCTTATCATCTTCATTTCACCCATCCTTCTTATTCCCATATACTTTATCTCCTTCAAAATTCTTACCATATTCATTATCCCATTCAAATTGGACTCCATCCTATCCCCCAAAGGCAGCTATATTACCTCATCCAACACTTGATAATAAGGTGGCTAGAAATATATGTAATATCGAGCTTTCAAGGATCCCTATACAATCTAATAATTTTCTTGAAATTGATAAATCAACTTTGGAATGTATTGATGTATATAAGGGATATGATTTTGGTTTACTTATATTAGAAGAACAATATTATTTATTTAAATATAATCAACTTTGTTCTTCTTTTCTACTTAGTGAATCACAAATGCCCACAAATGAGCCCATATTTCAAGTTTCACCAATTTTAATTATTGGACTCATAAGTATGTGTGTTAATATTAATCATTCACTAATTAATATTGAACCATATACATTTCATATCTCACAAACATGGTACCATATCCTCCATGATCTATATTCTAGTACTTTTGTACTTATACATATTGATATTTGGAGGCCTATGGTTAAAATGTGCATCCCTCGCATACTTGTTGATTTGGGACCAATAATTGATTAAGCACAATCATACAAGATTCTATGCATTAATGGCCAAAATGTTAAAACTAGATGATTCATTTATTTTGCAAGGATCAAGGTATTACTATCCATATATTATTCATTCTTGGTTCATGTATCTTATGATAATCATTCATTGGTAACAAGTATTAAATCCATTTCTTGATTCCTTGGATAATTCAAACTCCCTATGCTTTTATAACAAATAGTTAAGTTGGGGGTACATTCATAAGGCTCACAAATTTTAAAGATGTGTTACTCTCTTTAGGTTACCTAATTTCTTTGGTTATCCTAACAATTTTTTGACCTTATAGAATGAAGTTAAGTTGGGGGGAAATCCCTCCAATCTTATGGTTCTTGGATGATTTCAAATAAAGCTTCATTGGCCCTTTTAACAAACCTCTACTTGTGACATCTCCACAATTCAAGGTATGTGTTCTACTCTTAATTAGCATCGCTATGAACACAAGATTTTATTTGTATTTATCCATTTTATTAGGTATCTATTCATAGTAATAACTCTATTTATCATTTGTAAAACTAAACTTACCCACTTAATGATAGAGTTATTGAATGGATGATATTTCTTTACTATACTTGATATGCTTGGTTTTGAGAATATGGTTGCAGGTCCCTTGTTGTGGTGTGATGATCTTAGAAATAATACCAGTTGATGATTCTTCTCTACACAAGAATTACATAACACACCATGTTTACTTTGTTCACATTGTGTGGACTTGCTAGCTTTATGGTGCATATCCATTTCTCTTACGTCTTACTATTGGAGATCACTAAAAGATTGTGGCATAAGGTGTTAAACACCTTGAGATGAGATTTTTTTCTTTGGAGATTAATTACATGGAGGAAAATATGTAGCATGGTCTATGAGATTCATGATTATTCAACAACACATCTGGCGATACTTTAAAGATATTGCAGATCATTACACTCCTTCCTTGAGTTGTGTCTCCTCCTCTTTGAAGTTCTATGGACACATTGGAGACTACCATTGGTATTTCACTCTATGACCTTGTCCTTGGTAACAAAGGTGTGTTTATGGATCGATCTCATTCTTTACAAGGATTGAATATGTAGCACAACTTCATGTTAGGTGATCCAATTTTGTCATTATCAGAGCACTATGTCATATGAGTAGATCATCATCCTTGTGATTACTTCTTTCATCCAAGTGTCCTAGTATGTTCTAAAAGTCTCTAGTTAGTTTTCAGATTTAGTGGTCTGAGATACATAGATCAAAAATGTTTCTAGTGTAGTGGTTTGTGGTTCCAATTCTGATGAGCTTATTCTTGGTTATCATTTCAAGTTCCTTATGCAATCAAGTCTCAACAGTGCCTTCTACATGGTCATGGTCAAAAATCAAGCTTCGGATGGTATCATTTTTCATCATCCATGTCTAGATTTCATTTCTTTGGTCATCCTATGCAGTTATTGAAAAATTGAAAAAATGAAAAAAAAGGAAGAAAAAAGCAATAAAAGATCTAACAATGAAAACCTTTGGGCATTTTTGGCCAGTTAATAACTAAAAATTGGTTTTCAATGGATGTTAACTACAAAATAAATTCTTAGTGGTGAAAATTGTTCTTAGAGCGCCATTAAGCAGTGAGTGATTGAAAACTGACTTGTCAGCAATCACTTGTTGTTACCAAAACTTGAAAAAAAAATTTGAAAAATGCAATAATTGGTGTTCTTGGTTTTTCTACTAATCCTTCTTTTAGGAACACTCATTGGCTTAAGTGATTCTTTTCATTTTTGGCACCTCATGTCACTCACTCTTGTAGCTCTACTCCTCTTCAGTGTGATCCTCAAATCTTTGATCACCCCTAGTACATGTTGCATGATCTGTTGAGGTGCTTCAATGGATTTTGGTACCTATTGTATGATCTCCAATGCTTCATTTGATGATGGTGGCTCCATAGATTGTCCTCTTTGTCCCATGTTTTATGGTTGCTTCCAGTGATCTTCTCTTTGTTGCTTTCAATCAAATCATGGTCTTCTATGGTGTTGTCATTCTAGATGCCTTTCTTGGTTCATTGTTGTTGATTCATCCATTCTGGTAGCACTGGTTGTTGAGCTACTTTGTGTTCCAGCATTCATTTCTCAACACATGCATGTTGGTAAAACAATCAATTTTATTTTTCCTTATTTTATCTCTTAACTTTACTTGTATTGCTTATCATATTTGATCATTATGCAATACCCATCCTTATCTTCTCCTTGTTTCCCATGGATGGTCAACCTTTAAGTTGGGGGGAGGCATGTCATCCTATCATCTTCCATCCATCACCCTTACTAAACCCATCATATTATCCATTATATCCATCATACAAAAGCCTTTATTTTGTCTCTCATCTCTCCTGTCTTGCCCATTTAAACTTCCCTTATGCAAATTAAGATAAATTTCTACTATATGAAACCTTTGGAACCATGATGCTATCACAAATGCAAATAAATTAAAAGAAAAGAAAAGAAAAGAGAAAAGAGAAATAAAAAATGAAAAATTGTAAGAGGCATCCCCATTAAAGAAGGAAAAAAATAAGAAAGCTTGTCATGTGAAGCAAAGAAAAGGGATATGTGGTTATGAGTTATCATGGTTTGAGGTGGAGACAAAGCCAAAATACATAAACCTAAATTTCTTCTAGTTACAACTAAAGACTACCTAATCATAATGATTGCACGAGGACGTGCAATAAGCTAAGTTGGGGGGAATGATATGAGCAATTTGTGTCCGAGATTATGCCATATTTTAACCTTCGTATAGAGCTTCATATTCATTTCAATTTCCATTTTCTAGTCCATTTTCTCCTTCTATGTTGCATATGATCTAATATTTATGAGTAATATTTAATATAGTTATTAGATGGAATATATGAATAAATAGATGAAATTGTATTTATCTAACAAGTTGATAATATGTTACAATTCTTCATGTCACCTTCTATATAAGAATCTTATTGGTATTCATTATTTCCTCAACAATTTAAAGAATTATTCCTTCCAAGAATATTGACCAAGGAGTATGTTGAGAAAGAACCTGATAGGAATAATTAGCAACTAAAAATAAGGATAGTCAGTTTTGCATTTCCTTTCACGAACAGATACGAATGAATCTCAAAAATTTGAGACATGGGTATTGTCCAGAACATGCCCAATTACAATCTTGTGTAGCAGAATCTTCAAAAAGTGAATGATGGAAAAGTTAGAGGCCATTTTCAAAACATGATTTTTTTGGTTTACTATTATGGGTTTGGATTTCAATTTTCAAAGTTTGTTCTATCTTTTGTTGTTGTTATGACCATATTACCAGCTCAACATAGAACTCCTCCAGCTTAGCTAAATTCTTACGTGGACAGCAAAGAATCCAACCAAGCATAAGAGGTTATTGCTACCAAGGAGATGAGATATTATAGTTTCACATCAAAATCAAGACCACTAAACTCCAAACTATTTTTCCATATTGTTGCAAATCATTTTGGTTGAAGACAACATTGTTGTTGCAAAGCATTACCTATTCTTGGCATGTAATATATTTCTGTTCTAACCCACATATTCTACCTATACCTATAGAAAATCATGTGGCAACATATGGAAGTAAGCCTAGCCCCTAACAAACCACTATCATTACTTATAATAAAACCATCTCAAAAATTGTGGTTCAGCAAATGTGAATGAAGGAAATAGTATTATGTTTGAATGATGATAGAAAATTGGCTATTCTTTGCAAGCCATAGATTTTTTTATAACTTTGTTATGTAATAGCCACTCTTTTTATAGAGTTCATAACAAAGTAGTTATTAAGTTTCTAAACCTGCATCTAGATAAGCAACAAGAGATAGAAATAGGGAGATACGTACAATTCTGAAAAACACACAGTAGTTACAGAGATATTGTTACTATTTTAAATCATAATTCCCATATTCGCATTCATGGTTAAGAAGTTGTAAGATAAATTTGTCTCTTCATCACCAGGAAGCTAAGGAGGCGGGCCCACTTTGAAGTCACTTGGTGATTCTTTATTTTATGGAGTGTGTTTAAGTTTTTTTTTATTCTTATTTTGATTAGTTTAGAAATATGTGTTTTAATCACATTATATTAGTTTATACATTGAAGACCTATGTTTTATTGCATAATAATATTTCATATGAATTTGAATTAATTAATGATCTATTGTGAGTTATAGTTATCTTTATTGCAGATTAGTTTTGTTATTTTTGTTTCTGATGTTCCTATCACTAGGAAGTGACAATTCCTATCACTAGGATTCATTTATTTTTTCATAGATTCAATTTCACATCTTGTAGTTGCATTCATAATCCCTCATCTCATTGTTAGCATCCCTTGATGGCATACTGCTCAGACACCTTTCGGAAGCTTACGCTCTCAGATTGACACATATAGGCCAATTTAAAATTCATCATTTAAAGTATTAAATATTTCTTATTATCTGCCCTAGTGTTGGCTTATCAAACACTATGAAGCTCAATTTACACTGATAGTCACCAACTTGGTAGCTACTGCTTGGTGCAAATTGAATATTGTTTCTAGAACTTGGTAGCAATTGTAGAACTCGATAGAGCCTGAATTACTTGGTTAACATTATAAACTGCAAGATAAGCTTGGTAGCTACTAACCATTTGATTAAGTGTGTGTGTTACCAATAAAAAAACTTGAGTGTAATGTCAAAAATCTCCCCCTTTGGCATTAGTGACAAAAGCACTTATCAATCAAAAATTTAATATCAAAATTTTAAGTTCAAAACAATCTTTAGTCTCCATCCTGTGTGTTAAACTCGGTAACATACTCTATTTTTGAGATTTTTCAAAATTTCTTTTGTAAGAGATGTTTTATGATTATCTATACATGTATATGTATAATATTATGATGCTCCCCCATACATATATACACATCATTCTTTACTTGCTATATACATATATCTCATGTCTTTTATATTATATCTTCTCTTCTCATCTTCTCCCCCTTCATTGCATCTTCTCATTTTCTCCCCCTTTTGACATAAATGCCAAAGGTGTATGCTACATGGTGATACCAAAATGTGACAAGAAGTCAAAATGTACCTTTAAAAGTAGCGACATTGTCTTGTCCCAATTTTCTTGTAACACCTTGCTTGCATGTAATGCAATATGCACTTCTGTTGATAGCTCCATCATGTGATTAGCTATGGAGAAGTTATTTTCATGGATGAGATTTTTGTCATGTGCAATTTGTTTCTACAATGCATCCATGTTTGGAAGAATGATGCCTTGAATGTCTACAAGTGTGGCCCTAATCCTAGCTTCTTCCCTTAATAATTATGTCTCCATATTAGTGAGAAATCTAATCTTTGAATAATGAGCAGAACTGTAGCTTAGGTCAAATGACAACTCGTGTGCACTTGCCTTCAAGTCTTCATCTATCTTGGAGAGTTTATATTTTATTTCCTAAGTAAAGATATATGTATCACATAACTTACTAAATAAGGAAGTAACATTATTTGCAGAGGTTTCCAATGAGTTGAGGATAGTAGACAAGTCTACTTGATATATTGCAATTTTCTGTGCAACTTGCTCCAATAATTTGTTTTCAAATTTCTTCTCTACTCTTTGCAACAACTTTTCTTGCCCATTCAGATCTTCATTAAATTTCTAAACAATTTCTCCTAATTGAACTAGAATAGGTTGAGTAGTATCAACCTTGGTACTGAGTGCATCTACAAGTATGTTCTTTGCATCTTCTAATACTTGGTTTTCTCTATTTTTCTCCTTGCTAAGATTTTGTTTCTTAGATTACTTTTACAATATCTCAACTACTATGTGCATTTTATCAAGATTTAGAGTAGAGATATACCAATTCAGGATAATTATATCCTCATCAAGATCAATGTCTTTTTCTTTTCTTTTTCCTTTACTTGAAACTTTAGTACTCGATTGAGGCTTGCTCTCCACTGTCTTTGTACTAACTATTTGTACACTGGGAATTGTAAAAATAGTGGAAATAGAAGGACTAGCAACAAGAGTAAATATTGCATTGATAGTAGAAATACTTTTTTGTTGTGTAGCGAAATCTAATGAAGGAGGAAGCATTGACTGCTTGGTAGATGAAGTGTTGATTACTTCAGCCAATGTAGTACTTTATTGAACAAGTGCAAAGATTGGTTGAGTGCTTGGAATTGCAATTATTTCCACAACCAATTTGGCAGAAGCTTTCTCTGAGCTAGATGGCTTTAAAGCTTTTCTCAAAGAGTGAGGAAATGAGGCCATAACTACTATTGCAATCTTCTCTGGATCGGTTTTTTCAAATCTCTGAATCGCAGGGAGATTCTCCTCGCTAGCTTCCTATTCTTGCTCCTCATCATCTAGATTAACATCATTTGTTACATCTTTATCACTGACATGAACAAAAAAATCACTCTTATGATGAAGATTGTAGATATTCTTCCATGTAGTAGTGGTATTTTTCACCACATGTTCTATGTCATTAACTAGTATTAAGAAAGTGTTGAATTTTAGAGTAAGTTTTTCTTCATTCCTCTTGATGGATTCTTTCACTTCTTTATCATTGAGACTCGGCATGAGCTATCTTAGAGTCTGTTCAAATATATCCTTTGTATTCTTCTTGGCATGTTCCCATCTTGGTTTGATTATTTCCATTAGTTCATTGGGAACTTGTTGCACAAGTTGATCAGGTGAATATTTCCATTTACCTAGCTTGGACATAATCATGTCTTCAACTTGCTTCTTTTCTTCTACATTTCTGGTCTCATATCTCAATGATTTAAAGTTTTTCATGCTAGCTCCTACATCAATATCTTTTAGTTTCTCTTTAAATGTAGTTGGAGGTCATTTGCAGATAACATCCTCTGCTTCTTCTTCACCTAATTTCTACTTCTTTCTGGATCTAGATGCTCTTCTAGTGAATATTGCAGTAGATGAATTGGTAGGTCTGGTTATGATAACCTTACCTTTCTCCTTGATTGGCTCTTCTTCTTCTTATTTAGTTTCTTTTGCATCATCTTCTTCCACGTCATCTCAATTACCCTTTTTCAGTAGGAGAGTAGAACTTGTCTACCATAGTTTTGTTGTCCTCTTCTTTCCTTTGTTGACTGCTTGAGAAAGCTTTATTTCAAGTTCTATTCTGGTTTTGGCTTCATCATAGGTACGAAAATATGTAGCCTTGGGATCCACAAGTTTATTCAACAATGCCTCAATAATGTCCTTTGTGTCATCAATGTTAACCTCATATCTTAAAGGCTTAACCTACACCACTCTAGGTTTGACTGCTTGAATGTATAACTTCTCACAATCTACCATAAAAAAAACATCATCCTTGTAATCTTTCATAAGTTTCTTGAAAATTTTGAATTTTTTATTCATCTTTTCCTTGAATGAATCAAAATAATTATCCATGATATTGATATAGTTTTCATCCATCTCTTCTATATACTCATTGATTTGGTATAGCACTGGTACATCTTGCTCCATATGACTGAACCTTTTGAGGGGAAAAACTTTTGCACAAAGAAGAATAAATAGGTTAAAAGTGAACCAAACTTACATGGCTTATTCTTCAAAGTTCTAATGCTCTCCATGTTCTTGTTGAATTGAATTAACATCAGCTTGCCAAAGTTGAAGGACATGTTGTTCTTCACCACCTTGAGAGCCAAATCAACTACCTCAAATGATATGTTGCTGAGATGACTAGAGCTATAGATTTTATGTACTATCACATGGATTCAAAATTTCAGCTCCATGTCAATTACACGGCTGATCTTCATACCTCTTTCATCCCATTTGGCAAGAGTTTTGCTTTCCAATCCTACTTGACTTAGGGTTTTGGTAGTTTTTTCCTTGTTCAACATTGGAATCCATGTGATTCAATGAATCATTTTCTTTGTTATTGGAATAGGCTACTCCAATCATAGAAACATGTTGTGTACATGGCTAAGGATGAACTTTACCCATTTTATCTAGAAATCTTGTGGCATATGTGGAATGTGGGTTAAACCCTTGGTCTCCAAGTGTTGATGCTTGGGTTTCAACACACTATTCACACATAAATTTTCTAGAGCCTCATCCATCTCTAGGGTTCCAATGTCTTGAATTGAACAATGAAAATGTGATAAAATATCATTAACTAGTAGTACCTTTGGTGGAATCTGTGACTGAGCTCCGGTTGGATCAAGAATTTCAAAAATTGCCAAACTTAACTTAAAATTAGGTACCTTCCAATTGACTCCTCAAACCAACATCTCAAATCCTTTCTTGTTCTTGCTACTGGAGGGCACCATGCTTGGTAGGGTTTTTGAAAACATGGAAAACTTCAACAACAAATTTCATAGATCACTTGGAAGCACTCAAAATTGCTCTTCACAAATGGCTCTTATGAATTTGATTCCTTCTTTTTTTAATAAATTTACTTTTCAGTCATCATAAATGCTTGGTATGATCACGTGCTCAATGACAAACTATCTTCCACTTGGTTTGGTCTTTGTACTTGGTAGAGTCAACCATAACTCAGTGTTCATGTAATATTTGAGTTACTCCCAACCATGCTTGGTAGGGTCTTACAACCTGACCTAGCTTGGTAAGGTCTTGATTTTCCTTAGACACTCGGTGATCCCTTTGCATCTTGAATGTTGATATGGAACTTTCCTTCTAGCTGACTGGAACTAATGTAAGATGTTTTTTTTAGATTCTTAGTTCCAGTTGTCCCTATGGGAGATCAAGTATAAATGCTTGAGTCACCCAATTCTTGAGTGACATGTGCTTCATGGCTTGGACTTGTATTCTTAGAAGATTTTAGAATCTATTACTATCTCATCTTCTTTCTAATGTTGTCAACCTTGGCTTTCTTTTCATCTTCCATCCTTCTAATGTTCATATAGTTCTTGGCAAGGTGTCCAAGTTCTGTAAAAATAAAACGTCTTCTTGTGGTGTCTCTTGTCCTCATGTGATATTTCACATAGTTTTCTCCAATGTCTCCAAATTATTTACAAGAGTGACATCTGCACCATGTGTTGTAGTCCCAACCAAATATAGCTTTCATAATTTGTTCTATTGGGTTTAATATCTTGGTTTTACATTTAGAATATTTGTGCCCATGCTTCTTTCATTTGTGACATTTGCCTTCAAATTTAGGTTTCTATTTACATTCATTAGCTCTATGAACATGTTTTTTGTAGTTGTACCATTTTCCATTGAATTTAGCTTTACCATTACTCCAACATTTGTTTGGTGTATGACCTAACTTACCATAGTGATTGCAAAGTAGGTCTTTGATTCTTTTTAGCTCCCGCTTGGATGATTCACCTTCTTCTATGTATCCTATTCTTGTTTTTCCTTTCTGTCGATATTGAATTTTCTCATTCAACTGATTCATGTCTACTTGAGATTTCATCATCCTCTCATTGGTTTTCTTTTCAGTGTTTAGATCATTTTGTAATTTTTTATTCTCTAATCTTAGATTCATGATTTTTTCATTTGCACTAGAATATTGATCAATGAAGTCTTCCTGTTGAAGGGGTAGATGTTGAATTTCATTGTTCTTTCCTTCTATTTCTTTTGCCTTGTCTTTTTCTTCTGTGACTTCACACAATCTTACTAACTGAATTTCTTGTTCTATTTTTAGCTTTCTAACTTCTTCTTGAAGGTTACCATTCTTTTCTAACAGTTCTCTAATTGCCTCATTTTCTTCATCTGAATTACTTTCTAAGTGGATATCTTCAATTCTTTATTCAGTGTAGAGTTTTTAGTTTCTCCTTTTCTTTCTTAAGCTTCCCAATAGCCAATCCCAAATACATCTTTTCATTGTCAATAGCCTTATCAAGTTTGAATACCTCCATCACCTCTAATCTTTACTCAAGTTGTTAAACTTCTTCTTTGAGAGCCACAAAGCTCTAATACCAATTGTTGGGAATATAAGATAGGCTAGGTTACTGAGAGGGGAGGGGTGAATTAGGAACCAATAAAACTTATTCTTATTTTATAAACTAACCCTCCATATGCATTTTGATCTAATTACATGCATGAGAAATTGAAAGCATAAAAACATTCATAACACTTTTACACACAATATGT
Source organism: Cupressus sempervirens (assembly GCA_028749045.1). Taxonomy (NCBI): domain Eukaryota; kingdom Viridiplantae; phylum Streptophyta; class Pinopsida; order Cupressales; family Cupressaceae; genus Cupressus; species Cupressus sempervirens. The sequence goes on from CM053791.1 coordinate 514,629,360, forward strand.
TGACCCTGAAACTTTCCAAATAGAAAGTAAAACTGGGGCAGGGTTGATACCCACAAGCTTTAGTATTGCAGTATAAATTTGGCTAGTTAAGGCTTACAATGATCACTTTTGATGATTTTCCTTGTTAGGAGCAATAAGGACTGCTAGATCCACCTTGTAAAAGGATTTACAAAACATACAGTAAAGTATGCACTCGTAAAGAGATTTTAAAAAGACTGTTAAGTCTACCTTATGAAAGGATTTTAACTATTCCACCTACTAGGTTGAACCAATGGCTGATCTCTGATCTACAACTTTGATTTGTTGGTTGAGATTCCTTTGGAGTGTAATGATCACCTACTTTGATAGATAAATCTCTATTGCTCCTTATACTGCTTGTAGCCTTCTTATTTCACACTTTTGTTGTTACACATATCCTTATATTGTCATATCATTACATTTCTTGGATGTGATATACATTATATATATACCAATCCAAATTACAATTTATCAAAGCTGACTACAATGCAAATTTTACCAAAATACACAAAGTTAGCCCAACTACTAGTACTCAAGTTCTTAAGACAAACTTGGTGAGGTTCTGATACTTGGCAACCAATGTCAATGCTCAACATCATCATTCACTTAGTAGACATAGAGGCTTAGTTCATGCTAATCACTTCCAAGTAGTCTAAACTCGGTTAGCACTAGTGACTCAGTGGACACTACAAAACTTGGCATATAAACTGAATCACTTTGTTAACATTGCATAGCTTGGTTAACACTATTACTATGAGCTTGGTATAAACTGAATCACTTGGTTGACACATCCTAGCTTGGTTAATACTAGATTCACATCACTAAAGTTGTGAACTCATTAAACATTGGAGAACTCAGTTTGCACTAAGAAACTTAGTAAACACTATGAAGCTCAGTTTAGATTGATAAGCACCGACTTGGTAGATACTACTAGTGTGAACTGAATACTATTTATGGCACTTAGTAGAAACTATAGAACTTGAGAGCCTAAATTATGTGGTTAACACAATAAACTACAAGATAAGCTCAGTAGATGCTAACCATTTGATTAAGTGTGTGTGTCACTAATAAACAAACTTGATTGTAATGTCAACAAATTCTTACACAATTGTAAGCTCGGTCAATATAGGGTTTCCAACTCACTCGACTTACTCATGACTTCAACTTCACTCAATTCACATACCATGCTCAACCAATAATACCATAACTTCACAGCTTGACATCAACTAATATTATATTCATGCTCAACAATAATTGTGAAATCTTTCATGCTTGACAACATGAAAACTTAAAAAATCTATAGAATTCTTCTAGGTTCTAATTATTCCATTGCATCTTAATTCATGTCTATATAATATTTTCAGTACTTAGATTCTTGGAATTGATGTAAAATATATCATTGTGATGTCAGTCCCACATGCCTTTTGATTGCTTAGTTGGAGGTGATGTGATCACCTGATTCATTGTATGAAATGACCTTATTTAAATTTAATGTGTTGCAATGTTCCTTCTTCTTCCATTTTTTTTTCATCTACACTTTGACTTTCTCAACATCAACCTTCTCTTTACCTTTGTAAAATTTACTACTTGGTGCTTTTGAACTTGTTGGACGGTTTCTACTGATATGACCAGTCTTCAAATAGCCAAAGCATGTAGTTTGACTCAACCATCTATTGTAGTCACTTTTGAAATGTGTTCTAATGAAATTCTCAGCAACATGCCCATACTCTTGAAAATTGCACATTGTATTATAATCCCAATTGTAGGATTTTTCATTGTGTTCTACCTTTGTCTGCTTGTTGGATTTCCACTTGGCATTAGATCTACATTCATATGCTTTATTTCTATACTTCTAACAATTGTGGTAATATCCTTCAAATATTTGCGTACTTAAGGTCTTGGTCCTACATTCATGTTCTTGATGTCCTTTCTTTTTGCACTTATGATAGTGACCCATGAATTTCTACTTAGGGTTCAAATTTTCATTATTGCTCCTACAAACATTGGTTGTATGACCTAACTTTCTATAATTATGACAAGTGGGTTTATAGTTCTTACCTTTGTTGTTTCTATGTTTAGCACTTTTAGATTATTCTCCTTCTTCAATGTTGGTGTATCCCAAACTAGTAGTATCATTGTTAGATCTAGGAGATCTCATCAATTTCTCAAAGTATTTGATGGCTTCATTGGGTTTGTTGAAACTTTCAGCAAATTCCTTAGTTATTCATTTTGTAACTTCGAGGTTATGATCTCAAAGTCCATTCCATTCAATTCATGATTAGCAATCATCACTTGTTTCATTATTTCTAGTTGCATGTTAGAAATCCTTTGTACCTCTTATGTCTTCTCTTCCAATCTATTGGTCAATGTTCTTTTTTCATCTTCAATCATGACTTTGTCTTCCTCAACTTTCTTTTTCTACTCGGTCACCTCACATAGAAAAAATGATTGAACTTCTTATGTTATCTTAAGATTTTTTACCTCTTTAGTTAGGGCACCATTCTTTTCCATCAGATCTACAATTGATCCATCAAACTCACTTGACTTTTGTTCTACAAACAATTCAATGGCATCTTCCTCTTGATAATGTGTGTCATTTTCCTCAATAGCTATATCTTTCCTTCTCTTCAATGAGTGTTTCAATTCATCTCTTGCTTCAATGAGTTGATGTAGGGCAAGATGGATTTCAATCTTCTAGTTCTCAATAACCTTTCCCAACTTGTAGACATCCATCTCCAAGATCTTTCCTCAAACTTGCAAAGCTTTCTTTTCCAAAAAACAATGCTCTAGTACTAATTTTTGGAATTAACAATGGGAAAGTAAACTCTAAGAGGGGGGGAGGGTGAATTAGCACTTCAAAACTTTTAACCATAAAAATATTCACCCCACATTCATCTCACAATTTATCATGTAAATTGAAATAGCTAGCTACACATGTTCATCCATAGCACAAAATAAATAACACATGACACAATAAGTTTGCTACCTAGAAACCCTCCAATGAGAAGGTAAAACTAGAGTGGGGATGACACCCACAAATCTTTACTATTGCAACTGTAAAGTGTAGCCAATGAAGGTTACAATAAGTTTGACCATAAACTATGATCTACCCTATGAAAGCTCTACCCTCTTAAAGGCTTACAAAAACTATTAGGTCTCACCCTGTTAAAGGATTTAAACACCCTGCTAGAAGTGTGCCTTCTTAGAGGACTCAAACTTGCAATACAATAAGCACTTGATTAAGAGATTTACACAAAATTCTATTAAGCTTGAAACCTATCAAGGCTACTATATTAAGAGATTTTTAGTAATTCACCTATTAGAATGTTTTAGCATTGATCCTTCAATTAGCACCTCTTTGCTAGATATCAGATTTTCTCTTTCTTGATGTGTACTTGATCCTCCTGATTAGATGTATCTCTTTTGTCCTTTAGCTGCTATATTTAGTTCTCTCTAACTGATTCTATAATTATAGCATGATCATAACCTACATAGCCACCATGAATTCTCTCTTTGCACTTAGCATTTGCACTTCTCTTCTCATCTACACAAACAAACTCTTTAGGATTTTTCCTTCTTAATAAGACTTGGATGACCTAGGGTTAGGTATGAATCAACAATTGTGATTCACCCATTTTTGCACTTAGAACATCACTCAATATGATTAGTTGCATGCGCTTCATAGGGATTCTCAATATACCTTTGTATATATCTTCTAGAATCATAAAAAAATCCTTAAGTTAGCCCAAAAATGATTTACATAAGAGCCTATGTCATTACAAACAACTATGTCCAAAATTATTTACTCGGCACTTGAAAGCTCTGATGCTCGGCATCTATTAGATCTTCAATGTTGTAACTCATCACCTGAATGACTCAGCATCCACTATTCACTCGGCATCAAAATCACTTGGCATGTATTATCTTTCTCATCATTGGAGTGACTCAGCACTAACTATCTTCTTGGTACCTACTGTATATTTTTCTCAGCATGCATTATCCAACATCTTATTCTCATCATACACTACTTACTCAGTACATATATATTTATGTTGAGTAATGACTTAAGTATTTTTCAGTGCCTTATCAAAACCAAAATGAGATCAACAAATGATAGGTAAGTTATGGTATTTTGTTCATATTATATTATACATAACTCATGAAATGGGCATAGTTTCAATATTTTCATCAAATCCAAAGGGTTCACATATGATAGTTGTTAAAAGGATATTCAGATGTCAAAATGACTTGAAGATTATAGTCTATGGTATGAAAAATAAGGAGACTTTAATCTTAAGGTTTATATAGATGCATATTGGGATAGAAATTTTGATGATAGAAAAAGTACTAGTAGAGGAGCTTTCTATCCTATAAATAGATTAGTTTCATGGACAAGCAAGAGGCAATATTATATTTCACAATCTATGGCTGAACTAGAATATGTTGTTGTAGTCATTAATTGTCAAAAAGTATTGTATATCAAGAAAATATTGGAATGGGTACATTAGAAGGAAAATGAACCTATTATTGTTCATTTTCATAATACTAGTTCTATTGACATATCAAATAATCAAGTAATGCATTCAATGACTATGTGCATAGCTATAAAGTAACATTTTTTAAGAGAACAGGTATATGATAAAGAAGTCATATTAGAATACATACCTACTAAGGAACAAGTTGCAGATATATTCACTAAGCCACTACCTAAGGAAATTTTTGAATAAATTAGAGGTAGACTATGGGTCTTACCCCTATCTACTATCAACTAAGAAAGAGGATGTGTGCTGCATTAGTTCATTGCATACAATATAAGTAATAAGCATGAACTAGTGTATCGGTAGAATACTCTATAAAGGGAGAAGTCTAAGTAAGTCAAGAAGAGGAAAAAAAAAAAAGAGTAACATATCATAAGAAAATACAAAAAGGTTGATCACCTTTGGCATTATTGTCAAAAGAAGAAAGTATATAGGGGTGAATATGTGAAAAAGATGAGAAGTTGTAAGTTGCATAAATGAAAGTAAGATTAATAAATAGACTACAGGAGATGATTTCAAAGAACTGGTAGAAAATATAATGAATACTCTAAGGGAAAGTATTGGATGCAAGGAAATATGTGATTAATTAAGGGATGGCAGTAAATACATGTAGATGATGCTTAAAAAGAATGTACAAGAAAATATTTCCAATTTTGTAAATAAGTATAAAATAGGAACATTGTTTTCTGTTAATGTTGGAAGCTACAATTGGAACAATTGTTATGTTTTCATTGATTTCAAACCTTACTAGTGAGACAGTTGATACCTAAGTAGAGTTTCATATCTAGATAATTGAGGAAGAGGATTAAGGAACTTATAGTTAAAGTCAAGTTGTACTAGTGTTGACCGATTGAATAGTAGAAGCTAAGAAAATATAATGTTGAACGAGCACAAGTAAAGATAGAGTATCATAAATAGTTGGACCAAGTGCCAGTAAAAGGACTGAACAAAGACAGTGTAATCCAAGAAAGAAATTTACTATTTACTAAGTTTTCTAGTGATGATCAAGGCCAAGGAACATAGTTTTGGCTGAGTGACAACATTTGTTATTTTGTAAAGGAATTGAGATTCCCAGTTGACATAGTTGACTTCTTGGAATATGTAAAGCGTGTTGAAGAAAATAATTTATGAGCTAGGTTATTTAATGCAAGGGAAACCATGTTTGAGCATTTATAGGCATGGATTCTAAGAGAATTTTTGAGAAGCTTCTAGAATGGAAAAGAGGAAACAAAAAGTGAAGGATTTGAGCAATATAAATCCACAAATCCCAAAGAATACCTACATGCAAGAACCTATCATAGAGAAGAAAAAGAAAAGAAGAGGCAAGGGTTTTGATCTAAGAATATGAAAATTATATTATTAGACTAAAAGATGAGATATAATTACAAAAGATTAATCCTTATAGAATGAGATTAAAAACCTAAAAGGGAAACCCTAAGAGGTAAATGACATTTAATAATTACTAATTAATTATTAAATGGAAATGCAAAGTGCATAAAGTGAAATCTTAAGAAGGGAGTAAAGGTAATTTAATAAATGAAATTAAAATAACACTTTACTCTAACACCCCCTCTTAAGATGAGAAAACAATATAGCTTCAAACAATATAGAAAAACCAAGGAAACTACAATTCAATGCTAAAAGAAAACTTGGGTCCCAGCAACAAGGCCTAATGAGGTATCCAATCACAACCAAATCTTTATGAAATGGAGAAATAGGGAAAACCACATGGGAAAAACCTTACTCCAAAAAGAGATAGCAAGAAAAGGAAGGAAGGACTCATCACTGAGACCCCCTAAGGAAAACTTCCTTCACCCCAAGCATAGAACACAACTAAAGATATAGTGGGGATGCAAAAGGTTTAGTGAAGATGTCTACAACTTGCTCAGTAGTGGGAATGTACTCCAAGCTTAGAGCACCATCTTGAATTAGATGCCTAATGAAGTGCATTCGAAGGTCAATGTGCTTGGTCTATTGATGCTCAAATAGGTTGGGGGAAATGTGTATAGTACTTTAATTGTCACACCACAAAAAGGTGGGACTATCAGGAAGAAATCAAAACTTTTTCATTAACTGTCGAAGCCACAAAACCTCCTAACTAGCTAGCGCAATTGCCTTGTACTCTACCTCTATAGATGATAATGCATGAGAATGATACTTCTTGCAAGACCATGTGCTAGGACCAAAACCAAGATAGAAGAAAAATCTAGAAGTAGACTTACGGTCATCAATATCACCAACCCAATCTGAGTCTGTTTAACCAACAATGTAGGGATCCCCTAACATGTAGTATCCCAAGTGTACCTCAACATACATTTAGAATCTTTCTAATGAATTTCATGTGGATCATGTGAGAATTGAGAGACAATTCCAAACACAAAGGAAATATTATAATGTTTATGTGTTAGGTACAACAAACTACCCACAAGTTGTCTATATAAAGTAGAATCCACTATAGGAGTAGCGCAAGAGGTAGATAAAACAACACCTAACTAAAAAGGTGTGGGAGTAGGCTTGCAATCAAGCATGTTGAATCTCTGAAGCATATCAAGAGCATACTTTTGTTAGAGTATGGTTATCCCATCTGAAGACTAAAAAACCTATAGGCCCAAAGAATAGTGAAGAAGTCCAAGATATGTCATCTCAAACCTCTCTATCAAGGTTTGTTGAACACTCTATAACATGGAACATGAACTACTTGTAATGATGAGATCATCTACATAAATTACAAGTATCAATAAGTCATCCCCATGATGTTGAATGTAAACTGTAGGATTGGAATGACACCGAGTGAACTCTAAATCAAGCAAGAAGGAATCCATCTTCTCATATCAAGCCCAAGGGGCCTATTTGAGACCATATAAAGTCCTCTAAAGTCTTCATATCAATGAAGATTCCTATACAGAACCATGAGGCTACTCCATATAAATCTCTTCATGAAGGTCTCTATGAAAAAAGGAACTCCTCACATCCATCTAAAAAATTGTCCATCCTTGTGAAGCCACAAGAGGGAGTACAAGGTGAATAGAATTCATCTTGGAAACAAGAGAAAAGGTCTCAGAGTAATCAATGCCCTCAACCTGTGAAAATCCCTTTCCAAAAAGATGTGCCTTGTACCTCTCAATAGAACCATCTACAACATACTTGTTATGATACACCCACCAGCACTGAACCAACTTTCTTCCTTTCGAAAGATGACAAGGACATATCAGAGTTTTTCTGGAATTTGATTGTGTTTGAAATTTATAGCATCAACATTTTCGATCACACACAGTGATCCATCATCGAGATGAAGAGCAAGAGAATAGAGAAAATAAGTCCCATTTGTGGTTCTTCCTCAAAGAAGATTACTTCTCATCCATAGCTCTATCCCACTTAAGTGTCCTGTCACCTATGAAATTTTTTTGGATCATCTGAAATGGAATGACTAAAGAGTCTAGTACCATAAGTTTGAGCACGAGTGTGACAATAATCTGTAGGATCACCTGCCAGAAGTCCTATTGTATCAACAATAGCACGAGCCTACTTGGGTACTTGGTAAAAAATTGGTAGAAGGTGGTTCAATATTGAGATCTTCCTCAGAGGATGCATAATCCTATGGAGGAGTAAAGGAAGTACTAGCTAGTGAGGAAGAAGCTAGTGATGGTGGCTCCATCTGAGGGTAATGCTCATCAAAATGAACATCTTATTGAAATAAGACATCTTTGGAATAAGGATCAAATAACCTATACATGTTCACATCCTTATAGTAGCCAATAAAGATGAGCAGTTGACTCTTCCTCTCCATGGCTTTCCACTAAGCATCTAGAATAAATGCCCAAGCCTCACTACCAAAAATGTGGAAAGTATACATGATTCAAAGCCTCCTCAGGAGTCATGTGATGCAATGCCTCATGTGGCATCTAATTCTAAATATAGTTGGCACAATTGACAGCCTCTGTGCAAAATGAATAAATCATAGCTCAAGGTTGTATCATAAAATTGGCCATCACCTATAATGTCATGTTCTTCCTCTCTACAAGCCCATTCTGTTGAGGGGTATGTGGAAGTGTGAATTGATGCTATAAACCATGCTTAGTGCAAAAATCTCTGAAAGAGTGATTCACATATTCCCCTCCATTTTCAATGTGTATTTGCTTGATAGAAAGACCAGACTACTTCTCCACAAATATCTTAAAGATTCAAAATCAATCAAAGACATTAGACTTGTACTTCAAAAAGTACACCCATGTGCATCTACAAAAATCATCTATGAAGATAAGAAGATATTGAGAACCTCAAAAAGATGGAGTGGAGAATGACATAAGATTTGTGTATCAACTTGAATGGTGCCAACAACCTTGACAAACACTATTAGTACAAGAGATCTAAGGTAGCCCAATCACTAGCTCCTGTATACTCATTTGTTGTAGATATTTGTAGTTAACATGGCCAAAATGCTTATATTAAAGCTTGCTCACTATGTCTACATGAGTAATAAGAGAAACATATGTAGAATTAAAGCTCTCAAATCTATCAAATTGATATAAGTGAGATTGAAGATCAACACTCCTAGTAGCAACAACCAAGTCAGAATCATGGAGGTCTCAAATAACAACATCATGTGGTAAGGGCTCAACTATCTTACCAGAGCCAGAATGAAAAATCTAAAAGATAGATAGGAGGTTTGTATAAATGGTCAGAACCAAGAGAAAATCTAATAGTGAACCAGCCTCTAAAGAGATAGTTCCTGAACATGTGACTAAAACATGTTTACAATCACCAACTGTAATTTGTGTAGTAACACTCTGAGAAATTGAGGTAACCAAATCAAGTGGCTGTGTCATATGTTGTGAAGCATCTGAATCAAGAATCCAAGTAGATGTAGATGACAATGCTCATGTAGAAAGAGCATGTCCTTTCTCTGATGGAGGAGGTGATGGCTTTTGAGAAGCAATATTGTGTTCTTGCATGGCCTCCTCTAAAGCCTCAAGATGTTTCTAACACTTGGAAACTAGATGTCCTTCCTTGCCACAAAAATTGCAAGGATCACCTATGTATTTCTTAGTCTTGAAGGAAGACTCACCAGAATTAGAAGATTTACCCTTCAAAGAGGGTTTCTAAGCATCTAATTTAGGTGTAGTCTTGGAGGAACTCTTCAATTCCTATTGAATCTTTCTTGGGTTTCAATTTCTGCTTTAGATTCCTTGTAGATGCCTGAGCAACCAATGTATGTGTCTTTGAACTGGTGATAGTATCCAATTATGTAAGCTTGGACTACTCTATATTCAATCGATCAAAAAAGACCTCAAAAGTGGGCATGATAAATCTAGGACCCAAGGGATCCATAGTGGAATGGAAAGTAGAAGAGAAAATCTGAAAGTCTCCTCAAAGCTTTGATAGAATCAGATAGATCCACTCCTTATCTATCTTCTCTTTCCCACATCCTTGTAACAAAGTTATCTTTTGTTTGAACCTCATAAGAAAGTCCTCAATAGATAGGAAAGCATAAAGTACAAGAGAAGTAAGTTATGCCTCAATCTGAAGTGCTTTGAACTTGTTGATGGTGTCAAATAAGTTAGTGAATTTGTCCCACATTTATTGAGGAGTGGAATGCTCATCAAGATGAAACTATAGGCTATCTAAAATACTCAAAGAAATTAGACCCATGGCTTCATCCATCTTATTCATATGTTGTAAATTCTAATATGGACTCTAAAATAATAGCTGCACTATATCTAAACAATACCACAAACCCTTTAAATGTAGAAGTCATTGCATATGAGATTTTCATGTGTGATAGTTGTGTGGGTTTAAAAATACTAGACAAGAAGAGACCTTAGCCATTGTTTTAAGAAGGGGTTTTGAAGTTTTATGATATCTTGATATTATAATAGAAAATTAAAATAAAAAACACCCTCCACAATGAAAACGACCAAACCCTTGCTTGTAGAAGGAATGTGTATACAAAAATAGAACAAATAGACTTCAGTTGTGTATCACAAATACTTGGTATAAAATACTACTAAAATGATAGAGAATATGAAAAATTCTTGAGAAGATATTTCTAGCACTTTTTTTGGATCTAAAAATGAAGCTATAACAATAAAGTTATGCCCCTTAGAAGATTGAAGACATCATCAGACTTCAAGAAAAAATAACATACCAAAATGGGAAAAAATCCAAAAAATACCTATGTCATTTTCTCCATATCTAAATCATCTTTCTAATGCTTCTTTAGAATTGAAAAAATATCCTCATATGCTCAAGTTAGAGAAAAAAGACCATCAGGGCCTCCATAAGGCTTGAAAAAAACTTTGAGTGGAGCTTGGGCGATGTTGCCTAGTGGCAGTGGCTCCCGAGTGGAGTTCTAGCTAAGTGCAAGATGAGTGGAGGCAGGGTGGTGTAGCCAACGATGGTGGGTTGTAGGTGGCACCTTAGCGGAGTAAGAGTGGTTGAAGGGAGGAGCAGTGGTGGTTGGGCAGTGAAGATTATTGGCAGTTTCATTGTGATCGCATGTAGTTAATAGCAAACTGTGAGTGGTTCCAAAACTGCAGCAGTGTTTTTTCTTAACCAAATACATAAAAATCACATTTTTGTGAATTTTTTGTATTTTTTAGATTTTTTCTTCCTTGGAGTGTGTATAGAGACCATACGGCCCTGCTATGCAAAAATAATCACCTTCCAAGTCAACATTGTCCAAAATTGACAAATTTAATATGAAAATGTGGGTTTGACACCTTTTGAAAGCAACTATGAGGTCTATTTGGCCTCAAAGTTCTCCAAAAGTAGGAGACTTCCTATTTTCACAAAAAATGCCAAATCTATTCTATCAAACCCTCATTCTTCTTTTTCTCCAAATACTGAACAAGCTACATTAGATCTAACTCTACTACCATGAAGGATTTGAGCAATACAAATCCAAAAAGCCCAAAGAATACCTGAATGCAAGAACCTGTCATAGAGAAGAAAAACAAAAGAAGAGGCAAGGGTTTTTCTTTGAGAATATGCAGGTTATATTATCAAATTGAAAGAATGAGAGATAATTACAAAAGATCAATCCTTATAGAAGGATATCGAAAACCTAAAAGGTAAACCCTAAGAGATAAATGACATTTAACAAATACTAATTAATTATTAAATAGAAATGAAAAGTGCATAAAGTGAAATCTTAAGAAGGGAGTAAAGGTAATTTAACAAATTAAATTAACACTTTACTCTAACAAAAAGATGGAAGGTTTGTATGAATCTAACCTAAACCTAAGATCAACAGAGGTGTTTAAGAAGCAAAAGATCAAGCTACCTGTTTAAAGAGTCATAAGGGCTAACCTTATAACGTTGGAGCAATTGTTGATTTTTTTGATTGGAAAACTTGAGCAGAAGGATGAAGGGTGAAGTGTTGAGGTGAAGAGTGATTGCTTGAATGGTTTCCAAGAAAATTAGTGATGGGGGTGATAATGTAGGCCAATCAATGAATCTAGCTATTGAACCAAATTTTGATCTATATGTGCAAAGTGAGTTGCATTTATTCAAATCAACCTATTATTACTTTCTAACCATTGTATCAGTTGAAATCCTTTAATCAAGGTGACATTCTAATGGAATGTTCTTAAGTCCTCTACAAGGCCACTCCTAACAAGGTGATTAAATCTATCAATAGAGCCACACCTAACAATGTGTATTGTAACCTTTAACAGGGTTGGATCCTAACCAAGCTCACTTCAAAAAAGTGAAAATTTGTGACATGTTGCTAGTGGTTTTTCCCAAATTGGGCTTACACATTAAATCTTGGTGTCTTACTTGTGTGGATTTTATTTGAGATATTTTACTATTAATGTTTTACATTATGAAAGTTTGTTATTATTGGGATAGTGTACTACAAGTTTATGTTACTCATAAGTTGTTATAGAGGCAAAGCTAATTAGAGATTAGATCTAAGTTGTTTGATGAGTTGAAAATTTTAACTTGTACATCTAGACCTGAGGATAACTAATTCACCCCTCCCCCCCCCCCCCCCCCCCCCACCCTTGACCCTCATCTCAATTATTCTAAAGCATTCTAACAATCAATGCCAAAGGGGAATATTATTGGCATAAATGATTTAGTTAATTGATTAATGATGTTTATTGAGAAGGTAAGATGATGATGATGATACAATACATATTAGAACATGATTTGATAAATGATAATCATTTATATTGTTGTCATTGATATCAAACTGTTTGACATTTTTTTATTAGATAAACATGTTTTACAGGGATCCTGAAACCCGAAAGTTAATACAAATCAGGTTGAAAATAAGAGTTAGAAGCCCAGCCATAAAAGAAACAAGTCTAAAGGGTGAAATAGCACAAGGCCCAGCCATATAATCAAAGGCCAAACCAAAAATACAAAACAAAACAGTCAAAAGCTAGAATGAAAAGCCAGACAAAAAGGAAAAAAATAGGAACTACTCCTCAATTTTTCTTTCTAGCTCCTGCATGACCTGGGCTGCCTCCTGTGCCATCTTGTTCTCCTTGGCCTCCTACTGATGAGTCTTGTGATCTTCTTGGTCTAGAGTAGAAAAGGTGATACCAATGGTATTATCTTCATCAGATCTGGCTTTACCCCTGTCTTTTCCTTCCACATCCTGTTGCATGCCTCTATCTTTAAGCCAATAAGTTAAAGATAAAATGTTGTTATTGATCGAATTGAGTAGTGAGATCATCTGGCTTGACAGATTGTGATTATAATTTTCCAGATTATGGATCCTCCTTTTCACCAGGCTATGCCTATCATCATAATTTGTCCCTTCCTCCAGGCCCATAAGATTCTTAGATCCTTCCATTTGAACCACCTTCTCCTTAACCTCCTCTAGCTCGTGAAAAAGCCACTTGATTGACTTGAAATTATCAATCATGTTGTTGCGGGCATTGTTCAAGAGGTCCATCCCAGATTCCCTGGCATTATCAGAGATAAACACAATCATAGGATTAATGAGCTCTTCAAGACACGGTTCCTCCTAATTTTCCACCAGGATCTGGGGGTTCATCACTCCCCTAAAAATTTCTCCATGCTTTCCTCCTATCTTTGGCCAGCACCTCCCCACACTCAGCTCCAAAACTATCCTAAGTCTGCTCCTCCGAATGGGCTTGGGGATGGACAGGGGAGAGAGTGATCAAGGAAGAGTCCAGGTCCTGCTACAATCTCTCATCCTCCATGCCCACCCTCTTGCATTTCTTCCCACCCTAGGAATCCTTTTTTTCCTCCTGCCTTTCCTTTTCCTCATCTTCAGACTCCATCACCTCCTCTTCATCACAGGTGTCATGTTCCTCCTTCTTAGTCTTCTTCTAACCATGATCTCTAGGGCTAATTCTTCTAGGGATGATGGGGGAGGGAGACTTATTAACATTTGGCGAAGCTTTTTTACCCGTGAAGGTAAGCCCTCCTTCCTTAGAACTAATGCTCTATATATCTTTCAAGTTAGAGGAATAGCTAGAGCTTTCAATTTCCTCATTCCCAACCTGCAATGGGATGTTACTAATTGTCTAAGCCTTGAAGTGCTCATAGATGAGTATTAACAGCCCCTCATGCAGAGCAGGGTTAGCAGAGGGTTTCTTTTTGAAACTTGACACCGCCTTGCTCATAGAATTCAACAAATAGAAAGGGAAAGAAACTTTGCTATCATGATGAAAATGATTCAGAAGAATAAAATGGTGGGTGCAAACATGATCAAACCTAGGGTCAAGAGTAATGTACTTAATGACAACACAGAGAACATACCTCCAAATCTTCATTATAGACTTCGAATTATAAAATGTATCACTTTTTTTCAGGGCATTCAGCTCCTTAGAGTTGTCGGCAAAGTCCTTCACTACACTGGCCAAAAGCTTTTTGTCCCTAAAGAACTTAAAGCCCACCATTGGAATCTTAGTCACAACTGAGATCTCCTTCATTATCAGCAAAGCTATCTCATTCACCTTGACTCTACCATCCTTCCACGAATTGACCATGTTGTCAATCACATTTTGGTCATAGCCATGCAGCTTTGTGATATACCTTGAAATCCTGCCCTGAACCAACTTCTCCCATACTTTCTCCCTGCTTCTCCATTTTTCCATTTTTCCCACCAGTTCTTTTATGCACCTTTCTCCCACCATTTCGATACTTTGCTCTCCCACAATTCTCATAAGCACAGCTCACTGAAACCTCACCACCTGATAGGGTTCTCCATGTTTTTGAGGGTGGCTGAAGAAATAATCCTTGTCTTTTCTCAGATTACGAATGCAACAAAAGACCCATGAAGCGTGCTGAATAAAATGTAATAATTCCCACTTCTTGCATTTACCAATGTAGCCTTTAAGAGTTGTACCCTTTCCCCATAAGCCTTTCCTATTCATAATAGCAGATTGATCTCCTCTGTACTCCCTTAGATCTTATCCAACTCGATCAGACTCTTAACATTCACTGAAAAACTCTTTCTCGATTGCTAGGTCATTTTTTGGTCGGATTGGACACTATTATTTGTGAACCAATCAGCCACCGAGTTTGCTTCTCGAAAAATGTGAGTGGCATGGACTCTTTCAAATTTAGCAAGAGTCTCACGTGTCTCATTAATAAGATTTGCAATCAACCATGAATAATGAGATTTTCCATTTAAACTTTTGATAATATTATTCGAGTCCCCTTCAACCCATAAATTAGTAACTCCAACTTCAAAAGCTTGTTTCACCACATGACAGGTCATCCGCAAAGTGATTAGTTTGGAATCTCAGTAGGAGAGAGAAGGCCACAACTCCGTCCCCAAATTCATTCCTAATAATGCCTCCACAACCCAAGGAGCCAGGATTTCCCTTCGAGGCCTCGTCAAAATTGGCTTTATGCCATCCTTCTAGGGGGAAAAGCCACTTGGCTTCCTGTCTTTTTAACAATCTTTGATTTTCCTTCTCCATTTTCCTACTACCCATTTTGATATCTCCCCCCTTCCTTACTAGGTAGTTTTTCTTTATATTTTTGTTAATCTTTTTCCCCAAAACAATGGTAGGTTCCTCTCTGTCTCTAAAGATTCTATTGTTTCTCTCCTTCCATATGCTCCAACAGAAGTGGGGTAAGATCTAGGTACCTAAATCTTACAAAATAGGGGAAAAGAACAAGGATTTCCATTGGCAAAAATAATCTAGGAGATTATCTAGCATGCACCAGCTAATCCCTAAATCATGGGTCAGGAAGTCCCAGACCTCCCTAGAGAAGGTATAGTGAATGAACAAGTGATTTCCAATTTCCAGCTGGTTCTTACATAAACTACATCTACTTGGTAGAATCTAACCTCTTTTTAAAAGGTTGTCTTGAGTGAGAATTTTGTTCTATAAGGCCAGCCAATAAAATATATTGATTTTTGGAGTGAGGCCTAGGATCCAAGCTTTCGACCAAGGAGGTCTCTCTTTTGAGCTCCAAAGAGCCATATACCCAAAAGCAACTGAGTAATTACCACTGGAGTTGTCCCCCTAGATCATTTCATCCCTCTCGTTGCTGAGAACCATTGAATTTAACATTAACATGATTGGACTTAGATCTTCAGAGATTATACATAGATCTATCCAACCCTGGTCGTTCCTATAATTATAGACTTTCAACCCAAAAAGTTGAATACAATGATTCGCCCAAACATCATAGACTGAATTTTTCATTAGGGGGCCTTGAATAAGCCAATTATCAGACTAGAACTAGATATCCTCCCCATTTCCCAATTTCCAAGAAACTTTGGCCTTTGCCAAGTCCCTAGCTTCAAGTAAACCATTCAAGATAGCAGAACCTTTAGGAATGTCCTCACTAAAGAGGGTGAACTGGATAGAAGGCCTCTTAATGTACTTTTTGACCAATGTGTCTCTCCATTCCCCAATACTATTGAAGATACACCATAATTGCTTTGCCAAAAGAGCCTTATTAAGGTGAGAAAGCTTCCTTGTGCCAGGACCTCCATAATTCTTAGGTAGATAGACTTTTTCCCAAGCAACTAGTGGGTATCTTTTTTTCCCTTCAACACCTGACCATAAGACATCCCTTAGAATTTTCTCCATCCTCTCTGCAAATTTAACTGGGATCACAAAGTGGCTTAAGGCGTACATTGGCAAATTCTAAAGGGTGGATTTAACCAACTTACATTTGCCAACTTGACTGAGGATAGCTCCTTTCTAGCCTACAAGCTTTTTATTGAACCTGTCCATAATGTCATTCTAGAAGGAGTTAGGAGGAGTCAGACCCAAAGGAAGCTCAAGGTAGGTAGAGGGAAAATTTACCACATTAAAATCCAGAATCCTAGAGATTTTCCTCTATCTATCCTCTTGAGGGTTAATAAAATATAAGGAGCTCTTATCCCAATGAATTAGTTGGCCCAACCCTCTAGAGTAGATATCTAGGACATCCTTAATGGCTTTTGCCTCCTGTATAGAAGCCTCCCCCCCATGATAGTATCATCAACGAAGTGTTGATGCGAGAAATGATCACTTTTGGAGGAAGGTTTTAACCCTTCGATTCTGCCTTCTTTCTTTTTTCTCTCAATAAGCCTTCCCATACATTCAGCCAAGATAATGAAGAGAATAGGTAAGAGAGGATCCCCTTGTCATAGCCCTCTTGAGCATTTGAAAAAATCTAAAGGGGCTCCATTAACCAACACAGCAAGAGAGGAAGTAGTGACAAGCTGAGAAATCAATTTACAAACTTTGACATCAAAACCAAAAGCCTTGAGCACCATATCGAGAAAAGTCTAGTCAACTCAATCATAGGCTTTAGAAAGGTCCAGTTTAAGTAGCATCCCTTCTCATTTGCCAGCTTCCAAAGAGTGGATCACTTCATGCACAATCATGACTGAGTCCAAAATATATCTGCCCGGGACAAAACTTGTTTATTGCTACGAAATGATCAAAGGGAGGAGCCTTCACCACATCTTCCATCACCACCTTCCAATAAATCTGAAAAAAGAAGGTAGGGGACCCATCAAGGCCAAGAGATTTATCTGCAAGCAAGGAAAAGAGAGCTTCACGAACTTCAACAGCAGAAAGAATGGCATGAAGCATTAATTTATGATGAGGTTGGATAATCTAAGGAATAGAAACAACCAAGTCTTCCTAGTCCACCTTAGATAGAAGAGGATCCCAAGATAAGAGAGACGAGAAGAAGGAGACAGCTTTAGCTGATATTTCCTTTTCCTTAGTCATCAAATCCTGCCCTTTCATAATACCATCAATTCTATTATTAGCTCTATTCTTGAGGGTGGTTAGATAAAAGAACTTTGAATTTTGATCACCATCTTTGAGCCAGTTAACCCTAGATCTTTGCCTCCAGAACTTCTCCTCTTTGTTGATGATGTTATGTAGGTCTGTAAGAATAGACAACTTAGCCTCCTTACTAAGCTCATCATACCTATCCTATTGAATAGAGGCTTGAACAGAAATCATTTTGTTAGACAATACATCTTTCTCATGGAAGATATGGCCAAAATCAGTCTTATTCTAGACCTTAACCATTCTCTTAACATTGCTCAGTTTCCTGGCAAATCTAAACATAGCAGTGCCTTCCACATCTAAACTCCACCAAAATTTGACTTTTTTCAAAAGATCAGTATGAGAGGTCCACATTTTTTCAAATCTAAAGGGGGGGTTCCTTCTAGGCTCTATAGGAGCAACTGAGAGGGATATAGGAGAATGATCATAACCCACTCTAGGTAGAAGAGCTAACCTACAAGAGAAAGAATTTAGCCAATTAGGGGAGATTAGAGCTCTATCCAATCTAACCTAGATGCAATCCTTCCCCAAGAATTTGTTAGACCAAGTAAAGGCACCTCCCATAAGATCCAGGTCCATAAAAGTTGAACCATTGATGAAGTTAGAGAGGTCTTGTTTACTTTCCCAGTCTAGGATCAAACCACCCATCTTATCCCCATCCACAAGAGGAGTGTTGAAATCTCCCATAATGATTCCTTTCTTTAGATTACTACTATGTATTAGGTTACCTACTTTAGTCCAGTGATTCTTTCTTTCTAATTTTCATTGGATTGAATATGATGAACATGACAGTGAAGAATATTACCCTCATTAAACACTGCTTCAACTCTAAAATGCTTGGTATTAAATAGGGTCAGCAAGCCACTAGAGGCACCCTCTGCATCCAAAGCCTCCCCACTCATCATGCTACTAAACTTAATTTTCGTTAGAGATTCACTTTTCATCTTAGTTTCTTGGATCATCAAGATATCAGGTCTTTGATCTCTGATCAAATTCCTAATAATTTCTTGTTTGTGGGCTCCATTTAAGCCCCTTATATTCCATGATATGATCTTCATTTTCCAATCTTGAAATGCTCCCGAATAGTTCTCGAGCGCCTACTCGCCATGCATCTTCTGGTCTCCTCCTCTCTAGAATGCTTCTCTAATCTTCTACCTTTTTTAGCCTCTGTTCCCACATTCGGTTTCCAACTACTTCTTATCTCCACCGAAGAGGCCAAAGAGGGTTCTCTAAGATTTTTCTTCCTAGGCTTAGGGGAAAGAAAAGCTTCTCTTTCCAAGATAGTTTCCAAAGACCTAGATACAATTTGATCTATCTTTGGAGTTCTAGGAGGATCCTCCCTATCATCAAGCACCCTCACCAAAACTTCTTTCTCATTCTCCACAAGGCTTTCTGCTCTTGCTCTAGAGGAAACAAAATTATCCTCTAGGCCTTGATAGATAATTATATCCTTATTGACTCTATCCTTTTCTTCATCTTTGGCAACCAAAATACTTCTCCTTTCCAACTCAGGGACTCCTTCCAAATCTGCTTCCTTCATAATCTGTTGGGCAGTTCCCTTGTAATCTTTAACCATAGGTTTTACCTATTGCAAATCTGCTACCCCTTCCACAATCTGAGAGTCTTCTGACTCATGAAAGACAACTTGGTTTCCCTCTAGGGCTTTTGCCTCTGTCTTTTCCTTCAGATCTGCAGATACTTTGACATTTGAAGATTTATGGGCAAGCTCTTCAGAATGGGGACAATCCTTCGTATCTTTGGTCTAAGCTATTGCAATAGAAGGTGCTGGCATGTGAGTAACGTCCTTCTTTACTTCTCCAGCCTTCTGACCATCCATAAAAGGGTCAGCCTTGTAGCCTATGCTAGTAGTCTTGCTCTTCCAAATTTTCATGTCCCTATTGAGAGAAGGGAGAGGCTTCTTCTTCTTGTCCATCTTCACTTTCGGTCATTGAAAAGCCTTATGTCCAGTCTTAAAACAATGAAAGCAACCAAAAGGTACACTCTCATAGTCCAACTACTGAATGTGAGTGCCAAGCTTAGACTCAAAGCACACCACTTCTTGCATATCATCCCCCTCCCTTACTCTTATACATATCCTCGCATAGGTAAGTCTACTTTTAGATGCAGTAATAGGATCAATAGATAATAATTCTCCAAAGGAATTGGCCACACCCACAAAAACATCCTCGTTCAAGAAATCCAAGGGCAACTTAGGGAGTCTAACCCATACTGGAGCTTGCTAAAAAAAGGATTCATTTAGGTCTAGTTTAGAAGACCACTTCTGCAACACCAGAGTTGCCTGTCCTATACTCCAAGGCCCTTCACATAGACTATTGGCCATGTCCTCGTTACAGGTAAAGTCAAAAGAGAGAAACCCCTTAGCCATCGCAGTAACATTGACCTAACCTTTAAGATACCATTTCTTCAAGGTGAAGGAACACACCACATCAATGTTTGGTCTCTGACCGATAAACTTTCCAACCAGCGTGGAAGCCATCGAAGCTATGCTATGATCAACTAATTCATCTGGAATAGCAATAGTGCACGATCCCTTTTCCACGCTTGAAGCAATCTTAACTGGAGGGAAAGATGACTTACCAAATGGTTTGACACCAAAGAGTTAGGCCCATTTCGCTGGAAGATTCCCTAGCCTGACCACATGGGGTTGCATTTTTGGCTTGATCTAGACTTCACCATCAGCATGTGGGTCCCCATCCCCATTTTTTGCTTCCTTAGATCCTCCTCCCTGAGGATTCCCGCCTGAAACCAGGTTTGAATTTTGAATAGATGCTTCCCAACCGCTCCCCCGACCTCTCCCTCTCCCTCTCTCCATGTGTTTTTTCCCTATTTTTTTAACTTGTTACCATAGATTTGTGAGAAGGAATAGTGGGTTATAGAATAATTCAAGTGTTTCTATCTTACAAAGATTCTAAGTGATGAGTGTAGATACTAAATCTATGATAGAACATGTTTATGTGTAGGTTTGAGTATGTTATGAAGATAGGAATCAAAATGAGTAACAATTATGAGAGGAAATGATGGATAGTTGAATGATTTCATTGTTTATCAATATATGCAAACAAATTATCTGATTTGATTATTGAATATGATTCATGAATATGTTAACAATACATGGTTAAGAAAACACCCTATAATGAGTATGGGTAAACATGATTTGATTGGTTGGAAGTGATGCAGATAAGAAAGGTTTAATAGGGAAAGTGAATAGATGAATAGGTAAAGGAAAAATCGTATTGGTAAAATGTGATCATATTGCTAAACAAGAAAGTGAATAGGAAGACTGGACATATTGGTACAAAGGATAACCGATCTTATCAAAATAAGGAAAGGATATATAAATAGGTGAATGGTAAAAGTTTTATTAGTGAATAAAGAACAAATGATGAAGATTTTAGGTGTGGTTCTAAAGATCATATTATTATTCAAATATGTGAATTCTATTGGACAACTCAAAGGATAAGGCATAATTTAAGGAAATAGGTGATGACAAAAGATTGAGGTAATATTTTTGAAGATAGATTCATGAAGAAGTTTCTACAAGGTGAAAATTTCTTATGGAAAGATAAAATAGAAGGATGGCATGATCATGAATTGTTATGATTAATCTAGAGTATTAGATTTAGGTTTTGGGTTTGTGACCAAAGAATTTTTACTTATGGAGGAGATAGAAAATATTTTTGGTATCATGACATTGTGGCTAAGTATTTTTGTGAAGAAATGAAGGTTGGAAAAAGGTGTGATCATAGAGGAAGGCATAAAATTGAGTAAGATCATAAAAAAGGATCAAGTATGGTGTGTTAATATTTTGAGAAACTTTAATGGATATAATTAAGTAGGAATATGTGAACTACAAATAATTTCTTATACGTTGTTCTCTAACCATTGTAATAGATAAATTCCTTAATCGAGTGGCCCTAACAAGTCTTTTGTAATCCTCTAACCAAATGACATTCTCAAAAGAGTGTTTAAAATCCTCTAACAAAGTTACTACTAATAAAGTATAATACTCTAAGAGGTCTCTAGGGAAATCCCTGAACTAGGTAGCATTTAATAGTACTTTTATAACCTGTAACTAGGAAGGCTCCTAATAGAGTGTATTCTAGAAGAGTAAAAATATTTATGGAAACCTTTATCACACCATGGTTTTCTCCCTAATCTGGTTTCTAAAAGGTATATTTGATGTTATACTTGTGTGAATTTTTTTCATTTCTTCCATGTTGGTTTGATGATTACTCTACTAACAATGTTATAATAGGTTAAAGAAAATTTAAAGGTTAATATGTTTGGTAAAGTTGTAAGTATAGAAATGATTAATGATAGGGGATGAATCATTAATCACCAACATAACCAAATTTACTGAATCTCAAATGCCCAGTAAACTTTACAAAATAGATTTAACCTTTAAATCTTCTTTAACATAGTACAACATTATTGGTAAAGTAAACATAAAACAATCATTCATCACATAAACATCCACATAATAATAACACAAGATATGTCTCATGGAAAACCAATTAGGGTGAAAACCATGGTGTGAGAATGGTGCAAGCAAATATTTGTACTCTTCTGGAACACACTATGTTAGGAGCCAACCTAGATAAGGGTTAAAAAAATGATCTCTAAGCCTATGTTGTCTATTAGTGTTCAAACACTTAGTCATTTACTAGGAAATATTACAAGGTCATCATTGTGACCAAGTTATCTAGTAAAGGTCAAGCATACAACACTTATATCGAACAGGATAGTGATTGTCGAGAATTCAGTAGTGACTGGGTAGATGTACAAGCCAAGAAATATAGTTGAGACTGAGCATATTGACAAGTTATCAAGTGTCTAGAAAACAAGATTATAGAAGCTGAGTAGTAACAGGAAGGTTTATACATGACCAAGAGTTAGATTATTCAAGCGTCAAGTAGTTTAGTTTTGATATGTAAGTTTGTAATTGCATAAACTCACATATAAACCATTTTGGTTGAATTTTCTAAATATTTTTAGAGCCATATAAGGAGTTGATCATGCATTATTTCATGAGATGATGATCCCAAGTTGTGCAATTCAAAAAATTAGAAAATGTGATAAAAATGGCAAAAGATGATGAAGTGTAAGTCATCAATCAAGATCTAGAACCTTCATAGAACATCTATTTAAGGAGGACTCTAACCCTAGAATTAGTGGTGTTGTAGAGTTGAAATGCATAAGAGTGTATGTGCATGTGAAGGAGAGAAAAGACAAATCTCAAAGATAGATCTAGCCGAGAGAAATCAAAGCAGTGAAGGACTAAACAGAGTTAATAGATTAGGAGATCATATCAGAGGTATTACAAAGATGAGACCCAAAATCATCTTGTAGAGAAAATCAAGGGTCAAGTACAAAACCAGATATTGTCAATTGAGATAAGGTAACTCTCTCAAGAGAGTGGTCCTAACATACCTATGTAAACCTCCTAAAAGAGTCATTACTTTACTGTGAGTGTAAAATATTTTAACAAGATGAGACCTAATAGTCTCTTAATTCTTTAATAGGGCACACCCCTCACAAGGTAGATCATATCTTATGATCAAACATTGTAACCCTAATAGGTTAAATTTATTTTTGCAATAGTAAAAATTTGTGGTTTCATCCCCACCCCAATTTTACCTTGGTAACCAAAACATTGTGTTATGTGTTGAACTCTTTATGGATGTGATGTATTTCATTTATGTTTCAGCATTTTAGTTTAATGATAGATCTATTATATGAATTAGGTATGAATTTATGAAATTGGTTTTGAACTCAAAAGTTTAAGATCCTGACCCACAACCACCCCACCCCCCTCTTAATATCTTGTTTCTCATTTACTCATTCCAAAAATTGGTATTAGAGCTCAGTTCTCTTTTCAAAAAACCTAACATATTGAGAGGATAAGATCATGGAGATGCAAGTGTACAAGATGGGAAAGATCATTGAGAATTAGATTATTGAAATCTATATCATTTTGCAACAATTAGAAGTAGCAAAAGAGGAGTTAAGGAAATCCTAAAAAGAAGAAAATAGATAGATATTTAGCTCAATAAAAAGAAGTTGATACACAAGGATTGTTGGGTAGTGGAAAGACTAGCAACAATGATGAAGCAATGACAGAATTTCTAGAGAAGAATAGTGCCCTAGTAAAAGAAGTAAAAGATATCAAGACAAAACAAGAAATTCAATTAGTTACACTTTGTGGAGCAATCAAAAAGAAGAAGAAAGAAATGGAACACAAGCTCATGGATGAAGAAGACAAAAGGTAGATGGCTAGTAGACTTGAAGAAAGATCATTTGAAGTACAAAAGCTTACAAATTATCAGCTTGATATGATAAATCAATTAGTAATTGCAAATCAAAAAGAAAATAGAAAAGATTTGGAGATCAAAAATATAAGGCTGTAGAATGAGCAATTGAAAAGTGAGTTAAAGCATGAAAAGGAATTCATGGAGAGATTGAACAAACCAAATGAAGTAATCAATCACTTTGAAGACATGATGAAGTCACCTAGAACAAAAGACACCTCTGGACTTGGATACAACAAGCAAACTTCATCTACTAAAGATGGGGAATCATTCAAAAGTGGAGAAAAAAGGAATGCAAAGTCAAAAGGTAAACTTACATATTTCACTATGGGAAAATTGGACACACAACTAATATTTGTAGAAGAAAAAATGATAAGAAAATTCCTAAACCTAAACCAAGTGGTAGTTGTTTTAATTACAAGAAAGCAGGACATCAAGCACATGAATGCAAATCAAAGAACAATGATTCAACCATAAATGTATCTAAATTATAAGGTCATTGCTACAATTTTCAAAATTATGGGCATAGGGCTCATAAGCATAGACTTAAGAAAAAGTCAAATTGGTTACCTGAAAAACAAACTCATATAATAAGGAAAGGAAATTTCTACAATTGGAATTACAATACATGATATAGTTGTCACTATTGTAGAGAATATGGACACATTCCAGATAAATCCATCAAAACAAATTTCAAAGGAAATTAGAAGAAATGGTTAAAAGGAGAGATAATAAGTTTTAGTTGTCTCAAAGTTGGACACATCAGTAAAAATTGTAAAACTAGAATATCGACACTAGCACCAAGTAATGGAAATGACAAACCTTAAGGAAATAAAATATGGATAGAGACAGTAAGAGTTGGAAGAAGTAGAGAGGATGAAACTATGGTCATCTAATCTGATGGATCAAGTGATCAGACCACATCTCACTTTAAAAGGATGGTATGAAGGAACTGTATACTCAATGTTATATTTTACATCAGTTCCTAGCATAAAAGGTGATGAAAGTTCATATCTGCATAAAGAAAGATGCATTAAGAACTATTAGAAATAGAAAATCATGAAGTATTGAGCACTAGTGGTACAATCTATATTGATCGAGATTTATAGTATAGACTAAGTGATCAAGGAAGATAACATATTGGTTGAATAAATTGGTTATGACCAAGTGAGTAACCTTGACTGAGTTGAAATAGAGATCAAGTTAGCTATCATGTACCAACTAAGTACAAAGAAATCAATTACAGACATAAAATGAAATATTTAAGGTATCTATTGAATTTAAACATTCATTTTCACTCACCAAGTGATCAAAGAGATTACAAGAAGATTTTAAGGTGATCGAAGTGATTTTAGCAACCAAAGAAAAGAATCTCAATAGATAATCAATAGATTTGTGAAGCAACTTAAGTACCACTCTCAGTGTCAAGTCAAATATTCAATGAAGATATTTGTGATTTTTTTATTTTTTTAAACCTAGTTTGAAATGGCATCTAGAAGTGAAATGATGAAGGCTAGTAGTGCACAAATCATTAGGAATGATCAATATCTCCACCCAACTTTAGAAATTTGGTTAATGTTGAAAACATTGTTGGTGATATCAGATCTTTATCATCAATTCTACCCAAATTCTTGATTGTTCAAGACATATGATCATGTTATCAATCTAGGATTGGAGAAATTAGAGATTTTTGAGATCAGAGCAGCTTATGACAAGGTGTACATTGATGGAATCCTAAAGGAAGAATATAAGATCATTGCTAAGAAAAAGCTTACCTATGTCCTGTGATTTTTAAAAGTTTTTTGAAGTTGAATGGATAAAGATTATGCTCAATCACATTCATGATACGAAAATATGGTTAGAAGGTGGCCCAATCAAAATCCAAAATGCAATCATTCACAGGGTAACTAGGTACCCTACATTGGATCAACCAAAGAGCATAACGAATGGAACAAAGAATGAAATCAAAAATATGACCAAGGCAAAGTGGAATGGTTGTGGAATATCAATTGATAGAATTAAGGACCCATTTATTGAATTTTTTGTTTGTGTGATTGCACAAAATTCCTATCAATCTAGCAGATTAAACATTATACCCTATGTAGCAATGGATTTGGGCTACAAAATTGGGAAGAAATATCATCCATATGATCTTTTTGAGCTGCAACCTCACCAACTTATAGAGAACCTAGAGGTAGTGAGAAAAGAAAAGATCAAATTAGGAGAACATTTTGAAGTAGTAATGGATAACTACTTTGAAGAATTCAAAGTTAAGATGAAAAATAGAATGAGAATTCCAAAATTAGTTGTGGACTAATACTATGATGATGTATGTTTAATTGTGAACACAGATTTTTTGTATGTACAGGTAATATTATTGAAGGTAGCATGGCTAAGGTCAATGCCCTATGAAGTAAACGTAGATGAGGTAACTATAGTAGTTACTACACTCTTAGTAGAAGATATAGATGTGAGTGTTGAACAATTTGGCACATATGAGACTATTATTACTGAGCTGGTTGTTGAATCCAGCACACCTAAAGAAGGGAATCAAAGAAAGAGAAAAGTTGTCAAGGCTAGTATCAAGGAACAACAAGAAGGGTTTGGACAACCCAAAAAGGTCAAGGAAACCAAAGGAAAAGAGCTTACTATTGTTAAGCCAAGGGCCACCAAACAGAAAAAGGTTTTTCTAATAGAACCTAAGGTAAAGGTCAACCTCAAGAAAGACATGCAAGAAATGGTGACACCTCAAAGGCCAAAGGGAAAGGTGATCATCACCTAAAAAAGGTTAGCACACCCCCTATTGATCTATTAATAAGAAGTCCATCAAAGAAGAGGAAACTAGTTGAAGAACAAGAAAATTTGAGGAGAAAATTGATCGTTGCACAAGAGGAGGATGACAATGAAAAGACTGGGTCTAATGAGACTAGAAAACTTCAAATAGTGAAGAGACTCCCTGTAATGAATGTGGATCAAGTATGGGAAAAATTGATAGAATTGTAAAGTATTTTAGGATTCAAAGACATACGGTATGATTCTTTTAGTAATGATAATCAAGTTAAGCTTGAAGGTAGAATGATTGACATGATGATCAGGTTCAGTCACACACCTCTAGAACTAAGAACTAGATTTCTAGATGGATTGTAAGAAGAGTGGATGCTAAGTGGAAATGGGCATTTTTCACTAATAACAAAATAAGAGAGACAACATTGGCATAGACTATGCCAGATTTAGGGAAGACTTGTATGTCTATAGCCCTTAAAGATTTTGTTAAGAAGATTATGCCAAGGGATAGGGAATATAAGGTTTTAAAAAATAAAGCTCATGCAGTTGAGCAAGAAAAAATTAGGATATGGAAAGGATAATTTAGATTGCTTACTCCCACTAGTACATTATAGGTCAATTTTTGACCAAGCCCTAAATGGGCTTGTTGAATACTTTTTTTTTAATGCCTGAGTTGGTCAAAATTTTGACCAAATTAGGGTTTTCCAATTAGGTCAAAATTTAGACCGAATTAGGTTCATAATAAAGAAAAAAAGAAAAATGTGTTCATCATTTTTTATTTGACGGAGTGTGTTTGGTGGTGGCCTACAGTGTGGGAGCGAGGTTAGTGTGTATGCAAGATAATTTATGGCCCCATTTGTGTTCCTCTTTAGTGGTTTGGATTTTCTATTTGATAATTGTATGTACTTGGTTATCTCATGCAAGTTGCTTCAAGGTCGATTACATTTTCCCAAAATATTTTTCAACTTTCTCATTTTCTCCCCAAGATTATTGTATGCTTCTTTGAATTTTATGTTTTGTCTAAATTTGCTTCTTTTTAAATTTTTAATCATTAGAAGAATTATTGTATGCTTAGGTCTTTTATAACTAGCTAGGTAGTGCTTACTAAATTATGATATACATTTAAGGAGATGAAATCAAATCTTGGAACTTCATCGATGTTAGCCCAACAATGCAAAGAGTAACAAGTTATCAATAAATGTGTGTTTCAAAACAGTGACTTGCATCTAAAGATTAAACCAAGACTACCATACTTATTGAAATCCTCATTTGAATATGAAGATCAGACTATCCCTACCATAACTTATTGCTAGCATCCAGTTGAACCTGATTACCAAACGAGAATAGAAAATGTAATGAATTTTATGATAATGGGATATAGCTAAACCCAAATTAAAAGCTTTAGAAATTTGGCATTGCAAGGCACATTGAACCTCCCATCATTTGTTGTGAGGACTTCCATATTGTTGAGACCACCAATGTTGACCATTGGATTGGGTTCCACTGAGACATGTCTTGAAAAATATCTGGTAAAAAAAACATAAACCGTATGTATATATATATATATATATATATATATGTAGAGAGAGAGAGAGAGAGAGAGAGAGAGAGGATAACCACATAAAGCTACAGGAGATTTTCCTAAAACTATGAGAGTTAACTGATAAAGGATACCATTATTCTAATCAGGCACATCATATGCATCTATGGAATTTTTCTAAAATAAGAATATTCCTCAAGAGAATGCAGCTTGTGGTGCTCAACCTTAGTTGTAGAAAGTGCAAAGTAGAGTCTACTAGCCCTTTCACCCTTTACTTAGTAATTTGACCAACTTAATAGATTTAAGGAAAAAGATGAGTGTTTAATGATGCAAGTAATGGTTCTTTTGCTCCATATTTATATCATTACATTAGATTACTTCAGCGATGTATGTCTAAGATGTTACAGAGATGGTAGAAAATGTGACAACTTCATTTGGTTATTGTCACCTATTCCTATTTTTCTTGAGTTGTTGTGTATCAAAATGGATGAGGATATCTTCTTATTCTAATGGAAATGTATATTTGACCAGAGGTTCAAAGAAGAATAGCAATTAGACATAATTTTAATTAAAGATAACAGTCATATGAAATGATACAAAAACATCTATCAAGTTTTGGAGAAACAAGCTTCTATGCTTAGGCATGAACATAAGCCAAAATCTGTGAGACCAAGCATTAGAGAAATTAAAAGGAAAATACCAAATCTATTTCTAGACTATATAATAACTTTTTCCCAATCCCAACATCCTACCAATTATCTCATTTCTTGATCAAGTATTGCCTCCAATCGCATACTAAGATCTCGTTTAAAATAATTATAAAAGAATGATAGTAGGAAAGGTGCTTTTTTTTTCTACCATACTCAATCTCTATTATGCAAGTATCAAAAATAGTATGAGGTTTATATTGGACTCCTTCATTTTGAAATAGGCTATTTCTCTTTTTCTAAGTTTAATACTAGCGAGTTTTAATCTTTGGAGTATTTAGTCACTCTTTGTGTTAGGTGTCAAACTTGTAGCAAGTCCCATGGCAAGATTTCCCATGCTAAGATATTTATATGTTATACTTTGTGGTTGCTCTTGCATCAAGGTATTGAATTGGTGAAAAAGTTCATGTCATTGTCTTTTTCATTTTAATTGGGGTATCATTCCAAGTAGTAAACTTTAGAGAGTCTATTATCTACTTTATGGTTATCAAACATGGTTGAGTTTAGTATCAAGGTTATATCGCATTAATTCCAAGCTTCACACATCATTTAAATCTCAAGAATCTTTGAATTCGATCCTTAAGTCGTAAGGAAATTTCTATAATTTTAATTAGGCATTAGCATAATAAATTTTCTTATTTATTTTTTTATTTGTCGTAGGAGGTAGTAAATGTATGCATATTTTATTTCTATACCATGAAAGTCTCGCTCTGATTATTTTATAAGGTGACTGTAGATCTATGTGTTGAACTCTTGTGTTCATTGTTCCATATAACTATTAAGGACAAGAACAGGATGCTGAGAAGTAATCCTATATCCAAAATGTATGCCCTAAGTCTTCTTGTATCACAATTAGTGTGGTCATCTACTCATAAGTTATGCCAGTTAGCAAACAACAACCTCTTGTTCACTGCTAAGATTAGCAGTGTTTTCTTAAGTGAGCACTACATTCACCATTAGGTTAATTGTAGGAACTCTTTAGTTAAAGCCTTGAAAATGATCTCAATATTTTATTCTTAATTTGTCTTTCTCCAAGTTGAATATCTTTTTTCATTTCGATTGGACTCATATTTGCATTTTTAGATTTGATACATTGTTTAGTGTTGTAGAATTTAAGAATTGAGACTAATTTCCTTGCATTCAACATTAGGAACATCTTATGGAATCAAGATGTAGAAATACCCCATAATCATGTATCATTTAAGTGGATATGTTGGAAAAAGTAAAGATATGTCAATTTTTGACCTTTTATTTTGACCATAAGCAATTTGTACTACACTACTAAAGAAACCAAGTCTTAAGAAAATTTGATGGAATAGAACCCTTGGGGCAAGAATAAAGAAAAAAATCATTAGACATGGTGGTATGATTTATTTGATGTTAATTATTTATGTACTGTACACAAACACTAACTTACGTAAACTCAAGGAATATGACTTGACTGTAGAAAAACCAAACTATTTTAGTAAAAAATTCTTGTCATGCAACAAACACAAATTTCTGGTGACATTTCATGCATTTAAAGCAGAAATAAAAAATGGGTAATTATATTTTTTTCCAGATAATACTCTCTCTACATTATGACAGGTCATATTCATATTTGATCCTTTTCTTGAGTAGTTGACTACAAGATTAAAAAAATTGCTACATCTCTTATATTTATATTTGATCTTAGTGTACCATCGTCTCCTATAATTTCAATGTGACAATTGATTATAAATGTGACTCTTTCTACATACAATTTTGAAATGTGCCAAGAGAACACAAATAATATATTCAACATTACTCAACATGTAATGTACTATTGATTCAATTGGAAAATATATAAAGACACAAATCTAAAATACTTTTTAATTATAAAAATAAATATTTCAAATATTAATTTACATTGTTTTAGAAAACTTACTTCTTTTGAAAAAAGTTACCAATTCAAATCTTATAGGTGGCAAGATACATACGTTTTGCTTGTAGCATAGTTGGATTCTTCCCACAAGAAATATGTAGTAGTTCTAAATTACTACAACTCATTTGTAGACCTATATATAAATTATCATAAACTATAAAAGAATCTTTCTTAGAAATACATAGTCGTTACATTTTACTATAATGCATTTGTAGACCTATATATAAATTACCATGAACTATAAAATAATATTTCTTTCCTTTTGTCTCTTCTTTTAAATAAGACCTCAAATATTTAATTGCTTCTCTTTGTCCTCTCTTTTTTCAAATAAAGACCTCAAAAAGTTTCTTCTTTAGGTTAAAGAACTATTGACTAATTAATACACTAAGAGAAACAAGTCTGCATATGATGTTTGAATCTACCTACAAAATACAAATATATTTAGCATGAATTAGCATGCAATATACTAATGATTTGGTTGGAAATACACAGAGAAGCAACCCAAAAAGTTCTTCATTTTAAAAATAAATATCTCAATTCATCAACTCACATTTATTTGGAGAAATTGCATGTTTAAGCTATGAATATCTTGTTTGTACATATTAAGTGAATCCCACAAGAAATGTAGGGAAGTCCCATATTACTATAAGTCATCTATAAACTCATACAGATTATCAAACATCTTGAATTATAAAAGAATCTTTCTTCCCTTCTTTCTCTTTTCTTTCAAATAAGACCTTAAACAAGGCTTCTTCTTTAGGTCACAAGAACTCCTAAATAATAAACATATTGACAGAAGTAGGTTAACATAAATTTTTGAGCCACAAATTAAAAGGTCACTAGTTCATATTTATCTTGCTTGCACAGTCCATCTGTGGGGATGATGTATCTAGCATCCCTATTGTCTATAGACAAAATAAAGAAGGGACAAATGTGTAATTGTCATTTTTTTTCCATAGTAGCAGTTGGCCCATTAACATTTATTAACAAAAATTGAAGGTCAAAACTGGTGACAAATAGAGCTTGCCAATTGGGTTTAGACTTAAGTAGTTGAATATTGATCAATCTTCGATTCCATAAAACTGTGAGTCTTGTCGATGCATCATCAGCACTAGTTTGAAATGAATGCCATTTTTTTCATTTAAATAATGTGGACTCAAACATTGACTAGGACAATCTAGTTTCTTGTAACATTACAATGTCCAACTCAAAAGCATCTAATTATTGCTTAATCTAGGCCCTTTTGTCTGACATTCCATACGCAAAGCTTCATGGCTTCCGAGAACTATTTGCTCCATATAGGTTTGTGGGCCATGGTTGCAATTTGGCGATTTAGAGTGCTCTGCAACTGAAGGTGCAAGTGTAGTTCAACATGCAAAAGTTTATGCAACTGGAACAAAAAGTTCCTATTTCATTAAAAATACAAGTCTTAGATTAAATTAGGGTTTTTGGACTAAACTATACTTAAGATTGCATATGTAACTACATGTGTAGTTCAATTGCAATCAAGTTAAAAATCCCCAATTGCACTTGTATTTGCATTTTCAAAGTAAACTTAGGTATGGTTGGGGTTTCTGGATGCAATTGTGCATTTGACTATATGTAACAAAACATGTAATAGGTGTGAAAAATCTTAAAATGATTATGATAGGTATGGAGATTTTAGAGGTAGTTGCACTTAAAATGAAATTAGGATTTTTGGCTATGATTGCTCATTAAATTACACAAATCTTCACATGTAATGGTATATGAAAAGGGTATAAAAATTCCTTAAATACAAAGTGTAATAAAGTATGCAAACAAAATTTTAAATTATGGTTGCACTCTATATTATACATAAAGGAAATGAGAAGTTGTGATGTTGGAACAAAAGGTATATTTTTTAGAAGTGACATTACAAATTGCAAGTATATTTGCATTTCTTTTGCAAATGGGAGTACACTTAGGCATGTTGTTGGAATAAAACCCTACTAATCATGGAATCAGTTTACATTCATGTGTAAATTAAAAATCCTAGCATACTGACATTCATATATAGATTATGAAAGTCTTCACTTGTTTTGTCTGTAAAAATATTTGTAGTCAATATATGAAATCATGATTGCCTTATATATATCAAATTATTGACTAGTATAAATATCATGAAGCAGTGTGAGGATAAAATTCTAGATATTACATTGGTTTGAACCCTCTATTAAAAGAAGTTATGGCTTCTATTCCTAATTGAAGATATATATATATATATATATATATATATATATATATAAAAGAAGACTTGTACTCTTGTATTACATAGTCAAACAATCTTATGAAATATAAAAGCCTCCATGGAAGAAGTTATGGCCTCTATTACTAATTGAAGAAATCGACTAGTACTCCTTCTATATTAAATAATAAGAAGATATTATGAATGATATAAAATCCTTAATCTGTTACCATATACACAACTATCTTCTATGAGAGGCTTCTTTATTTAGTCGCTTCATCATAGAATATTAGATAACTGATTGCGGTATTTTCATGGTTGAAGGTGACAATTTTTTAGATATTTTTTTCAATAAGATCTAAAATTGATTCAAAGTTTTTATGTCTAGAATCTTCCTCCTTACATAATTAAAATAGTTGAAATAGTCTAACTTGAGACGTAAATGACTAATGTGCAATTTGTGCAAAGAAGGTGAGCCCACCATTCAATGAGTGTGAATTTTATAATAGTATGATAGAGAATAAAAAAAATTATAATTAATGAATTATATTGAACCATCTATAGCCAAGAATGGTGGGAAGAATTAATCAAATTTTATTATGAAAAAAATTAGAAGCTATGATGTTGGAACAAAAGGTATTTTTTTAGAAGTGACATTACAAATTGCAAGTATATTTGCATTTATTTTGCAAATGGGAGTACACTTAGGCATGTTATTGGAATAAAACCCTACCAATCATGGAATCTATTTACATTCCCGTGTAAATGAGAAATCCTAGCATACTGGTATTCATATATAGATTGTGACAATCTTCACTTGTTTTGTCTATAAAAACATTTGTAGTCAATATATGAAATCTTGATTGCCTAATGTATATCAAATTATTGACTAGAATAAATGTCACGAAGCAATGTGATGATACAACACTAGATATTACATTGGAACGACTTGATGATCAGTTATGAAATGGACATAATGAGTCTTAAATACATTCATCCAATCGGTTCAAACCAATTTTTGATGGTTATGAACGTTGGGAGGCCAACATTTTTGACAACTTTTCCAAAATTACATTTTTGAATATCTGCATTTTCTTGTCAAATATGAAAACTTTTTGCGTTTTTAATCCTAATGGAATGGTAGGAAATGCATGTCTAAGGTGAAACAAACATGTTTTCCATTATTGAACACCAAAACATTCAAAAATAAAAATTAGGTGTTTTAGTGATGAAGTTTAGAAATAGGTGAAATAAAAAAAATTAAGAATTTGCATCTTCAAGAAGAATTAAGAATGAAGTGACAAAAAGGAGGATATTAACAAAGAACATTGTAAGCAAACAACTTTTCATTGATTATTAATATGGGTGAATTTGAACAAGGTGGCCAAATTTTTCTTTCAAAACCATATGTGAAAATATAAATATTAAGTACAATATGTCCAATATTTTTGTACATATACACATTAATTAGACCAATTTTTTCTTTCAAAACCATATGTGCAAACATAAACATTAAGTAAAACATGTCCAATATTTTTGCAGATATACACATTGATTACACCAAATTTTTCTTTCAAAATCATATGTGCAGATATAAACATTAAGTACAACATGTCCAATAATTTTGTAGATATATTTTCCTATGAAGAAAGACCATGCCTGGCAATATGAACCCAAAATAAAATAATGAGACAATTGCTAGATTGTGGTCTCAGTTCTGAAGAAAAGTTGATAAATGTAATTGTCCTTGCAAAAAGTGCAAGGGCTTAAAGAATCAAAGAATTATAATCACAATAGCCCAGAGTCATTGTAGGCAACATGGTCATGTTGAAGGGGGCCACGATTTTTGTTGATTGGTGAATGTGGATGTCCAACTGGCAAACATGGAGATGTGAATATCCAAGCTAAGGATAATGCTCCCATGGAAGAAGATGATAATGTACCAAAGGACATGATTGAAGAAGATGGTATTGGTGCAACTGATGAAGATGATCAAGATGATGGTACTAGTGCATCTGATAATGATGATGAAGATGGTCTTGATATACCTATACTTGAGAAGGCATACGAGCCCCTATACCAAGGCTCCCAAACAACTCTTCTCTCTGCTATAGTGTTGTGGGTGAACTTGAAGGTTATGAACCGTTTATCCAATGTAGCAATGTCATGTATGCTAAGGTATGTCATTTTTGTCATCTTCAATGTTAGCATACCATTACTATTCATATTTGTTTTTGTAGGTTAATAGGTAAGTTTTTGTTACCACCATCAAACATTCTGTCTTGTTCATACCGAGAATTATCTACCATTATGAACCAAATTGGAATGAAGTATCAGACAATACATGCATGTCCCAATGATAACATTCTATATCATAAACAACATGAATTTGCAATAGAATGCCCTAATTGTCATATTAGTAGATATTAGTCAGATCAAATATCAAAAAAATGTGTCTCATAAGGTTCTTCAGTACATTCTCATTATTCCACGTCGTGAACGATTATTCAGGTGCACTAGCTTGGCACAATTTATGGATTATCATGCATGCAATAGAAGTCAAGATGACATTATGTGAATGCTTGCAGATGGTTTTGCCTTTAAAAATATAGAAAAAATATGGCCACACTTTAAAGAAGAACCTCGTAATCTCAAGCTTTAATATGCAGCAAATGGTGTCAATCTATTTAGAGATATGAGATTTGTTTACTTAGTGTGGCCTATTTTTGTTACTACAATAACATTTCTCCTTGGATGTTTATAAAGAGGGAGCACATAATGTTGTCGATGATTATACTAAGTATTTTTTCATTTAATAGTTATCTAAATTACTTTATAAACATTGCATCAAAATGGTCAAATAATTATGTAATATTTTTGTTCATTCAATTACTAGGTAAGTACCAAGTTAAAGATGTGTATATTGAGCCCCTTATTGATGAGTTATTAAAGTTATGGAATGGGATCACTATTATGATATCTCTAGACCAATAGGACAAAGATAATTTCAATTTCATGCAATGCTTGTATAAACAATACATGATACCCCTTGGCTAACTCATTTTTGTTGTATGTTATATTGTTAAGGTCACATCTTTTTGGTCTATTATAGTGCTTACACATTATTGTTGTATGTTTAAGTTGTGCATGATAATTGTACATGATCTTTTAGGTCTTTAGACAAAGAGAAAATTGGCATGTCTAGTTTGTGGTTTGAAGATGAAATCTTGTCATTCAAGAACTTTAGGAAAGTAGGTGTTCGATAAGTTTAGGCACTTCTCCACAATAATCATAAGCATCGAATTACTAAAAAATATCTTTTTAATGGGAAAGAAGAGACAACATCAAGGCCACAGAGAATGACACCTCATCTATGGAAGTTGGAATACGGTCAACTAAGTTTCTGAGGTAATGTCCACTTTATGGTTTGAAGTTTGAAATTTATATTTTGATATTGTCTTTTATTTAGTAATGATATAATTGATGCTCATGAAGGTCGCCAAGGCATCAATGAGCAACTTCCTAAAGAAATAAAAAGTTATCCTACTCAATTTAGTAGGTTATCATACTATAAGGATCTCTTAATCATGCATTTGTTTGATGATATGCATATTGGAAAGAATGTAACAGAGACACTATGAAAAATATTGGATGGAAGGCATGATAGAGAAAAAATTGTCAAAATTTGTAATGGCATTCATGATCCAATTAAGCACTAAAAATTTTTATTGAATCAAATAGAAATGGAGACCACATAAATATGAGTGCCCTTCCTTGGTTATTAATGGAGCAACAAAGTGATGCATTAAAAGAAGTCATTAAAAAAAAAAAAAAATCTCACAAGATTTGCTGCAAATATAAGTATTGTATCAAAGAAAGGTAATTTTGGGCCTAGGTTGAAAATACATGATTGACATACCTTCATCAAGGTAAGTCTTGTTCTCTATTTACAATATATTTGTAAAATTTCATGTACTACCTATTGTATTATTTTCTAATATATTGAAAAGATCATCTTTTAATGATTGCAGTATGTCCTGTCTCTATCCCTCCCACACCAATTTGACAAATATATTAAAAAATTTATATATGATCTTAGAAAATATATGAGGTTAGATTTTTTGTGCATATATTAAATTTATGACTTGTTTTACAGATCTCATTTATGTGTTCTTGCATGTTGAATCTCTTTTAGGTGGTTATCATCTAAAGAAATTGATTAAAAATATATATAAAATATTGGAAGAGAAAAATTTCATAGCTTATGTGTAAAATGCAAAAGTGTCTACCTTTAACTTTTTTCAATGTTCAAGAACACTACCTCATACATCAATTTGAGGAGATTGAATTGTGTGGGTCTGTACAAACTAAGTCAATGTGGATGGCTGAGAGGCACTTGAAATTTATGAAGGAATTGGTTTGACAAAGAGCACATTCTGAAGGTTCTATGGTAGAGGGATATATGGTATACCAAACCATGGTGTACATTAGTGAATATCTTCCCAAGTTTGCATCAAAGTTTCATGTAGATCGCATTTTGGATCCCAACTCCATTAATAGATTCAAAAGGGAGTACTTTATGGGGAAAGGTAGATTGAGAAAATTGAGAGGTAATTATAAGATTTTATTATAGTTAATTAATTCTTATCCATCATCAATATAAGTTGTTTTTAATTGGTCTAGTTGTTTTCTTTATAGTTGGTCATGAGTAGGATGTACTACATTTGTATAGTGAAAACAATCTTGATTGGATGATGGTATGGATTCAACTATCTCAATAAAATGGTTATTCATTAACATGGAACATTTTTGCATCATTGGTTAAATAATCTCATTGTATTGGAGATCCCAATGTTATGCCAATGGCATTTGATCTAGCATATGGCTTAATAGATAGAAAGGTACGTAGAACATTAATAATCATGACCCATAAGTTTAATATCAACTCATTGATCGATGAAAATAATCTTGAAATATTTTAATAATTATAGATCAAACACCACAAAACTATGTACTACCATGGATGTAAATTTTGTATAAAAAAGTTAGACAAAACGAAAAAAAAAAACTTGGGATTTTGGGATAAGTGCAGTCTTCGAGGTCATCAATATTTCATCTAGAAATGGCATACATCCTTAACAATCTAAAAATTAATACTATGGAATATTGGATGATATACTTGAGTGCAACTTTTATTCATTCAAATTCATTATATTTGTCCTCAAATGGTACAGGTTATAGCTAAATTGAAATGATCTTGATAAGACTATTGTTAAACATGATAGTGGATTTATAATGATTAATACAAGGTCATTTGAGCTAGTTGGAGATGAGACTCGTGTTATTACAAGCCAATGTGAGCAAGTGTTTTACTCTGGCATTCCACATCTACCAAGTTGTTCATTTCTTGTTAGACATAATCCAAGAGGTAAGCCGGTAAAGTATAATGTGATGGAAGAAGAAGATACTAAAGAATTAGAAGATGAAGTAAATGATGATCACGAATGATTGTTACACAATGATGAAGAAAAAGATGATGATGATGATTCTGGTGATGCTAACAATGATGGTGATGATGATGACGATCATGATCATGTTAATGAAGATGGTGATGATCAAGGTGATGATGGTCATGATAATGATGGTCATGATCATGGTGATGAAGATGATGATGATAGTGATAAAGATGGTGGTGGTGATGATTATGATCAAAGTGACAAGTATGATGATGGTGATGATGGTGATGATGATGACGACATAGATGAAGATGATGATCAATGAAATGTATGTTGATGTATGATCAATGTCAAGTATGATGAGGTCATGATTTATTTATAGAAATTCATTTGACTTGTATGTTTTTATAATTAAGTTATTATGTGTTGAACTCTTTTGTCATGGAGTATATACAATGATATTGCATAGCTATCACACATAAAGTAGAGATAAGGAATTAAAAAATATACAGTGATTTTGATGAATGCATCATGTAATTTTTTTCTTCTACATAATTTGTAGCATATATATCATGTAGTTTTTGGCTAACTTAAGATAAATGATTTACATATGTAGGATATTTAATGCCTTTGACCAGGATCTTGCACATTCACATGGATCGATAGGTATAAGTCAATAGACCCTATAGATACAATTTTTTATTTGTATATCTTCTCTTTACTGGTAACATCAACTTTAGTCCTAGTATGTCTCTCATTTTATGGATTACAGGTATCACCAAATAGATATTTGTCTGATCTATCTTCCTTGAGTGAGGAAAATACAGGAATAGAAGACAAAAGTGAGACATCTAGTAAGTCTAAAATAGGGAGATCAACTAGAGGTCAACAAATTAGAAGAAAATTTAATAAATGAATGCATTTTTTTCTTGTTAAGGAGGGGTCATGTTCTTATGATAATGAGAGTGAAGGCAATAGGAAGGTTCCCTTAAGGTACACACATCTTCAAAAAGAATGGGTACCCAAGGAACTACCTCTGGTTAACACTAATGTTCCTATTAACAAAAGTATATATCGCATAACTCAATCTTCATTACATGGTTTGGGTTTATTTTCCATGGATGGAATAAAGATAAGTTACAATAAAGTTGTTGAATTAATGGAGTATGTAGGACCTTGTTGCAATTACAACAATTAGATGTAGATTGTGAAATATAAAAAAAGTATGTGTATGTATGCACTATCACCAAATTATATACAATGCAAAGAAAATGATCAAAGTAAAAGGATCAAAATGTATATTAATGGAAGGCAAAAAGCAAAAGGGAATATTGCAGAATTTATAAATAGTTCTCAACCTATGTCAACTAATAAGTGGTTGAGTTGTATATTTGAGGCACATGAGAGAAATTGTGTTTTTGTATGTGCAATAAAATTAATAAGTGTAGGGGAAGAGATTTTGATAGATTACAATTTCAATCATGTAGATACAAAACAAATTCTTATCATGGGACTAGTTAGTATAACATTTAAACCAATTGCCTCCAATTAATATTGACTCCAATATAAAATCTACTATTTTACTAATATTTTTTTTGGTAAGTTTATTACTTTCATTTCACTTCTGATTGCTAAGAGTTACTAATCTTTTTCACAGGGCGACATGGATACACCACAAGGCACAAGTAGGGATGTACCAGCTCACACAGCTTCTTTAGTGAAGGTAAACCTTAATTAGTATAATTGTACAAATTATATAGAAACAAATATCATATTATTATGTTCTTTTCTTTATGGGTTTGGAGTTATTTTGATGGAATTTTATTGATATTGATGTCACAACTTGATACTTATTG
Source organism: Cupressus sempervirens (assembly GCA_028749045.1). NCBI lineage: Eukaryota > Viridiplantae > Streptophyta > Pinopsida > Cupressales > Cupressaceae > Cupressus > Cupressus sempervirens. The sequence continues at coordinate 514,669,935 of CM053791.1, forward strand.
ATAGGGAAAAGAGAAAATGATAGTAGATCAAATGCAATCTGAGACTTAGGCATCATTTGTAGATGACATCTCATGTAGCACCGACCCTGTATTCATAGCCCATAATCTTATTAAAAAATATAGTGATAAAATTCTTGACCTTGTCCTTAACAGAAACATAATAGAGGAGACACAGGCACTGAAAGAAGAATTGATTCTTAGAGTCAATTATTTGAGATAAGCAGTAATTAATATTAAGCAATAGTAAAATTTCAATAGATTTTTATATTTTATAGTATCTTATGGATCATGATTCAAAATATTATGTGTTCTTATAGGAATTTGTGACACCTGTCAGACTGCGTGGTCAATATGGTGAGGGTTGTAATGCATAACCTTCATATAAATAACACTTTCTCTTTACAACATTATAACACCTAACTTTGATCTTTATCCATTATAAATGAAAACAAATGATATTGCAAATGTCTTTGCTAACAATGTGGCTTGCTCCTTTGTACATCATTGAAAATTATGGTTTGATTTATGCTCCAAAGTCCATAAAACAACTCCTATGAGAAGAAAGAATGTAGTAGTTTTACACCATATTCCTACATCAAATTTTTGCCCTACTGCAGTTATACAAAGATAACCCTAGTATGCATATGAAAATTAACTCTAGTGTACCAAAAAATGCAATGTGATAATTATATCTTTCCAGCCATAGAAACCAATCACAACTGTAATATTTAAACCTATTATTAACTCTGTATTATTTACTTTCAATTGACATTTGAACCTAGAGTTATAATTACTTGTAACATTTACAAGGAAGAAAAGGTAGAAGTTAGGGATGGTGAGCCACTAGCATGGGACTTATTGCATTCATAACATGATAATATGGTTGAACCTCTTCTAACCATCTTTATGAAAGATCAACTAGAAGAAAGGGATATTTTGAAAATCTATGAGCCAATCTCAAATTCTAATTAATTATATCGTTAGGGGGTTATAATATGAATATTCTTAGTATATTACTCATACAGATCCATACATAGTTAGGCACCCTAGTTTGCTTGTGAAAACTCAAACTGTGATGTATTCTCTAATGGCATTTCCTATTTTGATATAGTAGTTCTAAAAATTGAAGTTAGAATATTTTTAGAGAAAGTCGTGAAGCTAAAGAGAAGGTTTGGTGTGTTCTATTTAGGCTAGGGAAATAGTGGGTACCATTCTCAATTAGATCATATTGCTGGTGTGAGATGTGAGTTAAAGAATGTTCCTACAAAATCTTTATTATAATTGAATCTTCAGCATGATTTTCTCATATCAACTTATGATTCAATATATTAAGTCCAATCCTTGACTAGTGATTCATATAATGATAGATTCTAAGCTAACTCTAATCTAATTCATGCAATTAAATCTATATTAAATACTTTCAATTAACTTTGTATTAAATCTAATTTTTATCAACATTATAACACTTAACTTTGATTTTCGGATGCTTCTAGCTAGTATCCCATTTGATCTTTATCCATTGTAAATGTCTTTGCTAACAATGTAGTCTTTAGCTCATGATGAAGTGTGGACTCCTTCGATCATCACTTTGATATTGCTGACTACATTGTCAACAACAAGGAGCTTGCCTACATCTTCAACTATACCAAGTACAATTGGTAAAACCTTTTTTTGCTATATTTTGTAATGTGCTAATCATGCTTTTTTTTGTTGGGTGGATTTTATACTCATGGACCTATTTTGTGCACTAATAGATGCATGTGCAATTCATAGAACAACAAAGATCAATACTATTAAAGTTGAACCATTTCCTAGAGCAGCCTATGTGACTAGTACTAGTTCATCTGTGGGGACATTGTTGTTGAACAAGAAAACTATGTTTTTGTTAAAATTACCAAGGCTTTTAGGTGGTTTAAAATTGTTATTATTTATAGTGTAATTGTAGTTTACTTATACATAACTCATTTTGGACTGATGATCTCATGATGTTTTTGTAGGAAATGATATTTTCTATGATCATCTTTTTGAAATGACATTGAAGCTATTTGGACCCACCATACATAAAACATACATAGTTTCATATCATTGCTAAAAATAATATTTTCTTCCATTTATTATACTATATTAAAGTTATTGATCTAAAAAAATTATTTTATTTTTAAAGGTGGAATGAACAAGGTCCTAAATTAAAAAATCATCTCATTACATCTTTTGAGGACTTTTTTGGAAAAAACATTTTTGACAATGCCCTACTTCTCAAAAGAGCATCCAAACATATAAAAACTATGAGGGACCAATATAGAAGGGGTCTAGAGAATAAACCAAAGTACGAGTGTCCTCCTATGATTCCATTGATGGAGTGGAATGAAATAATAGAAGATGCAAAAGAGAGAAGGCTACGTGTTTAAGGAAATGAACCAGAAAAGGGAAAAAGAAGCTATGTCATGATAGTATTAAGTAGAATGTAGTTATGCACTAATTAGTGATCTTTGTAAATATATAATCTAACATGTTTCAAACTTTTCATAGACTGTAGGACACATCAAATGCTACAAAAGCAAGACTACAAAAGGTTGGCCAACACAAACTTAGCTCTGGTGGCTATATGAATCTTCACTCTTGACTTGTAAGTAGCAGCAATCGAATTTCATATATATATATATATATATATATAAATTATATAATGTTGCAAACAATTTTTTTTAATCAAATCATACATGCAAGACTAACAATATTAAGCAAAAAATATAGGGCACAAAATTCAATGTAGAGCCCATCGATGAAGATAAAAAAATTACCTTAAAGGAAGGCTACAAAGTCGTAGTTGCACGCTTGTGCCAAGAATCTGAAAGCCATACACAAGAATCTGGTACATCAAATGAGACAGAGATAAATTGGTCAAATAAAAAGTAAATCAAATTGAATAGTTGAGAAAAAAAAATTGGGTGTTAGTTTCCAACATAAATTGATTGCATAACAATGTGCATAACATTTTACTACAACCTTCAGATCCTATCATAGAACTTGTACGTGATGGTATTAATTTTCTATTGGAAATTAATTACACAATTATGAATACAATTTAACATCTTCAATTGCAATTTGACGTGTAGACTATTTTTTAATATTTTAGAGCATGTTGAACGTCATGGTGAATGAGTGGAGCATGCTCAAAGTGTTCAGCATATTAAGGTGGTGGCAAATCAAAATCTTATTGTACATGATGCAATATTTTCAAGTAAGAAAAATGCATGTTATGTTCTACTAGTTAATCAAATACTTGTAACAATAAAAAAAATAAAAAAGAGTATGTCAATTTAACCCATTTACTTGTTATTGCAATAGAGCCCCCTTTAGTGTAGTAGCCTCGTGCTCCTAAAAATAGGAGGATGCATCATTATTTTACCTTGCATGTGCCACAAGAGGAGGAAAATGAGGAAGATATTGATGCTCCTATCAACCTTTTCCTTAAGAAAGCTAAGAAAAATAAAAAGAAGAAATGATTTTTTTAAAATGCTCTTTGATAACCTTGTTTGATAAACTTTGTCAAATAATGAAAGAATTTTTTTTTAAGTAATTATCTATAAATTTTTCGTATTAATATTGATTTTTATGTCATGTTAATGAATATTGTTATGTGTTAATGAAGTCTTGATTAGTATTGTGTATTAATGAATTGTATGTCATATTAATGAATGTTATGTGATTGTATTGATTGAATGTTATAGTTCATAAATGGATGAATGAATGAATGAAGTATGTAATTAGATGATAATGGGTAATTTAGATTGATGTTAGGGCAAGGGGGTGAGGCTATATTTTCTTCCACCTTCACGTGTCTAGCCTTGTTAACTAGAGAATATTAAAGTATTCTTGAAACCAAGTAAAGCTCAAACTAACATATCTTCATTAATTAATCAATTTCATCCATTGTAGGTCTAGAATGATGGGATGATACTCTATGGTATAGGTATGAATCTCTAGAGTAATAATAGATACTTGATCTTTCAGCTTCAATAGCTTAACTACTTACCTCATTTTGGGTCTTGCAGCTAAATCTGGATGGGAGTACCACAACCCTATCCCTACCAATTGTTCCATTTCAACCTTCTCAAACTCCCCATTTAACTTTATATTTGCAACATCCAAAACTTTTCCTTAACCATAGAGATCCCATACCCACTCCACAAGCCTCACACAATGCTCTTGCAAGCTCACATTTACTACTCTCTTTCCTGTAACAATTTCCAAGGCCACAACCCCAAAACTATAAGCATCTAAAAATTCAGGGCTTATTCTTCATGTCATCACACACTTAGGAGCCAGGTGACTGAGGGTTCTAGTTGCAATTGTAATCTGAGACAAATTATTGTGCTCCAACATCTAGCCTAAATCGAATTCCCCAACCTTTGCATTGAAATTGCAGTCAAGCATAACATTATTGGATTTTCTAGCCTCTTTAATTTAGAAAATTTTCAACAAATCTTTGAAAATGATGAGGTCTTTTTTATTTGAGCTATTCTTAATCAATAGCTTCTATTTAGTTTCTTGCTAATGATAACTAACTTGAAGCAGTATATCTATTTGAATGTGGTTATCATAAATGTTAAAGCATGTAGCTTCATTTTTTGAGTACCACATGCCTAAAGTTGGATGTAGCATCTTCAAGGGACTCCAGTTCAGTTTATAGAAAGCCAAACTATTCTACACCTATATCTCTTCCATTTGAGAAGGTTGAATAGCCAATATATCCTTAGAGGTGATACCTTTTTTCTAGTCTACTAGCTTAATCAGAGTGTTGGGTAATATTTTCTTCTTTAGTCTTTTGGGAAGTTATCCTAAGCAAGTGAGAAATGTAAAGCCTACTTGTTATTATGAATAGGCTTTAGGATATAAATGATATCTTAGTTGTGAGGTGTATCTAACATATTATTTGTAAAACATTTTAACACACATAAGTTCTATTTGGACCAAGTTTGGAACAATGACAAATAATCATGAAAAGTGCTAAGCCCAACAAAGTCTAAGTAGCTAAGGAGGAAGATTATTATCATTGGCATTATTCCAAACACTTATGGGGATAGAATTACTCATCCCCAATATAAATACAACTTTGTAAAATTAATGAATTGTCATTCGATAATGCCCTTGTGCTCATCACAGACAGATATAACTTGTCAACTTGACAAGGAACCTTTTAAATATTTTTCTAAACCATAAGAAGATGCTTTAAATGGTGCCAATAGTGTGTTCATGTACTTTCCTAAAAGCATAGGTTTGCAATAGAGGCTCATGTCTTGGCATTGTAGTTAGTGTGACATTGAGCTTCAGCCAAACTTATAGTTTATTGGTACTCTTGATTATTATTATGAAATTTGTTTGAGAATTAGGACTTTTAAATATCATAATGTGCAATAAGGTCCTATTTTGGCAAATTCTATTAAGCTTGCTACTAGATCTATAATAACTTTGGCATTGTTAACTTGTTTGGCAGTACTATCAAGCTTCTCACTTTAGCTAAAATCTTGTTGGCATTATTGATAGTTACCATGGGATTTACTTCAACAATGAAATATTTGATAAATGTAGCTATATTCAAGGTTAGACTTGTAATGAGGGCATTTACTTTGGTATTTTTTGTATTCCCAAATTCATGGTCTCGGGAAAATATTTTGTAATTAACTTAATTTCTAAGGTGTATATATGTTGATAATAAGTATTACTTAGTGTCTTTCATGATTAATCATAGCTAAAAGGTTGCAAGTGCATTCATTTTACTAGTTATTATTCGTACAATGTACAAACCCCATATTTTGATGGTTCTAATTTTGCCTTCTTTTGATTGTTTTGGGTTTAATTTCCATTTCATCATGCAGATTTTGAAAATGGTTAATGTTGTGCTGCCAAGGTTGAAGGAGATGTTGACTCACTAATATTTGTATTGGAAGATGAGGTGAATATTTTTCCTTTTTTATTTTATTTTTCTTATTTTAGAAGAATTTTCGTAGTTGTTGCATATTAGTCTTCTAATTCTATCATGGAAAAGCAGGGCTCAAATGAGAACGTTGATGAAAAAGTTCCCCAGCCTAAGGTAAGAGGTGTTGGTAGGGGTATACATCTTTTAGCTAGTTTGTTTGGAATTTTGGACAAATACTGTCATCATAGAATATATATTCCTTAACATTTTCACACTATAAACTTTGGCTAATTACTTCATTTCTTAGATATTTTCATTATTTAGCTTGTGCTACCACACATAATGCTAGAAGATCAAACATTCTTATGCCATTATTTTCTTCATTTTCCCATCTTCACTTTCATGCTAGAGATATTCAATGTTTATGACTTTATTCATTCATTATTTTTCATTCCTTGTCCATTGATCAATCTGCAAAATTTGTTAGTAGACAAATAATGCCAATATATTATGTCCTTGCAAATTACTAGGAGGATAACTTGATTAATGTTCAAATTTGACATGAAGTACATGGTGAGTACACCCCATAGATAAGGTTGATTTTGTTACCTATTTAGAAACAAAGTCAATTATAGCAACTCCTGAGAGTGTGATGGCCTTTTTTTGGTCCAGAATTGAACTAGTAGCTTAGATGGATTGTTGAAGTAGCCAGACATTGAATAGCATGTGTTATTATTGATGAGTTGAAATTAGACTTGAGATTTGACTTCCACAGTGTACATTTAATCTTGAGTTCAATCAATTGGATAATAGACTATGCAAAATACTAGGGGGTGCTCATTAATTTCTCCTCTAGTATAAATATAGCAATAAGTCATCTTCCAATGGAATCTAAAATTTGCAGTAAAGGTGTTAAGAAAAGTAGGATTTACTAAAAATGAAATTCCAATAAACTAACCAGCAATGCCATCTGTGTATAACTGTAGTCATCCCACATTTAATCTGAGAAGGATACCCAACATTTGAAACTATTTAAGTGTTATTTGGAATGTAAACTAGACATACCAAAATTCCTTTACAAATCAGATGACTCAAATAAACTGCTCAATCATGTCAAACAAATTAAACACCCAAAAAATAACTTTTGGTTTGATAAATTTATTGGTAACCATATATAATTTTATAGAGATGTAAATTTGTAAACAACTTATATTATTGCTTTGAGTGGCAAAACCAAAAATTTGGGTATAACTTCCCTTACTTCATCAGGAAAAAGCATAATAGAAAGTTAGTAACAAACCCGAATGCCAACAATACTACCTGAATGCCAACAATACTACAAAACGGTATATAATCTTGTGAGCAACATTAAAATTTGTTACAATCATCTCCTTGCATTTTTTTCTCCTAGATAATATAAATTACATATCCAAATAGAGAAAAGAAGGTAATTGGTGTGTTTAGTAATGGTATTTTAAATAAATATATGTAAGAAAGTCTGATACTCACCATTTTTGTGGTCACACTTGTTTCCCCATCTCTGCTCATGATGCTTTCCCAGACTCATCATATCTATTTGGGAGGTGGGGCCCCTTTTCCTTGTAATTGATGTATTTGTTTATGTGTGGACTAGACATTTTAAAATATTGAACAATTAAAAACAATGGTCTTCAACCTCTTCTGGCCTCTTTTAACTAATATGGACCACAAATTTAGTGTTCAAATCCTTCACTTCACATGAAAAAAATGCCTTTAGAGTAACTAAACTTGTTTTCGACACATCCACAACCATCCTCCAGATGTCATTCATGTTATGTATTGTTTAATGCATTATGTCCCCTACATAACACATTCAATACAAGAAATACAATGGCATTGTTGGTGATTGGCGTGCTAGAAGCTTATAATAGAACATTAGGAAGCTCTTTTATGTATGTTCTAGACTATTAGTAATGAATTTATTTAGTTACTTATACTCAACTATTGAATGACTGCATTCACAAGAAATCTGTAAGACATGACAGACTCCTTCATGGCTCTATAATTAAGTACTATTATAACTGCAGGACATTTCTGTTGGAAATATGAGGTAGGCAAGGTTACTGAGAGGGGGGTGTGAATCATGAACCAATAAAACTTAAATAATCTTATTTCACCAATTAATCCTTCATATAATATTCTAAACTAATTGCATGCATGAAAGAATGAAAGAAAATAAACATTCATAGAAATTTGACACAAGATATAGTGACCTAAAAACCTTCCAAATAGAAAGTAAAAGTGGGTTGGGGATAATACCCATAAGCTTTAGTACTACAATATAAAGTTAGCGTATTAACACTTACAATTGATCACTTCTGATGATCTCCTTGTTAGGAGCAATAAGGATTGTGAGGTCCACCTTGTCAAAAGGTTTACAAAACATATAATGAAGTATGCACTTAGCAAAGAGACTTATCAAAGATTTTTAAGTCTACCCTATTAAAGGATTTGAATGATGCACATGTTAGGATGAACCAGTGGTTGATTTTTGATCTGTAACTCTGATTTGCTAGTTGAGATTCCTTAAATTGTAATTATCACCTTGTTGTGATAGATAATACTTTGATATCCCTTATACTACTTGTAGCCTTCTTTAATTCACACTTATGCTCATCATATGCTTACACGGCTACGTTTTGCAATTGGCTACATTACAAGTTTCAGGAAAATACATGAAGTCAGCCCAACTGTTGTAACTCGAGTTCTGAAGACAAATTCAATGATGTTTTGATACTTAGCAACCACCGTCAACACTCAATATAGTCTAGCACTTGGTTGATGAAGAGGCTCAGTTCATATTGATCACTTCCAAGTAGCTTGAACCTAGTCAGCATTGTGTGACTCGATGAATATTGTGAAACTTGGCATATATTGAATCACTCGGTTGACACTCCATGACTCAGTCAACACTAGATTCATATCGTTAACACTTTTGGCTCAACAGACACTGGAGATCATGGTTAACACTATGGAACTCAGTTAATTCTATGGAACTTGTTTAACACTAGATTTTTCATCACTTTTACTAAATAACTCGGTAAATACTGCTACACTCAGCATAAACTATACACAAGTTCTGAAGCTTGGTAGCAACTAAGAAACTCAATAGTAATTGTATATTGACCAAGTGTGAGTCACTAATAAACAAATTGACCATAATGTTAATAATTTCTAGCCAACCCCATTTTGGAAATGGACAACATGTGTGGTAGCATCCTAGATGTGTGACAATCATTTGACAAAATGCCTCAATGAGACCAATTCACCTTGAATAGGATTATTATAGGATATAATGGATATAATAGACTATAGGATGCACACTAGTTGTTTGATAAAATACCTCAAAAAATTGAAGTTTCAAAGGAGTTCTCTAATTTTAGGGTATTGGGAAGTTTTCTCCATGTAAAGATTCATCTATTGCAATCAATGCAAATCTACTAAAGAAGGAAAGAGATTTACAATTAGAAACCACTAAAATTCTTCTACCATTCAATGTTTAAAGTCATGCAACTTCCAATGATAAATTTTTTTGAATGTTTACCTCATCTTTGTCTATATAAATATCATTGTATTGGTCAAAATGTTGATAAGTATAGAACACAAAACCTAAGGATTTTCTAATATAGATCATTTAAGTTGATATTATTATGTAATTTCAAATAAATTTATGCAGTACTCTTTGTGCTATGTTTTTCCCTATTTTTTAAATCTTACATTCATAGGCATCAATTTGGAGTTAAAGCAATTTTCATAATTTTTACTACGACACACACACTTTCATTGATTCTATGAATATCCTTTTTCACTATGATATTAAACTCATATGGTTGTAAAGTTGGAAAATGTTATGGGCTTTATATAGGATGCACAATATCATTTTATATCAAAATTTTGATGCATTAGAGGAAAATTTATCTTGATGCCTTACTAATTTTAGGGAATTTTTTAGCCTTGTAGAGAAACTAGGAATGTAATTTGACACACCATTAATAAAATTCACTTGTCTAATAGCAATTTGTCTCCATAGAATTTACGAGATCATCTTCTTCTATTGTGACAATTGTTTAAGGGAAGTGATATAACATATTGGTCTTTTTATTTCTCAAAGACCATGGAGGAGCCATCTAAGGCCAATGTTATAACACCAGATTTTTTTACTATGGCTTAAAATTATTTTGCATACACATCTTGAAAATAGTTAATACACTTGAAGCCAATTAGCTATGTGTCATGGCCGCTACGATGAAATTTCTTAGAGCAATCTATATTCTTGTAGCTTGCTTTGTATCTTGGGAATTATGACATATTTAAACTAATTCAATGTCTGGTATGTTCAGTACAAACTATTATGGTCTTCTTTATTGTAGAATCATTAATTTTTCCAATTATATCTTTCAGGAAGTATGGTTGTTCGCTCTATGTTTCAACTCTTATATCCTTGTGAGACTATTATATGGAAAAAAAATGGAGTGATGGTGAAGCTTCAGTGGCATTGGGTTACTACTGTCTTTATGTTATGGTCTTGGCTATAAATGGTAAAGATATTTAATATTTTTTTTTTTTAGCTTTGATTTTGTTTGCAGTAAAAGATAGTTGAAAAAGGGCATTTCTTGTAATGTAAAGTTACACCAAAATGCACTTTCCATTGACTCTATTATTCATTATTTTTTCATTCTCAAGTGAAATGTTATATTTCTTGAACAAAGTTTAGGTGATCTTGAAAATAAAACTCCTTCAATATTTTCTAAAAACCAACCTTGGATTCTACTTAAAAGTCTACCATATATTTTCTCACAAGTTTGCTTTATATTTGTTCACAAATCTGCTATAAATATCTTCAAATCTGTAGATAAATCTTGTTCAGATCTCTGCTATAAGTTTCTTTTAGATATTTTTTAAATCCTTCACAAACTCTGCCTTAAATCTTAACAAAGTCTAATCTTGGGTTTGCTATTAAAATCTTATTTTAATTACTTTAGATCTACTCATGTACAAAAGAATAATTGAGAATTTCTTGCGTACAAAACATTCCAAATTCCCTCTTCTAATATCACCTTAAAGAGGACAACTAATTAAAAGGACAAATGACTTTGCACAAGGTGGCATCATTTATTAATATGCACCTTTTCATACCAAAATTGGACACTCCATTAGGGAGCTTGGGAATAGAAAGGTGTTTTTTTGTTGTTATTTTAGAAACCTCTTAACATGGACACCACAAAAGGGGTCTACTCATTACATACAGAGATTAATTACAATTCTAATCAACTCCAAAGAGGTCAATCGGTATCTAATCGTTGATCTTATTTTTAAATTACTCTCACCTAGGCTAGGCAATAAACACTTTGACACTAATGAAAATTTATCCTACGTACGTATTAGTGCAACTATGATGTGTATTAGTTATGGAGGCTTCATAATTTGTCTTGAAATAATGCAAAAAAATTCAAAATTTAATTATCTATATATATTTATATCTTTGAAGCTTCATTAATGTGTTATTCTTGCAAAAAAATTTAGCATTTAGCATGTATTTTGTCACCATTATCCTCATTCTTGCAATTTTTTTCTTACTTCCAATAGTTGAACATCCTTATGCTTTCATTTTCCATGATAGAGGTCGTAAGGAGTATTGACAACAGGGTACCTAGGATGTCCATCATTCCCTAGCCTAAAGGTGATACACTTCATCCTCATTTGGTCTTTGGGGATGTCCAAGGGCACCTAGGATGTCCATCCTTCCTAAGCCCAAAGGCAATCCCCTTTATCCACATTTGCCCCGTGGGACTCCTTGGTCATATACCATGAGGTGGCATGCTTAGAAGGTGACCCCACCACCATTTCCCTGCCCATAATTTCTCATACATATCTCCTATACTAAAACATTCCTTAACCATAAATATATCAATGATATTATGATATATAATCATGAAATGCATATTAAATCAAAGTTGTGCAAATGCAAACAGAATTATCTATTATTTATGTAAATCCAATTAACATTGTAAGTCTATAATACATATAGTTAGTACTATAAGTATGACTACCTTTCTTATGACTTTATTATTTTCTCACATTCTAACTTTCTTGTGACTTTATTCTCTTGTCCCATTTGATGTGTGAATGATTTATACAATCTGATTGAACTGATGGAAGAGTTGATTGTATTCTATTTACTTGATTCCCAATTGAATTGACATCATACTTTCATCATCATTGTTAAGAACTTAAGAATCAGGTAAATGAGTTGCTTGCTCATGTTTAATGTTACATTGATCAGTTGTTTCTATTAGAACCCAACATTTTTTCCTATAACTGTATTTGAAGGTATTTTTCTGACCTGGCACCCTTGTACTTGGGGCTACTAGAGGCCTAACAAAATAGAGGGTGATGGAAGAAGTTTTAATGACTATAGAGGACATAGAAAACTTGAAGCTTGAAGAGGATATTATGAATACTTGTTATGAGACATATTCTATAACAACTACTGCCCAGCTTGACACCAGAAATTGCAAATTTTCATACACAGGTGAGCTACTTTAGAGGAATTAATAACCTACATCAAACACATTTTGTTATTTTTTTCACTGCTCATGTTTTATGTAGTTTGTTTTGAGGGTATAATTATGAATTTGAAACTTTTAAAAAAGGAATTTTATGAAGATGGATTATATGGAGGGAATAAAAGTTCTGAGCTCCTGGATGACATAATAATTAGATATGCAAATCACCATAAACTTCTACAACCTAAGACCGTGGAGTCATTTTTTGTGTTGCATTGTATAACTCAAGATCCCAAGTAAGATGTTTATCAATATTAATTGTATCCTATTGCATGTTTCAACATCTAATTTTTGCAGGTTTTTTGAATCATTATTTTTCAATTCATTAGCTAATTTGATCTTTCTTTTCTTCTTGATTATTTAATAATGGAAAGAATTTTTTGATTTGACCTTTCATAGGTTATAGATGTGATGTGGTATATTTTAATCTTAGGCCCTTTTTGTGTGAGGACAACTAAAAGTGTAATAGGGGAAGTTACGAGTCCTACAATTGGTACTATTTTAGCTGCTTTATCCTATTCATTACTTCCATCAAAATTTAATGTGTGGACAATGTTTTCACTTAATTATGATATATATATTATATATAATGAATGATTATGGTATGTGATTGTCCATGGTTATTATACTATCATATTGTTATTAATGCTATAATGTGAATGGATGTTTGTTTGTTAAGAGGGCCCTTACAACCTGTATGGAAGAAGTTAGAGGACATAGACCAAATGAAATTGCTAGAAAAACTTTGTCAACTATGTCTTGGAAGGAATTAACACCCAGAGGATTTGGAGGAGTTTGCAAGATGATAATATCATGTTTCATTAACTCGTATAGTGATTCTTACTTGTTTTTTTATTCTTTTATGTTGATTAAGAGTTCAAACATGACTGAGACACATGTTAGTTAGTTGAGGTCTTTTAGTTTCATAAAGGAATAAGCCACCCTCAATGTTAGGGAGGTGTGACATGTCTCCCTATCAAAATTTAATATATAACTAAGCCCACTTTCTTGGACTATGTATAAAGTTCAATTTTGCCAATAGTTGGTGGATCAGCCAATGCACATGTGATATACTTAAATTTTTCCTTGATTTATGATTCATTGAGTTTTTACTACAACTTTCTACTATGTACTATTTCAGAGGAATAAAGTGAATGGCTTTATGATATGTTAAGGTTACTCGCGAGTCTAAGGTTACATCTCCTCTAGCAATGACTACTTGAGGCAATGCAATTCTCTTGTAGTTAGATTCATTTAGTTAAGTAATAATTTATTTATTTATTTCTGTGGAATAACTATTATGTTGAAAATGAATCAATTGGCAATTATGCTACACTCGAAACAAATTTTCCTAGAAGCCATTTGTAATTAGACAAATGCATGGGCTCACTTAATCTTGGTGCCTTAATCATTAATCATTTAGTGGAGGCCTTGTGTTGCTAGGAGCATCAATCAGTTTAGGACTAAGATATCAAGCGTGGTGGGTACCCTTTTTTTTGTGTGTGGATTAAATCATTTTTTGTATCGGAGTTGTTAGTTTCTTAGAGTAGTGAGTAATATTGTTTAATGAAATTATATTTGTGCTCTTTGCACTATGAAAGCCTTATTGGGTTTTATTCAGTGTGAGCTCATTGGAAAATTGTCTAGAACAAAATGGTGACTCATCGTCTAAAACATATGATGTAAAAAATGAATCAATTACCACTTTTTCTAACACTTAAAACAACTTTTCCTAGAAGCTATCTATAATTATACGAATGCATTGGCCCAACTTGATCCTGGTGCTTTAATCATTTAGTAGAGGCCTTGTGTTGTAAGAGCTTTAATCATTTTATGAATATGATATCAAACGTGGTGGATGCCCTCAGTTTTGTGTGTGGATTCAATCATGTTTGTTTTGTTTTACCTTTGACATATATGGAAGTGAGGGAGCTAAGCATCAATAGGATAAGGTTAACTCGCATGCCTACTCATGGTATAGGTGGGGCAACATGCTACAAGCCCAACATATATTCTCTCCCTCTCCATGGATTAGATGTAGGGAATGAGACACCCTGATAGATGGGATACTCATCCATTTGTAGCCACTTGTAGTGTCATTAATATAGGACTAAAAAATCTCATCTCAAGGTGGTGGTAGACCCACCAAAGACCTGAAGATAAATTTTAGTGCCTCTCTCATTTGACTTGTGTAAGTCATCCTCATGGATGCAATCTTGTTGATATCTCCTTGAGAAGGGATCACGATTGGGACCATGAGTGGTCTACACCCTTGTGTTGATTAGATTTATGTTACTATATCAGTTGTTTTGGTTATGCTTATGGCTGATTTATGAAATTACGATGTGTTATATGATTCATTGAGGTTTGTGCCAGTGGTTACCAGGATCTATGTGGTATCATGATGTCATTTTTTGATTACCCTTAGATGTGTGCAAAGATTGCACTATGTGCTATTATCTTGCTACACTGGAGTAGGTTCTTGTAGCAATAGTTAGTCATGTATTTGACCATGTTCACTTATGGGTTTTAAGTGCCTTTTCGTGTTATTTAAACAACCATTATTAAAATGCTTAAATAATTAGGAATGAATTGTCCATGTCAGATTATTGTGTTATTTAGTTGATCATATCTACATGATGATGCTTTCTTTTGAGATGACAGTATGCTTTATGATGATATCTTTTTATCTGATATTTGAACATATTCTTTAATTATGTTTATATATTGGAGTAATGTTATGGTTATTTACTTCATTCTTACTTTGTGATGATTTATGCGAAAATGAGTGACGTAAATGGATTATTTTAGTATAATTAAATAAATGGTTAAATTGGGTTATTTAATGCATTTATTTCTTCGACTATGTTATTATATGCAATTACACTTGATTATGTTGTTTAGTGTGTAGGATTTATGTGCCTAGCAGTAGCACATAGAGTTGGTGATTCAATTGTTCATATTTTACTAATGTCATCCCTATATGGTCGACATATCCTATTTAATTGTCAACTTTGGTCAACTTTGGTCAACTATGAGCTTGATTTTAATAGTTATATTCTTTAGTCCCAAAAATGGACATTACAAATATTGCTCACTAATCCTTTACAATAGAAAATGTTTTAAAAAAATGACATGTACTTGTATGAGGACATTATATATTACAGAAATCCCACACTAAAGTAGCTAGCTAGCCGCTCAAAAAATAGTAAATGAATGCAAGTGGAATCATAAATATACCTTAATAAACTAGCATCCCCTTTACTCAAGCAACATTTTTGTCATTTACTTGGCTAGGACATGTTTGGGAACTGACAATCTCCATTTAAAGGTGGCAATGCGCTTTTTGTTGTTTTGTTAAGATCATTAATATATTTTGATGAGAACTTTGAGGGATCATTCCTAGCTTGAGTATCTTGGCTTCCCAAGTCCTATAAATGCAAGTTCATTGATGAATAGGCATTTCTAATTAAAACATATGTGGTACTGGAATGAAGTGCATGACCAAATTCTTTGCCTACTAATGAGCCAATTTGAGGCTTCACTTCACATTGCTCCGTGGATAATTCTATAGCACTTGTTATTTCTCTATTTGAAAATTTTGTGTCTGTGTACATGTGCACTCTTTCCCAATAGTTGTAGGTTATGTCTCTTCATCCTAAGTAATTGGCATGCCCTGGATGGCACCAAGATAACCATTTTCTTTTGAAATGTCCTTTTCTCTGAAATTAATCTCTTTATTAAGTAGGTTTTCTATATCTTCCTCTGTATATTCAATAGAGATAGCTACAGTTCCTCTCTATATATTCCTTTGTATATTAATCTTTCCTCCATAGGAATGAGAAGGCATGGGGAGTCAGGCCAACTATTGGTCATTATATTAAAAAGGTAGTTCTTGGTCATGCCACTGATGGGAATCATTTCAATCTTATTTTTAGAATCGGTACCTCATCTATCTTGAAAGGTTAATATATATTGTTTTCAATGTCTTTGAAATATCTATAGCTGGTAGCCAATTACTTATTCATCTCTTTTGAATATAACCCTATTTGGTTACCTAATAGGTCCTAGGAATCTTAACTAGGGTCCTAGAATAGTCCCAGATTGACCTAAATATGTAAAGAGCAAAAATTGCTCAAAAGTTGCAATGTTGCTCAAAAAGTTGCTTGAGAAAATTTTGCAATTTTTGCAAAAATTTGCAAATGGAAGTTTGGTAATTTGTAACTATCCATGCTCGGGTATATGAGCATGGGAAACATATTGTCGAAGGTTAGAAGGTTTCTAGTCAGATTTGCATTTTTAAGCAAGTTTTACAACTTTTCACTAGATTTCACTTCTAGGACTTGGAAAAGGTTCCAAACTATTAAAAAACAACTAAAAACACCTAATCCTAGGCTATCTTTACCAAAAACTCAAAAAGATCCAATTTTTCCTAATTAGCAACTTTTGCTCATATCTTGCACAAAGTGGCCTATGCATACATATCTTGCTCATATCTCTCTCACTATTTATTGTGGGATTGAACTGTCTATTATGTTAGCTCTAGATGGTTAGGTAAACCCTAGCTCCAAGCTCCTCTCATCCCATTGAGCACTCAAACATTCTCGGGCACACCAAACCAAATTGACCCTAAGAGTCACTAAATGTCATAGGGCAGTGATCTTTGATGGGGCATATCTCGGAGCTCATGCAAGATATGGATGCAATTCTAGGTGCTATAGGACTTTGTTGTGGATACCTACAATAACCTCTCTCTCTTTTTGGAGATCTAATTCCATTTAGATTTTGCAACCCCATCTCAGGTGATGTTGAAACTTGTAGTGTTGACCAGTACAAAGTTGCCAACTATTGAATCTCTCTCACTGTTTGTCATGGGATTGAACTATCTATTCCATTAGCTCTAGGTGGCTAGGTAAACCCTAGCCCCAAGATCCTCCCATCCTATTAAGCACTCAAACATTCTTAGGCACACTAAACCGAATCAACCCTAAGACTCACTAAATGCCATAGGACAGTGATATTTGATGGGGCATATCTCAAAGCTTGTGCAAGGTATGGATATGATTCTAAGTTCTATAGGACTGTATTGTAGAGACCTACAATAACCTCTCTCTCTTTTTGGAGATCTGATTCCATTTAAATTTTGTGGCCCTATCTGTTGAAACTTGTAGTGTTGGTCAGTACAACATTTCCAACTGTCAAATCTCTCTCACCATTCATCATGGGATTGAACAATCTATTATGTTAGCTCTATGTGGTTGGGTAAACCCTAGCCCAAGATCCTCCCATCCCATTGAGCGCTTGAATGTTCTTGGGCACACCGAACTGAATTGTCCCTAAGAGTCACTAAATGTCATAGGGCAATGATCTTTGATGGGGCATATCTTGAAGCTCATGCAAGGTATAGATGTGATTCTAGGTGCTATAGGATTGTGTTGCTGAGACCTAAAATAACCTATCTCTCTTTTTGGAGATCCAATTCCATTTATATTTTGTGGCCCCATCTTGGGTGATGCTAAAACTTGTAGTGTTGGCCAGTACAAAGTTTCTAACTGTTGAATCTCTCTCATAGTTCACTATGGGATCAAGCTATTTATTTCATTAGCTCTAGGTGGCCAAGTAAACCCTAGCCCCAAGCTTCTCCCATCCTGTTGAGTGCTCAAACATTCTTGGGCACACTAAACCGAATCGACCCTAAGAGTCACTAAATGCCATTGGGAATCGATCTTTAATGGGGCATATCTTGGAGCTTGTGTGAGGCATGGATGCGATTCTAGGTGCTACAGGACCATGTTGTGGAGACCTACAATAACCTCTATCTCTTTTTAGAGATGCAATTATGTTTAGATTTTGTGACCCCATCTTGGGTGATGTTCAAACTTGTAGTGTTGGCCAGTACAAAGTTGCCAACTATTGAATCTCTCTCACCATTCATCATGGAATCGAACTGTCTATTTTGTTAGCTCTAGGTGGCTAGGCAAACCCTATCCCCAATCTCCTCCCATCCCATTGAGCACTTGAATGTTCTTGGGGACACCAAATCAAATCATCCCTAAGAGTCACTAAATGTCATAGGGCAATAATCTTTGACAGGGCATATCTCGAAGTTTGTACGAGGTATGGATGTGATTCCAAGTGCTACAGGACCATGTTGTAGAGACCTATAATAACCTCTCTCTTTTTGGAGATGTGATTCTATTTAGAATTTGTGGCCCCATCTGGGGTGATACTGAAACTTGTAGTGTTGGCCAATACAAAGTTGCCAACTACTGAATCTCTCTCACTGTTCATTATAAGATCAAACTTTCTATTTTGTTAGCTCCAACTGGTTGGGTAAACCCTAGCCCCAAGATGCTCCCATCCAGTTGAGCACTCAAACATTCTTGAATTGTCCCTAAGAGTCACTAAATGCCATAGGGCAGTGATCTTTGACATGACATATCTCAAAGCTCGTGCGAGGTATGGATGTGATTCTAGGTGCTATAGGACCATGTTTTAGAGACATACAATAATATCTCTCACTTTTTGGAGATCTGATTCCATTTAGATTTTGTGGCCCCATCTCAAGTGATGCTGAAACTTGTAGTGTTGGCCAGTGCAAAGTTTCCAACTATCAAATCTCTCTCACCATTTATCGAGGGATAGAACTATCTATTCCATTAGCTCTAAGTGACCAGGTAAACCCTATCTCTAAGCTCTTCCTATCCCGTTGAGTGCTCGCACATTCTCGGGCATGTCGAACCGAATCATCCCTAAGAGTTACTAAATGTCATAGGGCAGCGATCTTTGACGAGGCATATCTTAAAGCTCATGCAAGATATGAATGTGATTCTATCCATGTTGTGGAGACCTACAATAACCTCTCTCACTTTTTGGATATCTGATTCCATTTAGATTTTTTGGCCCCATGTCGGATGATGTTGAAACTTGTGGTGTAGGGCACCTAGGTGGCAACTGGATATGTCATCTCATCCAGTGATGGAGACTCATGATAGAATATAAAGGGGTGATCATACACCTCATTTTGAACATGTTATTTTTTTATGGTAATAAAGTAATCCTTGTTTGTAAGGTCAAGGAACTTGAGGTCACCTATAAACCCAAGTTGCCTTAGTCTTGAGGATTTTTCTTTTTTTGTTGTTTTTGTTAATAAGTTGATTGAATAAGTGTTTTGAGAGTCATTACACCTTATATAGCTCCTATGTGTTACTAAAAACCACTTGCTTAAGTTCTAGGAAGAGCTAGTGCAAAAATTACATTTTGCAATAAAAGTTGTTGACAACTTTTTCGCAATTTTAGCAATTTTTTGGAAAATGTTGAAATTAACCTTGTAACCAATCAAACCAACTGGTAACCAGTTGGAATGGATGTCAAATTATGAAAATACCCTCTATGAATTTAGAGGAGGCATAAGGTGTTGGTGATTATTAAGTTCTTTTTATATGGCAAGGAACCATTGTTGATGTTAAACTTCTATATAGGATCATTGAGTTATTGTCAAATATCATTACTTCTTGTTTAGAACAACAAACCAGTACTTTGTCAAAATAAAACACCACTGTAGCTATATGTTATCACTGAATGGAGTTAGTGGAATATGTTAAGGATCTTCTTGGTTTTCATAATAACCATTTCATGGGTTTGAAACATAATCACTTCCCTTTGTGAAGAGTTGGCCAAAAATCAAAAAATTACATGTTGCAAAGATAATATAGTCATAGGATGTTGGAAGATTGTTTTCACTCATAGGATGTTGAAGAATCTCTTGGAAGGATGGAATAGATGACAAACTGAAGTTTTTGAGATAGTTATTAGGTGTTCCTTGAAGTATCTAAGGTGTTAGTTTGAAGCAAGAAGTTGATTATGATCCATCTCAAATTTGCTCATTTTCCCTTATTGCTTCCCAAGTCTTGAATAGGGAAAGTGATCAAGTAGTTTTGTGAAGTTGGGTAGAAGTTTTTCAATGTTGTAACCAAGTTGGAAAGAGTTTGTGAAGACACTTAAGAAGGTGGGAAAGGTAGTTTTCTTTAAAAGTGTTCTTGTTGGAAATCCATTAGCTTTTGGTGTGAGCACTTTGCATCATTTTGGATGTGAATTACACTAAAATGAAATACATGAAATTTACTTAAAATGTAAACAAGAAAAATAAGATATATATTATGATAACCAATAATTTCATACATGAACAAACATATAATATATTATGATAACCAATAATGTCATACATGAACAAACATATAATATATTATGATAACCAATAATGTCATACATGAACAAACATATAATATATTATGATAACCAATAATGTCATACATTAACAAACATATAATATATTATGATAAATAACAATGTCATTCATGAACAATCATATCATATATTAACCAATAATTTCATAAGTATAATACTGTCATGCATCAAATATATATCAAACATCAAATATAAAATGTCATATACACATCAAATGTATATCGAGTATGTACACTAACATAAAATTAAAAATATATGTCCACTAATGCCTATACATGTGTTTCTATCCCTATATCTTTTCCTTCCCACGAGGGGAAGGAAACAAATCCCTAGAGGTCTTCAATCGTTGTGTGGAGGGAGATGATGGGGATGATGCAGTCTTCCTAACATGCTCGCTCATCCTCTTGTTTAGGCTCTTCTCTAACTAGAGCTGATACAAACAAAGTAGATATGAATAAATAATTATTATATATTTAAATCAAATATATGTCAACACAAAATTAATTATTTTCTTACCACCATCAAATAGTCACTCTGTACGTCCACCTCAAAGGCTCGCAAATGATCAGGTATAATAAGGCCCTACAACAATTCAATCAATATAATCACTTATAAATAACATTCAAAATTTCAATACTAATTATTATAAACAACAACTAAAACTAAGAAGATTATTTCATACCTCAGTCAATGGCTCTGAACTAGCTATTGCGGCAACAACTCCATGATCGATGGACTGGCGAAGATGAGGAGGAGTCTCAGACGTCAACAAATGCATGTCATATAATACAATTTACATGTAACATAAAACATGAAACACATATAATCAAATGAATTGAATTAACATGAAACAAATGTACCTCTACGAAGCTCGTATCATGCCTAGGCTTAGAGTCCCTTGTGAATGTTAATGCTCTAGTAGAGAACTGATGCACATGGATAACAAAAATTGTCAATCCTTCATAAGATTACTTAATAAATATATGTATTAATTTAAATGATTAAATTGATACATACCTCTCGACTCGTCGACGAGACGTAATATGGGGTCAAGGAATCGGTACTAGGGCCATCAACACTCTTACCCTGAATTTTGAACAATGTCAATACATGCTAATTAATTATTCATTCAGACTAATAGTGGTGTGTTGTGATGGTTAAGTTGTTTAGTTGTTATCCTTGCCATCAAGGTTCAAATCTAATGGGGACGAGGTCCCTCATTTGTGGCCCCACTAGTTCATAGCTTCAAGTTAAAGCATTTACCCCTCTTTCAAAAAAAAAAATTTAATTAATCATTCACTATACATACGAAATGTGATCAAATTAGTTTATTATAATTGAAATTTACCTATGTGTCAATGCCAAATGTGTCACTCAGGAACTCATCAGTGACTAGCCCATCATCCATACTATCTCCAACATGACTACCAAATGTGCATAAGGATCCACATGATGTGCACATGTGACCATGATGCATGGAAGGCTCCTCCTCAACTAATGCACCTACACAATGAATGAGGGTCTACAACAAAGCATTGATTGTCCCTAGAGTGTTGGTCTCTACATGTTCCTTCACAACTGAAGGAATAATCACATGCTCACCCTATGGCTTGACAATAGGTACCCTAACTACATTAGGGTCATGACGTGCCCCCAACATCTCAAATGATGACCCCCCACCTCTACCCTGAGATTCTAACATATCAAAATAATTGGGGATCTCCACAAGGACAAATTCACAATACAATTTATTTAAGAAATACATTGGAACCTCATGATTATTGCAGGGAGAGGCATCAAAGACCATCCACCATCTATACCAAAAGTTATTTCTAATATCATCATGTATGCACCAATGGATGGGGAACCTTTTAGTTGTATGTTAAATAGTGTCTTGCTTTGTAGGCTTTTTAAACAATGCACAAATGCTACCTTTTGCTATTTCCTTTTTTCTTACATCTTTATAGGATAATTTGTTTGCATACTATCTTCTTTGTTCATCCCTCTTAACATGCCAAATATCCAACTGACCACTAACAGAAGCTACATGGGCCACAATGGACTCAAGGGAGGATGCCAATTATGTTCTCATAGGATTAGTTTTTCCACAAGCTTTCAACCTACCAATGAGTGCTTCTAATTAATTTTTCCCTCTTCCTGTTTCATTCATTATGTTGTCTTAGGTGCTAGGAGGAGGTCTTTCAATCAGTGGAGGTTGCAAAATTTCTTGCTCTTCTTATGGAGGGTTTTTATTTTGATTTTTTTGATTAGGCTGGTGATTTGGCAGTTCATTATTCACATTTCCTGATAAGAAACCAATTGCATTCTAAATAAATAAACAAATTTAAAGCAAAACTGAAAAAGCCTACAAAATAATGTTAAAACTTACAAAACAATGCGAAAACATATAAAACAATGCAAAAGCAAGAGTAGAAAACATACTAAGTGATCCTGATCTTGATCTTCAGCAACGAGGAGGCATTTTGAGGACGCAGGTGAGAAAATTCTTCAAGTTTTGCAACTCGCGTGTGCGCTATTGAGGAGAAAAAATGCGGCAACAAATACAAATGAACTGGGCCAAAGAATTACAGCCCATATATAAAAAGTTGGGATTTTTAAAAAGCACACTTTTAGAATTTTTTTTAAAAAAATTGTATGTCATGTTTTTGGCACCACAACTTGGTGCACTTACCTGTAGCCTAACTTGGAAAGCTTCTAGACAAGTGAACATTTTTTCTAGAATTGGTAGGTGATCTTGATTGGTATGGGATTTTTCTAGAATTCCATCTACATAATCCTCCATAAATGTGTGCATCATGTCATGAAATATTATGGTCATAGCTCATTGATACATGGCTCCTGCGTTCATGAGACCAAAAGGTATAACATTGTAATAGAATGTTCCTCATATGCAAGTGAAGGTTATTTTCTCTTGGTCTTTGGGTGCTATTTGTATTTGGTTATAACTAGAGAAGCCATCCATGAGAGAGAACATAGAATATCCTTTTATTAGGTCTACAATAACATCAATTATTGGTAACAAAAAGTCATCTTTGGGACATGCCTTGTTGACATCACGAAAATCAATGCAGATTCGTATACTACCATCATTCTTTGAAATAGGCACAATTTTTGAGATCCATGAAGCATAGGCCAATGACCTGATGAAGTTAGTATGTAACTTCTCCAACTCTATTTTGACTAATAGTGTTGTATGCATATGCATTTTTCTAAGTTTTTGTTTGACTGGCTTAGCTTCTAGAGAAAAATTGAAATGATAGAGAATCAGATTAGGGTCTAAACATGGCATGTTGGTATATGACCATGCAAATTTAATTTGCATTTCCTTGAAGAAGTAAATGAATTCACTTCTTTCATCTAAAGTTAATGACTATGCTAGGTGAATAATTATGAGTTCTGCCAGTGTCCTAATGTTGACTTTCTCGATTGGCTCGATTAGAATAAATGATCTCTCTTCTCAATACTCAAGAAAAGCATCAATTATCTCATCATTGGGTGCCACAATTAGGTTTTCACCCTTAGATACATCACTTCTATTTGTTTCTATTTTTTTATCAAGACCCGCCACAACGTGGTTTTCATTGCTAGATTTTTTATGTGTTGGACCTCTGTTCATGTGACTAAGATAATTGATACTTGACCCATCCATAGGTACTTCCTTTATTTCTAGTCTCAAAGATGGCTCAACTGCATTAAGATATACGAAGATGTCTTCATATGTGTCAAAGTTAGGGATTGCATGAGGCTCGGTCGTGTCCTAGTTGATAAGCTTAGGATGGATTAAGTGTAATGACTAAAGGTATGGATATGGTTAAGTTGGGTTCAAAGACATTACCTTATTTGATGGCTCACACAATGTATCTAGTAAGTCAATAATGTGTTCTTCTTCTAAACTAAGTAGGAAACTAGAGTCTTCGAGTTGCTCATTATTCTCATTTTCATTTTTTTCTAGAAAGAAATTCAGAAATAGGGTTTGGAGTTGGAGTCCCTCATCAAGTCCATCATCACCAGGTGATGGGAGATCATGTATTTATTTTATACCTACTTCTAAACTGTTCTAGCGTGAATTGACTCAGTGTAGTGAAGGGGGGTCTGAGTTAGAAGTGAATTATTGTGTTGCGGCAATGCTTTGTGTAGAAATGTGAATTACATCACATTCTTTATCATGGGTAGATTCCTCATATAACGAATCAAACTCCCACTTAGTGGAATCATCATCATCTTCATTATTAATGGCATCCACGAATGGTTCTTCTATAAGGTGTAGATCAGGGATAATTTACCCTCCTCTGATCTATGAATTCCTTTTCTTTTGGTATCCAAACCAAGGTGGAAGAGGAGGATTCTCCATTTTTAGGTCATGACTTATCAAGATGTGTTGGCTTAGGATAAGGTGAAAAACCTTCATTTTCTTGGTTTGAATACCCTATCCTTGTCTTCAGTTTATTGGGTCTGAAATGTGTTACTAGTGGTTTAACAATACATGTGCCTTTTCTCAAGGGACCTTCACCCGGGTAACCCATTTTCTTCATTAAGTCATAACCCTTTCCAAAAAGGTGGGGTGAAATATCAACATTTTGTATCCTTTTGTTTTCCCCTTCCTTGATGTTCGGAGATATATTGCTTCCTTTAACAAAATATTCATTGTAGGGTTGAGGAAGCGAGGTTTAAGTTGGTCTGCTATGAGATTTAGGAGATGTGAGTAGATCAAACAAAGAAATTGAATATTCATGCACCCCTTCATGTTGCATTTTTCACTTTCATTAAACAACTCATTTCTTCATGATGTTTTTGTTTGGTGTCTTTTGGTAGAAGTGGTGACGGGAATGAAGAATTGGAACAACCCACTTTATCTTTTCCCTTATTCGTTGTGGAAAAGTGGTTGGTGTTTTGATTGGTGGAGATTGAAGCCTCTGGTGGCATAGATTGATTGTCATTGCTTGGTGTAATGGTGATTCCTTCCTTGTTATGAGGGATAAGGGAATTACAATATTGTGTGTAGTTTTGGTCCCCGTGTATGATTACCTCTTGACCCATATATAGAAATTTCAAACATATTGATGATAAGTAGAGGGAACCACTTGCATTTCATGGATCCAAAACCTGCCTAATAGGATGTTGTCAGTTAACTTCAAGTCCAAGACTTGACAGACAATTGCTTTCATGACCAGGCCAACTCTTATTAGCAAAATGACCATGCCCTTAGAGGATCTTTCCTCATTATCATAACCCTTAATTTTAATTTTTTCTTTGGTTCAACGACATCTTCTGCATACCCTAGTTCTTTTACCAAATTTAGTTTGCAGATGTTTAAACCGGCCCTGCCATCAACCAAAGCTCTCTTTACTATGTTTCTATGTACAAAGTCTTAAATATATAATGGGGAGTTTTGTGTGAAGGACATGTCATCTTGTGCTAAGAATGATACACAATGGGGTGCAATGAGGTTTCTTACCATATTTTGGAACCTATTTACATCAAGATCATTTGGCACTAAGGCTTTGGTTAGGATCTCTTTGTGCTCTAGGGATATTTTTAACAATTCAAAGATGGAGATGTGGGCCAGAGTTTTTAATAGTTGATTAACCAAACTATATTTGGAAATGGTAGTGCTTGTAGTTGCTAAATTTGAACTCGTGGCTGCCCTCAGAAGGACCACTTTAGAGGCTTGACCTCGAGTGATGGCATTCAAGGGTTGTTTCTTGTGCTTATCTTTGACAACAATAACATTTATGACATCATCGAAGCCAGAGATCATGTTGATGGTATTATCATAATTGTGAGCATAATTGAACTTATCATTGGAAGATTTGGCTTGGTTATTTTTGGAAGATTCACCCTTTTCACGGCTCATGAAGGGATTTTTAAAGGTCGTATGATCCTCATTGGTAGGAAGAGTTTAAACTTCAATAGTTTTATCATTAATTAATTTTTGAATGGCTTCATTAAAGGTATAAAAGTTATTAGTGAGGTGCCCTCAGTTTTGATGCTAAGCAAAAAAATGTTTTTTCACTCCACCACAATGGTTTGACTTGTGGTTCATAGGGCTTAGCTTCTAGTAATATGATAAGTTCATCAGCTAAGAGAGTTTGCAAGGCTCTTTAATAAGCTTCACCTATATGAGTGTATACTCTAGGTGGGTTAGCAAACTTATGCCCTTTTGGTGGAGGGATGCCACATATTGATTAGGGGTAGTTTGTGTTGGAGGAGTACATGTGTTTTGTCAATAGAACAGACAAATTTTTTCTTGCTTACGTGGGTTTTGGTGTGTAGGCACATTGGTATTATTGACATTTGGATATTGATGATTTGGGGAGGGGTAAAGTTATGGTTTGATGATATTTTCTTCTACCACTCCATCATTTACCATGTTTTTGTTGTTTTTTTCCACCACGATCTCTATTTATCATTTGATTGATCAAATGAGTTGGTTTGTTGTGAAGAATTATTAGAGAAACCTTTGCCATCTTTCGATAGTTTAATGATATCATTTCTTAGTAAGGTTTCTTCAAATTTCGTTGGATTTTTCAATGTTGTTCTAAAACATTTAGGACTTTGAAGTTGCAACCAATAATTCATAGGTTTGGAGAGGCTATTCAAAAATATATCAGTTTTTTCCTTGTCTGGGATGTCTTAATGACATTTAGCAAAAGTATGTCTCCATATTTGTAAGAAAACTTTAAAAGATTCACCTAGAAGTTGTTTCATGTTGCATAAGTCAATCATGGTGGCTTCTCCCTCGATGTTATAGGAGTATTGTGCAACAAAGATGAAGACTGGTTGATCAAACAATCTAATATTTAAGGGGATTTTGAGAACCACTCCATGGCTTGTCCTCCCAAACTTCTATGGAATAGGTGCATAATATGGGTTGTGTCATGCACAAATTCCATACTTAAAGTATAGAATTGGTGAAGATGGTCTTGGGGATC
Source organism: Cupressus sempervirens (assembly GCA_028749045.1). Classification (NCBI taxonomy): domain Eukaryota; kingdom Viridiplantae; phylum Streptophyta; class Pinopsida; order Cupressales; family Cupressaceae; genus Cupressus; species Cupressus sempervirens. Next base: position 514,697,657 of record CM053791.1, read on the forward strand.
AAATGTACCAAACTATTTGTCATATTTTGGTATTTGCATTTTTTGTGGAAAAGGTGTCAAGATGACATTTCTATCAAAGGGGAGGGCATATCCTCTCCATACTAAATTCAGTCAGTTGGATTTTCCCTTGTTTCATCTTTTCCATTTCTATTTGTAGGTCTTGGAGTTTTTGGGTAATGACCTCTAAGGGTGAATCTTCTTGATCCCTTTTGAGGTTAGATATGTTGAAATTAGTAGGTAATTTTTCACATTGTTGTGCCAATGATAAAAAATAGTGTTCTTTATGTCATTCTAGTAGTTTTTATTTGTTCTTTTTGTTGAAAATATTTGATCTTTGACTGCAGGCTATTCTCACCCCAGATTTGGGATGAATCTATTTTGTTAGCAGTTTTTAAATTTTGTTGTTTGGACAATGGGGATTTTTTGGCAATGGTGGCTGATGAGAAGTCAATGTGTACTATGGGATCAATGGAGTTCAAGGATTATGCAGTTTTTGTGGTTTGCTTTGCCATTCTTGCACTTACTCGCTTTCTTTTTGTTTAGCACTTACACTAGTTTGCACAGTGGCATGAGATGTAAATGAAAAACCTTTAATCCTCTTGTATCTACATGATGTCAGGATGATCTTTAGACCAAGTTATAATGAAGTATCAAGCTATCTTTCAAACAGTTTCTAGTAATACCAATGGTGATAGGATCTAGCTTTGTGAAGCAAAGTAATGAAAGGATTTGTGTTTCCTTTCATTTTTGACTTGATGTACAAGGTTGTAGTAATGATGTTGGTTGGATAAAATCCCTATGTAGGGTCATTTAAATGACTTGGATGATAAAAACCTTCTTTGCTTGATCTTAAAAGTATTGGTCATTTTTAGAGTTCCTCAAATTTACAGAGTATCAATGGAGGAAAAGGGTATTTAGATATGCTCTCTATTTTGGGATGTTATGTGTGAAAATATCCATTGTTTGAAAAATTCTTTGAAATTTTTTGCGGAAAGGCTTGTATGCACTATTTAATTATTCTAAATGCAAAAGTGTTGTTTTAAATGCATATGTGTTATTTCAATGTTCAAATCCATCATTTTTTTGTTCAAATGTGTTGTTTATTAGTCAAGTGCATTATTTCATGTTGTAAATACATTAAAATAGTAAAAATATGTGTTGTTTAAGGTTTTAAATGCATTGTTTCAAGGTATACAACAACATTTACATCCGGTCCAAGGTTGGTTTACAATTGTGTCTAAATTTTCTTAAAAGTGTTATAATCTGAAGTTCTTCACCATGGATTAAAACAAGCACATCCAATCACAACTACAGTAAAAATATTAAATATTCCCTACACAAAACCTATAATGTAAAAGTGGCTTCCTGAAAGTGACTTGCTAAGGCTGGTGACTATGAGGTTTTAGTGTTTATCCAATTGTGTTCGAATTTACCTCACTGCAAAAGAGAGCTTCCCACCAATGTGAGGGAGGTTGGGCGCAATCTCTTTCAGGACTATTAGAGGATGGCTATGTTTTGAACAAAATTAGCTTGTGTTCCATTAAGAATACAAGTCGAAAAACTTAAGAGGTGTGCCTTTCTATGGCTAAGTAAACTACCTATGGAAAAGCATGAGAAATAGAAATTGAAAGCAGGTTTGGGAGGTTGATCAACCTAAAAAGGATGAAAACATATCCCTAATACTCAAACACAACAAACACAACAAACAAGATGTTCAATTATGAGCCTTTGGATGTAAAGAACAAGAGGCTCCTATTTATTCTACATGTTTGTTCATTCCCAAATTGATTCATATTGGCCTTTTTGGAAGGTTTGACATTCTTATCAACTCAAAGAGTTGAGAGCATAGGCCTAGTTCTAAATAGGTCAAAGAGATCAATTCCTTACTTAAACTAGGTTATGAACCTTGAAAAGCTACAATTTAATTGACAAGAGTTTTAGGGCTACCTGATTCGATGCTAGCAAATGCTAGGTGCATTTTGAATTGTCTCCATTCCCTTCCTGCAACTTCAATGACCTTCGGGTTCTTATCTAGTTTGGAAGAGACCTGTAAGCACCCAAAAACCAAATCTACAAGTTAAATATGACAATTTTTAGCTTTGATCAAATGTGTTACAAAACTGTACATGTGCATTCTAGTATTCTTCAAATGTGTTACAAAACTGTACATGTGCATTCTATTATACTTCAAATGTGTTACAAAATACTATAAAAGCATTAGAGAATGTTGTAAATGCACTAGAAAATCTTTCATATGTGTTATCATATTGTCAAATACATTACAAAACACTTCAAATGCATAATAAAACAATTCAAAATAGTGTTCAAAAGCACTAAAATGTTAGAAAAATATCAGATCTGGTATTTGTGAGTTTGAGATTGTCTTTGAAAGGTTGTTGCTTCAATTATGAGTCTTCGCACACATTGTTAAGCCTACAATAAGTCATATCTACACAAGAAATAAGATTAACACACAAATCTACAAAGAGATTCAAATATTAGAATAACACGTTAAATAAGAATGAGGCTTTAAAATGAAGCCCCACGGTTGGCACCAATTTGTACATGGCGGAATCATGTATTTGTGAGACCTTGGTGTAGAGTGCAATTAGAATAATAATGAACTAAGGTAGACCCAAGGAACAATTGCTAAATAATGATTCTATGAACATCTCATGTTTCCCTTACTACAACTACTGAAATTGTTCTCAAACCAAGATCTTAGTGATAGTTTTAGAATGAGATTATGCCATTGATGCATATCTATGAAAGTCTATATAAGATCTATATTAAATGTAAGATAAGAATAATAAAATGCTAAGATAAGTGTATGCATGAGACTAAACAATGCTAAGTAGTGCTAAATAAATATTAAAATGATATTAGAATGACACTAAAATGACATTAAATCTCTACAACAATGATGCTAAATTGATGATCAAAATGATAGTTCTAATATGCCTATAGTATAGATGCATAAAACTTGGTTCACCTTGCTCTTGATTTTCCCTTCTATTTATAGGATTTTAGAAGGGGGTTGGAGTAAAGATCTGGGTTTTATATTTCATTGGGGGTAAGAGTGAAACTAAGAATATCTCACAAAACCCCAAGAGGAACAGTCCAACAGACTTGGTTTGTGGGATAAATAAGTATTTTCAAATGTTTTAAATTTCAAAAAGAGTGGATTTCACTTTTGAGAGGATAAATGATTTTAGTTGATTTATTAAATGTTGCATTTATTTTCAACTTTTGTCTTTATCTTTTTTCTTTTTATTTTATTTTTTGGTTTTATGAATTGAATTTCCTCTTTTAAAAGTGATTCTGGTCTTTTTGAATTTGATCAAGGGTTTAGGTGATTAACTACTTAGCCACTTAAATGACTTGGTGTTATAATTGATTTGAAAAAGTCTATTATTTTCCTCATTTATCTAATTTTGTCTTTAATTTTTGTTGTTTGATCAAAATTCGTGTTGCTTTAGGTCTTTGCCAATTTTAAGATGTCTACACCAATGTCTTGGCCACTCAATCTAAATTTGATCAAGGTAAGAAAAATAAAAGAAAGGAAAATCATAAAGGTGTCGCATATAAAATTCTAGACAGATTGTGAAGGTAATCAGATATAGAGATAAGCACTTTTGAATTACTATCCTATTATATACAATGAACAAAAGACTTCAAGGAAGAATCAAGTGGAAACACGTGAGCTCCATGAAGCAAGTTAAAGAAGATTACCAAAGACTCACAAGAAATAAATTGATAACTTGTTAAGAGCCCTCAAAACAGATTCTCTCATCTAGTCATACTATGATGGATAAATGGGTTTATGAGAATTCCCAATGTCTTTTTTTATTAAGCAAAAATATTTTTTTCGCATTGTGAGACCCTCGTGATAGATGAAACCTTGAAACATCAAAAGCAATTAGAACACTAAACACACAGTGAGCCTAAAAAGTTCAGATTCTAAAGTTTTAGCTTCGAGGAACTTGAAAGCTACTTATAGCATTTGGACTCAACTTGTCACTTTTCACAAGTAGAAGAATGTTTGTTGATAAAGAAATGTCTTTGTCATTTCTTCCCTTTTTCCAGGGATATTTGTTGTGGTCTCACAACACACGCCCCATTTTAAGTCACAAAATGGGAGTCCCCTATGCACTAGTGCACCATGCACACCATGTGCACCTACACAGATGTGCTAGGAGTGTAGCATGTACACTAAACTCTAAATGAGGATGTGCACATGTGCACCTGCGCACCCTTGGAGGTACTCACCATCAGAGGTGCGCACCTCTCAAGGTGCACACCATAAAGTACCTTAGCCTATAAATCCCACCCCCCACTCTTCATTCAACCACCCTCCTAAGCTTTGCTACTCTGCACCTCCACTTCTATAGATCATCCTTTTGAGGTAAAAGGATAACTATTGACGATGTGTACATGTACATTTGGTCACCCTCTATAAGTGCACTCAAAGACTAAAGTCCCCCACCCCCCAAATGTTTTCACTACATAGATTAAATGTGTAGTTGTGTAATTTATTTTTGTAAGGCCTTCACAAGGTGTGTATTGTACACCTTACACATATGAATTGTGTGTGCAAGGTCCGCACATGCACAATTCAAGCTTGATTTAGGTTTTTTGGTCAGTTTCTTTTGTTTCGATCAGGTTTTTGTCATTCTTAGTCACCTTCTATAGTCGTCTTAAGTTTCCAACTTCAAGAATAGTGATGTCTCTATGTTGTGTAGATATAATGGAATCCTCTTCATCCTCCATGGCTATGAAGATAGCACAAAAATCAATCACCTTCAAGTATCAAGGAGTGTCGAAGAAATCATAATTTCAAGACAAGCATTCTGAGACTCGAGACACCGAGATGGGGCATATTGATTGGAATGCTTTTATGTTATTGTTTAAAAAGCCCAAAGAGAGGTTGGACATGGTGTCAGAATTGATATAAAGTGGTCTCATAAACATTTCTTCTCATTTGGTGTTACTTCAATCATCAGAACTGATCATGACTTTAGCACACCATTATGTGTTGGAAAAGAAAGTGGTCAAGAGTGTGATCAGAGAGATAGCCTTGTAGATTAGACCTTAGAACATTGAAAAGGTATTCCATCTACCATGAGTAGATTAGTACCTTCAGATCACCTATGACGACGTAGATAGATGGTACAGGGAGAATCAGACAGAAGCCAAGGAGTTGGTACAAGGGAAGTACTTGATTGACAGAACACCTTTGGGTAGGAGAAGTAGAAAGGTCAACATGACTAGAGGCTATGTGATAGATGATATTGGATACTCAATTGTTCTTCTTATTAGATCTATGGACCTTTATACAATAGGTCATCTAGAAACATGGATGGTACACTTCATAGAAACCATCAAAATGGGGAAGATGCCTATTGATTGGGCAACTATACTCAATGAAAATCTAGACGAGCAACTAATTTCGATAAAGAATGACCCTTGATTTTATATGACCTCCTATATGGTGTATCTTTTAGTGGCAAGACCTATAGATTATCCGCGATTGTGCATGAAGAGAAGTATGCAGGATGCAAATGCTTGGACATACATAGTTTATCCCCAACTAGTGAAGAAGAAACTCCCCCCTACAGAGTTATGAATATAGGGTGGTCAATGATGGGTTCTTATTTTCCATCATTTGGTTCATCAAAGGAGATTATGCCAAAAAAATATCAGTGGAAGTAACAATACATGAATAATGCATATTGGAACATATTTCATCCAATTCAAGACATTTACCTATATTTGAGTAGCTAGTACCCTCTTGTGCCCAAAGAAGCTCCCATAATATGTATTGGATAGATTGTTGTTGTTGGAGATAGTAAGATAACTAGCTTTTGCTTATGACAGGGTGAGAAAGCAACACGAGAAAACTTGGGTATGGCCAATCACCATTAGGGCCTTTGAAGTCAAATAGGAATAAGATATTGCTACATTTGATTCAAAATGGGATCAATATCCTCTTGAGGATTACCAATCACCTCTCCCATATTTTGAAAATATTAGGATGGTGAAACATTTGGTGGGAAAGAAGTTTGTTCCCAAAGTAGCACTCGAGGATCACTGGATGAATGTGTACATGACTATGATTTCTGAATTAGGGATTATTATAGAATGAGTCTACACATTGTTGAAAATTTTCTTAACATGGAGGTACCTCTTAAGGCATAGAACAAGGATGCCCCTGAAGTGTTGGATCCCTCATATAATAGGGACAAGATATATGAAAGTCCCATTATGAACACATAAATTGGAAAAGAGGAAAATGATGATATTGATCATCAGGATAGACATATTGTTCAACTAACAAGGGAATTTATCAAAAAGCCTTTCTGTCTAGACCCAATTCCTTAAGCCCCAAATCTTCAAGCTACAACTCGACCTAAGAAAGGAAAAGGAACTAAGGTCATTGTACCAACCTATCCTGCTAAATCACCAATGAGGCTAGAAATGGTACACCAACATGAGTGGGACATGGAGTACTTCCAGAAGAAAGGGTAAAAAGAAAGAAGAGGAAAAGAGTCACCCAGGATAGGGACTAAGAGGGAGAAGCTCAAGTTGAACCGGCCACCCAAGTGGAAGAAGCCCAGCCTGAGCAAGAACGGGCTCAACTAGCATAGGAAGAAGCATCAATACCCAAAGACCCTACAACAAAAGCCTCCCTATAAGTACCCAAAATATTAGAACTAGAACAACAATGGTAGGAGAGAAGAAGAGGAAGTTGAAGAAAAAAACACACTCCATCACCTTAGGTGCCAAAAACCATCCCAAAGGTGGAAGATAAGAGAGAAAGAGAGCGAATAGAATATATCCCCTTGAATGAAACAACTGTGGAGACCTCAGAAGAGGAACAACATAAATTGATTGAATAAATAGAGGACAAAGGAGTTGATGTCTTTGACATCTCAAATTTTGACTTTATTCTAGTGGGAACAGAAATGGTGGGAGAAAAGATTCAGTATACTCCCCAGAATAAGATAATGGGGGAAAATTGGAATCAATTGCCTCCCTTACAATAAGGGTCTCTCAAAATCCCTCCTTCACCATCACAGGATTTTCCATCTAGGGTGACGCAGGTTGAAGAAGAATCAACTGTTGGGTGATGTGACGCACTCCCCTACCCACAGGTGGTTAATTATGTGGTGTTCCATGTTCACTAACAGTCATGGCTTTTGGCACAATGGCAAATGGGTCCAACAATTGGTATCAAAGCCTGGTTTTGGCCTGGTCACGAGTTCAAATCTCCCCGGTGCCTTCTCGACCGGCATAAGCACCTGGTACGCGCGTCGAGGGGGAGATTGTTGGGTGATGCGATGTGCTCCCCTACCCACAGGTGGTTAATTATGTGATGTTCCATGTTCACTAACAGTCATGGCTTTTGGTGCAACAACAAATGGGCCCAACATCAACTGCCTCACTTGCTCTAATGATAGAGACTCAAGGTCATACTCTAGAAGGAGGATACTTTGTCTAATTGCATACTAAAGAGATATCAGAAGAAGGAAATATTGTAGAGGAAAGGCAACAAGCTCCTTCTAGCACAAGGGTTAGTTCCCCATCTCATATGGATGCAGAAGCTCATTCTAAGGTTCAACATGAGAAGACTTTAGAGAGGAGTGATAAGGGAAAGGGAGAAACTTTGGAGCCCACCTCTTCGGCTCAATATATGTCATAAATGGGAACAATGCCATCATGGCTAAAGAAGAAGGTCTTGTTTAGATAGAAGAGACAAGTGGAGTTGACCGAAGAAGAGGGCATGGAAAAGCTAACAAAAGTGGTCAAGAGACTTGGACCACCCATGGGTGATGCTAAAACCCTACCTTTCATAATGAAGAACTAGGACCAAGACCTTTTGGCACATAATGATATTTTGCCTCCCCATGTGGATACAATTTAAGAATTAACTCCTAAGGATTATCAAATGAAGGATATAGTAGTAGGGAAGCCCACAATGGATACGACAAAATTTTTGATCACCATGGGTCCCAAACAAGTGTTTTCACACCTTGAAAAAGGTGAATCAAAGATTTTGATGTTGAGAAAGTAGAATCAATTATTCAGGGGATATTTGAACAAAGTAGTGGGTCCTATAGACCCTGATAATCCTAAGATTTCTTTGGGAGTTACACTAGATAGAAAAGAGGTGGGGCAACCAATGGGTGATTAATTTTTGGATGCTTGCAAGAGGTGGCATCACAATTTTGAAGAAAGACGAGTACAAATAATAGAAGGTAATTACATCCAAAATAATACTAACAAATTGGTTGCCATTTTAAACCAAGATTTTTGTTTGATGGATGAGGTACATACCTGGGCCAATGATTTACAAGTGTTGAATTTAATAAAGGGGAAAAGTTATTGGATGTTAATGGAGATTTATATGAGATAGGAGTTAGATATGTTAGATGATTGGATTGAGAAGGCATCGGTAGGAAATAAAGTCATGGAGAGATTGTACAAAGAAATCCAAGAAATAAAAAATAAAGCTCAAGGGCAATTTTTGGAAGCGGACAAATACTATAACACCACTAGCCTAGAGATTTTTGAAGATGAATCAAGAACTAAGATTTCCTCAATACATACAGTAGTTCAATAGTTTAGAGCTTTATTCAAAGCAACTTTTTTTGAAGATGATTTTAGGCGAGTGTTTAAAATGGAAGAAGCATTATTAGAACTAGAGTCCAAGCTAGAGGATTTTCTAATACAAGGATAAAGATGAGTAACTACTGCCATGTAGTATGAAATAAGTATGAGTCACTAGACTTACCAAAGGTTAAGGAAATAACATAGATAATAGATAATTGAGAAATTCAAGAGCAAGCATCCAAACATCATTTTGGTATGAAGGGGGAAAAAACCCAGATGTTGGAAACCAAGTTTTGACACTTCGTAAAAATTTTGTGGTTTTTGGTCCTGTCATAGAGGAGTGCTTTTTGAAGGTGCACTTTTTGAAGGTGTGATTTTGAAAGGTGTGCTAAATCAAGAGGTGAACCAACAATTTTGGAGATAAAGCAGTGTACTAATAGTTAACTTTCATATGCTATTTTTGAGCATCGAAAACACATTTTTACTACAGTTTAACTCACAGAATTGTCTATAGAAGGCCAAGCTCATATTTTTAGAAGTCCCAATGACTCTCATACCATCTCATGACTTCTCTCCTCTTATCTTATTCTTATTTTATTATTTTAAGTCATGTAATAGCTCATGCACCCATTAATTGATATAAAAGGGGTGGAGACTACTTAGCACCATTTAGAGAGTTAGTTTGTATGTATTTAGCTTTATTTTATTAGTTTTTAGCATAATATTTTCATTAGAAGAGCTTTCACTCCTAACATAAAAGGAGGATAGGATTTATTTTAAATACATGGATGTAATATGTATTCAAGGCCGATATTTTAATGCAATAATAAATGTTATTGGTCCTCTCATTCTGAGTGTAGTTAATCTTGTCGGAGTGTTTTTTTTTATGGATTCATGTTCATGAATAATAATGGAGCGAATAGTTTTATTGAATTGTTATAATTGTGTGATCTTTTAATTTTTGTGTTTGTCTTATGTTAACAAATTTTGTTGTTGTGACAAATTGGAGAAAGGATCACTATCATTCTTACATAGTGTTTTGTCTTGTGTGAGCGCACTTTTCGTGGCCTCACGATTTGATCAAACATGAAACATCTTTCAATTTTTTTTATTGAAGTTCCCATCGATGATTTCATTAGTGGAGTTGAGGAAGTGTTGCTCTTAATTTCATTGGTTTCCTACCATATCCTTTTGATAATTTAATTTGTAGTCATGTTATTACTTTGGCTTATGTCCATTAGGAATTTACCTTTTAGTAATTTATTTAAATCTCGCATTACTCTATCTTTGCTATTTTATTTTCAAACACTTGGTTAAAATAGGAATTCATATAGTTACATTAATTAGAAATTACATTCATCATAAAACATAAAATACCAAAAAAAAGTGGTTTTGTGGTTATATTTAAGCAAAGTTGTGCATATTGATAGATACCAACAAAGGCCTCCATGTAAACATTTATATTTATCTTCAATTGAGTTACATAGTAGGTTAAAAAATAGTCATCTGGAACCTTGGAGGTTGTTATTGATTAGCTTTTCAAGAGTGAGATTTGAGAGAATTTATGACGTTAGCATCGTGCAAAATAATCGCTCAACAAGCTGCAACAATTGTTCATGAATATCCTTTTTTCTCTGGAATAATTAAAGTATAAGGAACAATATGGTTTGTACAAAGATATAAGGTGCCTACTTTCACACTTTTTTCTACTAACAAGTAACCTTTGAAACCTTCCATCTTTTATCATTAAAAGTAATTGTGCAACCCTCATCACCTAGTTGTCCTGCTAAAATTATATTGCTTCTCAACCTTGGAACATGTCTTACCTCTTGTAGTAGTCAATTATTCTCATTCTGAAACTTAATCTTAATTTTTCTCTTTCCAACAGTCTAACAAGGTTCATTATCTCCCAAATAAACTAGCCCAAAATCCCCTTTGAACATAATCAAGAAAAGAGCCTCTATGTGGAGTAGCATGAAATGAAGCCCCTAAATCTAAAACCCATGAATCATCAACATTTTTTAAGGAAAGAAGCAAAGCATCCTCTTCAGGCTTATTACTTATCATATTTGCCTATTTTTTGCCTTCTTGTTTATCTCCTTCATTATTCTTTTGAGTCTAGCAATCTTTCTTCTTGTGCCCTGGTTTCCCATGGTACTAGAATCTCTTGGTCCTCTAGATTCAAACCTCTTTCCCTTTGATTTTTGTCTTGATTTTCCATGATATCCATCATTTTTTCCTCTCTCATTTGTTATGACTTTACTTTGTGCATTCAAGATGCTTCCTAATGTAGGTTCACATAGGCTTTTCCTACGAATTTCCTCACTCAGAATCACACCAAGAACATCATCAAAATTTAGGTTATTAAGTCCAAAAATAGAATTACTCGCATCTATTACCAAGCCCTTCTAACTTTTAGGCAAAGAATACAAAATCAAGAAATCCCTAGTTTCTTCATCAAAATTAACATTTATAGAAGATGATTAACAGGTAACCATATTAAACTCATTTAAATGACCAGTAAAAAATCCACCTTCTACTATCTTCATATTAAATAAATGCTTCATGAGAAATACCTTATTTGAAGCAGAGGGATTTTCATACAACTTTTCTAGGGTTTCTATCAACTCTTAGTCATCTTCGATTTTGTAATATTAAATTCCATAAATTGTGCCAAGCATAAATGAATACTTCTAAGTGCATTGTTGTCCAAAATATCCCAATCCTCATATGTCATATATGTCTTTTGCTTGGATTTTCCTTGTAATGGTCACCATAAATCCTTCTAACAAAGATATTCCTCCATTTTCATTTTTCATAACTAGAATTTCTTCCTATTAAACTTCTCAACCTTCAACTCACCCTCATCTGTCATTACTCTCACTCAACTGTGAGACTCCCACTCAACTGTGAGACTCCCACTCAACTATGAGACCTTCTTGTAGAGGATAACTGAAACAACCTAGCTCTTATACCACTTAATAGGATTAAATAGACATAAATAAAAATTATATGCAAATATAACTAATATCATAAAATAATAAAGTACACATAAGAGAACACAAGACACAAAGATTTAACATGGTTCACCAAATCCTTGGGCTATGTCCACCAACAATGAGTCCAATATTTTATTATTATCCACTAATTTCAACCTAATTACAATCCACAATCCCTTGCAACTCAATACCACTGCAAGAAGCTATTAAATAATCATACATTATGAAATCCCTAGCCTTAATCCATTTTATGCAAGCTTTTTGTCACTTACAAAATTAGGGTTAGAATAAGTTGTCCAATAAAAAAATAGCTCTTGATGCCTTTTATAATAAAAAGTCATTTGAGCTTTCAGGGGCATTGCCCCCAAAAACTCTTATGGGGGCATTTTCACTTGACCCCACCTTGTATCATGCTTGGGGCTCTACCCCAAGACAAAGCAAGGGGTGCTTCTCCTTAACACTATCTTAGGGGGAGCTACCCCCAAACCCCCATAGACAATTTGGCAAGGAAACCACACCAAATGTAGTAGGGAAAAATTAACCTTTATGTCTAATTAGGCTCTACATAATGGCAATCTCTATGGTGGTTGGTTAAGTTAACTTGCAACATAAGGCAAGTTAATATTAGATTTTTGGTAAACAAAGTAATATGAATACAAATAAGATTTTCTATCAAGTAGGCCAAGATAAGCACAAAGGATATTTTAAGCATTTAAGCTTGGAAATGAGTCAATGCAAGGAGATATTATTGGCTAATTTAAATAATTTGCATTTGGTTTCAGATTATGTAAAGAAATATATTATGCTTAATTGAATTTAATACCAATGTATTTGATAATTTCTATTAGGATTCAACCACAGACAAAAATAGCAATCACATGCAAATATAAACAATATCAAAAAATAAACAAGACACCAAAATTTAATGTGGTTCACCCAATCCCTAGGCTATGTCCACCAAACAACAAGTCCAATATTATTATGATCCAATGATTACAACCTGATTACAATCTATAATATCTTACAGATCAATACCACCGCAAGAACCAATTTTTGCATCACACCTTATCAAACAATCCCTAACCCTAAGCCCTTTTATACAAGTATTTTTCCTGCTTTAGGGTTAAAATTAATTACAATATGTTGACCATAAATTGGCAAATATAAACAATAGCCAATTGGTGAATATTAGCAGTTGGCGAATAATAGCCCAAAAAATTTTAATTTATGAAATATGTACAATACTTCCCTGATCAGTCACCACAAACTAACAATCTCCTTCTTGGGGACTGAATAGACTCCACACTAGACAACAATCTCCCACTTGGACACTGATCCTGTAGCAATACCGCTACCACATGGGGCTCCCATTGGATCAAACCACCCTAGACTCTATTGTTCTTTTATTCCTGTTTAGTCTAGAAGACCAACTAAAGTTGAAGAGGAATTCAGGTTCTCCCTTGTCACTACCTTTGTAAACATATTTATTGGATTGACATCTATATGTATCTTGTCCAATTGTAATTGTCCATCATCCAAAACTAACTGAATGAAATGGTATCACAACTAAATGTGTTTTCTCATTGAATGCAGAGCTGAATTCTTTGCAAGATGAATGGCACTCTAACTATCTATAAACAAATAATTATCCATTTGAGGGTGTCCCAACTCTCTCAAGAAGAACTAAAGCAATATCATCTCCTTGGCTACCTTGGTAGCAGCAACATGTTAACCTCATAATGGTTTTTGACATTTGAGTGCCAACACACTTAATCACATTCCACATTGGAAGCCGAGTACATCATGCATACCAAGTGATCTTCATGTGCCGAGTAGTTTTGAGATACTGAGTGATCTTCATGTGCCGAGTAGTTTTTAGATACCGAGTGAAGATCAGATACCGAGTGAAGTTTAGATACCGAGTGAAGATCAGATACCGAGTAAAGATTAGATACCAAGTGAAGATCAGATATCGAGTGAAGTTCAGATACCGAGTGAAGATCAGATACCGAGTAAAGATCAGATATCGAGTGAAGATCAGATACCGAGTGAAGTATAAGTGTTGAGTAACACAAAGTGTCGAGTGTTAACAGATGTCGAGCTACTTAAGGTGCCGAGTGATACAGTTTTGTTAAGGTGCCGAGCTATCCAAGAAACAACATGTGCCGAGTATCAGCAATACTTCAGGAGCCGAGTAACTCAGTAGATCAGCATACGAGTTTAAAATTGCAGAAATTATGATGCAAACAATTTTTACAGCCGACATAAGGTAAATCTCCAAGGATTTAATGATGAGATCGAATCTTTTATTTTTCCTATGCAATTTACATGCAGCCAATAAGAAAAATAATGAAGGCATGCAACCAATCAGCAAAAGATAAGTATTGAGCAGAAAATGAAGATTGAATGTGGATCATAGATCCATACCTAACCCTAAATTCTCAAATGTCTTTATAAGGAAGATGAAATTTCATTGTAAAGGAGACGAGAGGTGTGAGAAGACATATAAGGGTTCATAAGGAATTCTATTTGCAGAAGCGAGGATTATTAGATCACAAAAAGGATCCAGATCAGAGAAAGCAGAACAAGTGCCTGCATTCAGCAATTAAGGATTGTAATCAGTTAGGTTTATTGTACCTAATACTCTCTAGCAATTGTATTAGAATGAAAATCCTATGGTGATAGGTTAGCTTAACAGCTATTTCGATAAATCCTTAATTAGGTGATTAAATCCTTTAACAAGGTAACACTTCATGTTAAGTGTTTGAAATCCTTTAACCAGGTCATTATTGACACAGTGTAAAGCCTTTAACAGGGCAGACCATCAGAAGTGGTTGAACAATATTGCGGCAGTAATTTTTGTGGGTATCATCCCCACCCCAGTTTTACCTTCTTATTCCTGGAGGGTTTCTGTGTTACCAAATTTCAGTGTTATGAGTTATTGATGCATGTGTTTAGTTTCAAGTTTATTTGATGTATTTACATGCATGCAATTTACTTTCAGTTAAAAGTTTTATTGGATAAAATGGGATACTTATGATTCACCCCCCCCCCCCCCCCCCCCCCCTCATAAGTACGCTTTCCATATTTGAATATTCCAACAATTGGTATCAGAGAAAATCTAGGTTCTCACAAGGAAAAGCCTAACAACTTGGAGGAAAAGATCTAAAGATGGAAGCTTTCAAACTTGGAAAGATCATTGAAAATCAGGTGATAGATGTGCAACTTGCTTTGCATAGCTTGGAGGAATTCAAAAACAAGTTGAGAAACTCATTAAAAAAAAGGAAGGATCTAGCCATAGCTGAAAACGATATACACTGCAAGGAGATTGATACCACCAACATATTTTCCAATGGAGACACTAAAGAGTTTGATGCAGCAATAGCAGAACTGATGGAGAAAAACAAAATTCAAGTAGAGGAGATAAGATCTCTCAAGATGGAACATGAATCACAGGCCATAATGATATGTGAAATTACTGGGCAAAAGAAAAGAGTAGTTGATGATAAGGTCATGATGGAAAATGACAAAAGAAATCTTGCAAACAGACTTGAAGAAAAATGTACTGAACTGACAAGGATCTCAAACATGCAGATGAATACACTTGCCCAAATGATGAACCTTCATCATGAACTCAATGTAAAGGATATTGAGATCTCTACTTTGAAGATGCAGAATGAACAAATGCAGAATGAATTAAATAGAGAAAAAGAGGTAGCAGAGAATCTCAATAAATCAAGTGAAGCCATCAAGTATTTTGAACAGTTGCTGAGATCCCCAAAATCTTCCCATGATACATCAGGACTAGGATACAATAGCACTGAAGTTGGAGAATCATCAAAAAGTGTTGAATAAAGAAGTGATAAAGGTAAGAATTCAAAACCCACTTGTCATTACTGTAATAAGAAGGGGCATACAGCTAATGTGTGCAGGAGTAGAAGATTCAATCAATCAAACATACCCAAAAGTTTCTGTCACAAGTGCAACATGCAAGGACATATGACACAAAATTGCAGATCCAATGTCACAAGGACTCAGAGATTTGATGGACATTGTTATAATTGCAAAAATTATGGACATAGGGCATTTGAATGCAGATCAAAACCTATGTGGACATCAAATCATCCAGCAAAAATAGAACGTAATGAAAGTCATTATCATTGGGATTACAACACCAAGTACAGTTGTCACTATTGCCAAGAATATGGACATATACCACAGAACTATATAAGAACACATTTCAAAGGGAACTACAAAAGATGGTTGAATCAAACTACATGCTTTAGTTGTTTGAAAACTGGTCATATCAGCAGAAACTGTCCTACAAGATCAAAGGCACCCAAGACTGAAGATAACAAAGGAAAACAAAAGATTGACATCGAAAAGATAAGGGGGCAAATGAATAAGACTTGGAAAAAGAAAGATGAGTGCAACACATCAAGTGGAGGGATCACTTCACCCAATGGGTCAAGTGATCACACTTCATCAAACTAAGCATGAGAAGTACACAAGACTGATATACAAATCTATGTCACACATCAGTCCCAAGACAAAGAAGCTAAGCAAAGTATAAACCTACATGAAACAGGATGTCAAGACAAAAACTAAATGTTGATGCTGAGCTGTCTTTGGATGCCGAGTTAAAACTGATGCCGAGCTCCCAACAGCGATCGAGCTGATAACCGATGCTAAGTTAGATAATTTCAATGGAAGTCGAGTAAAGTGAAATATAGTGGAAGCCGAGTTAGGTTAAAATTTCTTCAGAAGCCGAGTTGGCAGTTGAGCATTTAATGCGATGAAATTAGGGTATATTATTGCGATTTCAATCAGTTTTTCTCATCGCGATCAAGAAGCAAAGGAGAAGAAAGAGAGTTGAGCGACTTCATAGCAAGAATCCAATGTTTCAAGCAAATTGCAACTTCATTCAACACATTTTTCATCAATCTAAAGGTATTTACATTTGCGCCGAGCTACATAGTTTCATACCCATTTGTTGTATAAACCCTAGTTCACAAAAATGGCGTCAAGTTCAAACAAAGTCAAGAAAAAAGAGTCATTTGAAGTTTAGTTAGTTTCAAATGAAGTCAAGCAACTTGATTTCTGTCCTATTCCCGAAGTTTCCTACAAAAATGACCCAGTCGGAGCTCTCTCCCACATTCCCCCAAAAGTTGTAATGGTTCAAGATGTGAGGAAATGTTACAATTGCAAGATAGGAGCTCTAGGAGACATGGAAATTAGACAAGCATATGATAAACTGTGTAGATGGAGTACTGAAAGAAGAATTCAAAATCGTAGAAAGAAAGGGTTTGACCCGAGTTTTAAGTTTTCTTACCGTATTCAAAACTGAATGGATTAGACTTGTACTGAGTAGAATTCATGGAGGAAACTTGTGGTTAGAAGATATGCCCATCAAATTGACAAAGGAAATTATACATAGAGTAATAGGGTACCCAACCCTAGATAGGTACAAAACCCTAAGAAGTGAATCAAAGGAGGTCATTGAAAAGAATACTGGTACACAGTGGAACAAAAGAGGAATGACAATTCATACCATACAGGATCCTCTAGTTGAATTTGTTGTTAGAGTTATTGTTCACAAATTCTATCAATCCAGTAGACTCAATAGTGTACCATGCATTACAGTAGATGTAGGTTACAAATTGGTGAAAAAGGATCATACTTATGATCTTGCAGAACAGCAATTGCAACAGATCAATGAAAACCTAGCTGCTATAAGAAGAACAAAAGGCACTCAATGCAAATTTGGAGCAATCCTAGTTTGCATATTCTTTTATGTACAGAATGAATTTCCTTCTTTTGGTAAAGTAGCATGGAGGAATGATAGAACCATCATTGCACAAATTAATGAATATATAGAGCAAATGGGAGAAAATTTTGATACCTTGATGACAAGCTATTTTGAGGATTTCAAGAAATCCATGAAGCAAAGATCAAGGATACCAGCTTCTTTAGTGGAAAAACATACTAATGATATATGTTTCTTAGTTGACATAGATTTTACCTATATTCAAGTAGTAATACCAAGGGTAAGATGGCTAAGGCCATTTCGATACGAAATCAATATTGATGAGGCATCTACAGCAATAACTGCATTATTGGCCGAAGAAGCAGATAAAAGTGCACCACATTTTGGCACTTATGATGTGGTATGATCAAAGATAAACATGGAATTAAAAACTGCTTCTACATTGAAGAAGAAAGACAAATTAATCAAGAAGATTAAGAAGAAGTTTGGCAAAGAAATTGAGGCTAAGGCAGAAGAAGAAGAAGATGACAGTGATGATGAAGATGAGCAAGAACAAGGGCCAATGGAACTAACTAAAGGTCTTGGAGAAGACAAGGAGGAAAGTATAGAGGAAGAAGAAGCCAAGGAAGCACCAACTGAAGCCAAGCCAAAGAAGAGAAAGACAACAAAACAGCCTTCAGCTAAGCCCAGATCAAAGAAAGCTACCACTCCATCACCTCAAAAGACAACAACATGAGCATCAACAAGAGCCTCTACTCAAAAGGCTAAAGAGGAAGTTATCAAGAAGAAACAAGTCAAAGAATCACAAGAAGAGCTGAGGAAAAGAAGAAGGTATGTGGCTCAACCTGACACTGATGAAGAAGATCAATCAGAAAAGGTAAGCAATTCATCAATTGATATCTTATGTAAAAAGATTGCAAGTGGTGACTTTAATAATTTAAATAAAGTTGATTTTAGTAAATTTACTAAAGAAGAACAAAATAAAATAGAAGAAACAGTTTATGAAATGATGGCACAGTTCAAGTACACTCCACTTGAACTAGATGGTCAATTGCCAAAGGAGCTGTCAAAAATTGTAGAAGACAGATGGCATTTTTGTTTGAAAATGGAGAAGGAGATGAGGGAATCAACCCTAGCTAGTGTATTGCCAGATTTGACTAGAGAAAAAGTTAGCAAAGCAGTCAAAAGGCATAATAACAGGTTTACACCTAAGTACAGGGCATTCTTCATACTCCAAAACAAAATGGAAGAGATTGTTCAAAGAACAATGAAATCATGGAAGAATTTTTACAAAAGGATTAAAGATTTTCTTGAGGAAGAATACAAGGAAGAAGTTGTTGTACCAATAGAAGAGAGGAGAAAAAGGAAAGAAGAAGAAGAAAAGAAAAGAGAAGAAGAGAAGAAGGATGAAGAAAAGAAAGATGAAGAGGAGGAAGAGACAGAAAAATAGGACAAAATGGCAACAGCTGAGCAAGAGCAGTAACCAGATCAGAGTGTGCAAGACACACAATTGCCATCTCCTAGCCCTCCATAAGCATCCATCTCACTGGCAGACACCGTGATGATTACTGATGTTCCTGATACTTCTG
This sequence comes from Cupressus sempervirens, assembly GCA_028749045.1. NCBI lineage: Eukaryota > Viridiplantae > Streptophyta > Pinopsida > Cupressales > Cupressaceae > Cupressus > Cupressus sempervirens. The sequence goes on from CM053791.1 coordinate 514,716,625, forward strand.
GTCAGAATATCAATCCATTAACTACAGAAGATCTGAAAAGAATTCTTGACCAATCTACACAACAAGCAATATTGTGCACAGATCTAGTATTAGTCAGTATAGATGAGTTACAGAAACTAGTAGAAAATACAGTCAAAGACCCATACCTGACCCATACCTGACCCTAAATTCTCAAATGTCTTTATAAGGAAGACAAAATTTCATTGTAAAGGAGACGAGAGGTGTGAGAAGACATACAAGGGTTCACAAGGAATTCTATTTTCAGAAGCGAGGATTATCAGATCACAAAAAGTATCCAGATCAGAGAAAGCAGAACAAGTGTCTGCATTCAACAATCAAGGATTGTAATCAATCAGGTTTATTGTACCTAATACTCTCTAGCAATTGTATTAGAATGAAAATCCTATGGTGATAGGTTAGCTTAACAGCTATTTCGATAAATCCTTAATTAGGTGATTAAATCCTTTAACAGGGTAACACTTCATGTTAAGTGTTTGAAATCCTCTAACCAGGTCACTATTGACACAGTGTAAAGCCTTTAACAGGGCAGACCATCAGAAGTGGTTGAACAATATTGCTGCAATAATTTTTGTGGGTATCATCCCCACCCCAGTTTTACCTTCTTATTCCTGGAGAGTTTCTAGGTTACCAAATTTCAGTGTTATGAGTTATTGATACATGTGTTTAGTTTCAAGTTTATTTGATGTATTTACATGCATGCAATTTAATTTCAGTTAAAAAATTTATTGGATAAAATGGGATACTTATGATTCACCCCCCCTCTCATAAGTACTCTTTCCATATTTGAATATTCCAACACAACATACTCTTCCTTTGTAGTGGAAAAAGCATTAACCTTCTATAACCTAGAAACCCAGCTCACTATTGCCCCACCAACAGTAAATACATAACCTATAGTACTCCGCTTGGTATCAATATCCCCTGCCAAATTTGAGTCGACATAGCACTGTAAATTAGTAGTAGAGCCTCCAAAGTATAAACACTTACTAGATGTTCCTCTCAAATATCTGAGAATCCATTTAACTACATTCTAAAGCTCAATTCCTAAATGACTCATATACCTACTAACGACTCCCACTACATGTGCAATATCTAGCCTAGTACATACCATTACATACATTAAGCTTCTTACAGCTAAAGCATAGGGTACCTTGGACATCTTATCCTCCTCTTCTTGTGTCTTTGGACACATCTCCTTAGTCAACTTCAAATGAGCAAGTAAAGGTGTGTTGATAGCTTTAGCATTCTCCATAGAGAAACATTGCAACACCTTAACATAATTAGCCTAAGATAGGGTCAATTTCCTATTCTTCCTATCTCTACAAATCTTCATACCAAGGATTTGTTTTGCTACCCCCAAATCCTTCATAGAAAATGCATGTGCTAACTAGCATTTCAGCCCCTTAATATGATCCATGTTAGACCCAACTACAAGCATATCATCAACATATAAACATAAAATAATGTTCTTTTATTTTTCTTTGTCTTTTGGCTTTTGGTCTGGCTTTAGGCCATGGTTTTACTTGTCTTTTTTTCCTCATCTTTTCTCAGAACTCTCCTTTTTGGCTAGGCTTTATGCTTATTACTAGCCTCTAAACTTATACTTTTTTGGTTGGGCTTTCACGCTTATTATCAGCCTTATATGTTTTAACTATTGGGTTTCAAGATCCCTGTAAAATCTATTTATCTAATAAAAACATATAAACATAAAATAATGTAAATGTCATCATCCAACTTTTTAAAATAAACATAATGATTTGAATGACACCTACTATATCCATGCTCATGCATAAAATTGTCAAATTTCATATATCATTGTTGAATTGCTTGCTTCAAGCCATATAAACTTTTCTTCAATCTGCACACTAAGTTCTCCTTACCTTTGACCTCAAATCCTTGTGGTTGAGTCATATATATCTCTTTATCCAAATCACCATGAAGGAAGGTTGTTTTAACATCAAGCTACTCCAAATGCAAATCTTTAGTAGCCACAATACTTAAAATAGTGTAAATAGAAATCATTTTAACAATAGGAGAGAATATCTCATCAAAATCAATGCTTTTTTTCTGTGCAAATCATTTTACCACTAACTTGGCTTTAAATATTTTCTTACCTCCATCCTCTTCTTTCAACTTGTAAACCCACTTATTCTTTAAGGCTCTTTTACCTACAGGCAACTTGCATAAATCCCATGTCTTATTTTTCAGCATAGAGTTCATTTCATCTTTCATTGCAGACTCCCATTGAATCTTAGTATCCACCTGCACAGCTTCATCAGAACATTTAGGTTCACTAGCATCGGTTAGTAAAATAGAATACAAAGAGGGGGAAAATCTTTCTGGAGGTCTACTTAGCCTTGTTGATCATTTAACATTCATTGTTGTGTGTGGTATTTATTGTTGTATTTGTTGCACATCATTAAGAATTGTTGGAACATCATCTTTTGGAGTATCATCCAGCACTACATAATCATCTTCTTTCTTCTCATGTTGTTGCAACAGATCTTTGTACAACACTTTCTCATTGAATATGACATCTCTGCTTCTTACAATTTTACAAATTTTAAAATCCTAAAGCCTATAACCAAATTAATTAATGTCATATCCAACAAATACACATTGCTTTGACTTAGCTTCCAGCTTGATTCTATTTTCAGAATCTATATGAGCAAATGCTTCATAGCTGAAGGTTTTAAGAAAAGAATAACTCACCTCCTTACCATTCCACGCTTTCTCTGGAATACCACAACCCAAAGGAGTAGAGGGACCTCTATTAATCAAATATATAGCAGTATTAACAAACTCCACCCACATGTATAAGGGCAACCCAACATGCAACCTCATGCTCCTTGCACTCTCCATTATAGTCCTATTCATGCGTTCAACCACTCCATTTTCCTGTGGAGTCCTTGGAACAATCTTCTATTAATGAATACCATTAGTGGAGAAATAATCCTTAAATTCATGAGTGAAATACTCACCACCATTATCAAATTTGAGACATTTTAATTTCTTACTAGTCTCATTTTCAACCAAGCATTTCCATTTCTTAAAAGTTTGAAATCTATCAGATTTATGTCTAACGAAATAAACCCGTACTTTTCTAGTTGCATCATCAATAAAGGTAACATAATAATGAGAGCCACCGAGGGAAGATACTTGAGCCAGTCCCCATAAATTTGTATGCACAAGCTCACTATCTTTTATTTTTCATGCACACAACTTTCACATAAATCCTTATTAACACATTTTAGACCTGGTAAAACTTTCTTTGAATGAAGTACTTGCATACCTTTCTCACTTATGTGCCCGAGTCTGTTGTGCCATAGTATTGTATTAGAATCTATAGCAACTATTTGTTCTCCCTGCTCAATTGCAGTAATTGTTCCTGAACATTCATTTTTCTCTAAAACAATCAAAGTAGAAGGAACAATATGACCTGTACAAAGATATAAGGTGCCTACTTTCAGACCTTTTTCTACTACAAGGGAACCTTTTGAAACCTTCCATTTTTTATCATTAAAAGTAACTACACAACCCTCATCATCGAGTTGCCTTGCTGAAATTAAATTCCTACTTAGCCTTAGAACATGTCTTACCTCATGTAGTAGCCAATGATTCCCATTCTACAACTTAATCTTAACTTTTTCCTTTCCAAAAATCTGATAGGGTTCATTATCCCCCAAATAAACAAGCCCAAAACCCCTTTGGACATAATCAATGAAATAACCTCTATGAGGTGTGGCATGAAATGAAGCACCAGAATTTGAACTCCATGAATCGTCAACACTTTCTAAAAATAGAAGCAAAGCATCCTCTTCGGATTTGTTACTTACCACATTTGCCTCCTTGTTCTCTTTTGGATTATCTCCCTCATTGTTCTTTTGAGTCCAACAATCTTTCTTCTTATGCCCTATATTACTACAGTACCAGCAATCTCTTAGTCCTCTAGATTGAGACCTCTTCCCCTTTGACTTTCCTCTTGATTTCCCACAATTTCTAGAATTATTTCCTCTCTCAATCATTCTGCCTCGACTTTGTACATTCAAAACACTTCCAGATGTAGATCTTCCTAAGGTTTTCTCACTAGTTTCCTCACTCAAAATAACTCTGATCACATCATCATATCTTAGGGTATGAGATCCAGAAACATAATTACTCATAGCCATTACCAAGCCATTCCAACTTTCAGGCAAAGAACACAAAATCAAGAGAGCCCTAATTTCTTCATCAAAATTAATACCCATAGAAAATAACTGACTATTAATAGTATTAAACTCATTTAAATGATCTGCAACAAATCCACCTTCTGCCATTTTCATATTAAATAAATGCTTCATGAGAAATACCTTGTTTGAAGTGGAGGGATTTTCATACAATTTCACTAGGGTTTCCATCATCTTTGCTTTTGTAATATTAAATGCCACTAATGGTGCCAGGAATAATCGAATGTTTCCAAGTGCCTTCTGTCTAAAAGATCCCAGTCATCATTAGTCATAGATCCTTGGTTCTTAGTCTTTCCTCCCAACGGCTTCCATAAATCGTTCTGATAAAGATAGTCCTCCATTTGCATCTTCCATAACTGAAAGTTCTGCCCATTAAACTTGTCAACCCTCAGCTTACCCTCGTCTGCCATCGCTCCCGCTCAACCGTGAGACTTTCCTATAGAGGATAACTGGAAAAAAAAACCTTGCTTTGATACTACTTGTTAGGATTTAACCACAGATAGAATAACAATTACATGCAAATATAAACAATATCCAAAAATAAACAAGACACCAAGGTTTAACATGGTTAACCCAATCCCTAGGTTACGTCCACCAAACAATAAGTCCAATATTATTATGATCTTGCGATTACAACTTGATTACAATCTATAATCCCTCACAGCTCAATACCACTGCAAAAACTAATTTTTGCATCACACCTTCTCAAACAATCCCTAACCCTAAGCCCTTTTATACAAGTATTTTTCCCACTTTAGGGTTAAAATTAGTTATAACATGTTGGCCATAAATTTACAAATATAAACAATAGCCAATTGGCGAATATTAGCCATTAGCGAATAGTAGCCCACCATTGGTGAATAGTACTCCAATTTTTGTTTTAATTTATGAAGTATGTACAGTACTTCCCTGATCAATCACCACAAACTAACAATTTCTTTTCTTTACTTTCCATTCCTCACACAAGGTAGGGACTCTAGCTCAAACATAGCTCTTATTAGTATTTTAAAAATGTATTATTTTTATTTCTATATTATTATTGTTTTTGTTGATTGAAATTATTACAATGATTTCAAAATATTTTACAATAAAAATATTAATTTTTTCGAACTTAATTGATATAGTAGCTTTAATAATGTGTACATATATATGTATGTATGCATGCATACATACACACATGAATTTACGCGCATGCACTTACACACACATTTTTGGATAAATACATATATTTTTTAAATCATAAAATATTAGTGTGCAAATTATTTTTTTATTTTCTATTTGTTTTATCTTTCTTTTATATTATAATAAAAATAGAGCATAAATTATTCCTTGTTACTCTAAAACTACAAGATTCATGTGTCTTTTGCCAAATTTTTGTTTAAATTGTATAGAGAAATAACATTATTATAATAATCAAGAGTAATACTATTCTCCAATACCTATGAAAAAATTGACATCTTTATATTCTCCACCAAATAAGATCTAAGACAAATCCTTTTATGTTATAAATATATGTTTATGGCTAATTTCATCTTTGCAATAAATTGTAAACATAATAAATTTATATGTCCATTGATTACAAGATGAATCACTTTGTGTTGTATAGTGTAATTAATAATTAATGTTTGTAACTTTAAAATTAGTGCAATTTTTTTATTTTCAATTTTTGTTTAAATTCTAATTTCTCAATGCAATTATTATTTCAATCTATTAAATTTTGTTAAAGTTATTTAAATTATTTGTATGCTCTCATAATTATAATTTCTCATAGCTAAAATATTATTGCTTGCTATTGAATATGACATTTAAAATGGTTATCGTTTTCACTAAATACCAAATGTAGAAAAGTAGTTTTAAAGACAAAACTTGTGAATGTGTTTACATTCCCAACAACTCATTTATTAGGGATTTATGTATGCTAAATTGTTAGTAAAACCTTATCATACCAAATTGATAATGGTCAATTGATTTTTTAAAGGAGTAGTTTAATTTTCAATGGCAAAATAGGTTCACTTTTCACTACATCACTAATGAGACTTGGATGTAATGCAATCTACTCTGTATTATTCATGCCTATACATTGGACGTAATGTTTTTGCAAAGTTCAAACAACCCCTCCAAACTTAACATATTTTGTCTATATTTCTTAGGTACATGATATGTTTTCTATCTTATTTTATATTTGGGATAGTTAATAATTTCAATAAATAGTTTCATCATTCATACATTTTTTTAATGGAAATAATATTGTATTTTATTAATTGTAAAAATAATGATTAAATATTTACATCATTAATTTTTAGGCAAAAAAACCTTTCATACCACCTAACACTAGATAGCATACAATTTGCAAATACTAACTTAACATTGATGAAACAAAAAAATTCCTAATTCTTGTTAGTCATTGTTTCATCCCCCTCTATTCTCTATACATTATATTTTATATAACAAAAAAACTACCAAGAAAGTACCACTGCCCAAGAAACAAAACCATTAACAATTGTGAAATTCGCATCCACTATTAGTAGAGCATTATCAACTGAGCAAACTACCATTTATAATTCATTATATCAGTGCACATTTGTCAATCCATTATGGATCTGTATAGATCAATGGTACCATGTATTTTTAAGCCAATGAAATCTTGTCTATGAAAAAACTTTAAAAAACTACCTTTAACCAAAAAGAAAATAAAAGGTCAAAACATCAAATAAATCCCTATTTGCCCCAATTTATCCTATCAATACCTCTCGATTGTTGGATACAACATAAGATTCCATCCTCATCCTCTATCTCCTTGGTATGCTTGGTTCATCTTCCTTCCTCCACCATCATGTGTTGATTTTCCTCAAACTCTTGCTAACATAGAGCTAGCTTTAATTCATTCCATGCCACAAGAAGTTTTACTCTATAAGTTCATCCTTGTGCAATCTACTTGACCATTGTATAAATGAATTTATATACTCCTCTCTTGCCTCCATTGATTTTTTAATTTCTTTAATTACATCAAAAAGCTAATACTCATAAGTGCTTATTTGAATATCGAGTCTAGTCCAAACAATAAGTCTTCATCAACTAGAGAATGCACACTTGATATCCTCCACATTCTCTACCACCTCTAACCCCCATCTAATCCCCAAAGTAATAATATCCATGTTATAATGGTATTGTTGTCTTTCATCAATGAATTTCCTTCCCAAAAAATCCAAGGCTGCTATAACCACATATTTACGCCACATTTGAAAAGTCTATTTAATCATCAAGTCATCATCAGACCAAAAATTTAGTTGAAGTGTAACCAAAGTGAATATAGCCTCCATCATTCTTATGCCACCTCACTATTCATTGGTATACAAGTCATTCTAAGATGCCTTCTGACTTTAAAATAATTCATAGCTATGTCCATCTAACAATAACTTCAATTCATTCTTCACATTAACTACCTTGTTAGTCACCTAAGGTAAAATTACATCATTTTTGCAATCTCAACATATTTTCATTTCTCATAATTAATTTCATTAGTTGACACTTATGATAATAATCTATATTTGTATTTAAAATATTGCTTCAATCTTTCATGATACCTCCACTTTTATTTCACACAATGTTGTCCAAAATGATATTGTGTCATTCAACATGTCCTGTTAAGCATGTCAAAGCATCACTTTAAACCCCACTAACAAGGGTTGAATAATTGTCAATATTAAATTTGACATGCTATACTCCTTTTTTAAAACTTGATTCATCCTTCCTTGAGAATATTTTTTAAAAATTTGAATTTAACCTCATCGCATTCATTAAAGGAAAGTGTCCATTTAGACAAACAATCAACCTCTCAACTACCCATTCTTTGTACAATGCTATTTTAGATTCTTCAAAAATAGTAAATTCATCCAAAATGACCTTTGATTAAGTTTTATAGATGTTATGCTATGTAATTGTTGCTTCTGATTGCTTAAATAAAAATTAAAGAATATCTTCCTAAATGTATTTTTTTACTCAAAAAACCTACCAAAACATTATTGGTCCCCTCTTCTAACTTTTTAGCAGAAAAAGCCATAGTTTTTCCCTTCCAATCCCAAATAATGACACCTATACCCAATAGTCCAGGACTCACCCTAGCCACCTTGTCAAAATTGATTTTGAACCAACCCTCTAAAAGTTTCTCCCATAGTACTTCTTTTTATCGAGCTAGTCATTTGATTCACCCAACTGGGCCCTTAATAGGTCGTCATGACATATACAGTACTTAAAATGTATCTTTTATTTTAACTTATCCTATACTTTCATTTTTGAAGTCCATCTTTCTATTTGTTTATGTAATAGCATATTCAACTTATCTCAAATTATTTAAAGCATTATTATTTCTAATCCATACTTCTAAGGTGCATAACATGTTTTCTATCCTATTTTGTATTTGGGATAGTTAGTAATAAACAATTTTATTAGTTGTAATTATTTAAAATATATATATATTTTTTAACATATTCAATACCTTCATTGTAAAAAAAATTAGCTTCTTTTTCTATTAGCACATTTCAAGACAATGTTTTCTTCATATAACTTTTATAAGAAAATGACATCTTAACTAGAATGCATTTTGAATTTTCTCAGAAATTATGCTAATCTCAATAATTTGGAAGTAAATAAGATAAAAACTAAAACTTATTGGATGATGTTGTCAAAATCCTTAATTATTTCTATTAAATGGTCAAATATGAAATGGGAAAAAAAAAAACTTTCCAATTTTATATAACCTATTTGTGTTGCTTATGTTGTTAATTATAACTTGTAAAATTGCAAAAAATAATGTATACAATCATCTTGCAAAAATCATGACTCATGACAAGTTGTAAGTTCTAAATTAAATCCACCAATATGAATTATATGCATCAATTGAATGTTTACATTGAATCTCTATTATGAAAGTTACATTGATTTGAGCTACCGGGACCAAGATCCAAAAAGAATAAACCATTAATAGTCTCCTTGGAAAAAAAATGAGGATTCATTTGCCCATAATTTAGGTATTCATTTTCTCAAAAAAAAATATAAAATTACATTTTTAGTACCCTCAACTATTATATTATGTTATGAATATTTGTGCATTGCAAACCCGATCTGTCTCTATCAAACTTTACAGACTAAATACTTCAATTGACATTTTGGTGGGAACTTAGTCACATTGAAACCTTTCTCATTTAGAATCTTTTGCAAATAATACAGAAAACTTAGAATGTAATACCTTGCCCAGAGGTCCTTGAAAACAAGGATAAACATAGAGTAACATTTTGTTTGTTCAGAGATACAATAAAACATGCATACAACATACATAAGATCATAAAAAAAGACATAATCTGAACAACTAAAGATCCCTAATTGTTCACTACTTTCGAACATGTACTTTCTATCTAATAAAACTAACCATGTAATGTGCATTCCATTATCCATTCTAACATTTGATACAATATTTATTTTAAAACCCAAATACAAGTTCCTAGGTGATTAAGCCATACAAGTTCATTTTAAGACTAAAACAAGGAAGGAATACAAAAACATCCAAAAATGAACCTGAAACACCCCAAAGGAGATGTGTAGCAAATTGGGAAGAAGAAACTCCCAAAAGGGTACTCAAATCACTAGGTTACATCTTACGAACAAGTTGAGGAATTTCCATTGTTTGAGGAATGATGTTTGTCTATCAACATGGTACAATAGATCTCCAGAAGAGATGTGATAAGATGGAGAGTAGCTATGCAATAATTGCATAATGAAACCTTGGACTGAGTATGATGATCTTTTATATCACATGATACAACTCCAAGAGTCGTGCGATATAACTCTCTACTAGGTGAAATGGAACATAAAGTATCATTTCATCATATGATTTGCTAACTATACTAGGTATGACTAAGCACCCAGATTACATACAAGGAACAAATCTAATAAACTACATAAAATAAACCTCCACACCACGGAGTATCAGATACAAGCATCTAAACGATTAGCCACTCGATAGCATCAATACATCAAAGTATTATAACAAATACATCTAATAAGCTATCCTACCAAATACATCTCTAATTTATAGTAATGATAATTCAACATCATGATATACATATACATCAAGTAAAATTGTAAACCACAAGTAACACACCATGGAATAACATCAAATAATCTGAGTGAGCATCAAGCTCCAATCTTGAATCTGGTTGAATATCATCTTTGTACTCCAATCCCTAATATTAGTATAGATAGTAATGCCTCTCAACTATGTGGAACCCTTAGGCTTGTCGTGCCATGCTCATGGAGATAGCAATGCGACCATAAACCCATTAGACAATGCATATAAGGCTTACACGCACTAATCAATGGAGGACAACAACTCAATAATACAAGCTTATCAAATATGAGTGTCTCAAGGATGATTAGGCACTTGGTAGCATCAACACATCAAAGTATTAAAACAAATACATCTAATATGCTATACTACCAAATGCATCTCTAATATGTAGTAATGATAATACAACATCAAGATATACATATGCATCAAGTAAAATCATAAACCACAAGTAATGTACTATGGAATAACATCTAATAATCCAAGTGAACATCAAGCTCAAATCCCAAATCTAACAAAATATCATCTTTGTACTCCAATCCTCAACAATGGTATAAATAGTAATGCCTCTCTGCCACATGGAACCCTTAGGCCCACCTTGTCATGCTTGTGGAGATAGTAATGTGACCAAGTCACATAAGAAAAATAATATAAGGCAAGTACACACATGCTAATCAATGCATGAAAACAACTCAATGATCATGGAGAAAATGCATTACAACAAGTAACTAGCTAGACACGCTATATGATAACTATGTAGCTACTCTAGTGGAGTGTAGTTGCTTGGCATCAACAATCCCAATTTGTAGTTGGTATGGTAACATGCTCCCTTGGGAGGTCCAAATCCCAATATGGTAACATACTACCTTGCGAGGCCCAATATTGTTCCCTCAAACCAACTGCCACGAATGATTAGCTACTATATAAACACCACACCCTTGTACAAGCTCCCTCGGGGCACTTGACAATCGTATGTGTGTTATCTTATCTTATCATTAAGCTTTATTATTACATGTGTATTATTCGTTATCACTTATTAAAATCTCTTCAAATTACCTTGTCAACCACTTCTAGATAGGGGTACATGAGAGAAGCCACTCCACACGTCTAACCCACATACCCATGTGCACCACAAGATGAGTGCTCGTAAGCAATGTAGGTTCCCAACCCAAGCCCTAAATGAACAATCACTCAATTAATTGAAATTTGGGAGTTTGGGTTTTGCAAGATAATTCCACGCACGCGCGCACACACACACACACACAAACATTTTGATGGGTGGGCACAGCCAATTGTATGACATAATCAATAAAATACAAATGCAAGGGTTAGATATGAGAAATGCAGCAGAGCATCTAGGTGTAAATAACTCACTCAACCCAACATCTTTTTGGGAGTACATCTTCAACATGAATCCTAATGACCACAAACTAAACCCATGGAAAGATTGGATACCTAATATACATTCCAATTTCATGAACCAAAAACATACCATAAAATTTCCACAAAAATTAGGCGACATGCAAAATGAGATGATAATAAAAACACCCAAAAATCAAACATTATGGAATTCAACGACATAAAAAATCCACCTCCAAAATGAGGTCAAACATCCAAAAATCAAATAAAATTTGAGCTAAAAGCTCACATGCATATTTTGACAACATAACTCCATGAAAACTTTCAAATTAAAATTACATACACCACCAAATGTTCATTGTTGTCCAACTAGATGAAACTAAAGCATGAAAATGGAGGGGAACATTAGTTATCAACCTCCAACCAAATGGTAAGAAAAAATGGGAGATAAAATAGATTAAAAAAAATTTGGAAATGAGAAAGACCTAACTCACATAAAATGCCCAAATATGAGGATTACAACCAAATATTGTATGTGACTACTGTGAAATCCTAAATGCACTCACGCGCTCATGGGTCCAATCACATAATGCGTCAAAATTTTGGATTTATTGATTACAAGAGGGTTGTACTAGCAATTATATAGATATGTCACCCATACAGCGATGATGTTGGCTCCACATGAACCGTCAAAGTCACTATCTATTGGTGATACTATTGGGGATATAGGTACACACTCAAAGCCTGAACTTAGGGTGAATGTACCTAGTACATATTCAGTAAACAAGCAAAAATTAATTTTCAATGCTTAATATATAATATTTGAACCACATAGAGACACATAATCTGAAGGAGAGCATGACACCATATAGATCTCATAAGTAAGTGACTACGACTTTGTTCCCACTTTGTACTGGTACCAATGGGTAATCCATGCATAGCAATAGTGCAGTATAATATTAAAAAAACATAATCAAATAATAAAGAACTTAATTTAAATCATTTAAATAATCCATTTTCATCATTGAGCGTATGATTACTAAAGGTAAAATACAAATATCCACATCATAAAAGCACACCAATTTTTTTCATAACAATACCTATCTGATAATTCATAAGTCATAATCCATGTTTGAATACAAAATAAGCCAGGTATCCTCATAAGGCATCATGTTACATTACTAGTATCATCATGCATATATGATCAAGTTCAACAGTAACACATATAACATCTTGTAGCTATGATACTGGTAATCAAAACAAGGTGCAACCATCAAAGCATCTCAATATGCAAATACATGTGAAAATCCATCAAAGTATATTGGGTCAAAATAAACCATGAAACAAAATGCAAATTCAAGAGGCACTACATAAAAATATATATATTGCTAATTGCTAATTATTTTCTTAGTTTATATTCTTTTAATCAAATATGGAAGTTTTTATATGATTTATTATATTTTATTAATGATTTATAAATCTTTAAAATTTAAAAGAGTTTCATATAAAGTACTTGTAACTTGAAAATATTTTAACAATCAATATATTTCTCAAGACATAAAAGGTATTAAAATGACCAAACCATCATTAAAAAAAGCATATGATAGGTAGGGGTGAACATCAAATTCTAGGCCTACTCTCTCACATTCCAACAACTTAGAATATTTTTTCATGGTCATTTGTTGAGATATTTGACAAGTGTATTTTCCTCCCTCCTATTTCTCTGCATTGTCAATGTAGGAGGAATATTTTACCTCACTTTTGTCTTGTTATCTAACAATATAATGCGAAGAACATAATCCCCTCTTGACCCATCAAACTCAAAACATAAATTTACACAAACAAATAATATCCACTCTAAATGGATTTACATTTGCTAAAAAGGAATAAACAAGACTATATGAAAATCAAATCTATGACGACATTATTAGATTTAAATTTGTCTTTTTAATGACCTATGTGTTTCTCAGTTTGCACATGTCTTCCCTTCTCTCTCACTATACAAATACTTTTACCCCAAACTCTTAACTACATTTTTATGCACAAACAATTCTTGCAACTATGTTAAATGTAACTTCTACTAATACAACCCCACAAGCACACCAAAATTGGAATTATTCTCTTTCTTTTAAATGATTAGTTGCCTCGTTAGGAAGATAAACTAGGTCTTTGTTATTGACCAAAATATTGTTTTATTTTCATTGTTGTCCCTTCTTTTCTTTGTAACATTCCTACATAGAACATTATTTTCTTCTTTCCCTTATGTTACCCAAGTCTTTTCATCTCGCAATTTGTAAACAAAATATTTAATTAAATTATAAAATGTTGCTCCCAAATGACAGGGTTTCTTTTAAGTGGCCAATCATTTGATAACAACCATCTTCCCGCAGTAACTTAAGATGCCACAATGTTTCATGCCTTTGGGAAATTATAAAATAATTCTATATTGTTTATTGGTAATTGATTATAGACATGGTAGTTTTATTTTTCTAGGTCATCCTTTAATCATTCTCATTGAATATGTTTTCTCTTGGTTGTCCTTACTTCTATACTTCACAAAGTGCTCATAGAAGGTTGTGGAATTTGACATTCACTTACCAAATAATTTATAGGAAGGTTTCTAAGCCTTTCTAATATATACATTTATGCATACTTCTATGTGTACCCAAATAAACACAATGATAATCAATCGAAGAATACATTTTTTTAATTGTAAGATGATGTTTTGATATTGGAAAATACCACTTGTTAATGAGAGAGATGTCAAAAAACCAATATTAAATAGTTTTTTTTTTTTTTTACATGATGTTGATCATCGATTCATTGGGATGATCCTACATTAGAAACATTAGGTATGAAATTTTTTATGAGTAGGACTCACAAAATGGAGTTAGGTAGTTGAATTACCTTTTCAGGTTGCACAACCTATAGCAAATTGCATCATTATGTTAGGGAGATGATTCTCTCTTCTTTTTTTCTTCTAGCATCGCTAGAGAGACTACCACCCTCTTCTAGTAACTCTATTCACCACTAAACTCTCCTCTCATGGATGTACATCCACCATGTGTCATCCTCCTCTACAAAATTCTTCCTCTTATCTTCTCCTTCATAGTATACAACCCACTACTACCGAAACTAATCTACTATATAATGTCTCCATTCTTTCTCTCCATCATGGATTTAAATACATTACAACCCAACCACCTCCATAAAATATCACATGTAATTTCCTCCATATACTCTACATGCAATCAATTAGCTCCCATTAACTATATTTTCTCCTACCTCAAACAAAGGTAAACCAAAATCAATATCATAAAACTCATCAAGATTTACCTTAGGTCCTCTCATTATCCCAACATCCTTTTTGTTCTCATATTAATTATCTTCAACCTTCATGCTTTCCTCCTTCACTATCCCATCCACCTTCATATCTTCAATCTTTTCCATCCACTTATGTTCTATTGCAAAAATAAATCTCCCAAAATATTCCCCTTCCACTATATTATTTCCATGATCATCCACTACATCCATGTCTTCCAAAGGACATTCATTCATAATATATGGTCTTTCATAACCATTTCCCCTTCTTTTCACTCCTCATGTGTTTGGGTTGCTCCCACATCCTTCAACTTTTGGGTATAACTCTTCATCTTCAACAAGAATCTCTGGCATTCCATAAATATTTTTCATTCCAAAAATGCAATTGATGCAAGCCTCCTCACAACCAATCTTTCACATTCCTTGGACTCATCATCTTAACTACCCTAATCTCTCATTATGTATTCATGTTTCTTTGTGGCTTCATGCTCTTAATTGATCAAGATTTCACACACCTTCAACTCTCCTTTTGATATCCTTGTTAGAAGTTTAATGGGAAAGTAAGATACTATGAGGGGGGTGAATTAATATCTTTAAACTTTTACCCTTTCAAACAACTATTCAATCTGATATCTTTCACCTTAAACCCTTATCTCAAGAACATCATAAATCACATAAACATTTACTACAACGATGCATTGGATCTAAAAACAAATCATGTCAATGAAATATGTAATAAAATCATCAAACAATAACACAAATATTTGGTTACCCTAAAACCCTCCAAGGTGAAGGTAAAACTGGGGTGGGGATGACACCCAATAATCTTCACTATTGCAGCAATAAAGTTCACCTATTAGAGCTACAATTTTGATCACTTGTGATGATCTACCCTATGAGGGGTTTGCCTTGTTAAGAGCTTATAAGAATTATATAGTCTACCTTGATTAAAGGATTTGAAACTCACAACTAAGTAAGCACTATTGTAAGAGATTTACTAAGGTCTGTTAGAAATGCTCTATTAAGAGATTTACCCATAAACATTTGCTAGAATGTATCAGTACATGATCCTTTAGTTTACACTTTAAATGTTGATAATGGATGTTATCTTCACAATCTTTGATCTAATCTCCAATTTAACATATTTGTATTCTACCCTTCATTGCTCTGCTCAGTTGATCTATCTCATTTTCCTTCACACTTCACCTCTAGCATCCAAACAAGTAACCTCCTCGTCTTGTAACTAATTGTAAAAGTTTATAAATCTAAATCAATGATCCATATCCTTCATTTTTTTCCGCCTAGTCCTTCCATTTTTATGATTGGTTGATCACCTTGCATAGAGGTTAATGATCTATAAAAGAACATGTGATCACCTCATAATTGACTCCTTGAACAAAAGCATACATCTCCAAATTAGTGAAAAATGTTTACCTTGGTATTTGTGTCATTCCAAACAATTATGTCAAAACCAGTTTACTCAGCACTTGAACATTCTAATGCTTGGTCATAATTGTTCTACATGTTATCACTCAACGTTCACTTGCTCGACTTATACTATGTGACTCGGCATCCATACACTCGGTATGAACTATCTTCTGGATGGCTCAATATGTGTTGGAGTACTTGGTGACCATTTAATTTATCAGTAGTCACTACTACTCAGTTCATACATGAAATATATACAAATCTAGTTATAAAGCTCAACCTGAATAGAATGGCCCGATCATAGTGATGATCGACCAACTCTTCCAAGTATATGACTAAGTGTTTGATGCTAATAGACAACATGACTTTGGGATAAAAAATCTCCTCCTTTGACATTAGTAGAAAAAACCCTTTGTCATGATCAAACATTATATACCAATACAAAAAATACACGCCCTCAGACTATAATCCAAAAATATTTTCATAGTTCTGACTTCTTCTAACTCAAAAACTAATATACAGACAATAATAAAATCTCAAAATTTACAAACATGATTAGATGTCTATACAGACTTTTACATCATCATACGTTTGATCATGCAATGCATCTCACTAATTTCCCCTTGTTTTTGTCACAAATATTTAGACATGTAGCTGGGGTCCATAAATTACTCCATATTTCTCCAAAAATAATTTGTGGGAATTAAGAATCAAATCTATTGCATTCTCCCAATTCTTTATGAATTCATCAAGAATGTGACTTTGAATCTCCAATGTGGCTACACGATGAACCATATTATCTTCAATAGATAATTGATGACTACTTTGAATAAAATCTTTAGCAATCTTAATGTGCTTTTGCATGACTGTCAAATATGGAGTCAACAAAGCTTGGATTATAATTAGCTTGGCTCATATCTTTCCCTCTTCATGTAATAATTCAAACTACTTAGTCTGTAAAAATCTTAGCTTGGAAAAATGAAAGGAATTGGTACTAGCGTCAGAGGTCAAGGTACATGTACTTTGTTGCATGTCTGCATCGATCTTATGCATCTGTTCTCTTACCTTCTTAATAGTAAATAACAAAGATTTTTCAAATAAAGAATTAATATCAGATGTTGTCTTCTCGAAATTAGTAACTTTGTTGGATATCTCAACCATTTTTACACCTAACTCGGTTGAGACTTTCACCATCACCTTATTATCATATCTCTTCTCATCTCTCTCCATCAGCTTTCGTTGAGTATCAATATCTAGCTCATTTATTTTATCTACAATAAGTACTAATTGATTAAGAATGAGGGCATGTTCATTTACATCATATATAACAATGGTATCCAAAATAATATCTTTTACTTCTAACAAAACTTGTTTCTTCTGATGCTTCCTTTTGAGCTCAGCTTGCTTAGCTTCTCTTGTAAATAATTCACTCAGAATTATCATTTTCTCTTATGTTAAATTAGACTTATCCTAGTTAGGTATAAAAATATCCTCATCTAAGGTAATAGGTTTACCTTTGATTCCTTGGGGTAAGTGTTTAACCTTTTTCTTCAACTTCTTTCCTTTGGAATGAGGAGCATTGGAACTCGACAACGCTATCTGTAAAGTGTGTGATAAGACATCCTCACTCAGTCTCTAAATTGTTGTAGGAGTGTCCTCCACCTCCTCTAACTCCTTTCTTTGTTCCTATGGCACTTGGTTGCATTATCTCCTATATGTCCTCACTAGGAGGTCTCGAGACTGGTGGTCTAACTTCACCTATGGTAGATTGTTTTGCTTAAGCATTCTGGCTATTTTCTTTCTCTTTGTCTTATTAAATGTTACCCCGTTCAGTCTAATCTACCTTAACAGGCTCTTATGCTCTTCTCTCTTCAACATCTGACACACTCTACTGCTCAACATCTATTACAGTTGTCTTTTGTAGTAATAGTGCATTGTAATCAATAATAACTATAGGTGCTTTTGTGATAGTAATTATTACTTGTTGAGTCTAAGATTTGTCTCTACTCATGGGAAAATATTTTATTTGTACAAATATAGTTTTGTCTTTGGTTAATATATCCTTGATAGATTTTGAAGCATGTTCTTTCTCTTGTCAGTCTTCCTCATATTTTCCAATTACTCTTCAAAAGTAGTCACAATTGACACACTATCTTTTGGTGACTCATCTTCAATTATGACAATCTCATCTACCTTCACAACTTCTTGTGTCATTTGTTGCATAGTGTCTACAAGTTTCTCTGTGTTAAAATAAATATCTTCTATATTATCCAGTTCAACTTTGTCAACTTCCTTTTCCCCTTCCTCTTTAGTTGTAGCCATCAATCCAAAAACTTTTTTCCAAATTAATTTACTCTCCTGTACCACATCCTCAATTTTGTTCCTTCAAATTTTATATTCCCTTGTCTTTGGCACAAATTTCTTTGTGTAATCTCTCAAATCTATAGTCATATGTGTTTTGCCTAAATTAGGCATAGTTTGGGCTAATGCAGCTTCCCTTATTTGTGTCTTAGTGGTCAGATCCCATTTCCACTTGGCATCAATCTTATTGTACAACTCTTTGGGCAATTATTTTCCTAACTCTATTGGTGTATACTTAAAATTCACTATCATATGCTTGGTCTACTTTTTTTTATCAACTTTATCTAAAAGTTTCATAATTTACACATTTAAAAATAGTTAAGCCAACTAAACTTCTTATATTTTCATATACCTTTTCAATGTCTTGAGGCACTCTCCTTGGTACTATTTGATATTGACTCAAGTCATCTGACTCAGTCCTCTCAGCCTAATCATCTTCTTTATCATTTGGCTTAACAACTAATTTTCCTTTGGGTCTCTTCTTCTCCAAACTTTGATTGGTCTCAAAATCCTCTGATGACCTCTTCTTAGGACTCTTACCTTTTATTGGCTTTGTGATTTTCACTAATCCTTTCTTTTCAGGCTCTATTAAAGTTGTTGTGAAAACAAGTCTAGTCCTCGATCTAGACTAATTAGGAGGAGTAGGGGTATGCGCAGATCTAAGCACAGTCTTCTTCAAGCTTTTCTTAATCTTTTTCTCGACAACAATGACTTGTTTACCCTTCCTTGCCTTAGGTTCAAAAACCACTATATATTTCCCTCTTTTCTTAGTATCAATTCCTCCTCTTCTTCATCTTCATCGCTACTTCTATCCTCTCCTAGACCTTGAGTAATTTGTAGGGGAGATTCCATTTCATCTTCTTTACCTAATTTTGCTTCCAAATCCTCTATTTTCTTCTTTCTCCTCTTGTTCATAGGAGCACTCTTTACTTCCAATGTGATCTTGTCCTTTGTAACCTCATATTTTCTAAATGGCTTGACCTTTGAATGAATTTTTTTTGCCAATAATACAATGATGGAGACATTCACTTCATCTATATTGATCTCATAAGGTAATGGTCTCAACCATGCTACCCTAGGTGTTACTACTTGAACATATGTATTATCAATATCAACTACAAAGCATATATCATCATAATACTTGTCAACTAGTGACTTAGGGATCCTTTTCCTTATTTTTTTTAATCTTTTGTTTAAAATCTTCAAAATAACTATCCATTACACTCTCAAGATTCTCACCAATTTATCGAATGAAATCACCAATTTTCCTTGTCATAGGTTTTTCTTGTTCCCATACCACATCACCAATTGTAGGGAAATAATTCTGAACATAAAAGAACATACATACAATAAATGATCCAAACTTACACAGAATTCTTTGCTTGCAAATAGAAATGAGATTCTTAGCCAATTGTGTTCATTGTAGCTCAACAAGGTTGTATTCATGGTCCTTGATAAATTTCTATGCTTAGTCAACTACTATACAAGGCACATTATTCATTTGGCTCGACTAATAAAACTTGCACACAATTATTGAAATGAAAAACTCAATAAGGAGGTCTTTAATGGTTGCAATAATCAATCCTTCCATTCCATATTGCCTTTCTATTGTCCTCTATTACCTCTTTGCTTTTGCATCACATTGTCTTCGTTTGATCACACATGGGTTATCTAGTCACAACATGACTTATTTCCTTTGTAATCTTGACATGACCGATCTCAACCTGCAACTGCATTTCTTGAATTCGACTAAGAACAACTTTAATCCACTCAACTTTGAAGTCCTTTAAGAAATCTAGGGCAAAAGTTAACCCTTTTATAGAAATAATGTTGAATTATTCCTTCAAAATTCCTTCTTCGCACACCTTCTCATAAGCCATTCTTATCTCATAATCTCCCACTTCATCTATTTTGCATGTATAACAAGATTGTACATCATGTATCTTGGGTGGAATTGATGACAGGACACTTGTAGAGTCTCCCTTCATCATAATTTCAAGTACAATCTTATACTTCAGAGGTGGACAAGAATCATTCTTAACTAATTGCACATTACTAACCTTAATTTCTTGCTTTTTTGTGCTTGTAGATAAATTGGTTGTAATTTCATCATTTTAGGGTTTGATCACAAGTTTATGTGAAACTCGACAACTACACTCTTTTGTACTTCAATTCACCTTTTCGTTGATACACTTCAAATCTCTTCTAAAATATCTTCTCAAAGATCTCTAAATGCTTTGCTCTTTAAAACTTGAATGCAAGGTATGAAAAATGAGTTTGAAATCACACTACATACCTCAAAAAGTTGATTTAGGGCATCATTAAATACATTGTATGAATGTAGATGGCATACAGTTGTCTTGGCAAATACTAGACAACTCAGCCATTATTATTCACTTTACTCGCTTGGTTTACACCTTGACTTGATCACAACTACACTCCTATTCTCAATCTCAACTCTGTCAATCATATCAACTCGGTCAATATAGGGGTTCAGTCACAACTAACATTAACACTGATGCTTGACACCAAATGTGCTCCAACTCTATCCAAGTATCCTTTGCTTAGTTCACACTTTAGATCTATCCTAATGCATCTCATCTCATGCAGATCTAGACTTCACTACATCATACATTAGGAATTGATATAAGATATATCATTAAAAGTGTAGCTCCTTATATACCTTCTTTACTTTGTTTGAAGTGGTGTGATCACCTGATCCATTGGATTGGGTGATCTCAATGTCACTAGCTCCATTATTGTTACCTTCTTGCTTCTTCCTCCAAGTTTGATTCATCTGGTTTCTTGTTTGTTCTACGTCAATAATACCTTTACCTTTTTTATGTTCATTGCTAGATGTTGGTGCTCAAGTTCTATAGTTTCTGCTCAAATGTCCAATCTTATGACAACTATAACAGACTAACCTGTCATTCATCTAGCTCTTGTGTTTCTCCTTGAAATGTGTCATTACAATTTGTTGCAACATGACCATATTCACCACATAAATTAAAATTGTACCATGTATTGTAGTCCCAATTACATGAGTTACCTTGCTTGGGTGTATTTCATTGTTTCTTGAGTGTTTAGTTAGGTTTTGCCTTTGATCTGCATTCTTGTGTTCTATGTCCATACTTCTGAAAAATTATAACAATATCTTCAAATCTAGGCACAACTGGTGTATTAAAATCTTTTGTTCTACACTCATGTGCTTGATGTCCTTGCTTCTTACAATTATAACAATATCCATTGAATTTGGGCTTAGGGTTTTTCTTACCAATCTTGCTCCTGCAAACATTTACTCTGTGACCCAATTTTCCACCATGATAACATGTAGGTTTGGTGTTCTTTGGCTTTGCATTTCTTTGTTCTTCACTCTTTGATGATTCCCCTTTCTTGGTAGATGATAGGTGCTCGATATGGCCTAGTCCAGAGGTGTTACAGAGTCTTCTTTGTGATCTCATAGCTCTTCATCGTATCTCGCAATGTCTATGGGTTTATTCATCCTTTCAATGAATTCCTTTTTAGATCTCAATTCATTCCTCATATGCTCATTCTCAGATTTCAAATTTGTAATCTCCATATCCTTCCTATTAAGTTCTTGATTTACACTTAGAAGTTGTTTGAGCATATCAAATTCTTTTTGTGTGAGTTATTGCACATCAAATGTCCTTTCATCAAGTCTTGTGGTCATTTGCTTCTTGACATCATCAGCCATTATTTTGTCTTCCTAGGCTTTCTTTTTCTGTTCAATCACTTCACATAGTCTTACTAATTTGATTTCATGTTCTTTATTTAGTCCTCTTATCTCTTCATTCATTGTATTATTCCTCTCGAATAGATCTGTTATTGCTACATCACTTTCACTGGAATTTCCATCATCAAATATACCTCCAGTGTCTTCTTGATAGAGCGTGTCATTCTATAGGATTTTCATCTCCTTCCTTCTCTTTAAGGATTTCTTCAATTCCTCTCTTTCTTCATGAAGTTGTTGTAGTGCAAGTTGTATATCAAGCTTCTAAATCTCAACGATCTTTCCCAACTTGTAGGCCTCCATCTCCAAGATCTTAACTCTCAAGTGATTAGACTTCTTCTAAGAGAACTTCACTCTTACACCAATTTTTGGAAGTCTAATGGGGAAGTAAGATACTGGGGGGGGGGGTGAATCGAGATCTTTAAACTTTTACCCTTTCAAACAATTATTCAATCTGATATCTTTCACCCTAAACCCTTACCTCAACAATATCATAAATCACATAAACATTTGTTGCAATGATGTATTGGATCTATTAACTAATCACATCAAATAAATATGTAAGAAAATCATCAACACATAAAAAAAATATTTGGTTGCCCATAAACCCTCCAAGGTGAAGGTACAACTGGCGTGGGGATGACACCCATTAATCTTCACTACTACATAAATAAAGTTTATCTATTAGGGCTACAATTTTGATTACTTTTGATGATCTACCCTATAAGGGGTTTTCTCTATTAAGAGCTTACAAGACATATACAGTCTATCTTGATTAAAGGATTTAAAATTTAGAACTAAGCAAGCACTCGATTAAGAGATTTACAAAGGTCTGTTAAGACCACTTTGTTAAGAGATCTACCCTAAAATGCTTGTTTGAATGTATCAGTACTTGATCCTTCAGTTTGCACTTCAAATACTAATAACATATCTTCTCTTTAAAATATATGATCTGAACTCCAATCTTATATATTTGTATTCTTCCCTTCACTGCTCTACTTAATCACTTTATCTGATTTTCCCTCACACTTCACCTCTAGCAACCTCTCCCACAAGCATTATGAAATTAGGGTTTGGATTATCTTCTTATAACCATTTATAAAAAATTATAGATCAAAATCAACAATCCAAATCCTTCACTTTTTTCACTTAGTCCTTCCATTTTTATGATTGGTTGATCACCTTGCTTAGAGACTAATAATCCATAATAGAATGTGTGATCACCTCCATAATTAACTCCTTGAAAAAAATACATCTTCAAATCAACAAAAATGGTTTACCTTGGTATTTGTGTCATTCCAAAAAATTATGTCAAAACTAGTTTACTCAACACTTGAACATTATAACGCTCGATCATAATTGTTCTACACATTGTCACTCAACATTCACTTGCTTGGCTTATGCCATGTGACTCAACATCTATACGCTTGACACAAACTATCTTCTAGATGACTTGGCATGTGTTGGAGTACTTAGTGACCATAGACTTTCTCGGTAGTCACTATTGCTCAGTTCATACATGAAATATATACAAGTCTAGTTATAAAGCTTGGCCTGAATAGAATGGCTTGGTCATAGTTACAACCAACAAAATTTGCCAAGTATATGACTAAGTGTTTGACACTAATAGACAACATGACTTAGGGATCAACAATCCCCACTACCACTTCAATCCTTAAATACAAAGTGCCTCTTGTTTGGCAATAGGTACACAACATTAACCTATCATCATGATAGGTCATGGTGTAGATGGCCTCATGGTTGATCACTTATCCCCATGTTCATAATTAATGCCTTTGATATTATTTGGCACAAAAAATACTCACTTGCCTCATGAAACTTAACTCCACATATTTACACAAGTAAATATTCTCTATTCTAAATGGATTTACATTTGTTAAAAAGTAAGAACCAAGAATATATTCAAACCACTTATGCAACAACATAATTACATTAAAAATATTCTTTTCAATTGTCTCTTATTTTCCCACACTATGTAGGCCTTTATTTCTCTCTTTGCGCAAAAATCCTTTCACCTCAAACCCTTGACTACCTCATTTTCTACTCAAATGGTTGATTGCTAATATATTTTTTGTAAATTATACTCATAAAACTACATACAAACAAACCCAAATTGGCATCCTTCTCTTTCTCTTATGGTCAACCACCTCATCAAGAAGAAAAAATAGGTCTTTGTTATGAGCAAAAGAACATTTTTGTTCCATTGGTGCCCCTTATTTTCTCTACATTCCTAAGTGGAACCTTATTTTCTCCTTTTTTTGACACAACCCAAGTCTCTTTATCTTACAATCTTCAAAGAAAGCCTTTGGTGCAGGAGCACCTAACCCTTCACTCTCCAAGGCATCCATAATTTCTAACTCTTTATGAGTTCTACTCAAGGGCATTTGTGCCTAAGGGACATTTGTAATAGGTAGAAATAGTTATCTCATAAATTAAGCCTACTTGTAAGGCCTAGTCATCGTTGGTGTTTTATAAACCATGGATTTTTTTATTATGGTCATTAGGCACATCTTAGTCCTTGGATAAGATAGGTGTGTTCTTAGGCTTCTAAAACTATATACTAACATGGTCTTGGAGCTCGGCATGGTCTGGGAGCTTGGCAGTGTTTGAGAATTACTAGTGTAGAGTTTATATTGACTTTCCTTCGTTAACCGACCCAACTCGATCGACACTATCTTTGAACTTGATTAACACTGAAATGCTCAGCACATATGGAGGAACTATCTTTAATGACTGAGTAGGTTTGGCTAATACTATCTACTCAAAAAGGCTGACAATTTTTTGTCTTAATTAACAAACTTTCACCAAATCACTTCCAATGGTCACAATCGTTGAAAATTTATTGGATTAGTTGGGAAAGGTCTTCAAATAGACCTTTCATGTAGGTGGAAGATACACACATAGAGAATGTAATTTTTCCATTTGAATCAATAAAAGATCCCTTTTTTTCCTGTAAAATGTTGCATTTTCGTAGTGTACAGATTGGTATGGATTAGCACATGTGAATAAATGATTTATTTGGAATTATGAACATCTCAGTAGAAGAATGCAATTGGTTTGATGGTTTGAAGTATTTTGTAACTAAATTTATTTGAAGTTCTTTCTCGGGTGCAACAAAACCCTCCATTTGGTGACTAGTTTTAGGAACGATGCCCTAACTTACATTCCCACCATGATAATTCTATGACACTTGGGAAAATGAAAGTTAGGAGGATGCACAATATGGTTCTTGAAGGATGGGAGATGGAAATCGAGGCAACCAATTTTTATAGCAAGCCCTAGGCCAAACATCTATGTGTTTAGTGCAGGACAATAGGTATTCAAGTGTTGCAGACACTTGGGGGATGGATGAAACCAATCTAAGGGTGGATAATGATATCTAGTATATCGTTACATGTTTTCTAATTGGTGGCTTAATCTGGTCAGTCATTGATTTTGTGTTTCCTTCACAAAACCTAGCAATTAGGCCTAAAAGGCAATTTTGCTATAATTGTTATCTATGATCCTTGGGAACAAGATAGGCAAACTGAACCCACCAGTTTGAGTGGGATAAGTATTTTTGAACCTTTCCACTCCCCTATAAACTCATAGGTTCCCATGTCAAGCATAAACCTAGTATTTGGAGATTTTGCACTTAAGACGCAGTTGTGCTCTTTTGGGTGTTGTTGTCACTTAGGTTTGCACCCTTGTCCAAAGCCTATGCATGAGGACAACCTAGTGAAACGGACTTGAACTGTGAGGTTGAGTCTCCAGAGAAGGCCGGCTTCCTCTTACTATTAGGGTGCACCTAACTACTCTTGGAGGGGAAAAGGGAGAAGGAGAGCATGAAGCAAATCTACCTGATCTAATCTAAAGAGGTGATGCACCAAAATAGAGTGTTCAGACCAATCTCTGCCCCTACATGCACTATCAAACCAGAATGAAACCAAGGATATACGCGTTCAGACTTGCTTTAATCTAATAACCACATACAGATCAGAGAACCAGAATGAATGACACAAGGAAAGAGAAGATTCACTTATACATCATTCACAGGCCAAAAGAGATACAGTCATGTAGGTTACAAATATCCACAAAACACTAGTGGAGGCAAATAGTTCTTGCACTTTCACGCCAATGGCTGAAGGAGATAAGGCAGTAAGTCATACAGTTCAGAGGCACAAGGGGAATTTACACTGGAATTGTAGAGCAATAGCAGAGAACAATAGAGAATGATCTAACCTTAACAAAATCTACAAAAGTTGCCTTTATAGTTCAGGCATGAATGAGATCTCTTCCAGCTGAAGTGACTTCGCAGGTACCTGCCATTAAGTCCTGCAGAGAACAATCAAGGGGAAATTTGATCTGGATGCAGATTCAGACACAGTGATTTGGAACAGGGCCCTCATAAGACAAAAACAATGCCATTAATTGTCCTAGTCAGGTAGATGGGTCAAAATATGGGTGATGGAGTGTTCTTCTTGTTCTGCATTCATTTCATGGTAGTTGGGATCAATCATGAAGATCAGATCGCACAACAAATTCAATTCCTTATCATTTTTGGTGCATGAATAAGCAGGGTCAGCCAATCAACCTGTTTCTATAAGCAGGATGAACCACATGGACCAACAGCCTCTTTTTATTTTGCCACCTCGCGGAAGTCCTACATAGTTGACCATCTCTTTCATCACTAACCGCGCCAACTCCTCAAACTCTAGCTGCGACAGTTACACTAACTGCCAACCATTAACTGTCAACCTTGGCCAGGCCCGCAAGACACGTGTCACCAAGGCGCTATGTCGCTATGAATATCTTCCTCGCAGCTCTCCATAGCGAGATAGTGCCCGCCATGGATCTTTCTTAATCTGACGATCGTGGAGACTCATCATATCCTGTGCTTTGCTTTTCAACTTTTGGGCCTGCAAAACGCTGTTAACACACCTGGTATCTACCTGGCATAACCTGGCATCATCCTTGAGGTTCACGAGATAACATGGGGCCACCTTGCATGTGTCACTAAGGTGCTATGTCGCTATGGTATATAGTGTGCAACTTTCAATAGCGCGATAATGCTAACCATCGATCTTCCTAAAATTTGATGATCGTGAAGACTCATCGTAATACTATGCTTGTTCTTACCCCGGGCCTATCATACCTAGCACCATCTCGGCAACTGCACCACACTCGAATGACACCTAGAAATCCTTGGCACACATACCTTGGCGAGACCTGGCCCCCCTGATCCACATGGCGAAAGGGCGCTATGTCGCTATGGTTAAAATTCTCGCAGTTTTCCATAGCGAGATAGCGCCTGTCGTAGATCTACGGTGATCCACAAAATTGTACAACTACGTCTCGAGCTAGCTAAATGGACCAATGAAAAAAATGCCACCGTATTCTAACCCATCTGACAACTGCCACTGAGGATGAGATGTACTATCACTTTGAAGAAGGGCAGGCCCATTACGTCATCTATGCCATGCATCACTGAGGCGTTATGTCGCTATGGGTATCTATCATGCAACTCTCAATAGCAACATGATGCCAACCGTGGATCAATTTCACATCTACAGCACTCAAACTCTTTGTAGGACTGCATACTTGGTTAATTGGATGGGCCAATAAGATCCACCTACGTACTCTGACCTGTCTGAAAGCTGCCACGGAAGACAAGCCACTTGTTCATCTTACAGCCCACAAGACAGAAACAGACCCAAATGCCATGCGTCACCGAGGCGCTATGTCGCTATGGTTAAAATTATCGCAGTTCTCCATAGCGAGATAGTGCCCATCGTTGATTTGAACTGATCTAACGATGAGCAAGATAGATCTGACTTCTCAGTGCATAGCCAATAGGAACTGGCCACGTGCCAACTATCTGACGAACCCATGTCTGCAGCCTGCCAAGGAAAGTAGGACCCATACTCCATGCAATTATACTTAGCCAATGAAAAGATGAATCCACGACCAACGTGTCTGACAAATCCTCGCTAATATCTGACGAGGCACACCTGGGACACACCGTACTTCCAAACCTTGTCGCAGGATCACTTTCTGTCTGGGTGCTATGTTGCTAACGGTGAGAAGCTCAAATTTTTTGATAGCGCCATGGCGCCCACCGTGGAACTGGAAAAACTCGACGCCAGAGAAACAATCGAGGAAAAGGGGACCCACCTGACATGTAGCAGAAGGGCACTATGTTGCTAACGTATCCACCGTGCAACTTCCCATGGTGAGATAGCGCCAACCGTAGATATTCTTTAGATCTGATGATGGAAGACTTGTGGGCTGCAGAACATATTATAAGGTTTGATCGAGCATTTAAAATAATATTAACTCTGCACACTAGCCGTTGGCAGGTAAACATTTGAAATTTGAATCTTGGCAGGGGCGTAAAAAATGATAACATTTCTGGCAACTCACAGGGGATGCGAGCCTGCTATGCATAAGACCAGTGGCCTAAAGCATCCATTGGGCTATAGAGTCAAAAAGATGTAGATCCTATGCATTATGAAACCTTAACCCTACTTCTGAGAGAAAAACTCAGAAATCTCTGTCTCTGCAACTGGAACCAGAGACCAAAACTCCCTGCAATCTTAAAAATTTCAAAAACTTGCTATCTCACAGAGAGACAACCCTGTGCTCGTGCACTTCTTGGAAAATAGGAAACAAACAAAGAATAGAACTAAACTAACTATATACATAGAACCCCAAACCCTGTCAAAAACATGCCTTAAGGTAAATCCCATTGACTGGGATGGGCAGAATCTCACCATCAGGCCTGCTTAACTGGAAAGCTTTGGCCTGCTTGCAACTGATAATTAGATAGGGACCACTCCACAATGCATCAAACTTTGAGTGTCTTCCTAGTTTTTTCCTATCTGCATCCCACTTCAGAACTAGATCTCCCTCCTTGGAGATTCTGACCCTAGCCTTCTTGTCAAAACTCCTCTTCACCTGTTGTCGGTGTGCCTCTAGGGTCTGCATGGCCTGATTTCTCTTTTCTTCTAGCTCCATCAGTTCTGTCATTCTCACTGTCATGGCATCATCCTCAATCAACTCCAGTTGATGAGCTAGTTCCAGGGCTAGGAACTCTAATGAAATTGGAAGCCTTGCTTCTCTACCATATACCAACACAAATGGTGAATTCCCAATTGATCTTTTTGGTGTTATCCTGTTAGCCCATAGTGCTGTCTTCAACTTCTTATACCAACACCTCTGATTATCCTCTATTGTCCTTTTCATGATCCTGATTAGGTTCTTGTTGGATGACTCGGCCAAACCATTACCCTGAGGATAGTAATTTGAGGATGTTCTCATATAGATATTATGATCCACTACCCATGCACAAATCTGAGCTCCAACAAAAGACTTGGCATTATCTAAAATAATGGTTGAAGGGGCACCAAACCTGGTCACAATTCTGTCAAGGAACTCAACAACTAAAGATTCGGTGGCATCCTTCAATGCCACTGCCTCTGTCTACCTGGTAAAGTAATCCGTAGCAGCTAAAATCCATTTGTGATCAGAACTGGAAGGAGGATTGATAGGGCCTATGAAATCCAACCCCCACTAAGCAAAAGGTTGATCCACCTGGATAGGATGGAGGGGAAGAGCTGCAAGTCTTTGTTTGCCAGAGAAGAAGGCACATTTTTCACACTTCCTTACATACTTATGACAATCATGGAATAGAGATGGCCAGTAATAACCAGCCCTCGTGATCTTTATTGTAGTTGTTCTAGCCGAGAAGTGGCCACCATCAGGACCATCATGAAGTTCCTTGATCATTCTTTCAGCCTAGTTTATATCAAGGCACCTTAATAGGGCTCCATTAAAATCTCTTCTAAAAAGGATATCATCAACTATGACATAAGGAATTGACTGTAGCCTATACTGTCTCTTTTTAGCTTTGTCTAATCCTTAAGGGTATCCATTAACTAATAAGAAATTCTTCATGTCATCCATCTCATTCCTTGGGCCATCATTTCTTGCTTCTTGTTCTTCTGTTAATACCATGACAACTTCTTCATCAGGCTCTTCAGATGATAACATCTGCTTACACAATCCCTTACCTCTTGCCAGCTTAGTGACTTGGATATCGGCATCATACTCCATCACTCTTGTAATCCAACCAGCTCTTTTCTCGCTAATATCTTTGCTCAAAAGGAAATCCTTCATACTGGCATGGGGTACTAACAAATGAATCTTGTTATGGGACAGGAGGTGTCTAAATTTCCTTAAAGCTCTGATGACTGCAAGGGCTTGCTTCTCTACATAATTGTACCTATCTTCATACTCATTAAGCCCTTCACTCAAGAAAGCTATGGGTTGTTCTTCATTCTTGTCATTTGTTTGAGTTAAGACAGCAGAAATACTTGACTCACCACCTAAGGTATAAAGAATGAAATCCTTCTCAAATTTTGGGTTCATGAGAGTAGGGGCTAAGGCTATGACTGTCTTGATCTCTTCAAAACTTTCCTTCCCTTCCTTGGTCCATGCAAAGACCATACCTTTCCTAAGCATAGTTGTAAGAGGTTTCACCATGGTAGCAAGATTTGGGATAAATCTTCTCACAAAATTTATCCTGCCTAGGAAACTTTGCAGCCCTTTCTTGTGTTTTGGAAGAGGGAGAGCAAGTATTGCTTTTGTTCTCTCTAGATCAATGGTTAAGCCATCCTTAGATACAATATGCCCTAATAATTTTCCTTGGTTAGTAGCAAAGACACACTTGCTTGGGTTAAGGGAAACCCCAAACTCTCTACATCTTAAGAATACCTGTCTGAGATGATGAAAATGATCATCTATATCCTTTGAATACATAATGATATCATCAAGGTAGACTAAGACAAACTTATCAATCAATCTTTTGAAGGCCATCTCCATTGCCTTCTGAAACATAGCACCTGCATTGGTTAGCCCAAATGGCATCTTACAATAAGCATAGGTACCCCATTTAGTGGTAAATGCAGTCTTGTACCTATCAGACTCTTTAACCAGCACTTGATTGTAACCAGAGAATCCATCAAGAAATGAGAATCTCTTTGAACCACTAACCTTGGACAAAATTTGCTCCATAGAAGGAAGGGGATGGTGATCTTTAAGGGAAGTTTGGTTAAGGTCCCTAAAGTCCACACACAATCTAATTTCCCCATTCTTCTTCCTAACAGGGACAAGGTTTGCTACCCATGATGAGTGTTTGATAGGAAAAATTATGTGGGCCTCAATCAATTTGGGTAGCTCCTTTCTCATTAAGGGTTCAATTTTAGGATTCACTGGTCTCTATTTTTGTCTTACTAGCTTTACATCATCAATTAAATCTATGGTAT
The DNA here is from genome assembly GCA_028749045.1 of Cupressus sempervirens. Classification (NCBI taxonomy): domain Eukaryota; kingdom Viridiplantae; phylum Streptophyta; class Pinopsida; order Cupressales; family Cupressaceae; genus Cupressus; species Cupressus sempervirens. The sequence goes on from CM053791.1 coordinate 514,748,539, forward strand.
GCTGAAATAACCTTGGGTCGAAACCCTTTAAGTCATCATATGTCCAAGCAAATATATCATTAAATTCTTGACATAGATGAATAAAATTTTCTTGTTCAATTTCAGAACATACCTTCCCCATGTTCAAGGATTTTCCATCAGCAACCATGACTGGAGTATGATCACCCTCATCAGCAGCTAGGTTCATGGCCCTACCTTTTGCTTGATCATCAGGATTAAAAACACTCTCTAAAGTAATGAGACCTTTAGGCAGCTTGTTAGAACTGAGATGAATGATCTGATCACCATACTGATCTTGCAGTCTTGACTGATTTCTCTCTAAAAATTCTGCCTCATTCTGCAAGAAGCTGACAATTTGCTCATCAGACTCAAACACTTGCCAGTAGGTGTTATTGTCAGGGATGGCAGGCCTTACTACCACTCTGATTTGTTACTTCTTCTCCTCCTCAAGATTCCCTGGCACATCATAAGATGCACCTATTGCTACAAGTCTATCAGCATGTCTATTTTCTTTTCTAGGGATGCTTTGGATGTTAAATGCATTGAAACCTTCAAGAAAATCCCAAACTCTATGTTTATAAGACTTGAGCAAACCATTTTTGGCAATATTTTGATTTCTCACTTGATTAACCACCAACTCACTATCTCCATAGACCCTTAAGGCTTGAATTCCTCTTTTTTGAGCAATTAAGAGACCTTGGATCAAGGATTCATACTCAACCACATTATTGGTGCAACTGAATTGGAGCCTAAAGGAGAAGTAATACCTTATTTGTGCAAGGGAAATTAACATTACACCAGCTCCTGATCCATTTTAATTCCTTGATCCATCGAAGTACATACTCCATATCCCACTTCCATCTTCTTTAGCATCCACAAGATTGGGAACCAGGGCATCCTTTTCCAATATACGATATGTACTGAGACCTGTCTCGAGGATCTCTGACATAGGGTCAAATTGATATGCATCAGCCCACTCATCCAAGAAGAAATCAGGTATCTATGCTAGGGGAGTGGTGGGCTCCTTCATTATGTCATTCTCATCCATCTCTAGAATAGGGCAATTCATGTTGATGGGGTTGGGGGTGTAAGATTCAGTATGATGGAGGGCTTGAGGCTCTACTCTAATTGAAGCATTGGCTCCATATCTCATTTTAAAAGACATATATGACCAATCAGAAGATATGAAACCACCTATTTGGGCAGTAAAGTCTCTTGACAGACAGATGGCAAAATATGGCTTGACTTCAGGAATAGAGATATCTTGGGTTATAGTACAACCAGGTCATGCATGTAGGGCCATCTCCACATTCCTAAGGATCCCTACAGTCTTGATAGTACTACCATCCAACTGTAATACATCCCTAACAATGGGCTCATATTTCATTCCCAAAGCATCAGCAACACACCTAGGCATCACTGAATTACTGGCCTCTGAATCAATCATGCAATTATGGACTAGTTTGCCCCCTATAATTAGGGAAACATAGAATGGAGGAGGTCTAACCCTTTTACTTATTTCTTCCTCCCTTGATGGTTGTACCAGGCTTGTGGCACTTTCCATGCTAGGTGTCTGATCCTTTAGTTCAATTCTTTCTAACTCTTCCTGCAGCAACCTCCTTTGCATTGGTATAGTAGCAACAACATCCCACATGGAGATATTCACATTTGTCTCTTCATTTGATCTACCACACTAAATGGCATAGTAGGTGTTTTGGTAGAAACCTTGGGGGTTGCAACTGTATGAGGTTGTGATGGGATGGCCTGAGGATCACTTGTATCATTTCTACCATGGTTTTGCCTTTGTTGCTGAAAGGCACTTGATTGATTATTTGTTTCTTGCTCATGAGGTACTGCATTCGAAGTTGAACCCTGATTAGGGGGAGGAGGGACAACATCTTCCATAGCTCTTCTTTTTCTTCTAGTGTTATGAGCAATCAAATCCTGGTTTACATTACACTGCTCCTCCATCTGATGATTCATAAAAGAGCAATCACCCTGTCTTTGCATATCTGAGGCATCCTTAAATTGGTCCTCCTTGTATGCTTGTTTTGCTGTAGGTTCTTGGACTGTCAAGGCCAAATAAGATTCAGCCTTCTAACACATACAATAGGCATAGGAGTAGTTACAGGAGGGACAAAAATCTTGATCTTGAGCCGTATTATTTTGAGGGACTATGGCCCTACTTTGGTTTACATTTGAGGTTGAAGCCTAGCCACCCTGCCTACTCTGATTAAAAGAATGGTTCCAATGATTAGGATTTGGAGGCCTACCACTATTCAGAGTTTGATATTGCAATTGATGAGGCTTACTACCTTGAGCTTGCTATCTTTCTAAAGTCACCACTTTGTTGCTCACTTTTTGCATCATAGAGAAATTATCCTCCAGCCTCCTTCCTTGGTCTTCTTACTTCCTCCCTTGATCTTGCAATCTTTTATCAAGGTTCTTGTCTCTTTTGTCCATGTTCTACATCATAGATTGCATCATCTCCTTGATTTCATCTATCCCATGTGAGGATGTGGACGCTTGAGAGACTGGAGTAAGGGATTGTGATGTAGAAGTTGTGGGAAGGGGAGCCATTGTTGGTTGATAATTTGGAACATCAGTGAAGAAAGGCATAGGAGGCCTTGGAGCTAACTTACCTCCTTGTATCAAGATGTTTTCCGCCCTTATTGCTATGTCATAAGTGTTAGGCAAGGTATCTCCTCCCATAGTTTGGATTGTAGTGGCAATATCGCTGTTAAAAGCTCTAAGGTAATGCAAGAAGGCATTACCAGGGGTAGGCTTCACTGAAGTAGGTATTCTATACCATGTCTTTTGGAATCTATAGTTAAAATCATTCATACATTCATGGGGGGCTCTTTTTATAGTAGTCAACTGCTCTAAAAGTGACAAATAGTCACTCTTATCCTCAAAATGTTTGCACAATCCTGCTCCTAATCCATCCCAATCTGTTATAGAACCATGAGCTAAACCTCTATACCATTGTAGTGCTTTTCCTTTCAACGATGAGGCTAGGAGCCTAACTGCAACATCATCCTCTGTAATGCCATGGATATTGCAGACATTTGCAACCTCTTGAATGTGTTCTGAGGGGGAGATAGAAGTTTCACCAGTAAATTCTAGTATACTTTTGAGTGCAGTTGCTAGTATGTCATGTCTTTGGGCTAACAAGAGAGGGCTCCCACATTAAAGGTGGAAAAAGTATGAGCTCTAGGCAATGCCATATGGACAAGTGATCTATTGATACGTATTGATGGCAGTCTAGGCTGAGATCTAACAACAGGAGGAGTAGAGATAGATCTTGCAGGAGTATTTGTTACTACTGCACTCCTAACTGGTGATAAAGATATTCTAGTCTTCCTTCTTCTAGGGTTTGAAAGTGAAAGCTCTTGGTATTGAAAATTACCTCTAGAAGATGTCCTTATCTCAACTCTAGGCATGAATCACTGCAACTTTGGTCTAGAACCAGATATGTTTTTGAAGCTCAGAGTCGCCAAGTACTTTGAAGAATGAGCCTCTTGAAGGCTTAAACACCGAAGCTAGTACTATCTCTTCAGTATTAATCTTAAAATCTTCCCTTTTGACACCAGTAGACTTGAAATTTTCTAAAATGAGTCCCACCGGGCATGCCAAAAACTATTGTCACTTAGGTTTGCACCCTTGTCCAAAGCCTATGCATGAGGACAACCTAGTGAAACATGGAAACAACCTCCAAGCTGTGGGACTTGAACTGTGAGGTTGAGTCTCCATAGAAGGCCGGCTTCCTCTTACTATCAAGGTACACCTAACTACTCTTGGAGAGGAAAAGGGAGAAGGAGAGCATGAAGAAAATCTACCTAATCTAATCTAAAGAGGTGATGCACCAAAATAGAGTGTTCAAACCAATCTCTGCCCCTACATGCACTATCGAACCAGAATGAAACCAAGGATATACACGTTCAAACTTGCTTTAATCTAATAACCACATACAGATCAGAGAACTAGAATGAATGGCACAAGGAAAGAGAAGATTCACTTATACATCATTCACAGGCCAAAAGAGATACAGTCATGTAGGTTACAGATATCCACAAAACACTAGTGGAGGCAAATAGTTCTTGCACTTTCACACCAATGACTAAAGGAGATAAGGCAGTATGTCATACAGTTCAGAGGCACAAGGGGAATTTATACTGGAATTGCAGAGCAATAATAGAGAACAACAAAGAATGATCCGACCTTAACAAAATCTACAAAAGTTGCCTTTATAGTTCAGGCATAACTGAGATCTCTTCCAGCTGAAGTGACTTCGCAGCTACCTGCCATTAAGTCCTACAGAGAACAATCAAGGGGAAATCTAATCTGGATGCGGATTCAGACACAATGATTTGGAACAAGGCCCTGAGAAGACAGAAACGGTGCCATTAATTGTCCTGGTCAAGTAGATGGGTCAAAATATGGGTGATGGAGTGTTCTTCTTGTTCTGCATTCATTTCATGGTAGTTGGGATCGATCATGAAGATCAGATCGCACAACAAACCCGATTCCTTATCATTTTTAGTTCTGTAAGTAGGGTCAGCCAGTCAACCTGTTTTTGTAAGTAGGATGGACCACATGGGCCAACAACCTCTTTTTATTTTGCCACCTCACTGAAGTCCTACATAGTTGACCATCTCTTTCATCACTAACCACGCCAACTCCTCAAACTCCAGCTGCGGCGGTTACACTAACTGCCAGTCATTAACTGTCAACCTTGGCTGGGCCCACAAGACACGTGTCACCAAGGTGCTATGTTGCTATGAATATCTTCCTCGTAGCTCTCCATAGCGAGATAGTGCCCGCCATGGATCTTTCTTAATCTGACGATCGTGGAGACTCGTCGTATCCTGCGCTTTGCTTTTCAACTTTTGGGCCCACGAAACGCTGTTAGCACACCTGGTATCTACCTGGCATAACCTGACATCATCCTTGAGGTTCACGAGATAACACGTGCCCACCTTGTATGTGTCACTGAGGTGCTATGTCGCTATGGTATATAGTGTGCAACTTTCAATAGCACGATAACGCCAACCATCGATCTTCTTGAAATTTGATGATCGTGAAGACTCGTCATAATACTATGCTTGTTCTTACCCTGAGCCCATCATACCTGGTGCCATCTCGGCAACTGCACCACACTCGAATGACACCTGGCAATCCTTGGCACACATACCTTGACGAGACTTGGCCCCCCTGATCCACGTGGCGAAAGGGCACTATGTTGCTATGGTTAAAATTCTCGCAGTTCTCCATAGCAAGATAGCGCCTACCGTAGATCTACCTTAGATCTACGATGATCCACAAAACTGTACAACTACGTCTCGAGTTGGCTGAATGGACCAATGAAAAAAATGCCACCTTATTTTGACCCATCTAACAACTGCCACTGAGGATGAGATGTACTATCACTTTGAAGAAGGGCGGGCCCATTACGTCATCTATGCCACGCATCGTCGAGTTGTTATGTCGCTATGGGTATCTATCGTGCAACTCTCAATAGCGACATGATGCCAACTGTGGATCAATTTCACATCTACGATGCTCAAACTCTTTGCAGGACTGCATACCTGGTTAATTGGATGGGCCAATAAGATCCACCTACGTACTCTGACCTGTCTGACAGCTGCCATGGAAGACAAGCCACTTGTTCATCCTGCAGCCCACAAGACAAAAATAGACCCACATGCCACGCGTCACTGAGGTGCTATGTCGCTATGGTTAAAATTCTCGCAGTTCTCCATAGCGAGATAGCGCCCATTGTTGATCTGAACTGATCTAACGGCGAGCAAGATAGATCTGACTTCTCAGTGCATAGCCAATAGGAACTGGCTACATGCCAACTGTCAAACGAACCCTTGTCTGCAGCCTGCCAAGGAAAGTAGGACCCATACTCCATGCAATTATACTTAGCCAATGAAAAGATGAATCCACCGCCAACGTGTCTGACAAATCCTCGCTGATATCTAATGGGGCACACCTGGGACCCACTATACTTCCAAACCTTGCCGCAGGATCATTTTCCGTCTGGGCGCTATGTCACTAACAGTGAGAAGCTCAAAATTTTTGATAGTGCCATGGCGCCCACCGTGGAACTGGAAAAACCCGGCGCCAAAGAAATAATCGAGGAAAAGGGGACCTACCTAACACGCGGAAGAAGGGCGCTATGTCGCTAACATATCCACTCTACAACTTGCCATGGCGAGATAGCACCAACCGTAGATATTCTTTAGATCTGATGATGGAAGACTTGTGGGCCGCAGAACATATTATAAGGTTTGATCGGGCATTTAAAATAATATTAACTCTGCACACTAGCCATTGGCGGGTAAACATTTGAAATTTGAATCTTGGCGGGGGCGTAAAAAATGATAACAGGTGCCTAGGCTATGTTTTTGTGTAACTTTGTTTCAAAGGTGTAGAGCCCTCTCTTGACTACATTTTGGGGTGTTTTAAGTAGTTCAAGGCTACACCAAAAAAAAAATCTTATTTAAGGGAGAGCTCTACATCAAGTTGTATCAAAACAACTGAAGATACCTTAGGGTAAGAAATTTGACAACACCACAAAAGGAGAAGATGAATGAGGATTATCTTCAAGGATAACCAACACAGAGATTGTAAAGTGCTTGAGAGACCAAAAAATAAGGCAAGATGAACAAAGAGACAAAGAGATGCAATTGATGAGGCAAGAGATGGATAAGCTTAAAAAAGAGCTTCATAATAGAAGTACTGAAAACTCATAAGAAGTTAGACGAGGGAGTGATGAAGAACCCCTTGAGAAGGAGGAAAAAGAATGTCTTACTGACCAGAGGCTGCTTGTGAGGACTCTAAAATCTATAGAGAGGAGAACCATGGATGCTAAGCTTGACTTGCCTACATACAATGGGATGATGAACCTTGAGGTTGCAATGGATTGGATAGATACCCTAACTAGTTTCTTTGATTATGAAGACATCCCTGAGAACCAAAGGGTGAAAATTGCCAAGTCTAGACTCAAGGGCTCTGCACTCACACGGTGGAACTTCACTCAAGATGATAGGGTGAAGAATGAAAAGAACCTAGTCACAACATGGAAGCAGATGGTGTTTCTACTCAGAGAGACCTATGTCCTTGAGGATTATGAAGTTCAACTTCATAAAAAGAGGATGAGTTTGAGGCAGAAAGAGATGGACATCCCCACCTACACTAAGGAGTTTCAAAAGTTAGTAATGAAATCTAAACTTATTGAACCTAAAAGTGTGAAACTTGCTAGGTATATGCAAGGACTAATCCTTGCCATTCAAGATGAATTAAGTTTGACAAGCCCTACCACTATAAACCAATGCTATCAATTGACACTCAAAGTTGAGGAAAATTTCAAGAGAAGGAATGAACAAAGTTGTAGAAATAAGGGAAAGAATGGTAGAGGAAAAGGAAACTTTCGGGGTAGAGGAACACAAGGCAACAAACCTCAAGGAGATTATAACAAGGAGAATATCTAAGGTGAGAATAGTTTAAGAGGTGGATACATAGAAAGGAGAGGAAATGGCAAAGGCAAAAATGGTGGAAGAAATAATGGGCTGATCAAATGCTACAATTGTAACTAGATGGGCCACTACACAAACAAGTGTCCTAAGAAGCAGAACAACCAAGGAGAGAATAACTAATATTGTTCAAGAAGATGATGATGATGAAAGTTTTAGAGATTGTACTAGTGAAGAAGGGGCTACTCTTATGATGTAGAGAACATTGATCCAAGCACTTGTACTAGTGGAGCCTCCACAAAGGAAAACTCTCTTCAAGACCAACTACAAAAGTCATGGAAAGGTATAAAAGGTAGTTATTGATTATGGTTCTACTAAAAATCTTGTTTCTAAAGAAATGGTAGATAAGTTGAATCTATAAATAATACCCCACTGTAATCCCTCCCATGTATCTTGGCTAACCATAGGGTGGCAGACACTAATAAATGAACAGGCTTGGGTAGATTTTTAGATAAAAGATTATAAGGATAGAGTCCTTTGTGAGATTATAGATATGGACATCTATCACCTTTTACTAGGTCATCCATGGCAATATGACCTTAAGGCCAAACTTGATGGTGTTACTAACAAATATAATATCACCAAAGATGGTCAAAAATACAATCTTCTTCTCAACCCTGACCCTCACTAGGAAAAACGCAAAGAATAGTTAGTTTTCATGGCAAATGAAAAAGAGATGTTGAAAACTATCCAAGACTCTCAAATAGGGTATGCCCTAGTCTGCAAACTTAATATGAAAGAAGTCACCCGATAAGTGCCTAAAGAAGTAAAGGATCTACTACAAAAGTACAAAGGGATACTTGTAGGAGATACTCCAAATGAACTCCCACCTTTGAGGGACATCTCACACTAGATTGACTTCATACCAAGTGCTTCTCTACACAACAATGCTGCATATAAACTTACGCTTAATAAGAATGCAAAGGTATCTAAGAAGATTAGTGATCTATTGGAAAAATGACTCATTCAAAAGAGTCTCAGCCCTTGTGTAGTCTCTAGTGTTTTGGCACCTAAAAAGGATTTCAAATGGAGACTTTGCATTGACTCTAGGGCAATCAACAAGATAGCCATCACGCATAGGTTCCCTATACTAGGATTGAAGATCTTCTAGACCAACTTGGAGGAGCTTACTATTTCTCTAAAATAGACCTTAAATCAGGATATCAGTAGATAAGGATTAGGCCTGGAGATGAGTGGAAAATAACATTTAAAACCATTGAAGGGTTGTATGAATGGCTTATCATGCCATTTAGTCTAAGGAATGCCCCTGACACCTTCATGAGGCTGATGAATGAAGTACTCCATGACTTCATAGGTAAGTTTATGGTTATCTATCTTGATGACACAAGAAAAACACACAAAACATTTGGAACTAGTCCTTCAAAGGCTACATGAGAAGAAGTTGGAAATAAACCTTGAAAAGTGTGCATTCATGCAGACAAAATTGACATTCTTGGGCTTTGTGATCTCAAAGAGTACCTTGAAGATGGATCTTGAAAAGGTTGAGGCTATCCTCAATTGGCCAACACCTAAAACAACAAGGGAAGTTAGAAGTTTCCATGGATTGGCAATACTTTATATGAAATTTGTCTAAAACTTCAGTCACATATGTGCACCTGTATTGGATACCATCAAGGGAGAGAAGAAGAAAAAGTTTCAATGGACTACTCAAGCAGATGAGTCATTTGAATACTTGAAAGGTAGGGTAGCACAATATCCAATCTTGGCACTACCTACCTTCAAAATATTGTTCATAGTAGAAACTAATGCAAGCAACCTTGCCATAGGAGCAACTCTTAATAAGGAGGGAAGACTAGTTGCTTTCTTCTCTGAAAAACTAAATGATGGCAAGAAAAAGTACAATACATATGACCTAGAACTATATGTTATGGTTCTGGCTCTAAAGAAATGGAGGCACTACTTGCTTCCTAAGGAAATCATTGTCTATGCAGATAATCATGCACTAAGCTTCATGAATAGCCAAGACAAGTTGAGTTGCAGACACATAAAGTGGGTTGAGCAATTCCAAGTCTTCAAATATTCAATCAAACATAAGAAAATCACTACCAACAAAGTAGTGGATGCTCTCAGTAGGAGAGTCACCTTGGTGGAAGAAGTCAAAGTGCAGAGCATGGGGATTGATGCCCTTAAGCAGTTATACAAAGATGATTCAAACTTTGGAGAAATTCATAAGGTTTGCTCTATTTATCTGATGCATATAACACTATATTCTAAATATTTGTTGCATAATGGTCTATTATTAAAAGGAGGACAACTTTGTATTCCTAGATGCTCCATAAGGGAAAACCTGATCAAAGAGAAGAATTGTGGTACATTAGGATGTCACTTTAGGATTGACAAAATTCTAGAACACCTAAGGAGAAACTATCATTGACCCAAGTTACCTACTGATGTCAGAAAATTTGTTGAGACTTGCACAATATGCCAAAGAGCAAAGGGAGCAAGGACAAATCAAGCTCTTTATCAGCCCTTACCTATTCCAACTAAGTCATGGGACAATGTGAGCATGGATTTTGTCTTAGGTCTTCCAAGGACAAGACAAGGTTTTGATAGCATTTTTGTTATTGTAAGCAAATTTAGTAAGATTTTGTTCCTTGTAAGAGCTCTAATGATTCTTCACACATTGCTAACTTTTTTTTTCAAGGAAGTAGTCAGGATTCATGGATTACCAACATCCATTATCTCAAATAGAGATGTGAAATTCCAAGGTCACTTTTGGAGGAGCTTATGGAAAAAGTTGTGGACAAATCTTTCTTTCAGTTTTGCCTACCATCCACAAATAGATGGGTAGAATAAAGTAGTCAACAGGTCATTAGGCAACCTTTTGAGGTGTCTAACAAAGCAACATGAATAGACATGGGATTTGATCCTCCCTTAAGGAAAAATTTCCTTCAATGACTGAGTCAATAGGTCAACAAGGAAGACACCATTCCAAGAAAACTATGGATTCCATCCTAGAGGAGTCATGGAGTTGAGAGACTTACCAAGTGAGTTCAAAACCAGTGCACAAGGTGAAAAATTCTCAGCATGGATCAAAAAAATTCATGATCAGGCCAGAGATACTCTAAATTACCAAGATACAAACAACAAACTGACAAGAAAAAGAGACATGTTTAATTCAAAGAAGGAGATCAAGTATGGGCCTATCTGAACAAAGAAAGACTAACAAAGGGACACAAAATTGTAGATGAGGAAGATTGGACCTTGCTATATATTGCACAAATTTGGAGAGAATGCTAATGAAATTTCATTACCTCCTAACATGTCAATTTCTCCTATCTTTAATGTTTTTGATCTCACCCTTTTCAAAGGTGATGCAAGTACTAATGATGTAATGCAAGATGCTGATGAGCATGCAAAATAGATCAAGGATCTACCACCTAGCCAACCACTTCATTTGGAGAAGATTTTGGATTCTAAGGTGATTAAGAAGACAAAGAAGAAGACCCACTCAAACTATTGGGTCAAGTGGAAGGGTCTCCTAGACATATATGCTACATGGATGAGTAAGGAGTGCATTGCCAAGCATGGCACCTCGGTTCAACAACTATCCTCAAGTGGGACTTGAGTTTTTCAAGAAAGGGAGTATGGTGCAGAAGCACCTAACCCTTCACTCTTCAAAGCATCCATGATTTCTAACTCTTTATGAGTTCTACTCAAGGGTATTTGTGCCTAAGAGACATTTGTAATAGGTAAAAATAGTAATATAATAAATCAAGCCTACTTGTAAGGCCTAGTCACCATTGATGTTTTATAAACCATGGTTTTTTTAACTATGGTCATTAGGCACATATTATTCCTAGGATAAGATAGGTGTATTCTTAGGCTTCTAAAACTGTATACTTGGCATGGTCTGGGAGCTCAACAATGCTTGAGAATTACTAGTGTAGAGTTTAGATTGACTTTCCTTCATTGATCGACCCAACTCGATCAACACTATCTCTGAACTCGGTTAACACTAAAATGCTCAACACATACAAAGGAACTATCTTCAATGACCGAGTAGGCTCGGCTAACATTAACTGCTTGGCAAGGCTGATAGTTTTTCGTCTCAATTAACAAACTTTCACCTAATCACTCCCAATGGTCACAACCCTTGAAAATTGGTTGGATTAGTTGGGAATGGTCTTCAAATAGCTCTTTCATGTGAGTGAAGACACACACACAAAGAATGTAATTTTTCCATTTGAATCAATAAAAGATTTCATTTTTCCTTGTCAAACATTGCATTTTTGTAGTGTATGGATTGGTGTAAATTGGCACATGTGAATAAATAATTGATTTGGAATTCTGAACATCTTAGTAGAAGAATTCAATCAATTTGAGGGTTTGAAGTACTCTATAACTAAAGTTATTTAAAGTTCTTTCTCAGGTGCACCAAAAACCTCCATTAGGTGACTAGTTTTAGGAATGATGCCCTAACTTGCATTCCCACCATGGGAATTCCATGCCACTTTGTAAAATGCAAGTTAGGAGGATGTACAATATGGTTCCTAAAGGATGGGAGATGAAAAGTGGGGCAACAAATTTTGCTAGCAAGCCCTAGGCCAAACATCTCTATGTGTTTGGTGCAGGACAATAGGTATTGAAGTGTTATAGGCACTTGGGGGATGGATGAAACCAATCCAAGGGTGGATAATGATATCTAGTAGATCCCTACATGTTTCCTAATTGGTGGCTTAAATTGGTCAATCATTGATATTATGTCTCCTTCACAAGACCTAGCAATTTGGCCTAAAAGACAATTTTGTTATTTATGATCCTTGGGAACAAGATAGCACACCGAACCCACCAGTTATTTTAGAACCTTTTCACTCCCCTATAAACTCATAGGTTCCCATTTCAAGCATAAACCTAGTATTTGGAGATTTTCTGCTTAAGAGCTAATTGTGCTCTTTTCGATGACTAGGCTATTTTTTGTGTAACTTTGTTTCAAAGGTGTAGAGCTCTCTCTTGACTCCATTTTGTGGTGCTTGAAGTAGTTCAAGGCCACACCACAACATTGTTGTTTGTTTAAGGTAGAGCTCTACATTAGCTTTCATATTAAATTTTAAAAAGTTGTTCCCACACAATATAATTGCTTTGAATTGACCAATCAGTAAATACCAACCATCTTCCCATAATTCCTTAAGATGACCCAACATTTTATGCCTTTGGATAATTAAAATTTATTCTAAATAATTTATTGATAATTGATTGCAAAGTAGCAGCTTTGTTTGTCTCATTCATCCATTAATCACTCTCATTCAATTTGATTGCACTTAGGTTTTCTTGCTCCTGAGACATCACAAAATGCTAGTATATGGTTGTGTAATTTGACTTTACACTTTCCAAATAATTTGTATGAAGGTTTTCTAAACATTTTATACTATATACATTTGTGCATATTTGCATATGTCCCCAACCAAACATAATGATAACCAATTGAAAATCACATTTTTTATAGTAAGGTGATGTTTTGATCTTGGGAACTATTATTTGGAGATGGGAGAGATGCCAACAAAAATCACTAATTCACCTAGGATGCTCCTACATCACCATCTTCCTATTATCTCTCTCACAACTCAACCAACTTCATCTTATCCATCCATTTTTTGAAGGCTTATTCCAATCCATTTATTCTTTCCAAATGGGATAATATTCATTAATTTAATATTAAAAAGAGATTATTCTTGAATTCATTTGAGATTAATTATAAATTTTGAGCATACTTGTGATTTGTGCATTTTGTACTTTTGTCTTTTATCATTATCTCTATGTTATCATCTTAATCTATGTCTTTGTTTTATCATTATAGTACCATTTCATCTTATATTTATTATTGCAATCATCTTGATCATCTTAATGTATAGTTTTCATCTATATCATCTTTAACATTATTTGGAAGGAGAGGAATAGCATAATTCTCAGGGAGAAAAGTTGTTCCCCTTGGATTGTCTTCTCCAAAATTAAATGAGCTATAATTGAGAACTATAATTTCTCTTCTCCACCCCATCTCCACCTTCATTTTTCTTGATGGAGTTTTCTCTCTCATTCCTCCAATCCCATTAGCATACAAGAGTGTAAATGGCTCCTTTCTCCTATGGACTGGCTTAAAGCCAACTTTGATGCAACAACTGAGGGTAATCCTAGGTTGGTTGGGTGTGGGGGAGTAAAAAGGAACAATTTTGGGTAGTGTGTTGTTGGTGTGTCATTTCCCTTGGGTAATCTGACTAGACACTATACATAACTTATGGTTTCCCTTAAATCTATTCAATTAGCTAAGGGGATGGGTGCTAGAAAAATATAGATTGAGGCTGATTCAAATAATATAGCGAGATGTCTAAATAGAATATCTATCCCTTCATGGACTATTGCTAACATTGTTTAAAAAGATAAGGATGTCCTTAATACTTTTTGTGTGTCCCATACCTTTAGATAGGCAAATAAGTGGTTGATTCATTAGCCAATGTGGCAACTAGATCCAATAAGCAAATAAAGTGGCAGGGGGAGGCTAGCATGCCATCAGAAGTGATGTCATGCATTTATTATGACAAGATTAATGAAAAAGATGGAGCTCTGAAAAATGAAAGATTCAGTAATTAGGGGTACTAAGTTGATGATCATGAGGCAAGATTGGAAGATTGAAGCCAGTTGGAACTATTATTACCCTTCTCATCCACATGTTTTGTGTGTATTTTGGAAGGGGATCGATTTAACTATTTTAACAAGGATATTACCCTATTTTGACAATTGTTTTCACCTTGAGCTTTGGGTTTGTATAATTTATGAGTTTGAGAAGATTTCAAAGGCTTTAATGTGCTTTAGTTACATAATATGAGGGCAAATATGTCACAAACACCTTGTCTCCTGTAATAAATGAAAAAAGCATAAGACAGTGTGAGATTGAAGGAGAGTGGTGCTACGTGGAAAGGCTACACAATGACAACCTAATGGTCACTATATTTTCTTGAAATAGTGGAATAAGGGGTCATTGATTTTTTGAGAAAGGATAATTGTTGTTAATGAGGAATTAATTTTGCAGGTTATGGGGGTGGTGGAGATTTTTTTTTACAGAGATAGGAAAGTCTTTGAGCTGGTTGTCAACCTCTTCCCCAAAAATACTGAGGAGAAAGATGATCTGGTCAAAATGGGCAAGACTTACTACTCTCCAAGCTCTATTAAGAAAATTTGGAGCATGGTGTTGAGGGTGATAATGTTCTACATTAAGTTGGATGATAATTTTTTGAGTTTATTTTTATTACTTCATGCTTTTGAATCATTTTCAGTACCTTTCCTTTCTACTTGTTCACCTCTCTTAATGATAGCATCCGATATATTTGCTCTTAGGAGGTTACTAACCACCCTCTGCATGACAACCTAATGGTTTTGATTTGTGAATATATTAAGGCTATTATCTATTGGTTTGCATATTAATGACACCTCTGAATTTGGTGAGGAAATAAAAGACATTGTTTGATTTGATGATGAGAATCTCCTCTAACACAGAGCTAAGTGAGGGTTCATAGATGGGGATGAAGAGGAGAAGTTTCTATCAAGAAAGGCAAAATTAAAACCCATAAAAATTCCCCAACCAAAATTGTGGGGAAGAAAAGAAGAATGACCAGTTGGGATGTGTTGATAGATGAAGAGTATAATGAGGATGGTGATGAGATGGATAAATATAGGGAGGAACCTAAGACATAGGGCAAGAAGAAAAAGATGACTCTCCATCAAAAAATGTTGAAAGGTAAGGATAAAATTGAGAGGGTTCTGTTCGCTCCCAACCATAACTCCCTTGCTACTAACAACACTACTTTCCTTTAAGAGGACCACCTTAAAGAGGATTTTCCTCAAGAGACAAAGTATAAGAGGGTTGTATGTTTGGAGGATTTGTGGATTGGGGTCCGGTGTTAGAAAAATCATTGGGTGGTTAAGGGTAAGGAGATGGGTGATGTGAATTTGGATCAAGTGATCAACCCCTCCATATTGATTCTTAGTGATGCTACTAGGAAAAGTGGTCTTCATGTCATTTGGCTACAAGGAATCGGATCCTAGATCAGTATAGGGTCATTAAATGGTTTTTCCATGAACTTGAGGAGGTCTATATCAAAATTAGGGCCATGGAGGGTAAAGATGAAATGTAGAACGTGGATGATATTACTAAGGATTTGGTTGACAAGGTTAACATGACATATGGGAACAAGGGTGGTTTTTGTGGGATGAAAATAGCCAATGAGGATCTTAACGATTTAGAGGATAAGGTGTTGGCTTTAGAAGGGAAGATTGGTAGAATTAAAACTACCCTAAATAGTATTGTTGACCAAAGCTTCAAGATTTTGAAAGCTTTAAATGAACATATCAATGTTCTCCTAAATAAGTTTGATACTTCCTCCTTAGACAAGGATTTTGTGCATGTTGTTGATGGAAAGGATTTATGAGGACTAGAGCACGTAGCAAGAAGAAGGAGTCCCCCATCAAATGAAGTTAAAAAGCTAAAGAAGAATGCAGGGGAATTGGAGAAGCTGGATCTTGAGGCAGCGAGGTTGCAAAAGTGTTTGAGTTAGTGCTATTATGTCCTATCCTTTCTATTTGGTTTTTTGGTCTTGTTGGTTGTCTCTATTCGATCCTAGTATCTAGCTAGCTTTTGTCCTTTGCCATGCCTATTTCATGTTTGTCTTTATTTTTGTCCTTGGGCTTTAATGGATTATATCTATTATTCTAAGATGTAGAGGGTTCAAGGCCCCTTCAAAACTTATTTTCATCTAATCAAAAACATTATTATCTTGTATTATACTCTAGATTCCATTCAGTTGCATCATGATCACCACACAATTCTACCTCCTTGAAGTCATCTTAGGGTGTTAATAGTTTTCATCTAGCAAAGAAGTAAAACAACAAGATCTCAGAAGGAAGAATGAAAATAGAACACGTGCAAGGTAATTTTTATAAGCACATGGCTTTTGTATTTAACTTAATTATTGTAGTTTTATTGGTGTTCTTGACCAAAGTGGATTTTTTATAGTATTTTGTGGTACAATTCATTAAAGTAAGTAGTCATTTTTCAAGTAAACAATTACCATTCAACTTTAAAAAATAAAATAAAAGTGTAAATAGTCTAATAAACAAGAAAGCAAAAAAAATTATAAATAGCTTTGTAAAGAAGAATTTTTTCCTTGTTATTCTTATTTTCTCACTCTTATCCTTCAACTAATGAAATAAATAAGTGTTAACAGAAAGTAAGATCTCAATGACATTGTTGCTTAGCAAAATAAGACCGCCTCTTCAAATATTTGAGAACTATTGCATGTAAACAATTAAAGCATGCAACATTTTTTTAGAGTTATAGAAATACCTTGTCAATCTTTCATTGATGAAGTCAAACATGTTGTGGTTCAATTTTTCATTATAGAAGATGTTGTCAAAGAAATTGATCCTCCATTTTGTATTGTGAAGTCCACTCTTTGTCACTTTACACATTTTGCTTGACAATGTTTTGCAGTTGTCTCAATAGATTTTATTCTCATATTTTAAATTTTAAATCTCACTTGTAATGAC
Source organism: Cupressus sempervirens (assembly GCA_028749045.1). Lineage (NCBI taxonomy): Eukaryota > Viridiplantae > Streptophyta > Pinopsida > Cupressales > Cupressaceae > Cupressus > Cupressus sempervirens. The sequence goes on from CM053791.1 coordinate 514,765,638, forward strand.
AGGTTAGTACAAGCCATCAATGTTTGACGATTCTTTTGTAAATCTTTGTAGTAACAAAATAAAATAAATAGATTATTTATTAATTGACAAAAGTTTTTACATCCATTTATAACTTAAGTATATTATATCAAACATTTGTTTTGTTGTCAAAAAGAAAGATGAGTTTTTTGGCTAGTGTGAGATCCATTAATTCCAACCAACGTTTCTCTCATAGAAATATCCTATTAGATAATAATCAAACAGACAACCAGACTTTTAGAGGGAATAATGGCAAGGGTGTACAATGTTGGTAGCAGAGAAAAAAAGTTGAGAATCAGGAAACGAGGCATTGGAAAATTGGGATTTTATTATTTTTCACATCAATTTTTTTTTTCTATATTCCTCAATTTTGTCTCATTTGCATTTTAAATTAAGAAACTAGAATATTGCAAAAGGGTTTGTAAACATGATTACCAAAACTGAAAAAACAATGCAGAAAAGAAAACCCAATAGGGATACAATAATCTTAGTGCATTATAAAACCCAACCCTGGAATGACAAATACAAACTGATGCAGCAAGGGCAGTAGAATCCCCAAAGGAGATGCCCTAGCCCCCAAAAAATAACCACATAGTAGAAACAAAACAAAAAGGAAAGATCTAATACAAATTCTCAACACTTTATTCATAAAATACCTATTTACATGCAATGTGTCAGGTTGTGAGGCCTTCCGGGTTATGGCCAAATACAATAGTTTTGCAAGATCCCTCGAGATCCAACCCAAACGCTAGCTAGTCTAGATCCACACTCTAATATAAATCTCCAAGGAATATCTAAACTTGTGCTCACAAGCCCACCAAGCAATCTCCTTGTTTCGCAAGCCTCAACGACTAGCCCTTCTCAAACTTTACCCAAGATCCAAGTATAAACTGCCTCACATTTGGTGCTCTATCTCTTGAATGAATCTGACTCACTCCTCTGAATGAATGCCTTAAGACTCCATGAGACCCCCTTATACCCAACTAAGCCACAAGTTGGCCTAGCAATTACAAATTAAAATAAACCTTTACATTAAATGCCGGTGCAAGCCACAAGTCAACTATAACACAAATTAAATACCTACAACCCAAATTAAATACTCAAGGTCGACTCACACCAAAGACTGAACATAGACAACTCGGTTAACATATAACCAAGGCCAAACCAAGCATCAGAGGAACCATGCCAAGTATCAGCAACTTCACCAAGCATAATTGAGCCCCTTCATTGACTGAGCCACTCGGTTAACACAACAACCAAACTATCCAAGCTCCCCAGTATATGTCGAGTTCCTCCTTTACAAACTAACTCCCTTCAGACCAAGCAACTCGGGCAACACTAAAGCCAAGCTTCACTGAGATCCTAGTGTGTGTCAAGTTCTCACAAGTATCATTGAGCACCTTCAATGACCAAGTGCACCAAGCTATGTTGAGCTCCTTCAATAACCATGCATCTCCAGGATCACCGAGTCTATTCATCCACCAAGTTCTCAACCAAGAACTGTCTAGAGATAATCGAGTAACCTCTACTAAGCACCTCTTCTTCAATCGAGTATCAGTCCAAGTACTCTCCAAAGCAAGTACTGAGCCTCCTCCCATGAACTCCAAAGTAGCTATCGAGAAAACCCAAGATGCTCCTTTATCAAACTCCCCAGATGAATAGAAAAGTGTTTCCCACACTTTGATACCCAAAGAATGATCTGATCCTATCTTCATCTTCACCAAAGTCTTCCACTCCATCAAGGATAGGAAAATGAATTTGCACATCATCCAAATCTACTTCAACCATCCAAATATCAAAAGCATCTAAATCATCACTAACCAATCAACATGCAACTTATTGCATCCATTCATATTAGTAACAAGTGCATCCACACCAGTAGCAACAAACTCCATATCTACAACAATATGTAGATCTCCATCAACACATGCCAAACTCTTAATACCAATAATCTTATTGCTCACAACAAGATGTTTTGCAACACATAACTAATTACCAACAACAACTAGATCATCTACAACCAAGTACTCTACAATTTTCATATTAGGCATAACCAACTAATCATGAAAATAAAGTCTTCGTCCTAGCATCGACAAGGTTAGGAATCTCCTTAGCAATAACCACAAGTCGCTCTGTAGGTTTTGCATCAGACTCCACAAACTGATCAACAAAACCAACTTCCACCTCAATCTTGACATGCCCTCTTCTCTCTCAAACAAGTCTTCTAGTTGGCCAGACAACTCTCTTCCGGATGGGTAGATTCCAACTCTAGTAGCATACGATTTTCTTCTTTAGTTCTTCAATTCTTTTAGAAAAAAACAACATCCACTTGAGCAATCATCTCATTAATCCTTGTCTCCACTATATTACAGATATTCATGTAGTGCCTCTCCCATTTGACTTTTGTAAGTCATCCCGATGGATGCAACCTTATTGATCTCTCCTTGAGAAGGGATCGTGATTGGGACCATGAGTGGTCTACACCCTTGAGTGACTAGATTTATGTTACTGTATCAATTGCTTTGATTATGTTTATAGTTGATATATGAGATTATGATGTGATTTATGGTTCACTAAGTTTTGTGCCAATGGTTACTAGGATTGACGTGGTATCATGATGTTATTCTATGATTACTTTTACCCTACTACACTAGACCAGGTTCCTGTAGCAGTGGTTATTCATGTTTATGACCGTGTTCTCTTATGTGTTTTAAGTGTCCTTTCATGTTGTGTTTAATCAACCATTATTAAATGCTTAAATAATTAGAAATGGATTGTCCATGTTGGATTCATTGTTTATGTGTTGTGGATATTTACCTTGTTATATTTTGATTCTGAGAGATAATTGTTACTCATGTTATGTTTTACATTTGAAATGACCTCAGTGTCAGATATTTTACCTTGATCTCAGTATCATAGATGTTAGACTACAATGTTGTTCAGTTGATCATATTGCATGATGATGCCATTTTCAGATGATAGTAGGTCTATGATGATATCTGATTGTCTGGTTTTTGTACATATTCTCTGTTTATTTTATGTGGTGAATTTAATGCTATGGTTATTTACTTCAATATTTCTTTGATATGCTATATGCGAACATGAGTGATGTAAATGAATTATTTTGGTATAATTGAATAAATGATTAAATTAGTAATTTAATGCATTTATTGCTTTGGCTATGTTATTATATGTAATTACACTTGATCATGTTGCTTAGTGTGCAGGATTTATATCTCTGGTAGTGACATGTGGAGTTAGTGATTCAGCCATTCATATTTTACCAATGTCGCCCCTATATGGTCGATGTATCCTTATTTTAATTATTTAACTAAACCTTTTGGTGATTATTAAATCCAAACTCATTTGCATTATGTGATTAGACCAATAAGTGTGTTTGTGCATTTAGAGTTTTGCATTGTCACAAAAGTTGTTAAGGAAATTTCTATGTTTTGGGATTTTCAAGCTTTATTTTATTTTATTTTAATTTCTAATGGCTTTGCCATAGATGAATTCCTATTTTTAGGAATAGTCTATTTTCATTTGGGTCGATTCAGGGTTTAACTAGGTTGGTTGGTTATTTGCCCTAATTGATTATTCACTCAAAAAGTGAATTAGTATTGAAAAAGGAATTTAATTCCTCACTTCTCACTTTTGAATTAGAAAGTTTGAGAATAAAACCCAAAATCCTCTTAATGAGGATTTATTGTTTTGTTCATTATGGGAGCTACAGGCATGGGATCGTTGCGAGGTTGGTTTCATTGGATCCAGCTCGGAGAGACCTTGGATTGCCATGATTTTTAGCTTCTTCTATGTGATTTTTATTTTATGGTTCAGATTCCCATTTTGCCCTTTCGACTATGAGGTAGGGCTCTCCTGTTTTATTATTTCTGCTCCATTTCAACTTCTATTTTTGGTAGTCATTTGTTAGGAGGCTAAGAACTAATGCTTCCCTCTATTTTTGTTTGTTGGTTTTGTCCAGTTGGTCAGGTATGAGCATTTCCCTGTTTTTCAAGTTGAGCGTTTGGGATTTTGCACCATTATGCTGGTCGTGTTTGCATACAAACTCTAAACCCATATTTTATTAGATTTTTGTGCCTTGTATGCCCTAAGGCCAAATGGGTTTTAATTTTTAAGTTTTTGAGTTTTGGGGGTTTTTACCTTGATTTGTATGCCGCCCAGTTTTCTCAGGTTTTCTTGGCATGATATCGGTCGTGAACTTGGATTATCTGTAGGATGTCAGTCAAACCATTGTTGCACTTTTATTTTTGTATTGGAATATGTGTTGCATCCATAATCTCAACTTTGTGTTCAATTGAGTGATTTTGTACTTGGTGTTATTGTTTCTTTTGGACCCTTGTTATTGTTTTGTGAACACTAGGATTCCTGTAGAATCCATACTTCCAGATTGAGGCCAGTAGAGTGAGTTCATGATGTTTGGTTCCATTGCATCATTGGGATTCATGTAGGATCCATACTCCCAGATTGAGGCTGGTTGAGTGATTTCATGATGTATGGTTTTATTGTTCATTGGGATTCATGTAGAATCTATCCCCCCAAGAATATTTTTGGTTGAGTGTACTTTTGCATTGTGTTCTCATCTAGTCCTTGTTTGATGATCTTCGTGATGGTGGTGCACCACACACGAGTACATTTGCGTACATCTGTCAGGTGATTTGCAAGTCCTGATCTTCCGTGGTACTTTCAAAATTTATGATCATTGGAGTTGGGTTGGGAGTTTGTATGCCTATGGGCACTCATAGTTGGATGAGCATGGGTAGGGTAGGGTAGCATATAGAGGGGGCTTCTTTTTTGCAACCCAGTGTCTATTTATGGGGGTTGGTCCATAGAAGTTTTAATCAAGTGATAACTAAAGAAAATGTGTGAGTAGTAATAAAACTTAATAAAATGTATGTGTGGGGCCCTTAGTTGAGGAGTTGAAACACAAGATCCAAGCTTGGGCTTGTCGATGCCAAGTGACTCTCCATGATGTTAGCCCCTAATTAGTAGCCCATTAAGTGTCTAACCAGGACTTGTAGTTTATTCATTGTCTATGTTCATAGTTTCAATCATCATATTGTTTGGCGTGAGTGTTAGCCATTGACATTTTTCTTTATCTATGTTTTTTGTTGGATCATTATCTCCATCAGCACGATGGGAGTGGACCTATCGGTTCCACATAGTTGGGAGGCATAACTACCTATACCGCTACTAGGGACCAGTGTATAGAGACACTCTTTTATCCTAGTGCGACCATTGCTAGATGTTTTCACTTGATACTTCAGGTTCTGAAATATGCTTTCTTGTGATTTATGCTTTCATTGGAATGCTTGGATATCATGTTTAGATAGTGTTAGTTTATTTGACACATTCCTGTATTATGATGTTTAGCATATGATTAGATGATGTGAATTGCTTTGTTGGAGTATCTATTGCTTATTAGTTTAGCATGTTAGATTTCCTATTCGTATGATGTTTGGCATATGATAGATGGTGTGGTTGATTTATTGGAATGTCCAATGCTTTACTTCTAGCATGTTAGATTTCCTTATTCTTATGTTGTAGCACATTTTAGTAGTGACATCCTCATAAGATAGCTCTGACGATCTGGTCAATGGTTTGGGATGCCACGCATGGGGGATGTCTAGGCCCCATGATGGTCTTATGACACTATTAATAGTTGGAAGGAACTGTGTACTTAGTTTGGTTGTTTAGTTATTGCGATGTTGCTTTTAGTACTTCCTTTTTACTATTTAGATGGATAGATGTTCCTCTTTCTTGTTTAAGGCATCCTGTTGTTTATGCACTTGAGTATTCATTCCTCGATCTACGTGGGTCTGGTACTCCCCAGTATGGAGGTTTGATTTCCCATTTTATCCCTTGTTTTGGCCCATAGCATAATTCTTTCTTTCTTTCTCTGGGCAACCATGCATCAGCATTAGGTGATACTTTAAAGTATCAAACGTTCAAAGGAGAAGAATCATCCAATACTGGAAAGTATCACATGCCCTTATAAACTCTGTCGTGTGACACTTTGTTATATCATACACCTTTTTGAGAAAGGTCATACGATACTGGTATAGTCTCGCATGCCATCTTGTGAAGTGTCTTCCGAACCCTGATTGTATCACATGCCTTCTTTAGAAAGGTCATAAAATACTAGAAAGTATCGTACTATGCTGATTTAAAGTATTGCTTGAGTTTTGGAAAAACCTGTTCGGGCGAACAACAAGCAATTTTTTGGTTTGATCAAAAGCTTTTCTGAGGTGTTTTGACTACCCTCTTTGGTGTTCTTGAATACCTTGGAATTGGATTTAGAATTCATAATGTTTTAGATTTAGAATCATTTGCATTCCTCTGTGGTTTGTCATTTTTGTTTGGTAGTGGCATTTGGAGATTCGTTGGTTGCTCAGATTGTCGACGAAGTCTTTCATTGTGATCTTTGTGATCCCTGTATGATGTTGTCATGTGCATTTCATATATATAGGCTTGAATTGAATCCTTGTTCCAAGGATCTCTGGGTGGGGCATTACAATTTGCAATCATCTTAGGCTTCAATCTTCTCAGAAGCATCTTCCAAGTTCTTTGCAAACCCTTCGATATAAATCTTTCCCACACACCTTGTGACAAACCCGAATTGTTTAAAAATCAGATCATAATTTGCCACCTTACACAAACAACCAGGAACAAATCATAAGTCCAAGAATATGGATATGCAATACACATCACATAAACCCTCTACAATCATACCCCAACAAGATCAACCTTCCATCTTTGTAACCACTGATCCATCTACAAGTCCTCTACAATTGCAAGTCAAAACCAAGATTCACCACCTCACAACAAAGCTATCTAGGGCTCTAGTAAGAACAATCCACAAGATAAAACTATGATATGATAAACTTCACCCCAAGGTCCTGTGCAAATTGCCTCTGGTTTGACACTTGGTCTACACACTTAGGAATAACTTGGCTTTGATACCACTTGATGTAGTGAGGGAAGAAGAATCCCCAAATGAGATGTCCTAGCCCCCAACAAATAACCACATAGCAAAAACAAAATAACCATGCAAGATTTGATACCAATTCACAACACTTTATTCATAAAATAATTGTTTACATGCAATGTGTCAAGATGCAAGACCTTCCCAATTATGACCAAATACAATAGCAATTATAATAATAGTTCTCCAAGACCCCTCAAGATCCAACCCAAACACTAGCTAGTTCAGATCCACACTCTAATAGAAATCTCCGAGGAATATCTAAACTTGTGCTCGCAAGCCCACCAAACAATCTCCTTGTTTCCCAAGCCTCGACTACTAGCCCTTCTCAAACTTTACCCAAGATCTAGGTGTAAACCACCTCACATTTGGTGCTCTATCCACACACTTAGGAAAACTTCACTCTCCAAGTATTCCGTGTTGAACTTAGGATCTACTCCCCTGAATGAATCTAACTCACTTCTCTGAATGAATGCCTTAAGACTCCACAAGACCCCCTTACTTATACCTAGCTAAGCCACAAAGTAGCCTAGCAATTACAAATTAAAATAAACCCTTACATTAAATGCGCATGTAGGCCACAAGTTGGTTACAACACAGATTAAATAACTACAACCCAAATTAAATACTCAAGGTCAGCTCACACTAGAGACCTGACACAAACAACTTGATTAACACAAAACCAAGACCAAACTGAGCATTAGAGGAACCACGCTGAGTATCAACAACTCCACCAAGCATAACCAAGCCCCTTCATTGACCGAGCCACTTGGTCAACACAACAACCGAAACAACCAAGCTCCCTAGTATTTGTTGAGTTCCTCCTTCACGAACCAAGTCCCTTCATTGACTGAGCAACTTAGGCAACACTAAAGCCAAGCTTCATCGAGTTCCCAGTGTGTGTTGAGTTCTCACAAGCATCGTCGATTGCCTTTGACAACCAAATGCCCCGAGCTATGTCAAGCTCCTTAGAAAACTGAGCACCTCTAGGATCACCAAGTCCATTCATCCACTGAGTTCTCAACCAAGAACTGTTAAGAGATGATTGAGAAACCTCTCCTGAGCACCTCTTCTTCAACCGAGTATCAGTCAAAGCACTCTCCAAAGTAACTACCAAGCCTCCTCCCATGAACTCCGAAGTAGCCATTGAGCAAACTCGAGATGCTCCTACATCACAAACCTTCTCATAGTATTCCATGGAACAAACTTGGAAAGGTTTCTTTTAACAACTAGAATGAACAATGGGGAAGGGGTTAGGCCCAACTGCAATATTCAAACTCAACTGATAGGCTCAATGGTAAACCTTCTACATTAACAGGGTTACAATCAATTTGTTGGTGGGGCATCAATACCTCCATATTTGACCACTCTAGAAAGTCTAGTAGGGCTTGGAAATTTGTTATGATAGATGTCCTCAAACAAGCATGTAGTACATGTGAGAGATTGATTCTAGTAAATGACAAAGTATACAAAGGAATACTAAGACATGAACATAACTACAAGTTTTGGAAAACAAAAAAAAAAAGTTTACAAGGATTTTACCAAGAATTAATGGTATTCTAGAAAAGTTCTCCAAGTCAAGTGAGAGATAAAAAAACACAAAAGGAGAAGGAAAATGATGGACTATAGGTGAAGGTGGATACAATAGAGAATTGCAAGTCAAATTTGATTCATTTGAATCAACTAGAAGTATGAACAATGAAGAAAGCTGTCAGCAAGGAAGAGAAGCAAAATAATTAAATTTATCATAGTCCAACTAGAATACCACTTTTGTGGTCCTTCGAGCCATATGTAGAGGAGATTATGGACTTAAAAAAGAGAATGGGAACTATTGAGAAAAGGAATTGGGAAGAATAGAACAAAGTATATGAAGCCATATAGTACATGACCAACAAAAAAAGAGAGGACAAAAACCCAAAAGAACAAATCTTGAACATGCAAACTAAAATGGATATAGGAGATCAAATGCCTAAAACTATAAAATAGTATTTGGAACAATTGAAACTAACAGGGAGTAAAGGAAAAGAGGTGGTGAAAGGGATAAACACCGCACAATTGAAAGAAATTCAATTAGCAATGACAAATGTAGAATCAAAAGAATCCCAACTAAAGGAGTGGATAAAAGAAGTTAAATTGGTCAGTGATGGTAAACATTTCAAAAAACAAAAAAAATAGAATTATCAAACAAAAAATCAAAAATCAAATAAAGAACAAACAAGAAAAAAGTCACAAGGCTACAAATATCATTATAAAAGGGTTGAAAGACTTTGGAGAAAAAGAGAGAATCGATAATCCTATAGGGGACTTTCTTAGAGATAAGCTGAAGTGGATAGGTGGTATTCAACAAGAAAAAATTATAGGTAAGAGATTGGATGGAGGAAGGGATAAACATGTGAGAATGATCTTGAAAACCATAGAGGATAAAAAAAATTATCCTTAGAAACATTAGACTACTTAGAGAAACACGATTCTATCTTGACAAATATCTAACTTTTTCTCAATAAGAGAAGCAAAGAAAAGAATGAGTAAAAGTAAAATCAACTAAAAATCAAGCGAAGTGGGCTTGGCTAAAAAATTAAAAAACTCAAATCAATGGGCATTTCCCAAATAAGAAATAGGAATTAAGGATCCTGTATGATCACTTGAATATAGTAAGTTGGAATAACAAAGGTTATCCTCGGAGAAGAGATATTGGACTAGGGCCCATATTAGAAGGAAAGATATTATTATTCTTGTTGAGATACATGACCATGATGGTTTCATGGTCCCAAACTCTGATGGCTATAAGAAATTTTCAGTTTAGAATGATGGGAATGAAACGGGTAAAGGACATAGTGGAATCAAAATGTTTATAAAAAAAATGGTATCATATGGTAAAATTTGAAAAAGAGGGTCCAAACAAGCAAAACATATCCAGTTGCATATAATGTCGAATTGGACAAATTTCAAATTAGTAGCTTGTTACTTTGCCCCAAAAAATTCTAAATTCTACAAAAAGAGGAACTTAGACAATGAAGATCTGTTTGCATCGTTAAAAAAGGATATCTCTCTATTCAACATTGTAGGCAAAAGATTACTTGTTGCAAACTTCAATGCGAGGACAACCAATGTTAGGATTAACCTCAGACAGAAATAATAGTTACATGCAAATATAACCAATATCATAAAATAATAGATCACACAATACACAAAGATTTAACGTGGTTCACCCAATCCTTAGGCTACGCTCACCAACAAGAAGTCCAATATTATTATTATCTAGTGATTAAAATCCGCAATCCCTTACAACTCAATATCATCGCAAGAAGCTACAATATCACCATTACATTATTAAATCCCTAACCCTAAGCCTTTTTAAACAAGCTTTTTACTGCTTACACAATTAGGGCTAAAATAAGTCATCCAATAGGAAAATAGTAGCCAACGCCTTTTATAATATAAGGTCATTTTTGGCTTAACCCTCGCGAGGGCGTTGCCTCTTGACCCCAAGCTGTAATACGACAAGGAGTGCACCTGGGACATTGTCCCTTGACCTTATCTGGGGGGTGCTGCCCCCAAACCCCTATAGAAATGATATGGGGAGAAAATTGCGCCAAATAAACCTCTAAGTCTGATTAAGTTGCACATCACAACAACTAACAACAAATCTTTACATTTGAACAACGATGAAAAAAGAGAGAATAATCCTTTATGGTTAGTAGAAAGCAAGGACCAACCATGCAAAAGAGCCTCACAAGATGGTGACGGGGGTGTTTCTTATTTTTGAGCAAAATTATTTGGGTTGTGTAGTATAATAGACATGGTTATTTCTAATGGCATGAGGGTATGGCTAACTTTAGGGAGTATCACTTGCAAGACATACAGTGGTCAAAGTGTGGTGGATTAAATATTATTTGCTCACCAAATTTTACCTCTAGAGTGATATAATTCAACATTGGTGAATGTTTTATAGAGATAAAATCTAATCACATGCCCATTTACATTGAATTGGATTTTGATCCAAGTATTCCATACCATAAACAAGACTCCTACAGATAAATAATAATTGTTAGCAAATGTAGAATTCTCATAAATTAAGAAAATATGGTTATATTCAATGTTTAGATCTTAAACAACAACTCCTTGAAATAGACAACATTTTAATTAATGAAAGAGACAAGGAGAAGTTTTAACATTTGAATAACATTTGTTGAGTCCAATTATATATTGCACATTAAAGACACGTAAAAGATCGTGCAATAGGGAGAGGGTTACAAATATGTTTCCAACAAATATGTGCATGATGAAGAATGTAAGGATGCCAAGAGAAATTTAAGAGGGAAAGATTGGTGCAAAGAAAACAAGAAGTCATATACATAGTTGATCCAAGAAAAGGAGGAGGAGCATGTTATTGGAAGGAGGAGGAGTTAATACATTTTGGCAAATATAATGCCAAAGACTTTTGGAAAGAATACCAATAAAGGAAAAGAATAACAAATAACATTATAGATGAGCAATAGTTAGAGTATGCTAAGTTACTTTATGAGAGGACACATGAAAATGGCTCTCCCCCATTGTTAACACCTTGATGGATGACATTAAACTAGGAGTAAAGAAACTGGCAAGTGGAACGACAAGTGATATTGATGGGGTGGTGGCATAATTTTTTAACTTTGGAATTTGATCTACTCTCCCCCCATATCGAAGGTATCTTCAACAATGCTATTCATGAGGGGTTTTCAGTTGATTGGACCACTAGTGTCGTTGTATCTCTCTTTAAAAGCAATGATATCAATAACACATGATTTTCAAACAATTATGGTCAACCCTCTATTTAACAAAAAATTGGAAAGCATGGTGGAACGTGGAATTAATAGTTGGGTAGAAGGTGAAGGAAAAAGAGCAAAAGGACATACAAACTCTAGGTCTAGTCACTTCATTATTGATCATTACATCACTCTTAAACATCTTATAGAGAAACAATGGGACAATTAGGGAGGGGAAGCTTATTGCTATTTTTTTGATTTCAAGAAAGTCTTTGGCATCGTTCCTAGAGATAAGTCATGGAAGAGAATGAAAGAATTAGGTATTCCAGATAAGTAGAGGTTATACCGAGAGGGTTTGGGCTAAAATTAGAACTAAAGAGGGGATGCCTGAATGCTTTGGTAGTGATATCGATGTTAAACATGGGTTCCCCTTATCTCTTACTTTGTTTGGCTTATATATTGATAAACTAGAAGTGTGGTTAGACAAGATGGAGGTTGAAGGGGTCCATTTGGAAAGGATTATGGTGAAGCTTTTTCTTTATGCAGACCACCTTATTCTAATTTCAAAAACTGATCAAGGGTTGCGAGAACATTTAGGGGCTTTGGATAACTTTTTTCATGAGGTTGGAATGTAGACAAACATAACCCATTTTTTTATTATTATGATTTTTCCTTTGAAGATGAAGGGGACATATTTATCCTTTCTTTTTGAAGGCAACCCATTAGAAGTGGTGAAATATTACAAATACTTGTGGATTGACTTTCATTATCCACTTACTTGGGAGGCTTGTAGAGCAAAAAGAATTCAGGGTGGGTGGAAAGCATCATACCTATTTTAGAATAGATGTAGAAATATTGAGCTTTGGGAAAGGAAAACCAAGAAAACATTTTTTGGTTTCTTAATCACACCTATTGTCCTCTATAGCTTCAAGTTCTGGGGGCAACATGACTAAATGTGGTTGGAGACAAGTAGAAATGATTTATAAACACTTAATCACAAGCAATCTTAAAGTCAAAACTTCAATGCCGTACAAAATTATTTTAGTTGTAGCAGGTAGTTTCTTGTTGAAGGCAACAACAATCACTCAACTTCTAAGTTATTTAAGGAAACTCAGAAACATGAATAACCAAAGATGGCCTAAGATTGTGACGAATGGGGACTTGGTCCATAGGAGGAAAACATGGATGAAACAAAACATGAAGTGGTCGAGTAAATGGAACATCAAGTTACAAAAATGTCCTAATTCCAACTCATAAATAAAATAGTTTGTTTTAGAGAAATTGAAGACTCCCATATGGACTAATAACATAAGTCAAAAAAATGCTCACTACATCAAACTCTTCAATTCAACGTAGGAACATGATGATACAACTTATTTAGGGACAATTATTAAAGGGAAAGCTAGATGATTAGTGGCTTAGTTGAGGACAGGTTCCTATCATCTTAGATGCAAGACATGCAGATGGAAAAGGCCCAAAGAGGAATAGGAAGACCAGATTTGCAAGTTCTACGGGACATGTGTGATTGAGATTGAATGACACTTTGTTAAAGAATGTTCAACATATGATGACATCAGGACTCAACGCGAAATCAATTTAATAGCAGACAACATGCACAACTTGTTCGAAGAGAATAAGAACAACAAAACCACTAGTTTGATCTTCATATTACAATGCAAACTCGAAGAAGAATTTGAAATTAGTATAGAGTCCTTAAACTAAATTCTTCATTCATTCATTAAAAATATATATAGAAGAATAAAATTGTAAGGTATGAACTTTCTCCCTCTCAATAGCATGACCTTTTCACCGTCTTATTGGGATTGGGAGAGCGGCGAGTGAGTGAGAGGGATAAAATATTGATCGATTGTCAAAAGCGCATTTAAAACTTTCAACATGCACCTAATACAAAGAAAATTGTATTCGGTCAACCACCTTTACAAAAACAAATATAATACCGTCTTTTCATCAATTTTTGTCGATATTTTTTGTTTTACATAATTTTGAAATGTCAGGGCGGAAAGGAAATTCATCGCTTAGAAAATATTAGAATTTAGAACTTTTTATCCTTAAATCTGTTTGCTTATATAGCCTTGAAAACCCTGACAGGCAGCTGAGCTCAACTCGAGTAAGCTTTTTACCGACGGCTATGACCCTTACACTCTCTCACTCAATTCTGCAAAGATTTAAACAAGGACATGTAGTGAGCATAGAGGCACTGGATTCGTGTGGCCTCGTAGTCGCTTCTCTGTGAAATCCCCATCCCATATTTCTTTTAGGCAAACTCCTCATTTTGGGAGTACGAGGGTACGATTTTTCCTCTGGTAGGAACACACGCACGTTTATCTTACGGACAATGTGTTGAGGGGTTGGACGAAGATGGTTTTGGTGATAGGCTTTTAATGGCTGAGATAGAGGATGTAGATGTAGCATGGGGTTTTGTGTTTGTGTGTATTTGGAGTTTAGGGTTATAGCGGGGGTTGGGGAAAGAGGGGAATGTGGGGCTGCTAGGGTAATGAAGCAGGGAAATTGAAGGAGAAAGAGATGGAAGGGGAAGGGGATCTGGTGGTCGTCTCTGCAGTTTGCGCCACACTCTTTGCGCTACTGGGTGCCCTCAGCCTTGTCATTCTTTGCCGTGTCAATTGGCGGCCCTGGAGAATATACAGGTCAGATGTCCCAGCTTTATTGGTGCTTGCTTTTAAGAATTCGATCTTACTAACAGCCAGCATTTCTCTCACCGGTTTCTAATTTATTTACGGCATCCTATTGTCTTTTGGTTGTTTTGAGTTTTATCATGCTGTCTACTAGATTGCTACTGCATTTCTGTCTTGTATCCGATGTTGTTTAATCTGATGCCCGATTTGAAATCCTATTTTACATAGACTTCTGCAAAACGACTACTGCTGTTTAAGCTTTCATTTTAAATAAGATGAGCAGTTATCTTGTTATATTCTTTCCATGGAACATTGACAGCAAATTTTGGCAACCGAGTCATGTAGTTCAAACTGAATGCTCTCTTTCTTTGTTACAGTAAGTTGACACTTAGTAAAGGTGCACATTGGAAAATACCAGCATCACTTCCAAACATTCTTCTGGCTCTGGTGGGGATAGTAACATCAATATTGCTAGACGCATTAATGTGCCGTTGAAAGTAAGGGCTGACAGTCTACCAGGCTTATTCACTAAATTTGTATGCCTATTCTGAAATTCTGTGGAACATAGTTTTTCGTAGAAACACACACATATCTTCTAGTTGACATGACGACTACGTATGAAAAGGACCTGCAAATTTTGGTCAGCATATGGGTCATGGCAAAGATGAAAAAATAACATTAATTTTTTTGCTCTGAAGAGTATCATGGCTACACAAAGTAGACCATTGGCATTTTTAGTAGAAAGATGCGGGATTGATAGAGAAATTGGATTTTCTGACAAAAACCGGATTTTTTAAATGGGAAACCAGGAAAAAGACTTCTGTATCCAAAATCAGATTTTTGAAATGGGAAGCCACTTATAAAAGAAGAGCCCTATGACTTCTGGGAATACTTGAAGGAAAAAGACTATGCATTCAAAAACCAGAATATTTAGATAGAAGCCAGTCATAAGAGAAGAACTTTATGATTGCTGGGAACATTTGAAGTTCTTGCCTAGCCTCTTCCTGGAAAGCATCCATTCTCACAATGAGGAAGCACAGGTTCGATTGTGTCTCTGTGGGCGCAATATTGTAGAATAGTTGCAACTTGTAACATCAGACACTGACTGATTTATAAACATGTTAAGAATATATGGTTGTGTAAGAAGTCATGATCATGGTGAGCTTCTGTACAAGTGTAGAGCATTAGGGGGTTATCAGATCTCAAACTGTAAGAGTGTTATTTAGACAAATTCTTTAATAAAGAGTTGATGGGCAAAAAAATGGTCAACATCGTTGAATAGAAAAATCATGTTTATTTTTATTTTCTAGCCAGCAGGAATAAAGCGTTGTATTTCTGGAGAGTTTGCCAATCTGGCCTATGTTCTATCAGCTGCCCTTCACGTCAATTATAACAATCATTGAGTTTCTGGAGAGTTTGCCAATTTGGTCTATGTTCTCTCAGCTGCTCTTCACGTCAATTATGACAATCATTGAGTTAAAAGAATGATTTCAAATACACAGTTTTCCCATTGCCTTAGCTGCTCAGGTTTTCAGACTATAGGACTTAAGAGCTTGATTCTGCATATCAGCTTGTTCACGAGCTCGCTGAGACAAATTTTTAAAATCAGTACTACTCATCATATTGGCTACTCACATTTTTAATTAATGATGTTATTATTAACATACGCTTCAGCATTTTGTTGAAAAAACTAGTCATCATGCTTTTTCTTGTTTGTGTTGTTTCAACGTGTTCTTGATTTTTTAACCTCTTATATTTTGTTTTTCATAAAAATGTTACTAGTATGCTAACTGAAGATGAATATTCTTAGCTTTGTTGAATAATTCAAGACATCACTCTCGAGTCTTGAGCACATTGCATGAAGGATGTTATTTATTGACTATATGCTTCAGCATAGTTATTTGAAATAATTATATCTCATCTTGTTCTTAACTTGCTTGTTTCATTAATATGCGTTTTTACACTTTTGAACTTATTATGTTTTGTTTTAATGCAAATAAAGTTGATGCATTTAGTAGATGGCGATATTCTATGTAAGCACTCTAAATTGTATCTCAGGTCCGGAAAAGGGCCTAAATATAATCCTGATACCTTCATATTTTAATTAGATTTTTATTGAGCACAATTACAATTAATTTCATGTGGTTTCAGGAAATTTAGACTGAAATATACCTGTGCAGAATCTGCAGATAACTCTGCACATCACAACAATAAATTGATTTACAGCAGTAGTTCTAGAATCAAATACACAACATAATAGCAGTCATCCTCCAGTGAATTTATGCGTAGGCTATATGAGCAGAATCGAGCACGGACTCAGATTTTACCAATGTCTATTCTCAGATTTAATCAATTTGCTAGATTCAGTGTATACAAAGGCTACAATGTCCATAAGATGTCATTCTGTATTGTTGCTACACTTCAATGGTCGCCGACTTCATTTGAGTAGTTAAATCAATGAATGACATTGTGTTTATCAGCAGCTAATACCAATCGTGGTACTTCAATGATCTTCCAGATGCACAGAGGTGTACTTGTATGCTCAATAAGCAGAAATGATCCTTGCAAATGTGACACATCGCTAATTTGTTTCACCTTGCTATTAGCCTCTGCTTGGTTTGCTGCTGTCTACAGACATACCAAAGGTGACAATGCAATTTCTACTCAAATGTGCGCTACAGGTATGGCATCCAAGATGTCTCTAGCCCTCCATGACCGTTGCTTATTGAAGCACAAGTACCTGCTTCACCAAGATGTTCAGAATTGGTGAATGGCAGAGATGACAAAATTGCACTATGTGGAATGAATAGGTAAGGGATCTGTCCTACAACGGTGATGTTCATGAGATGGTTGCCCCAGGAAGCAATTTTTCTCAACAGCAAATTCTCTAAAAATCGTGATACTCAATAGAAGATTCCAAAACCCACTAAATTGGCATTAGGAAAAAGAATTGTGTATGTTAGCCTAAGAAAGAGACAAATAGGCCGGCCAACAGAATAGAAAAGATATTAATAATTTTATTAATATATTATTATTAATACTTATTTTTCAACATTATAGTGCAAAAAATACTTATTATATTCCTTCAACTGTTAAACGGAAGTGAATCTTTTTAGTTGGGGACATGACAGTCCTCCCCTCCAGGATATTACTTGTCCTCAAGCTGCTTCACATTTGGATGCTCAAAGATCTCTACACCGTCTCATGTTACATCCTCTGTGTGATGATATTATTTTTCAACATTATAGTGCAAAAAATACTTATTATGTTCCTTCAACTGTTAAACGGAAGTGAATCTTTTTAGTTGGGGACATGGCAGTCCTCCCCTCCAGGATATTACTTGTCCTCAAGCTGCTTCACATTTGGATGCTCAAAGATCTCTAAACCGTCTCATGTTACATCCTCCATTGGTAGACTTTTCCGTTTGACCAAGTAATTTTGTAGAAGGACCTTGTTTCTTTGCTTCTTTTCTCTCACATCCAAGATAGTCTTAGGCTGAAGAATCAACTTCCCTTCCTCCTCCAAGGGTGTTAACTCAGCCAAAGGAATGATATGATGTCCAAGAGCCTTCTTGAGGCACGATATATGCCAAACATTATGTCTTATGCTGTTGGGTGGAAGTTTTAGCTCATAAGCTACCTCACCAATCCTCTTCAATACCTTGTGGGGTCCATAAAATTGTTGCTTCGGCTTCTTAGCTTTACTCCCTTTATTGGATGATTGCGTATAGGCCTGCAACCTCAATAACACTTTGTTGTCAACCTCAAAAACTCTCTCCTTAATGCCTATCAGCATGCATCTTTTGCAGGTTTTTTGAGAGTTTTTAAAATACCCATACCCAGCAGTACCACATCCTTGGGTCTTGGAACTTTACTATCCATAATGACAAATCCACAAATGAAGTAGCATCATAACCCTTAAGTGCCTTAAGGGGAGACATCAATTGACGTTTGATGTGTTGTGTTGTAGCAATATTCCCTTAAATGCAACCACCTGATCTAAGCTATTTGCTGCTTTTCAACCTAGCTCTTTAGGTAGATCTCTATTCATTTGTTTAGGATCTTGATTTGTCCATCGGTTTGTTGATGATAGCTATTGCTTGGTGTCAACTCATTGCCTATCAAACAAAAGAGTTCATGCCAAAACAAACTGAGAAACCATCTGTCCTTGTTTCTTACAATGTCCTTTGGCAAACCATTAAGTTTGAAAATCTCTCTAAATAGCAGATCTAAAACTTGTGGGGGTTCATATTCTGAAGAAATTGCATGAAAGTGAGCGGATTTAGTGAACCTATCAACAACTACATATATAAAATTTTTACCTTGTACCTTTGGCAACCTCGTAATTAAATTCATGGATATGCTCCCCCATTTTTGATTTGGAAAGGGTAGGGACTGCAATAAACCAGCTGGAAAAGCATACTCTGTTTTGTTTTGTTGGCATTCCATATGCTCTCTAACATGCTTTAACACATCATTCTTAAGCCCATTCCATGGAAAACATTCTCTCACCTGCTTGTATGCCTTGTAGAAGCACAAATGACTAGTGAGTAGAGTGTCATGACATGACCTCAAAATCCTCTCCCTCAGCTTGGATTCAGCTATGAGGTACACCCAATTTGTGTAAATTGATGAGCTCATCAACCAGCTTAAACCTATCATCTTGCAGTTTTCCTTGCCAAAGATTGTTAGCAATTGGATTCTCAACATGTTCAACCATCATACAAGTCCTCCAATCAGAAGATATATTAGTTATAAAGCAGAAATAAGGTGTCCTAGAGAGCTTCCTAGAGAGTGCATCAGCCATCACATTATTATTCCCTTTTATATGCTCAGTGTCAAAATGGTAGGGTTGAAGTTTACTTACCTATTTCTGCTGCCTATCATTCAAATTTAATTGGTTGAGGAATAATTTCAGACTGTTGATGATCCTCTTGACTTTAAACTTCCAGTAAACCGAGTATTGTCAGAATTTGGCTAGAGCATGCATGATAGCCGACACTTTTGTCATAAATAGAGAAATTTTGTTTCATTTCCTCAAGATTCATACACTCATATGCTTGGGATGTTTGTTTTGCATCAAGATAACCCCAGTGCCTTCCCTTAGAGCATTGCATTCTAAGACAAAGTATTGAGAAATCTAGAATTGGCAAAACATGACATGGCCTCATTTCCTCAAGTTTATCAAAAGTCTGTTGGGCTGTTGGACTCCAAGAGAGCACCTCTTTCTTTGTCAAATTGTCAAAGGAGCTGCAAGCTGTGAGAGCCCTTTTACAAATCTCCTATAATAGCTACAATGTCCCACAAATGCTCTCAAGTGTGTCAAATTTCTTGGTTTAGGCCAATCTTGGATTGCCTTGATCTTCTTCTCATTCACACTAACCCCTTACACACTATACTTGAACCCCAAATATAAATTTTCAGGTAACCTGATTTTACATTTTGAGACCTTAATATAAAAAGAATGCTCAAATAGGCTTAAGCACTTCATCTAAGTGCTCCAAAATAGTTTTCCCAAGTCTTACAGTAAATTAAGATGTCATCAAAGAAAGTCAATACAAATTTGAAATTTCAACTGAAGAATAAATCCATGATTCATACATTATTGGAAGGTGATGGTGGGTGCATTGGTTGATCCAAGTAGCATGACCAAAAAGTCATAATGCCCATAGTGACATTTGAAAGCTGTTTTGTGTGCATCCTTATCTTTTACCTTAATTTGTTGGTACCTTGATTGCAAATCAATCTTGGGAAAATACATTGCTCCATGGAGTTCATCAATCAATTCGTTGATCTTGGGATCGGATAGTTATTTTTGATTGTCCTTTTCTTGAGAGCTCTATAAATAATGAACATACTCTTAGTCTATCCTCTTCTTTTACCAAAACCATGGATGGCAAATGGGATGAAACTAGGCCTTATATGCCTCATATCCAATAGGTCCTTGGTTGCCTTCTCAATCTCTTCCTTGCATTTTCTTGGATGGCAATATGGGGTTTTGATGGCTTGATTTGTATTGGCTGAGGCTTTTCCAACACCAGAGCTACTCCCTTTTGCTCCATTTGGTATGTGTGTCTTCTGACACTCAATTGCTTGTTCAATCCTCTTGTAGAAGGTGCAGCATTTCCACACCAGTATCTTTCCTGCTAGACTGTAACTTGTTGGTCTCTTTGACGATTTTTTGAGGATTGTCTTCCTGTTTGTCTCCCGTGGCAGCCTCCTTCTCTTGTTGTTGATACCTCTAATGTCTGTCACTCGTGAATTAAACATGGGCTGGCAGGATTCCTAATTCTGATCCCACTGAAATATACCAGTGTAGATAACCTTGCAATCCAGAACAGTGAACTGATTCACAACATCATTTCTATAGTTAAATCACACATAAAGTCAAACAAAATTAAGCAGAGACTTAGATTTTGTCAATGTTTAATCTTAGATTCAATCAACTCACAATATTAAGTGCGTGCAGAGATTTCAATGTCGATAAGATGTCATTCTGGATTGTTGCTACACTTAAATGGCTGCTAGCTAGTTGATGAGATAGATTGATGAATTATATTGCACCTTGAAAATGGTGCAGTTAGCAACAGCTAATACCAATTGTGATATTTAAGTGATCTTTCAAATGCACAGGCCTGCACCTTTTCTCAATCAGCAGTAACGATCCTTGCAAAAGTGGTGCCTCCTTAAATTGCTTTACGTCGCTATTTTTCTCTGTCGGTATTGTTGGTATCGACAAACCTACAGTAAATGTTACATTGTACAGGCGCTGCTTAAATGCACAGTCCAGAGATGTCTTCAGCTCTCCCTGACCTTTGCATTTTGAAGCAAATATACCTGTATTGTGAAGCTGTTCAGAATTGGTGAATGGCAGAGATGACATAATTGTGCTATGAGGAATGAACAGGTAGGGGTTCGGTCCTACCTTGTCTTTGCTGCTGAGACTGTCATCCTAGGAAGTAATTCATGCCCAGTTGCAGCAGCAAATTCTTTAAAAATTGAGATGCTCCATTCATATATTTTTCGTAACAGTATTTTTGGATTTAAAATAAAAAATATCTTGGTTTTGTCTGACTGATCTTATTGCACATTGATTTGAGCCTTGAGGAATATTCGGTAAACCATAGGACATTAAAAAAAAAAAGTGCCTGATAAACTTTTTCAAGTGACCAGTGACACTAGCATGACACACCCTTTGGGTCCATGTGAAACACTTTTGAGCTGGAGCTATGAACCAGTGAGGCCACAAATGGGGGACCTCATCCCCATATAATGAAGGTCAGGCCCAAACCTAAGTTGCCGGTTTGGATTTGGGTATGGGTTTGGGTTCGAGACTTGGGTTCGAAATTCGTTCAATTTTTTTTGGGGTTCGTTTTGATTTTGTGTGACTGATCTTATTGCACATTGATTTGAGTCTTGAGGAATATTTGGTAAACCATAGGATATTAAAAAAAAAGGTGCCCTGGTAAACTTTTTGAAGTGACCAGTGACATTGGCATGACACACCCTTTGGGTCCATGTGAAATACTTTTGATCTGGAGCTATGAACCAGTGAGGTCACAAATGGGGGACCTCATCCCCATATAACGAAGGTGAGGCCCAAACCTAAGTTTGCCAATTTGGATTTGGGTATGGGGTCGGGTTCGAGACTTGGGTTTGAAATTCGTTCAATTTGTTTTTTGCTTAGTTACTGGATTCGTGCCCTAGAGGCCGGATCCGGATTCGGGTCCGATCCGGATCCAGATTCGTGCCTGGATTCATGCAGATCCGGGCAGGATCCTTGTTTTATACAGTGGATTCGTCCGGATTCATGGCCCACGAATCCTGACGAATCCACTGTGTAAAACAAGGATCCTGCCCGGATCTACATGAATCCAGGCACGAATCCTCAAGGATCCAGTGTGAATCCTCAAGGATCAACAGGTTTAAGTGAGTCTAAGTTATTTAATATGACTTTTTTAAATATATATTTTTGCTTTCTAGTGCTAAAATGACCTTTTTATGCATTATATATACTAATAAATGAGAGACAAATAAATATATATATGCCCAAGCCCCAACTAGTAACAGATATATATATATATATATATTCACGAATCCTAATCGGGAAAAAAAAAATCACGAATCCATGGATCTGATTCACGTGCCCGAATCGGATTCGTATCCCGAATCGGTAACTATGGTTTTTTGGGGTTGGGTTTGGATTTGTTTTGGGTTCGTCTGTACAAGAATGAATATATATATATATATATATATATATATATATATATATATATATATATATATATATATATATATATATATATATATATATATATATATAGAAGTTCATACACCACTATGCTAATTTTAAAGAAACATAGCAAAATACACCACCATATCAATGTTTCAGTTCAAAATCAATAATGTGAAAATTATATATATATAGAAGTTCATACACCACTATGCTAATTTTAAAGAAACATAGCAAAATACACCATCATATCAATGTTTCAGTTCGAAATCAATAATGTGAAACTTTAATAATCAGCCATCATGATCAAATATCATCAAAAACCATCAAGTGAATCATGATTCAGCTGTTGCAAATTAGAATCACAAAGTTAATGCTATTAGGCCTGTTTAAGGTTCAATGTTATGATTGTGCCATATTGTAAGCTTCACAAATTAATTGTCGTACTCAAGGATCCAATTTAACCACAGTAAAGATATCTTTAAATTATGTTCAATCCATAGCTTTCTATACATGTTAATATGCACAACATACATTCCATAATAGATGTGTGACACTTTTATACATCCTGATTCTTCTCAAGTAGCATTCAATTCAAATTAAATATGATAAGTAATTTGAGTTCAATCATGTGCTTGAATCTAATTCTGAGTCTATTTTGCCAATAAATACTTTTTGAAATAGTAAACAAAAAGGTGTTTTTTGACAAAATTCTTTGAAATTCTATCTGTGTTCCTATGCTGGAATCCAAAGTCACTCAAAAGTCGTCTGAATTCTGCCAGGGTTGCTTTGAGAGAATTCCCAACGAAATTCGGTCTCTGTGGCAGACTTTTGCCAGAATCTGACAAGGACCAGACTTTTGAGAGAATTGAACCGGTAATTCCTAGGTCTAGGAGAGAATCTGGTAACTTAGGCCCAAACCCATGTGCACATTGGATCAGTGAAGGCACAAGCCCATGATCCCAATGGTCCGGGGGGAGCTTTGAATCTGGTTGGGAACAACAATACCACCACTTAACCAACACTAATTGGTGATCCCCCAAACATATGATAAAACTGATTTGATGGGTTATTTAGATTATTTGCGGAGCAAGCCTTACTAAAAGCGATCAATTTATTTCAACTGCAGATGTTGTGGGCATTCTTATACCCATGGTTATAAAGCTGTTATTCATTATTGTATCTAATTCAGTAAAAATTCAGGAAACAAGAACATTGAACTATGCAAATGTGTGTGAACACTGTGAAGTTTCACGTGATAATGAGAGATGATTGGCTGGCCTTATTTGATGTAAATGTTTGTATGGAATTTTACTTTTGAAGCAAATCCAGAATGAAAGTTTCATAAGAGATAATTGTGTAGTTTTTAAAACTAATTATTATTATTTTTGCTCAGTTCAAATAGAGCTGATATAGTCTGCATAAGTGCATGCTTATTTTTCAGTGGTCTGAATTGCTTATCTAGTTGACCATAACAAAGTAATACTTCCACAATTTTTTTTCGGTTATTTATGTATGCTTGTATTTTATACATCTGCACATGTAATGGAAGTAAGGAGTGCTATGATTTTGCCTAAATGGTCACTGGTATTGATGCTTAGTAAGAATTTTTCTTGGTGTATGTTGCAGCTGGATTTTTGCTAGAAAATGGCCAACATTTCTTCAAGGTCCCCAGTTATGTGCCATCTCGGGATTGTTATCACTAGCAGCCTGGGCTATTGTAATTTCACCAATAGTGGTTGTAATTGTCTGGGGAAGCTGGCTTATGGCAATTCTGGATCGTGATATAATTGGGTTGGCTGTAATTATTGCTGGGACAGCACTTCTGTTGTCATTTTATGCAATTATGCTTTGGTGGAGAACTCAGTGGCAGAGTTCACGTATGTATATTCAGTTCATTTGTATGTTCTCAAATTAAATTTAGAGCTCATGGTTTATATAGTCATACTTCTAATGTTACTAGTTTAGGAATCATAGAAATAATTTAGATGGACTTATTAAGCTGGTTACATGTATAGAGGCCTGCATTACTCCAATGCAGTCTTGTTATTCTAATATGGTGGCTAGTTTACATGCTGAACTTTCTTTGCAAATGGTTCCACAAACATTTGAAATCTAATAATGAAACCAATAATTATGAGACTTTTTTTTGAGTTCCCTGATTCTGCGTGTGAGCAGCAAAAAGGAGGCATGTAATCTCATTTCTGCCATGCCTTGGTGAGCTCGGGGAGGATGTGCTTTTGTTTGTTTATTCATTTTTAATTTCTTTGTAAAATATATACATATCACTCACTTTTTCCTAAAATTTTGTTTGTGCTCAGTTCTTTTCCAGATCCAAGCTAAAAATAAGACTGCCACATTTGAATAACACTAACACTAATGTGATATTTGATCTGAGGTGTTGTAATTTTCTTTGGTCATCTCTTGAAATTTGACACTAAGTCGAGTACCAAGTTGTGCCTATCTCTTTCTAAATAGGACAATTGAAGGAAGTTACATTAAAATGATGGTGTGTCAAGGAACTTCAAAAATTAAGTATACTCTTTAGCATTACTCTTGGGGGTTTCTAGGAATATATTTACAGGAACTATTTCTTTTTGCATCCAGTCTAAACAGTAAGTGGAATTCACACTTTTTTTAAAACTGTATGCTCCACTTCTTTATGCCAAAAGGCATAGAGTGGCAGCAGGCAGAAATCATTTGATGTCGTGACTGAAAAAGAACAAAACTATTGAGAGATAATGCATATTTTTTAAATATACAGACATTAAAATTTTGAAATATATTTAGTTGCCTCTAACTGAAACTATTAAGATGTAACAGAGTAAGCATATGATATTTACTACTAAAATTGAAATAAAAAACCAAAATAATGTCTGTCAGCTTTTTATTTAAGCTAATATTTCTCGTAATTTACAAAGAATTCCGGATCCTACACTTTGGCATCATTCTGATAAGTTGGCTGGAAATAATGAGATAAGTTACCTTATCACACTTGCATCTTTGCCTGCGTAATCACTGTCTGATAATTCCATCCCCTAGAGATGTTTCTAATTTGTGGATGTTTGGTGAAGAAAATGACAAAAGAAGGGATTAAAACATAAACCCCAAGCATGAAGAAAAGGTGATTTAGAAAATCTCAGAAATTTGTACAGCACAATTTAAACGTGATTGTAAATGTGTAAATAAGAACAATTCAATCAAGGCAAGAGCATACAACACAACAGTAAATTTTGAGCCTCTTATCGAAAGAGTTCTTGGTTCAAATCTACTCATGCTTAACACATAATAATAATTAACATAATAATTAATCTTGGCTTCAGCCTCTGACCGATAAAAAAAAAAAAGAACAATTCAATCAATAAAATTGACCTTGATCTTATTTGAAAATGCGATTTTTGGGGGGGGTGAGAGTTGTAGGGGGCTGGGAGTGGAAATACCAACTATGGTGATTAATCGTGTCTTTTTGGGGATTTATGCTTCTATATTAAAAATAGATACCAAAATATAAAAATCTAAATTAACTTGTTAAAGTAGTATTTTTTATTTGTCACACTATAAGCTCCTATATTGTGTTCATGTAGTTTTGATTTCCTATTCCTTATACACTGTATTAATTAATCTTTTGTTTTTAAAAACATATATGTTCTTAATATGTTAACATAAGATTAAATATTTTGTTTTTATGTTTTTGAGAGCTAAAAAAAAAATCCTCCAGTAAAAATAATCTAATTGGAGTAAAGCCTTTGTAATCTAGGAAATAAAATAACATATAAAACTACTGAAATAATCCGTTTTCATAGAATTCTAGCAGTATTGATATAGTTATATACTTAAGCTATGGAGTAAATAACTTCTTAAAGTTGTAGATAAACTAGTATAGATATTTAAAATTCATGTTAAAAAATGCTAAGAGTTATGAGCTTTATGATGCCCATCTAGCTTATATTATCTACTTAATATAGTCAGCTCATTTGATACTCATGGGTTTCTTTTCGATAGATGAATTCGAGATATTAATGCTTGTCCAATAAAGCTCTCTTGTCGAATACTTCTCTATTATTTCAGAGAAATTATTTGGATAATAATCTGAAGAATGTTGTACGGAGTTCTTCAAAGTAAATATTTGAGTGTTTCACTATTGCAGGAGCTGTTGAAGTTCTTCTATACTTGTCGGTTGCATTACTTTGTGCATATGAACTATCAGCTGTTTATATTACAGCAGGCAGTAATGCATATTCAGCATCTGGTTTCTTCTTTGGTGTTTCAGCACAAGCTCTTGCAATCAACATGCTTTTTATATGTCGAATGGTTTTTAATGGTAAGCTTTTTCATCACAATTTTTTTGTTGCAACTATATACCATTCAGTTTTTAATTTTTATAAATTTTTCCCCTTTTTCACTTACAGGAGCAGGTCTAGATGTAGATGAGTATGTGCGTAGGTCCTACAAATTTGCCTATGCTGATGGTATTGAAGTTGGTCCAGTTGCCTGTTTACCAGAACCTCCAGACCTTAATAATTCTGCAATACGAAAACCAAACAGGCAAGAATATCTCTGGATGATTTACAATCAAAGTTTTGGACATAGTTTGAGTCTTGAATATGACGTAAATTAATTTCGAAAGCCATATTTTGCCTTTCATGGTGGTTGGATTGTGTTGTTTGGAGAGACTTCTAATGTGACATGTTCATTTACAGGACTTTTCATAGTGGGTGTCAATATATTGGGTCTTTGTTTGTACTTCTTGTGTACTCCATTTTATATGGGTTGACTGCAAGGGAGGCTCGCTGGCTGGGGGGAGTGACATCAATTACTGTTGTTGTTTTGGGTAACATGAGTACAATTCATTGGTTTGCAAATAATTTTATTTTATTTTAAACAGATAAGAGTCAAAATGTTTTTCCTACGGGATTTTGAGAATAACTTTTTTAGTTATAATACGTTGAAATGGACAAATTTACTCATATTTCAAAGAAATCAATGTATGATTTGCTTCATTGCTTTTACAGATGTGTATGTGGGAGCATGCCTGTTTGGCTTTGAGCTTCTCCAAAGTCGAGTGACTGCATTGTTTGTCGCTGGAATATACAGATCATTCTTCATATGCTTTGGAGTGCATTATTGGTATGTTCAAATTACTCAGTTGATCTTGATTTATACTTTGCATATTATTTTGAACCTCATTGCCATTTTGGTTACTTCAATTGTATTTCTTCAGGTATCTTGGCCATTGTATAAGTTATGCAGTGGTGGCTTCAGCATTGTCGGGGGCTGCTATCACACGCCGTTTTTCAGTTGTGAGCCCTTTGACTGCAAGGAGAGATGCACTTGAGAGCACTGTGGTTCGCCTCAGAGAGGGATTCAGAAGGAAAGGTGCTTGTAGTTCGTCAAGTTTCTCAGAAGGCTATGAATCAAGTGCAAAACGCAGCAGTAGCGTTGAAGCTGCTCAAATTCGAACTACTATTGACACTTTTTGTAGAAATAAGGTGCAGAATCAAGGTGATGGTGGAGCAAGCTGGAATAACACTCCTGGAGCTGAAGATGATCAAGAGGGTGAACACAGTGCTAAAAGCTTGGACAGTGGAAGGCCAAGTTTGGGTTTACAGAATGCTATTGCCTGCCCTCCTACCTGTCAGGAATTTGACAGTGGAATGGCTTTAGTGGACCGGCAACTAGAGATGCCTTCTTCAGACCGTAACAAGCATCTAGTAGTTGGTCCAAGTAATCAAATAGATAGTCAAGGATCTGACTCAAGTACATCAGGTGGAAGCTCAATCAATCAGCAAAACTTGGACTTCAATTTAGCAATGGTTTTTCAGGAAAGATTGAATGATCCAAGGATTAGTTCAATGCTAAAGCTAAAAGCTAGACAAGGAGATCAGGAACTAAGCAGTCTGCTGCAAGACAAAGGGCTGGATCCAAATTTTGCTGTGATGATGAAGGACAAGGGCCTTGATCCAACAATACTGGCATTGCTGCAAAGAAGCAGTTTGGATGCAGATAGGGATCACAGAGATAACACAGAAGGTGCAGGTACTGAATTACACCAAATAGAAAGTGTTGTAATGAATCAGATCTCATGGTCAGAAGAGCTTCGACAACGAGGATTTGAAGATTGGATACAAGCTATACGATTTTTGGTGCAAATGTTAGCAGGCAGTGCAGAGAAAGCTTGGGCTCTTGTCACTGTTCTTTTTATTGCAGAGACTGCAGCCGTTGGTATATTACATCCAAAGACCGTAAACGTGATAAATAGAACCCACCAGCAGGCAAGGATTGAGACTCACTGCTTAAGATACCATGATAACATATTATTGGATTGTTTTTAATTTCTCAGTAGAATCTTATCTTGAAAATATCATATAATTCATTACATGTCATTGTATGATGAATTTGGAATTGTACTTGTTATGCAGTTCCAATTTGGCTTGGCGGCATTGCTTTTACCGCCTGTTTTTTGCTCCACAATGGCTTTCATTCGCTCCCTACAAGCAGAAGAAATGGCAATGACTTCTAAACCTAGGAAGGTATAGCATATTACCTGTTGTCATTATACCTAGTTGCCCATGCAAATTCTTGTGGACATAAAATGAACATTAAATGATTGGCTGTTTTGGGTTGTTTTGGTTTTATACTTGGAAATACCAACGTTATTCTTTTCTGTGATGATTGTAATTTCAAATGAGATGGTATTGTAATCATTTACAGGTTTTGTTTTGTTTGATTTGTAGCTTTTGGGGAGTTTATAATTCTTTGGTTCCTCCTAGTCGGGAAATATGAAATATTGAGATTATGTTTCTGTGTGGTTATATTATAGTCTTACTTCGTGGGATTGCCTTGAATGTTTTATATCATAGTTAGGACAATATTAATGCAGATATGAGATATCAAATAATGTTTTGACATTAAAATGAATGCCTTCAGGACTGGAACAAATAAATGTTACTGGATTGACTTTTATCTATACATGCCAGTAATATCATTGCTCTCTAACATGTTTTTTTCTATATCAGTATTGTTTCATTGCATGGCTCGTGAGCACATTTGCGGGTTTGATTCTGTCCGTCTTAAGGTATGTTACTCATTTTTTCCCTAATATTTAGAAAGAACTCTCTTCATGTATGTTACTTTTAATTTCTAATATTTATAAGGGACATCCCTTTAATGCCTTATTCTGGCATTTCTTTTTTGCTTTATTGCGGTATATATATTTTAATTATATTTAGCATGATCCCATGTTGATATATAAAAGAAAAAGTACAACTGGAAGATTGCATTCTGATATTTTTCATATAAATAATTTATAAACAAAAACATCATCAAACACACACTTTAAAATTGTGCTATAATTTGGTCAAGTTTGCAAAATCACACTTTGAAATTGTGCTATAATTTGATGAAGTTTGCAAAATCACACTTCGAAATTGTGCTATAAGTTGATGAAGTTTTTTTTTTTTTGGTAGATTAATAGCTGACTGCACCAGCTCCCGTTATATTGCAATAAAAAATGTTGTTGCTGCTGCCTTAAGTTGTACCATCATATCCACCAATTGTGCAATATGCTGATTTTTTTCAAGCATGCGTTGATTTTGTTCTTCCTGTCCTCTAACCAACATGTTTAATATGTTCATTACATGGTCCCCTCCTGCGTCTCTATCAACCTCTTTCATTTCTCTCTGTTTACCACTTGGCGTACTTACTACTCTGATATGAGTCTTGATGCAAATCTGCAACGTCCCTCCTGTACTTTGCCCTAAAATCAGAATTTAACAAGATTAGGGTTAGGATTCACCATATATAGAGTTTCTTCAACTATGTGATCTATAACATGAATTCTTGCAAGGTGTAGGGTTAATTTTTAATCATAATCTCGTTGGTAGATTTCCTTAATTTAGAAGTAACATATATGAGGGATGTGAATCAAATCAATAGATTGCTAGAATTAACTAATGGTGACCTGACCATAGAAGTGATAAGGTAGGGTGATTTGATGAGGTTAACTAGAAATCTCGTATCGTGGGCCTGAGAGTGGATTATCTCCCCCCTTGGCCTCATGTGGCTTGTGCCATACATATGAGGTGGTGTACTTAGTGTGGGGTCCTAACACTGTTCTCTTCCATTTTGCCTTTCCTAACCTGCTTCCAATGATTGAACACCCTTTTACCATAATAGGGATTGTCAGGAGCATTCACAATCGGTGCCCCAAAAGTCTTATCCTTCCTAAGCCCAAACTTTGTCCCCATTTGGCCCCATGGGGACTCCCCTGGTCATAGACAAGAGGCTGTGTGCTTAGAAGCTTGCCTCATCACTGTTCTCCCACCAGTGACTACCTCATTTTTGTTACCACGATTGATTATAGCAGTCAGAAAATACATAGAATATCTTATACATACTTTCCATTTTAAGACATTGAACCAATAGTATACCTATTATTGCCATTTTAGACAATCATAGAATGCATATTAAACCATTGGTATGCAGATGCATATATGTCTGTAGGACTGTCTGCCTATAAACAGTCACTTATTAAAACTATATCTCTAAAATGTATACAAAGTCCAAACAACAAGTAGCAGTCAAAATACTTATTATCCACTACATGTCAGATGATATCCCAAGGGAATCAATGACCTGAGTTAGTCAGTTATTTTATTTTCTATTTCTCTCTCCCAATCATAATTAGGGCGGAATCGATTCCCTCTATATATCTTGCTGTTAAAGATACCCCTCTCAAATGGAATGGTTGGCCATGCAAATTAGACCTTGTGTAAATTAATTGACATTTGTTCTTGACCAATTGCTGCCTATTATTATAATCACTGATCAACGTGGAGTTTTAGATTATTTCTGTTTTTTAATCATACCTTTATAAAGAGTTTTACTAATCTCAGCTTTTGATAAATACAATGAACTTGCAGCATTTGGTAATAAATCTGCTTCAACTCAGATCACAGCTTTTCCCTCCTAATAGTAATAGTCGGATGTTGCATGTTGGTTTGTGATTATTTCTGAGTATTAGTTTATTGTTGATACTTAAACTTTGTTTATTTTGGGCAATACAGTTGTTGATTTTATGTATGTTTCTACTACAAATCTCAGCTTTAGTACTTGCTTATATCATCTCTGTCTGTTTGTTTACTATTTGAGATCAGACTTCTTTGAGACTGTTATTGTAACTGCTCTTCACTTTAATGTCTCTCTGGGACCATATATGTTTAGTGCATTAATATAGTTCTTGGACGGAAGATTTAGAACTCTACTTTGATATAGTTATCTTCAGATTATTCCATTTGACCATTCCTTGTATCCTGTGAAGCACAGGGTCATGGTGTTTCTATAGTTTAGTTGTTGAGACCAGCAGACAAAGCATAAATTATAATGGATAGATGTTCTATCCATATATCTTTATCTATCTTTCAACAATAATCTTTTGATGGACCTTGCAATTTTGTCCCTCATAGGGACTTTACAAAATTGGAGTATCTGTCTGTCATGACGTGGGAGGACGAGAAAATCACATGAAGTCCTTCACATCTCCACACTTCTTCTCTATACCTCTATATCTAGTACTCATTCATTTCTTAGGCTCAACATTTATCGAAAATTTTGAAGACTTTCAAGTAAGATGATTTTCCGATACTTGTATAGGTGTCTCATGTTGGGGACATGACAGACCTCCCCTCCCAAATTTGCTTGTCCTCAGGAAATGTCAATTTTATTCAAGTTTTTAGATTGATGCTTAGACCTTTTTGAGATTTAGGTTCATCAGTGCTAATATTATCTGAAGACATGTTTTTGTCCTTAATTCGAGTTGTGTCAACCAATGTTTGGAAATTTGCAGGGTTGTCATTTTAAAACCAGTTTCCTCTCGCTTGTATAATGGCATGGACGCCTCCTTGAATCGTAGCAAGGGTGTGCTTTCCTCACGTTAAGTTGAGATTTAAAAGCACGACAAACATCTTTAGTGTTGCATGTAGCATATTTACCTAATTTTATTTTGAAAGTAAGAATATGGATCTAGAAACAGTTAGTACTCAAACATGCAAGAACTTGCTGAAAACACGTCAGACATAATGCATGCACCCCCATGAAGTAACCATGCTGAAAACTCTTCAAATATGAAGCAAACATAGAAATTCATCAAAGATGTGAAGCATATCCTTGAGTACACATGGAGAATACACATAAGGTATGGAATATATGCTTAAGGCATGAAACATCCATTTAAAATATGTAAAGCATGAAGTATACTAATGGATATATTTAGAGCATGAATCATATCCACAAGGTACAAGTCATACACGTGAATTTACAAGGCATGAGTCATACATGAATACACATAAAGCATGAGTCATACATGAATACACAAAGCATGAATCACATATATGAATACATATAGAGCACAAGGAATGAAGTCTACACAAGAATACATGTATGAATCAAATATGGAAGGTATAAATCATGCATATGAATATATACACATCATAAGTTATAAGCAAGAGTACGTGGGTACATATGAATACATGTAAGGGATGAATCATACACGAGTCATGAAGCCATATAAAGTTTAAATGCACACAACGTTTTAAGTATATATGTTGAGCATAAAGCAATAAATACATGCTTGACACATAAAGCATGAAGCAATACACTTAAGTATACACCAGGCACATAAAGCATGAAGAAATGCTTTTAAATACATGCCAGATTTGTAAGACATGAAGGATTACACAAATATTTGTCAAACATGCAAGGCATGAAGGAGTACACAAATATTAGTCAAGCACAGAAGGCATGAGGCAAGAAATAAATACATGTCATACATGGAGCACGCAAACAATACATGTTACACATGTAAGTCATCAATCGACACACCTGGGGGGTGTTTTTATGGAGTAAAAATACATGAAGTTTATCAAATGTGAGGCAAACACTAGTATTTGTATGAAGTGTATGTATATAAAATTAAAAATACACTCAAAGGAAGCATGTTTATGTTAGACACAAAGTAGTTCAAGGCACTTCCAAATAGAAATATAATTTCAGCCCTCATTATATTTTGACCCACTTAGCAAAAAGGGTTGAATAGTTAAAACTAATTTGATGGCTATAAAAATAGGCATGTCGTGTAGGATGGCAAGATTACACTCTTATACCACTTATAATGTCCCTTCCCTACTTTGCCCTAAAATAATAATTTTCCAAGATTAGATAGGGTTTAACCATATATTGGGTTTCTTTAACTATGTGATTAATAACTTGAAATCTGGCAACACAATTAGGGTTTGCTTATAATCATAATGTCATAATTAGGTTCCTTTAGTTTAGAAATAACAAATATGAGGGATGCCAATCAAATCAATAGATTGCTAGAATTATCTTAGGGGACTTGACCATAAAAGTGATAAGGTAGGGTGATTTGATAAGGTATCGTGGAAACCCTAGGTCCAAGAGTGAATTTAGCATCCTCTTTGGCCTCATGTGGCTCATGCGATACGTATGAGGGGCTTAGCTAGTGTGAGGTCCTATCACTATTCTCCACAAGTATTGCAGAGCTTTTGCTGTTCTTGTTTATATTAGAATATTATAACGCTTCTTTAATGATCTTCTTAGTCTTTAGTGTATTATGCTGTTTCTACTTTTTATCCTTTAGTTGACGATAGTTTTTTTTGCAACATCGTCTTTGTATGTGTATAAAGAACATTTGTCTCTTGTGTTGAAAACAACATCGATTTACCCTAACACCATATTAGAGTGGGTCGATGGGATTTCATAAAATTTGGTGAATTTTTTAAGAAAAATTGGAGCCTATTCTAATTTGTGTTTTTTTTTTTCCAAACAAATATTTTTTGGTTTATTAGAATAAAATTGTTAGAGGTATTTTGAAATTTTTATGGTTCGTCTTTGAAGATTTTTGCTGAAATCGCAAGCCTAGCTAAGGGTTTTGATTGCGCGATGTCTTGAATTGAGCAAAAGTCTTTGATTTTCGAGGGTTGCATGTACTTGCATGTGCTTATTGTGACTTGCAAGGTCTTACACATGTTTTACCATGCAAAGTCTTGTGTTTCAGCGCATGACGGTTTCTTTGTGTTAGACCCATTTTTTAGACTTGAGATTTTTTGAGCTTTTTGTACCAATGTCATGAAGTAGTTTAAATCTCAGACTTTGTGTAAGTTAGGGAAGAATGATTTTATGGTGGTGTTCCACTTGTTATTCCAAGTGACAGTGTCAATTTGGAAGATGATCCAGTTGATAGATTCCAAGCATTTCTAACACTTTGAATTTTTGGGACCTTGCTCCAAAAACCTATGGTTTGTTTGAGATCTATTAGTAAACATATTATCAACAATTTGGAAAGTTATCAGAGATAAATATTATAATGGACATGATATCCACATTAATCTATCATGGTCTTATCAATATTTCGAATGGCCCCATTTGGCAGTTCAATGCAAAGCTACTCAATGATAATGTTTTGTCCATTTGCATGATAATGTTTGAAATAACATATAATTGGGAGGTGATATAAAGGTTGGATTGTGAGTTCTAATTGTGGGAGCTTGCTTTTAAACTCCAAAGTGCATCATAAAATTAAGTCCACTTGACTTTTACAAGAATATGTGGAAGTTTTTGGTTGGGTTTAATCCAATATCCCATCAACAAGTTTGTGTATGCCAAAATGTTGTCAAAAAAGTTGATAATTTAAATCAAAGTGACCCATTAATGAACAAAAGTCGCTATCTGTGGGTTGTGAAAGTTATAATGGTTGTCTAAAGGCCTGATAAACTAGTAAAGGGGCAAGTGACCACCTCTTCAATTTTTGACAAATGAAGATTGCGTAGTATCAGTGATATTGAAAAGTTATCCAAGCTGTTAAACTTGTTTGCAATGTCGATAAATTCAATGGAATAAGTAAAGTTTCAAGTGTATGAAAGAGTTACCGAAGTGTTCCAATCTTTGATAGAAGTCAAGATGATAATAATAAATCATAGGATCAAAGATAGCAACATGTTTAACAATCCATCGACAACTTTGAGTGCTTGTATAAGTTTATTAGATCATCACTGGAGTTTTGAATAAGCTTTTTGACATGACAACTAGCGTTTTGGAGATTTGCAAAAGTTGGCAAAGTTTACTTCCTTTGGTATTTTGTATTAGTTGGCCAAGTTGTTGATACATTTGCAATACAAACTTGGCATTTGCAATACAAATTAATACAAAGTTGTATTAGTTATTCCCCCTTTGTCATTGGTGGTTTTCAGAAGTCAACAAACTTGTCAACTCATTTATTTTGGAAAACAATTAGTTATTATAACTAATTCCAAAAAGGCATTAAATACTCATTGTTAGAAACCATCAAATCTACACTTTTCCTCCTATGTGCAACTTCTCAATCCGTAATAGGTCAAACTTTGCAAGTGATATTTAAAAGAAATGCCTGGAAGAAAAGTAATCTCATGGAGCTTGAAGATAGCAATATTTAGAACTAATGGACTTAGTGAAAACATGTTCGAAACTTTCAAGAAGTGTAATTTGCAGGTGAAGAGGGTCCTTCCCAAAGCTTTTCCAACATTCTCTTCGTCTCTACAATTGCATATGGACATGCCCATTGAAGCACGATGGAAGGAAACTTTTGTTCAGATACCATGGCTGAAAATGCTTTAGAAAACATGCATGTGCATGAAATACAAAAAATGATACACCAAACGAGTTGGGATCTTACACACTATAATGATTGTGTGAATTATCAAAGATGGGTCCAAGCATTACAACTGATTGCAGTGTTTGGGGATG
Source organism: Cupressus sempervirens (assembly GCA_028749045.1). Lineage (NCBI taxonomy): Eukaryota > Viridiplantae > Streptophyta > Pinopsida > Cupressales > Cupressaceae > Cupressus > Cupressus sempervirens. The sequence goes on from CM053791.1 coordinate 514,802,087, forward strand.
CTCAATATTATGGTTGGAAACATTTTTATGGAATTTCGAACAAGCACATAATTTAGTAGACAGTTGAGAAAAAAGCCTCAAAGAGATGTCAATTGATGGAATTGCAATGATTGTAAGATAATTTCAAAAAGATGAATTGTTTGAAAACACTTCAAAAACTCTCAAGCAAATGCAAATTGAAGGGATAATTTGACAATCTCCATTGTCAATTTCTATACCTGCGTTACAAAATGGGAGCTTTGAAATTTTTGACAGTGAGATCATGTTGTCTCAAGGAATGCAACAAATTTATTGTTGAAAGCTCATGGAATGGAATTATTGAATTAGTTTTAAAAAAAGAAATTGAAGAAAATACATTTAGTAGGGGTAAAATTCTTTTGGCCACCTTTGAAATCATCCTATACATGGAAAGTATAGAGAGAGCCACCTTTGAAATCATCCTATACATTGAAAGTATAGAGAGAGTTGCCATTTCTAGAAAGCCAATGTGCATATGATATAAGAAGCCCATAAATGCCTATGAAAGTTTGTCTTCTCTTTTCGAATTATGTTAGAGTTTGTAGTTAGAATTGTTTTAAGCAATGTATAACTTAGTGGCTAATATTCTCAAATTGGCTAATTTTAGAATTTTTTGGCTAGTAATTTAAGATTTGATACAACCTAAATCGTCAAAGTTTTATAAAATTCAGTTCTAGAATATTTAAAATCACTAAATAAATTATTTTATTGAAAAATTTAAACTCAAATATTTGCCACAATATTTGTTACATGAATAGATTTGAGTCACCTAAATATAATATATTATTGCAGAAATTAAATTGAATTGATGAATAATTATCGTTATTATTAGTTACTTTAGGGATATATCACCAATATTTAGTTTTCACTATTAATTTAAAGTATATGTAATGATCCTTGTAATATTCCACGAGGTAAAAAAACGTTCAATTTTGATTTGTAATATTCCATGGTCATTAATGAACTTCCTATTATTATTGAGATTTGCCAATATTTTATACAAAAAAATTATGATTCAAAAATAATCGCCAATATTAATCATATTTAGAATAAAAAATTGAGAGATTTGCCAATAGAAATAATTTTGTTTTTTCAAAATAATGAAAGATTCACCAATATTTATATCTTTTTTTGGAGGTGGCTTTCTTAAAGTTTACCATGGTTTTAAGTGAGATGTGAAAGTCACCTTTCTTTCCTCACACTAATGAAGAGTTTTAGGGTTTGATAATATGCAAGCAACATTCATTGATAGAATGTTGCAAAGAGACGTTTCCTCGAGGGGTGAAATATAATGATTGAAAGATATATCCAAAATGAATTTGTTGTATAAACTTTGGCATTTCTTCTATTCACGCCACTGACCTACTTGCTTGTGAATCAAATAGAAGATTTGAATTTGGAATTCATATTCACAGATACACTCACAGACATGCATGCAAAATATAGAAAGTGCAGCCAAAGACAACATAGTCGAATGATTTGTAAGAAATGCCCTCTTAAAGATACATTGCAAATTTGCCGAAGGTAGTACAATGAAGAAGAAATGAAGCATCTCAAATTGCTTTTTCAATGTGCCTTGAAGAAGATATCATCTCAATGAAATGATTGCATATTGTGCACCCTATGAAAAATTGGTGAGAATGTATCAACATTCATCTAAATTTAATGTTTGGAAGATTTTTAGAAAGAATAATTGTGGTAGAATATCCACCCAAAAAGTAGAATGCAATTTGTAGGTGTACCCCCTAAATCGAAGATCTTTTCCATTTCCACACAGAGTAGCACAAGTATGCATGGTAACTAAAGACCATGTGGCCAATTCTGATGCAGGAGCATCTTGGGTTTCTTTGTAATCCTGCACATTAGTTCATTCTGCCTAGTTCCAATTGGGCCGACTTTGCTTACATTTAATTTTGGTATAGTTAATTATATTTGATGAGGGCCGACTTGTGGTTTCTCTATGTTCTAGAATTATTCGTAAGCCATTTTGGCAAGTATAAGTAGGGTGTTTAGGTTTAGGGTTAGGGCAGATTTTTGGGGAGAGTTCAAAATAAAAGAGATATGTGGATTTAAAAAGCTGATTTGGAGATTTGGAAGTTGTACATTTGTAATTGGCCGTAACCCAGAAGGCCTTACAACTGGGCATGTATGCTGAATATTTGATGAATCAATAAATATATCCTTGTTCTCTCTCTCTTTGGTGCTGTTCCTCGTCTTTGCTTCCGTTGTGTTAACTCTTGCAGGGTGGTTTAGATAGCTGGGTGTGCCTTTGGCCCTAGTTATTCATCCCTTGCTTGCATCATTTGGTATCAGAGCCCAAAGTTCATCCTTGTGGAGATTGGATTGTGTAGAACCTTGATTTGGATCTGGTTGTAGGGTGGTAGATTTGTGGATTTGACCTATAACTTGCAGAGGGTTACGATCTTGCAGGAACCTGATTTGTAAAGATGGTTCGTGGTAGAGGAAATAATGTTGATAACGCTATATTCGATCAGTTAAGACAAATTGCAGCCAGATTAGATGCTGTGGAGACAGCCCAGAGGAGAGGAGCACATCTTGAAGATGTAAGTGATGATGAAGCAGCAACACCAAACCATAATCCACAACCTGAAGAAGATCGAGATGAGGAAAGATTGTTGCGATTATTGTCTAGGGCAAATTCAAAGCCTGCTGTAGAAGTTATTCCTTATGATGGGAAATTGGATACAAATACAGTGCTGGATTGGATCTCTGATATGGAGAAGTTCTTTGAGTATGAAAACACTCCCGATAACAGAAATGTGAAGATTGCAGTCACTAGGCTAAAAGGTCATGCATCATTATGGTGGGAGCACTTGCAAACTGATAGACAAAGGAGAGGAAAGGAGAAGATAAGAACTTGGCCAAAGATGGTGAACAAGGTAAAGAACAAATTCCTTCTTGCTGATTACCAAGTTAGCTTATTGAGAAAGATGCAAAATTTGAAACAAAGGGACATGACTGTGAAAGAATATACTGAGGAATTCTATAAAGTGGACATCAGATCTGGACATTTGGATGATGATGTTGAGAAAATTGCAAGGTACATTAATGGATTGAGATCTGGAATTCAAGATGAGATATGTTTTGTGAAGTTGGAAAGTGTGGAAGAAGCATACCAGTATGCCTTGAAGGCTGAGGAGATCTTGACAAAGAAGCATGAACAAAGACAAAGAGGTAGAGGTGGTAGATTCCAAAGAGGTAGAGGTAGACCTTATGGAGAAAGTAGTATATCTGACAATTCTATGCAAGATAAAGGAAAATCTGAATGGAAGAGTGATGATAAAGGCAAGACCGAATGGAAAGGTGGTAATTCTTACCAAGGAGGCACTAATTCTTACCGGGGAAGAGGTAATTCCTATTCTAGAAGTGGATTTCATGGTAATTGTTTTAGATGTGGCAAAGAAGGGCATAAATCTTTTGAATGTAGATCCTCTGAAAGTGAACAGAATAATAGAAATGCTGTGATTCAAGAAGACATTGAAAGTTCACCAAGTGGACGTGAGGTTGGAGAAAATCTGATGGTGAGAAGAACCTTATGTAATAAAAGAAGTGATGAGGAACCTGTTTTAAGGAGAAGTCTTTTCAAGACAAGATGTAAGATGGCTGGAAAATGTTGCAAAGTGATCATTGACAGTGGGAGTTCTACAAATCTGGCATCAGAAGAGCTGGTTACCAAGTTGCAGTTAGAGAGGCTGAAACATCCCAAACCTTATCATGTTTCATGGATCAGAGAGGAGCATAAGATATTGGTAAGTGAGCAATGCCTTTTGAAATTTAAAATTGGACATTATGTTGATGAAGTTTTGTGTTATATTATGCCCATGGATTGTTGTCATATTTTGTTGGGTAGACCTTGGCAATATGATAGACATGCTGTACATGATGGAAGATTGAATCAATATACTCTTTGGGTGAATGGGAAGAAACAAACATTGTTGCCTTTGATTGAAGTTCCAGAGGAGGTTAATTGTACTACTGTAAAGATTTGTATGGTTAATGGGAAACAATTTGAAAAGGAAGTGAAAAAGAATCAGGTTTGTTTTGCCATAATTTCAAGAAAACCAAGTTTTGTTAATGAAGGCCAAGTGCAAGAGAATAATGCTAACTGAGTGCCAGATAGTGGCGATCGAGTGACAGATGGTAGTATTGACCAAGTGCCAGAAGAAATTGCAGAATTGCTCAATGAATATAAAGACATTATTGCTGATGATCTTCCTGATGGATTACCTCCAGTAAGAAGTATAAGTCATTGTATGGATTTGATTCCTGGAGCAAGTTTGCCAAACAAAGCACCATATAGATTGACACCTACAGAGAATGAAGAACTTAACAGACAAGTGCATGAGTTGTTGCAAAAAGGTTTGATCAGAGAAAGCTTGAGTCCATGTGCTGTACCTGTTGTATTAGCACCTAAAAAGAATGGAGAATGGAGAATGTGTACTGATTCCAGAGCCATTAACAAGATAACAGTGAAATATAGGTTTCCTATACCAAGGATGGATGACATAATGGATTGTTTAAGTGGAGCAAAGTATTTTACCAAGAGTGATTTGAAGAGTGGCTATCATCAGATCAGAATCAGAGAAGGTGATGAATGGAAGACTGCTTTCAAGACAAAAGATGGTTTGTATGAATGGTTGGTTATGCCTTTTGGTTTGACTAATGCACCTAGTACTTTCATGAGGTTAATGAATGAAGTTCTGAAAAGATTTTTGGGTAAGTTTGTGATTGTTTATTTGGATGATATTCTGATATTCAGTAAGACTAAGGAAGAACATCTTGAGCATATTAGACAAGTATTGCAGAGATTGAAAGAGGAAAAGTTGCTGATTAATCTGAAAAAGTGTTCTTTTATGCAAGAGGAGATTGTGTATTTGGGTTTATGATTTCAGCTGATCGTTTGAAGATGGATCTTGAGAAGGTTAAAACAATTTTGGAATGGCCTACACTTGAGAATGTGAGTGAGGTAAGATCATTTCATGGTTTAGCTAGTTTTTATAGAAAGTTTATAAAGAATTTCAGTGCTGTTTGCAATGCTATGAGTGAGACAATGAGGGGAGATAAAAAGGAATTCAAGTGGACACATGGAGCTGATAAGAGTTTTGAGACTGTGAAACAAAAGGTTGCAGAATTACAGGTATTGGCTTTGCCTGATTTCAACAAAGTATTTCAAGTTGAATGTGATGGAAGTGGTAATGCAATAGGCGCTGTATTAAATCAAGAAGGTAAGCCTGTTGCTTTCTTTAGTGAAAAGTTGAATGATGCTAGAAGGAAATATTTTGTGTATGATCAAGAGTTTTATGCTATTGTTCAAGCATTGAAGAAGTGGAGACATTACTTGATGCCTAAGGAGTTTGTGTTGTATACTGATCATAAAGCTTTATAATACTTGGGAAGTCAACATAAATTGAATCAAAGACACATGAAGTGGGTTGAATATTTGTAGAGTTTTACATTTGTGATTAAGCATAAGAGTGGAGTTACTAACAAAGTCGCTGATGCATTGAGTAGAAGACGTTCTTTGTTGATTGAAATGATGTTCTTTGTTGATTGAAATGAAGGTTGAAGTTCTTGGTTTTAATGAGATGACAGAGTTATACGATGCTGATCCTGATTTTTCTGAGGCATGGAGAGAGTGCAGAGCACCAAATTTGACAGATCACATAAGTAAGTATGATGAGTATTTCATTCAAGAAGGTATGTTGTTCAAAGGCATTCAGTTGTGTATTCCTAGAAGTTTTATGAGGTTGAATCTAATTAAGGAAAAGCATAGTGGTGGATTAGCTAGAAATTTTGGAATTGATAAGACATTGGGTTCGCTGAAAGAAAAATATTATTGGCCACAAATGTATAAGGATGTTAAAAAATTTGTAAAGAGTTGTGGAGTTTGTCAAGTTGCAAAAGGAGTGAGTCAAAATAATGGTTTGTATACACCTATTACTGTTCCTGAGAAACTTTAGACTGACATTAGTATGGATTTTGTTCTTGGATTGCCTAAGACAATGAAAGGGTATGATTCCATATTTGTGGTAGTGGACAGATTTTCTAAGATGGCTCATTTTATACCATGTAAGAAGACATCAGATGCTGAGCATGTTGCTGAACTTTTTTTTAAAGAGATTGTGAGATTGCATGGATTACCAAGAAGTATTATTTCTGACAGAGACAATAAGTTTGTTTGATATTTTTGGAAGACTTTGTGGAAGAAGATGGGTACTGAGTTGAAGTTTAGTTCTACATTCCATCCACAAACAGATGGACAGACAGAGGTTGTGAATAGAAGCTTGGGTAATTTGCTAAGATGTTTGGTTGGGAATAAGCCAAGTAATTGGGAGATGGTATTGGCACAAGCTAAATTTGCATATAACAATTCTGTGAATAGGAGTACAGGGAAGACACCTTTTGAGATTGTTACTGGAATGCATCCTAGAGGCATATCAGATTTGAGAGATGTTGTTGGTGAAGAAAAGAGAAGCGCTGCAGGAGAAGAATTTGCTGATTTTATGGAGTCTTTGCATAACGAAGTGAAGTTGAGATTGGAACAAAGTAATCAAAAGTATAAAGAGAATGCTGATCCGTCTAGAAGACACCATGATTTTTAGGTTGGTGATGAGGTGATGGTTCATCTGAAGAAAGGAAGATTCTCAGCTAGAACATACAGTAAGCTGAAGATGAAGAAATTTGGACTTTGTAAAATCTTGAAGAAGTTTGATAGTGGTAATGCTTATGAAGTTGAGTTACCTGATGACATGGATATATCTCCTATATTCAATATTGCTGATTTGTATAAGTATCATGAGTCAGAGGATGAAATTGTTGTACCTGATGATTATCCTAAGAAGCAAATCGAAGAGGTTGAACAGATATTGGATCAAAGAGTTGGTAAGAGCACAGGAGGAAAAGATTACTATGAATATTTCGTGAAGTGGAAGAATAGACCAATTGAAGATGCTACATGGATTTCTCAATATGAGTTGGATTCAACTCAGGGTGTGACACTTGCATGATTCAGGGGTATCATTTTTTTCCCAACCCTGGTTGTCTGATGCAGGAGCATCCTGGGATTCTTTGTAATCCTGCACATTAGTTCATTCTGCCTAGTTCCAATTGGGCCGACTTTGCTCACATTTAATTTTGGCATAGTTGATTATATTTGATGAGGGCCGACTTGTGGTTTCTCTATGTTCTAGAATTATCCGTAAGCCATTTTGGCAAGTATAAGTAGAGTGTTTAGGTTTAGGGTTAGGGCAGATTTTTGGGGAGAGTTCAAAAGAAAAGAGATGTGGATTTAAAAAGCTGAATTGGAGATTTGGAAGTTGTACATTTGTAATTGGCCGTAACCCAGAAGGCCTTACAGCTGGGCATGGATGCTGAATATTTGATGAATCAATAAATATATCCTTGTTCTCTCTCTCCTTGGTGCTGTTCCTCGTCTTTGCTTCCGTTGTGTTAACTCTTGCAGGGTGGTTTGGATAGCTGGGTGTGCCTTTGGTCCTAGTTATTCATCCCTTGCCTGTATCAAATTCATTTGACAATACAAAACCACACTAAACAACCTTCACTAGTAAGATGGTAGCTTTGAAACAAACTGATTGGAAAGTGCCTTGGTCGACATGCATAGAAATATGAAAGACACATAAATTATTGAGAAATATTGTCTCATGGAGAGATCATAAATGGTTATAGAAAAGAATGTTGCATGAATATTTCATCCCAATGAGATAAATAAAATGATTGAAGGAATTACAAAAGATGGCTCTATAAAGAGGGGCTAGAAATTTCAAGCAAATACATTTTTGACATGTGGAAAGGCAATTTCCAGAAGTTATGTTAACATATTTTCTTACTGGGACCAATACCATGGCACCAGATGTGCTGTAAATCATAAAAGGAAAAAAAAGGAGATTCTTGATAAAAGCATATGAATGTAGAAATTAAAAAATGGATTACTATGTCACACAAACAACATCCATGCCTTAGTGTAACAAGGTATTGATGGGGTTGGTGTTTCTATGTAAGGGATCCTATTTCCCTAATTTCATATTGTGCATAACGGATCAGACTATTGACATCTTACACAGATTAAGTAATTTCATCCTCACGAAGAATGTCAAAATTATGGAGACTGTTCATTTCAAATAAAAAGAGACATCCTTTGTGTCTTCAAATGTCTAGATGGTGATATGGTTAGAAGAAAAGACAAAATGGAGCTAGCAAAGATGGACGAAATGAACTTGGGAAATGTTTGAGAAGACTAAATGTGTAGAAGGAAAATGATGTTGATGAAATTTAGTTGAATATGCTTTCTTGTAGGTTAAATCATTCTTGGATTGAAAAGGGACATAGAGATCATTTTGGTGACACCAATGTCTTGGTTTTTTTCTTCCACAAGCTTCAAATAACTTCTTTGTAAAAGTGATATATTTCACTCATTTGTATTGAAAGTTAAATGCACAGTCATAATTTCTGTAAAAGTTAGGTAAATCCTAACTTATTTTCAAGAGGTGGTTATTGTAAGTAGGACCATCTTAACTACTTATTAGTAGTTAAAAAGAGTAGTTAGTGCTAGTGTTGTAGCTTCAGTCAGATTTGTTTGATCAAGAGATAAACTATTTTAATCAGTCATTATGGTTACTAGTTAAGCATTATTATCTTTGATTAATAATCATTAGATATTACTCATATACATATATATCTATATCTATATCTATATCTATATCTATATCTATATATACGCACATTTGTAATTTGTTAAATATCATCTAATGATTATTAATCAATACTTATTGATGAATACTGCGAATCTGATTAGATCAATAATTTGTGTGGAACAGTTATCATACAAATTGATTATTGAAATTACTGATTGATATATTATATCATGCAGATCTTATATTTGTCAAACGGTGATTACTGTTAGGCAGATCATATTATGAAATGGCACTTTGTGTTATCTATTGTTATGAACCAATGGCAGTGCAACATTGTCCTACATGGCTTAGGCCACGTAGAGACATGTCCCTACATGGGAGAAACCCTCCTATTTAATATATATAAAATAATAATAATAATAATAACAGATTGCTGCGAAATTGAAACATACAGAACACAATAGTGCTACTACAGTTTGCAGCGATCACTAACATATACACTTGCATTTTACATTGAAAGTAATATCAAAGATATACTTACAGGTTGGCAGCCAACTTATATGAACAAACCTGCAAAAGAATTTGGTCAATCATATCAACAAGGAGATTCAAGTTAGAGTACATCAATCACATTAAGATATATATATATATATATATATATATATATATATATATATATATAAGTAACAAAGAAGTATTAAATCTGATCCTATTTCCTTAACGGTTAGGTGGTTACTCTAAGTGGTTAGGAGTTAGTTATTCAAGGAGAGTCTATAAGTACAAGCTCATTTATAATGTGAGGCAAAACCTTTGGCAAAGGGGATACTATGGAGTAATATCTTTGTAGACTTTTGGATTTACATTCTTTACAAAAGTGTCTTTGGACTTGTATATCTTCAAAGTGATAATGAAGAATGCTTTTAGTCGTATGTCTCAGATATGTTCATAAGTTGTTATTACTAAGTTTTCTCATGTCCATTTGGTAATCTTTGAGTGTATTGATGGGATCTAAAGGTCTTTCTAAAATATGTAATTGGTTTGACAAAATGCATTCATTTCCTGGTATCTTGAAGTTAATGTTTACCGTATAGGGTAAAAGGATACTTATCGCATGTAGTATAGCAAGATATGACATAGAACATATACTTTATTCATATATGAAATATGCACTCCAATGCTTACAATATGATTTTGCTCATTACAATAATGATAATGCTGTCCCAAAGTCCCTTTCGGACGGTGTACATATACTTTCTTGAAGGGGTGACTCAATCGTCACGTGCTTGTTCGGTACTATTCTACTTATCGGCTACAATATAGAATTTACTGACAACATCATCCCCCCAAAACGTGAACTCGTCTTCGGATGATAATCTCTATGTGTATTGATGGGATCTAAAGGTCTTTCTAAAATATGTAATTGGTTTGACAAAATGCATTCATTTCCTGATATCTTGAAGTTAATGTTTACCGTATAGGGTAAAAGGATACTTATCGCATGTAGTATAGCAAGATATAACACAAAACATATACTTTATTCATATACACAATATGCACTCCAATGCTTACAATATGATTATGCTCATTACAATAATGATAATGCTGTCCCAAAGTCCCTTCTAGACGGTGTACATATACTTTCTCGAAGGGGTGACTCAATCGTCACGCCCTAGTTTGGATACTATTCTACTCGTCGGCTACAATATAGAATTTATTGACAACATCATCCCCCCCAAAAAGTGAAGTTGTCTCCGGACGACAATTACAAACTATTTGAGACGGATTAATCGAACATAATAGATCTTTTTCTGTCACATCACATTCACATTCCTTCATGCCTGCACCAAATTGGTCTGTAAAACACGTTGCATCTGTAGCCCCTGCTAACACAATACTATCTCTCTAGCCAATTTGACATTGATAACCACTCATGCCACCTTCTCTACTTCCAACGCCTGGGTACACTGAGCCAAGTGTCGCTCTATTGTCTCCAACTGGATGGTCAACTCCTCTTGAGCTCTCTATGCATCCACCAGGACAGCCTCACGTCCAACACCTACTCCGAGTGCCTCAAAGCATAGCACCCCACTCGAAAGGCTTCTCTAGTGCCCTCTCCACCTCTGGCATACAAACACTCCATGCCTGTAGCAGCTCCAGGTCTCATCAATTGGTCATGCTTCCCACAACTGATAACTAAAATAACTAGGGCCTGAATAGGGTCGAGGGGCAACGCACCCTCATTAGCACTCGCAAACCAACACAAAAGTCCATGGAACACACCATTTTTGTGATTTTCTTCTAATCCCATACTCTTTTTGCCAACCGCTTATGATTTCTTCACTACCTGTTTATGCCTTTCCCTTTGGCACCATACGTTATTCATTATGAACTATGTTGATTTGTCATCATTTTTATTTTTATTTTTATTTCCTCCTGTCACCCTTATATTGTACGATGGTCGTGTTTCAAGTGTCGCCTTTTCTATGTGAGCCGGACGACAATCCTTCCAGTCTGTACTGTAGTCCTTCCTTCTATTCCATACGATAGTCCTTCCTCCCAATCCATACGGTGTACTTATGTGCCTTTAATCGTACCTACATCTATACGGTTTTTGCATGTATAAGCTCTCCTGTTGCCAATACTGTATGGTGTACAATTACACCATTCACTACCTCCACAAGTATTCCGTACGGTCACCACAGAGTATGACTAACAATGGCCGTACGATAATGTTTGCTTTTTATAGTTGATTGTATAGTGCTTTTCCCAGGCCGTACGGACTACGTGTTACTCCTTTGTGCCGCATGGTCGTATGTTCTGGCTCCTGTCACCTCCTCTCTCTATCTTCCTTGTTGTACGGTGTATCAGTGTACCGCTTGTGTGATTTCTACTCTCCGCTTGGTTGTATGGTGGATTACTGTGATTACCTTCTGACCTAGCACAACGTCGTATAGTCCAATATATCCCCCTATTGCATTTTGTACGTCCGTACGACCCTTAAGCTTGTTACTCTTTTTATATTTTCTTTCTTCCGTACGATGTTCATTCTGAGTGCTTCCTTAATGCTTTTCCCTTGTGTACAGTGGTATGGCCGTACAGCTTCCCAGTTTGCATGTCTGTACGGTACTTGCTTGCGCTTATTATAATTCCTCTTATAGTCGTACAATGAAAATTTTCTCAACTTTATACATTATATAATAGTACATGTGATTTAGTGAATCGGTATGGTACTGTTATCCCCTGTAGACAAGCCTTCCAACCGTACGGTGCATTGTATAGCCTTCAGTTTACTCTTTTATCACTGTTCTATCAACAAATTACAATTTCACATTCTCTATTATTATTTACACTTATTTTACATATATACACCAATATTTATTATTTTTAAACTGTCTCTTAGTTGCTCGTCCATGGAGGTGCGTTATTTCTTTCATGATAGACTTTCAGCTTCGACTCATTCCCTGCATCGGCTACTTCCTTCCCATCGAGCGTCCATAATTTTATTGCTCTGTTATCGCCCACTTCACGGATTTTATATGATCCGACCCACATTATTTTAAATTTGCCTAGTTTGATCTTGTTGCGCCCACTATACTTCAACACTAGTTGTCCCGATTGAAATTTGTTCAATTTCAAGTGCTTGACGTGTCATGCCTTACACTTGTTCTATGTAACCTTCGTGGCCCATTGTGCCTGCAGTTGTCGCTTGTCTAGTTTATTTAAATTATACAATCTCTCTCAGGCTTTCCATATCTCCTAGCTTATTTTCAATCGCAATTCTCAAACTTGGTACCATGAATTTTGTCGGTTGCCACTCCTTGCCATCAATAACTGTATTCTTGATTCTAGAACCTTCACTCCGTACTGTTGCATTTTTTATTAAGCCCTTCCTCTTTGTTTCTTGTGCAAACCGACACCTTTCTACTGAATTCGTGGTGTGGTGTAACCTTTTCTTTCCACTCGGTCCGTTCACCGTGTATCGTACGGTGGAATCTTTCCTTTTGCTGGGTTTGTATGGTATGTTCTTTCCTTCAGGTTTAGCTGTAATCGCCTTTCCTTCTTCCGCTTCTCTGTATTCCTTCAAACATTCATTTTCCTCTCCTTTATTACATTTGTCGACCTTTTAACATATTACAGCTCAAAAAGAGCTCATACTCCTCCATTTGCCAATGGAGAAGGCCGTTCATCGAGTCCAAGTCATCATCGTTAGACTCTCCTTCCAGTCTCAATACTCCCTCTTCATCAGGTTCCATTCTCTTCTTCCCCTCGTAGTCCCCTCCACCTTTGCCTTTGGAATTCGACAACGTTGCTTCCTCCTCTACCATCTGTGTGTGCAAGTCAATTACAAATCTTCAGCCTCTTAGTTCCAAGGATAGGGTATTTTGTTTCCAATCATGTTTCACTTTTGTTTGCACCAACCAACCCCGTCCAAGGATAGCATCATACCCTTTTCTTTTTAACGGAATCACTACGAAATCTAACAAAAATGGTTGTGTCTCGATGGTTACCAGCTGCGCCATCAAGGTTCCCAATGGCTTGATTCTGTATTGATCCGCTGTGAGTAACTGAATTGTAGGTGGTCACAATGTAGGTTGTCCCAACTTTTTATATATATCCTCTAGTAGTACATTTACTCTTGACCCTCCGTTGACGATTGTGTTTGTAAGTACAGTTCCGAGGATACCCATCTCTACTACTACTGAATGTCTTCTTGTCGTGAGTGCTAGTAGCATTGGGTCTGCTGCAGTCATTCCACTACCATCCTTTCTTGTTTCCTTCGTTGCTTTTGAAAGTGGTGTCATGTTCAGTATCGCCGTCCACAACTGAGGCATTGTAAGAAGAAGGTCATTTAATTTTATAGGGACTTCTATTTGCATTACTTGCCTTATCATGTTTTGTTCAACCAGGTTCCTCTTCGAGGTGTCGGCAGTAACTTTCTTGCAACTTTCTCGTTTCCATCGGTTTTTCCAACTTCGTTTGTGCTTGCTGTAACCTCTTCTTTTCTTCCTTTGCATCAGGGTAATTTGTCTTTTTAGCTTGCTTATGTGTAATGGCTAGTGCTTCCTCATCACATGTTTCGATGGTTAACAAATTCACTCCTTGCTTTGGACATTTCGAATCTTTGTGGTCTCTCGGACCACACCATCTGCATAATAGCTGCGACGTCTCCTTCATGGTACAATCTTTGGTGAAGTGCCCCTAGAGGTTGCATGCACGACACTCTATCATCGACTGTCCACTCGTGTTGTACTGCATCCAACTCCGACCTCCATTCTTATTATTGTTATTATTATTATCACCCCTTTTGTGCCGGTTATTGTTGTTATATCCTTCTGAGGTTGCATTGTTGTTCGTGTTTGTTCTGGTGGACACTTCTTGCGTCAGTAACACTTGCTGGTGTCCCTTTGACTTCATATTGAACGGGCATTCCTTTATGGAATGTCCGCAATTTGGTAGATATCACATAATTGTTTTTTCAGGCAGGAGTCCTTTGTGTGGCCCTCCTCCTTACAGTCCGTACACCACAATTTCCCCTTCAACGAGTCAACATTCTTTTTTAGATTTTTAAATTCCTTCATCATGTGTAGCATCTTTCTGCAATGCTCGAACTTTCTTGCTTGATTCTTTGTCATTGCTGCTATTCTCGGACGATGAATCGTTTGAGTCCAATGATTTGTGCTTCTTCTTCTTGCTTGTTTTTTGCTCACTCTCCAAGTCCATTGCTCGATTATACACATCTACGTATGATGCAAGAGGTACAATCTTCATTTTTTTAGAGTCAGTCGTAGCCCCTTAACAAACCATCGTTTATTTAATTTGTTAGTCGGTGGGCTCTCCATCTTCCCCACCAACTCTTTTAGCCTTCTTGCATAGACATGGATCGTTTCATTCTTTCCTTGCTTTGTGCTGTATATTTCTGCTACAATTTCGTTATTGTCCCTTAGTAGTCAGAACTTTGCTATGAACTCCTTTTTGACGTCTGCCCATGTAGTCAATTTCTGAGGATTGACATCCGCAAACCAATCAATTGCCACATCTCGCAGGGTCGTTGGAAATTGCTGAACCTAATCACCATTAAACTTCGACAACTTCTCCTTTGGTCTTGCCATTGCTACTTTCTTTTGATTCTATGGTACTTGTTGTGTACCTGCGCTGTTTTGAGTATCCGCACTGTTCTGAGCACTTGCTTTGTTTTGAGCACCCGCGTTGTTCTGCACAACTGCGCTGCTTCAGACAACCAACCTACTTCCAACAACCACGTTACTTGGTGAGAAAAGGTCTTCCTCAAGCAAAGTTGTTCGATTCTCTACTTGTATCCGTTCGTCGGGTGTATCGGGAACGAAGAGTTCACTCCACGCTCATGCTCCTTCGGCACTTCGAGCCATGCAAGTTACTTCCCTTCTGTTCGGATTCTCTACCCTCGGCGTATACAAGTTAAGGAACTCCTCCCTTGTCTCTTCCACCAAATTCAATCGCTGTCAAGTCTCTTCTAGCAATTCCTTGACACTCCTTGGTTTGTTGGGTGAATGCACTCCCTCCATTTGTGCTCCTTCACCCCCTCGGTGTCCGTTGGTAATTTGCTGAAGTTTCTGTCTGTGCTCCATCTGTTGTGCTAAAATTAAAACTTCCTGTGTTGTGCATATTTCATCCTTATCTTTTATCTTATTCCTATCCTTGTTAACTAGATTCGGCATTAATCTTCATCACACTTCCTCTGTTCTAGGTTCGATTGGCGATGACGCCAAATGTTTACTGTACAAGGTAAAATGATATTTATCGCATGTAGTATAGCAAGATATAACACATAATAGATACTTTATTCATATACGCAATATGCACTCCAATGCTTACAATATGATTATGCTCATTACAATGATGATAATGCTGTCCCAAAGTCTCTTCCGGACAGTGTACATATATTTTCCCAAAGGGGTGACTCAACTGTCACGTGCCTATTCAGATACTATTCTACCCGTCGGCTACAATATAGAATTTACTGACAACAGTTAATGTATTAGAATATCCTATCTTTTCATATGTCAAGGTTTGATATTCTTATTTTGTTAAGGTTTGATATTCTTATTTTGCCCTCGTTGCATTTTATGCTAACACCCCTTTGTAATCATTCTACATTGAGTCTCAACTATTCATATTTCTGCTTTTGGGGTCATGTTAACCATCATCTTTTGTTTAGTTTTGCATCCCCGCTATCAAATCGTGGCTTTTTACAGTTTGTTTTGGGGCATCATGGTAGATTTGCAGAGTTTGGAGGGTTTGCTAATTTTTCCTCAAAATCGTGCTAGTTGTTTTTAGTGTTTGTCTTTGCGCCTAGGGAAGCGTAGCTCTGTTATCCATCATTAGGTTGGACATTTTGTGATGATTTCTGGTTAGATGTTTTGCTGATTTTGGGAGGGTTAGTGGCAGATTTATCTCAATGGTAGATTCAGTGGCAAACTTTTGTCTCTTTCTGCAAAGCTTTTTGAAGAAGGGGGTACACTTCTTTGTTCTTTTCTAGACGAATTTTGGCTTCTTGGTCATTAATATTTTGCAGATCTGGGGAGTGTCTCAGCAACAACAAAATGTTTTGAAGAATTTGTGACCAAAATACAACAGTTAAACAATGACCATTAAGGTGGGGTATTAGAATATTATAATGTTTCTTTAAGTCATCTTAGTTAGGTTTTAGTTTGTTAGGAAGTTCTAGTTCTGTCTTTAGTTCACGATTGTTATTTTAGCCACATCATCTTTGTAAGCTTGTATAAGGAGCTTTTGTCTCCTCTGTTTAAAGACAACAGCGTAGATTTACCATAACAGTTTATAGAAGCTATAACAAGTTCAAGTTGGGCTCCTAATACAGTTAGTGTTCTACTATTTTGGAAAACATGAAATTTTATTAAGAGTAAGATAAAGTTAAGGAAATATATTTTCAGACAAATTAATTGTCTTGGAATTGCCTCTATTATAAACATCACATCATTGAATGTAATGCCAGCCTTTGCACATGTCTTCCAAATACTATTTAATATCAACTGTCTTAATTCAAAGTGTCAAATATCAATTATGGAAAAAAATTAACGCTTTTGTTTTGAAAGATTTTCAATATTCTAACATTAATTCTAATTTCTGCAGTAAATCATCTATTCTGCTTGGATTGGCATTGACAGTACCACTCATGCTGGCATGCCTCTCTGTGGCCATTCCAATATGGATAAACAATGGATACCGCTTTTGCTCTCCTCCAATTGAGCAGACAAGCAATGGTCAAGGATGTCTTAACAGATCAAAGGAGGTATGCATAAATAATTGTGATAAAATTTGTCAATTTAACAGATCAAAGGAGGAATGCAATTGTGATAAAGTTTGTCCATTTTTGGTTCGGTAGCTTTGCTCGAATCTACTTATGTAATTGTTTTCTACTGTGATTTATTCTTCATTTCTGCCTAATGGTGGTCATGTTCATGGTCAGAAGAATACTACCAATTTCATTTTTGTTTGACTAAATTTCAAATAATTATGCTCAGATGACTTAGATTTGTGTGGAAGTTATGCTTTAAGTTTATGTTAATGATGGTTTTATCAATTTTTGGAATATCATTTAAGGAAACAATGTTTTCGAGAAATTGCGAAGCTTATTCAAAATGATGGATAGCCTCTTATGTCCATGATCCCTACATCCCTCTTAAACATCTTTTTGATTTGAGTTTGGTCTTGAGTAGCAACTGTTATGTGCCCGAATGCTGAGATAAGCATTGCTTGTTCAAATGTGACATACTATATGACTCCAAAGAACATGCTTGAGGAGTTGTTTCCTGTGTGTAGGACAGAATGCAATCGGAATGGCACAGAACTCAAGTGAAATATATTTAGATATGAATATTAATTTGATTGGGCTTCACCTTGACTAAGAGTATATACTTGTAAATCTCAGGTTAATGCAAACAAAGCTCATCTAAGTTACAAATGTCTAGATTTGAAATTGTTGTTACTTGTACCATTCATATATATGTTGATCATTTTGAGTTTGGTCCTCAGCAATCAGCAGGTGCCTAACATGTTAATAATGCATTGACTGGACGATTTTAATAATGTTATATAACTATGTGATCATGAATGACAAGGAGTATCTTTGGCATAGAATGTAATTCATTAATCACAAGTAAATGTACAATTTCAAGGGAGAAAAATAAAAATAAAAATGGCTTTTCAAATAAAAATAAAATGTGTTTGAGGAAATAAAATAACTTTAAATTATCCATCAGTATATAAAATAAAACAGAACAACCCTTCTGTTAAATATAGCTCTTTGAATAAAAAGAGAAATAAAGTAAACAGTATGAACAAAACAGAATAATTTTGAAACGTGTCTAAAATAAAACAAAATAAGTATAACATCAAAATAGATACAATACGTTAAGATTGATACCCATTAACATTTTGTAGAAAAATGTATTTAAGATGATACCCCTTGATATGTTTTAGATAATTTATTTAAGATGACCCCCCTTGACATTTTTTAGATAAATGTATTTAAGATATCTATACTAGTTATTGCCTAAGTAGACCATATGCTGTTTAGCAAGCAGTGTATATCAAGGGGAAGCATGAATAGTGATTTGAGATTAAATTTATTACTTTGTTTATGTTAGTATTTTTCACTAGCCTTCTGATGTGTGAAATATTTAGGATGTAAAGAAGCTACTATCTCTGATAGGTAATTTTGCAGGTTTGTTGGTACTAGTTTGTCTGAATGCTGTAAGCACTAAAAAATATGTAAAGATTAATGAATATGTGCACACATATTTTGATCAGTTCTGAAAATGAGGAGATGCTATATTCAGCTTGTTCATAAATAATGAAAAACCAATATTTACTATTGAAAATGTTTTGAATGAGAATGTTGAATCAGGTGCATTCATGCAGGCTAGATGTGATTACATATCTCGTGCAAAGGAAATATTAGTAATGATAATAGATGCCTCCATCGCTAGATGCATTATTTTTTGGTCTATACTGAGTTATTGGAAAATACCTTTAATTTCTAAAGTGATCAAACAGTATACTATGTTTTTAAATTCTTTCTTCTTTTGAGCTAAAATAATGGGGAGAGCATAAGGCAACTATAATGTATATGTTTAGTATTGCACTGTAGAAGTGCTAAGAGACAAGTTTGCACTAAATGAGTGTTACTTATGTCAACTTCAAACTGAACTTTCTAAATATATTTTCTCAAAGTTTGTTATCTTTAGTTCACACCCCACTACTGTTTTATCAAAACATATATGGTATAATGGCTTAATGCCACTCCTACTATTATCAGATACTTTGTTGCATTTTAGTAGTTTCTTTGTCATGTAATTGAAGCAGTTAATATTACTCTTGTAAGTTTAATAATTCCATTTCTATGTGAAGATTGGTGCTTTGTATGTATTAGTTGTTTAGGTAATTGCATCATCTTATTAATAATAATACAAGGTATATTAAGCAATTTACATGACGATGTTCTACAAAGAACAAACTGTTTAATGAAAGCTAAAAATAACAACCGTGTCTTCTAATAAAAGTAACCTAAATAAATACTAAATGACCATAAGTAGAACAACTAAAAGTAATGGACAAAAGATAGTTAAATGGTCTATGACCCTTCCTTAATGGTCACTGCTCTTACAATTGTGCATAAGACATATCTGGGAGTCTTTTGGTCACCAATTCGTAGTAGACTACCCCCTGCTGATCACAAATGCATAGAGGAACACTTAGCAAAATATCATGTTGTCGAGACCCTCCTTGAATTTGCAGTATTATTGAATCGATCAAGATAAGCAAAATCCTTCCAACTTGATGTTGGGAAAACAAAAATTGTCCCTTTCTGTAGTCGAAGACAGCGAGTTGAGCTCTGAAACTCAAACTGCAATTTTTAAGGAATAAATTATTAAATTGTCAAACCCTTGATGTGATGCTAAGATTAGCCAAACAATAATTTTTTAAGGAAAAAATTATAAAAACTTACAACAAATTTTTGAGGAAAAAGATAATAAAACATGGAAATGATTTCTACGGGGATCACCAAAAAAGACCTAGAAACAATTTTCAAGGAGAAAATCAATAAAAACAAAGAGATAGTTTTTGAGGAGAAAAATTGATCAAACAGGACACTAAAACATCAATCTTGATATTTTGTGGAAATAAATTACAAAAATCTCTTGCAGAGGAAGTCCCCATAATTTTTGTTTGAATAAATGGGCAAGAAATGAAAAGTGTATGATCATGATTTTTTAGAAAAATCCACACAAAATCTAAATACAATTTTTGAGGAAAAGTTGTAAAAATATAGAACATGAAATACCAGTCTTTTTGGAAAAAAGTTTAAAACCCTCCATGATTATTCAAAAAACCTTAGCCATTGTTGTGCAAAGAGCAAATGACACCCACATAGAATGCAAACACATAGTTGTAGGCAATGTTACAGGACTCGACGAGTCCTTCAAGAACTATGCGAGGCTCGAGGCAAGGCAACCTTCCAAAGGCATGTGGCCTCTTGCCTCAAACTTGACTGAGGCTTGGGCAAGTTTCCATGGACTTGCTGAACTTGACGAGTATTGCTGGTCTGACTCTGTCATCAGCCAGCTTAAAAAACAAGTTTTACAACTTAGGGGCAGGAGGATTTATACAATATAACATTTAAGTATAAGAACATTTCCTTTCTTAAACTTTAAGTTATATTTTTATAAATACTCTCAGGATGTTTGAGATAGGTTTCAGCTTCATAGGAGTAAAAATGCAAATTCTAGATTTTGGGGGTTTCAAAAAATTCCAAGGTTAGCCAAATTTTAGGATTCAACACGCCTTCAGCAATGTTATCTCCTACAACCTGTCCTGGCTATTTGAGGTCAAATTGATGCTGGAACGAGGATTTTGTAATGATTCTAAATCATTTTCTCACGAATTACCTGGTTTCAATTCTATATTAGTGATTCCTAATAGACTTAGCTCAACCACCTGCTTACACCCACACGCATTACTTTCCAATAGGCTTAAATTGCCCAAAGTCACTCTTAGACTATTTTGCTATGATGAATTTACTTCTAGTTCTATAGAAACTATTTACTATGATTTATTTACTTCTAGTTTTTTAGAAACTAGTTGCAATGATGTATTTACTTCTAGTTTTATTGAAATTATTTACTATTTTTCTTGTTGCCATCAGTATTCCGCATGAGAATGTGATTTTGTACTCACTTTGCACTTATATGTTTCTAAACTCCGTTTGTTTCTTTTGTGTTCTTATTAATTA
Source organism: Cupressus sempervirens (assembly GCA_028749045.1). Taxonomy (NCBI): domain Eukaryota; kingdom Viridiplantae; phylum Streptophyta; class Pinopsida; order Cupressales; family Cupressaceae; genus Cupressus; species Cupressus sempervirens. The sequence goes on from CM053791.1 coordinate 514,823,069, forward strand.
ACTCATTGGATGCATCTTCTCATTGAATTTTGCAAAAAGAAAAAAGAAAAAATTAATTAAATTTAAGTGGTTTTTAGATTCCTAAGTTTTTCCCAAATTTTTTTAGAAAACTAGTCAAGTTTTTCCTGTGTCTTCTACGACTTATCCTAGGTGTACTCGTAGAAGGACATAGGCTACTATGAGCCTTTATTTTGATATATGTTTTGAACTTTTGATTCCATGGATTTCATAGTCCTTGAATATCGTAGACATTTGGTAGTGACACTCCATTTGTATTATGCTATTTAGTTTAACTTTAACTGGTTTCCTTCAAAATTTGTATTTATACTTTTATGATCTATGCATAGTTGTGTATGTGTCCAAAGTAGCTTTTGTTTATCTCAACTTTTGTGTATTTGATGTTAATTGACTAAATGATGCATGAAAAAACTTTAAATCCTTAAAAATATTTGAATTTCTTGGGTTTTTTGATTTGCCGAGTCTAAACACCAAGGCTTGTAACATTGGTTGCGCGGCTCCAAATGCACAGGCACAAAGCTTCAACAACAACCTTTACTAGAAAATCTTGCCTACAAAATGATGTAGGGGTTTAGAACAAACACGAGGGTTGTGGAAAAACATGATGGAAAGGAATGATAGTGTGGGTTTCATGTAGACACGAACCTCATCGTAGAATGTAGACAAAAGGCGCAGAAAAAATTCAACTCGAACATAGCGACAAGCCTCCTTTATGAAAAGCCACAATTTGCTAGAAAAAACGAGTTGAAAAAACCCTTGAAATTGTAGGGAAAAATCCTTGTAATTTTTCAAACTTGAACAATATAAAGCCCCATTGGCACACTCTAATACCATTTTTATCTTTTGGGGCTGTCATGTGTTAATGTTGTAGCTTAGTCAGATTGAATTGATCTAGGGCTAATCCCCAATTGTTATTGGTTAAACATTATTGCATTTGATTAAGCATCAATTAGATACACACACACATATATATTGTTGCTAATAATGTCTAATGGAAATTAACTTACCATAACCAATATTGATTAACATAGAAACATGTCTCTTCTACTCCTATATATATGCATTCAGATCTGCACTTAGAAAACATACACCACAACATTAGGCAGTGTCATCACGCTTGCTGCAATCTTGTAACCTGAACATGGTATCAGAGCTATGGTTGAGGTCTTTAATATGTTTCTTTTACAAAATACACTCGTCATTAAGAGGATAAAACAATGATAATTAAATGGTTGCAATCACCAATTTAGAACATCAGAGCTTGATGCACTGTGAATGACGGCCGAATGGAGAAGGCTTGGCCTTCCCTTTGATGTTATTGATGCTCCATTTTATCACTAGATCCACAACACAGAGGGAGCTTTAAAAAATGATGGCTTAATGGAGAAGGCTTGGCCTTCCTTTTGATGTTATTGATGCTCCCTTTTATCACTAGATCCACAACACAGAGAGAACTTTAAAAAATGACGGCTCTTGCAAAGAGCTATGGTTGAGGTCTTTAATATGTTTCTTTTACAAAGAACGTAACAAAGAGAAGATTGAAGTTGTTCATGCTACCCATGTTTTCAATGCAGGATGAGTTATAGGTCCCCTTAATGTTGATTGGTGTGAGTCCCTCAAGGTGGAAACCATTTAGACAATTGTCATTGGGACAGTCAATCTAGATGATGTTTGATGAGAGAACGACCTAGTTTTGATAAATTATGCCATCCCTTGTAATGAAGGTCATCCACTTGGCAGTGAGATTAGTTTCATGGAAGAGGATACACTTATTTTTGCCGGATTTTTTTATTCAAAGACAAAAGCCATGGTTGAGTATCTGCTTTAGAATATCTGCACACTGTGAGTGCGTATATTTGGAGATTTGTGAAACCCCCAGAATTTTATTACCAAGATTGACCGCTATGACAAGGTTGTCAACATCTTGTGTCTTTAGTCACTAATCAACAAAATCAAACACTTCCATGTCATGAATAGGGTGAGATTTTTTAAAGATATTTGATGACTCCACCGATCCAACCATAGTACTTGAAACGATCAGGGGTTGCATGTCTCCTCGTTTCTAGCACCAACTGGCTGTGAATACTAGAATAAAAGAGTTTCTAAGAAATACTCTATGCCTTGCGCCTTCAAAGTGCATCATTGATTGAGTGTTCGAGGAGTTTGGAAATGACAAAACTCCACCATAACTATTTTCGGTTGATTGGAAGGCTATTGCGAAATTGGAGAAAGACATCAATGTGCATTTCCAATAGAACTTCCATGAGTTTGCTTATTTACTTGTTTTATATTGGCTTGATAATTAAAGATTTATTCTATGAATCAAAGATTTGAATGTTGGAATTAGACTCGGTCAAGTACCTTTTGGTCTCCAATGCAGAGATGTCAAATGCACCTTATGGTTGCTTATGTTGCAAGATGTTCATTATTGCTTCCGTATTAGTGGGGTAGAAAGGAGTTTTCTTGAACCGCCTGTGCTTTTGTAATAGTGTCCTCGATAAAAGTCTCTGGCACAAGAGAAATTATAGTAAATAGTGGCAAAGAAGAAAATACTTATATATAAAAAATAATTAAAATATAGAATTGAAGCATCAAAAATATATACACATAGACCATCTTCGATCATCACCATTATAAATGGCATTGGATATAATCCTCAAAATAATCGGTGGAAGATATAAGATTAGAATAACGTGGATGAATATGCAGAAATGTTAAATAGAATGTTGGTATATTGGCGGGAATTTCTTGGTATAATTCAATAACATCAATATTAGCTTCATTACTAAGTATAGTTGTAAATTAGTAATAGCAATAATTATTCTTATATGTGAATTGTAATGATATTCATGAAGAAGTAATATTTGCTGTATATTCTAAAGATAACCAGTTATAAGGATGGGGTCCCCATCATTAACAATCTAAGATTTGTAAAGGATTTTGTATTAGAAGATGAGTTTGAAATTGGAAGTTTTAATGAGAATCAATTAGTGCCAAATTTCATAGCACCCAACAATACTCATTACAATGGTTATTTGATCTGAGAATGAAAAACTGAAGTGTTAGCAACAAAGATGTATTTTAAGCGATAATACATTCTACCTTTTTTGAGAATGAAGCAACGACTCAAGGGACGATTAATACTTGGAAGATCAATATTATTGTTCTATGATTGAGATCGTGTAAGAAGGGTATACTTTTGTGACTGAAGAAGCTTTAAAATTTATTTATCAATTTGGGAATTTAGAGGTCCATTAATTTGGGAAGCCCTCTAAATATCATGAAGCAAGACATGTGGCTCACGTCATAATTGATGTCAGGTTTGGTGGTGGCAACATAGATGAGGTTGCCCACTAGTTGCTTGAATGTGGATTAATCTACTAACGCTGAATTCTATTTGGTTGATAGTTTCAGCCATTTCTCCATAGGTGTAGATATAAGTTGACAATCGTGGATTTGAAAGTTTGAAACTTATTCGATTGACATTTGACATACTTTGATTGAGAAATCAAAATTTTGCTATATATCTGCCAAACTTCGATACTAAGACAATAATGGAGAGGTCCCAAATTTGTCATAAACTTTGTTTGACCTGCTCAACCTAATGTGTTGCACTACCACTAATGATCAGATCATCAACATAGATTGGAAGAAGAAGAATATCTTCACTAGCATGCTTGGCACACAAATTAGGATCAGAAAGAAGAATCTTTGCACTAGCATGCTTGACATATATATTAGGATCTAAAGGATAACGTTGAATATTTTGATCAACCAAGTACTTATCAATCTTGATGTACCATGCTTGAGGTGCTTACTTGAGACCATGAAGTGCTTTCATCGGTTTGCAGACCTAGTGTTCTTTAGCGAGAAGCTTGAAACCTAGAGGTTGGCTCATATAGACTTTCAACAAATCACCATTAAGGAAAACACTCTTGACATCCATTTGATGGACTTTCCATCCAAACTAAGTTGAAAGAGCAAGGACAAGCCGAATGGTGCTCATTTTGGTTGTGGGAGCAAATCTTTGCTCATAATTGATGCCTTCCTTTTGTGCCCTTTAACTACAAACCGACCTTGTTCTTAGTTTCTTTAGCCTTATACTTGACTTTATACACCCATTTGCAGCCAATGGGATTCTTCCCTAGTGTAAGATCGAACATAGGCTAAGTGATAGTTTCAGGAGACTTTGATGTTCAATTGCCATAGCTTGTCTTACTTAAGAGTACCTTTATCCTCAAATTATGTTTGAGGCTAATAAATATTGTGAATGGTTTCCATAAAAGCAAAATTGTTTGAACTACGTTGCTTGCTCTTTCTCCTGGGTGATCTACCCTCAATAAGTTCATTATCAAGAAAACCACTAATAGTCTTGGCCCACCATTTAGGTGTTTGAGTAGAAACTACGACATAGCCCATCGTAGAGACACGAGCTGTAGCAGAGTTACATCCGACACTGACGAAGATAGCAGCTCCGGAGGTACCGATAGAACCGGTTCGTGAGGCTCTACCAGATACAGGAGGAGAGACTTTGGTACCTGACATGGAGATAGACACAGAGATAGGGGTGATGGAGGTAGCGATAAGCGAGGAGTTGGGGGCATAAGGTGTCTGACTGGATGTAGTAGGTTTTGATGCGGTGGTCACAATAGATATGGCCCTGTTGGCATCACCGAAGCGAGACAAAGAGAGCCGATCCCAGGGGCTGATTGCTTTTTTGAGTACAAAGTTCCATCGAACCCCTGCACCTCGAGTGACATACTTGCCGACACCCACATGGGAAGCAACTCTAGAGAACCCATTATTGGAGGTTGGGCAGACACAGAGCGAGGGAGTATTGCATAGCGCTGTTGAGCGTATGGCGGAGGTTGTGGGTGCACAACAGGAACACCTAGTAGCACAACAGATAGTGATGATAGAGGTAGTTTTTCTTGGTGATGTCGTAGCTCTAGCATCTCGGGCTCGCCAAGTGTTAGCTTTGGCTAAGACTTAGGTGTTGGAGTTAGTGGTGAAAGATCTGGAGGGAGTTATATCCTTCCTGAGGTTGGGATGTCCAGTTGTGTTTAAAGTTTGTTTTGAGGAGAGAGGATGGCTAGATGTGGAGACCACAGAGTTGCGGCAAGACTAGTCCACGATGAGAGACCTTGAGATGGAGAGCCGAGTAGAGGCTTTGATTCATGAGATAACAAAGTTATACAGGGAGGCGTACTACACTCTTCGGAGGAGTTAGGCGGATTAGGTAGTAGCTGAGAGAGCTCGAGAGGAGTTAGCTGTCAGGGTAGCTTTAGAGAGGGCAACCTGGGAATCTGAGAGGGCGGCCTGGCAATTTGAGAGGACAGCCTTGTTAGCAGAAAAAGAGCAGTTGGCAGCAGAAAAAGAAAAGATGACAGCAGAGAAGGAAAAGGAGTTGGGAGAAGTCAGAGAGATGATGCAGTCAACCCTAGAGCTTCAGATGGAAGCAAAAGCAGAGTTGAAGATTAGGAAAGAACAGGTCTACAAGTTATAGATGGAGCTGAACGAGTTGAGGACGTGAACGCATCCCTTTGTCTAGTACTTATGCATTGATGTATTATGTTATTTTGAATTTTGTTGTATTGTCGTTCGGAGACGACTTTTCTTTTGGGGGGGATGATGTTGTCAGTAAAATGTATAGTGTAGCCGACGGGTAGAGTAGTATCTGAACGGGGCGCGTGACGCTTGAGTCACCCCTTCGGAAAGGTATATGTACACGTCTGAGATGGACTTTGGAATCATCGTGGTAATGATTGTGATCATTGTAGTCATTGTATTCGGATTGTAATCAGCGAGTGCATATATGAATAAAGTATTTGTTCTGCGTTGAATCGTGTTACACGTGTTAAGCTTTTACCTTGTACGGTAAACAAACATCCGCTGCAAGATGACCAACACCGCTTGGGATCTTTGAATCCTAAATGTCCCAAGAAAAATTGGGTGATGCAATGGCATGCTAGTCATCTGAGTCCCTCCCATCGGGTGAGCCAAATGGAAGTCAAACACCCCTTAAAATATGACAAGAAGGTTGCAATATAAGATGATCAGTGTCAACTTCAATAAGATGATAAGTCTTATGATTATCATTCTAGACCATGAACATCAATTTCTGAGTCTTGGAATCCAATTTGGTATGCTTGGCATTTGGAATCCAAACATAAGTTGTAGAGCCAAAAATGGAAACCTTTAGATGATTGATTTTGTGTGCCCGTCTAGATCAAGCTTCCTGTAGGATCATCTCCTTGGCAACTTGTGTGGGAGATCAGTTTAGAGGATAATATGTAGTATATATTGCTTCTGCCCCAAACTTCTTATGGTCCAACATAGATCAAGCCATCTCAACGACTATATGGTTCCTACACTCAACAACACCATTGTGCTGGAGAAATTGGAAGAATAATATTCTCCTCAATTGTCGGTCCGAAGAGAGATTATCTGATAGCTTGACTCTTTCCTCTAAGCCCTTAAACTTCTCAAACATGCTGAACACCTCTGATTAATGTTGAAGAAAATACATGCATATTTGTTTACTGAAATTATCGACAAAAAACAGAAAATACCTGCACACATTGGTTGATGGAGTGTTTATAGGCCCACAAATATCTGCAGGAACCAACTGCAAGACATTGGATGCTCTTCAAGCATCACCATCTGCAAAATGAAGTACGATGCTGCTTTCCAGCCCGACAGGCTCTGCAAACTCCATGATTCCGATTCTGAATCCAAAGTAATTCAACAACCAGACCCTCCCGAACCAACGAAGAGAGGTAATGCCACTCCTACTATATGAAAATCAGTGCTCTATATCTATTAGTATTAATTGGAGCATGTAAATTCTATAAAGAGGGACATCACATAATTTTATTCTTGTAAGTTCTATGTGAAGATCAGTGCTCTATATCTATTTGTATTATTTATTGAGCTGGGTAGGCATCGCATATGTGTTTGCTTTTAGAAAAGGAGTTGCTGATTAAATTAACATTAATAAATTTTAATTTATAACATGGTTTTATTCGAGCATGTATACAAATGATGGAACAGAGTGAAAAATAGTAGCAATAATATAGTAGTATAACCCTACAGGGTATTTGCGATTTCTCTTTCAAAGTCGTTTTCAGTCAGTTTCTTTGCAAATCAATTCTATTTTTAACTAACTTTATGCCACAACTCTAAAATTGTGTGTTTGTTAATTTTATTGGTTACACATATCTATGTTTTATGTATTCTAATATCTTCATACTGATATTACTGCTTTAGTTTCATTCCGGTCTGTCCTATTTGAGAATTTTTATAGTAATTATGGACCAATACAAATGCTTTTAATACCGTCTTTTGAAATTTTAAGATCTTGAGAAAATAAAAATATAGATACATATATACATGCATACATAGTTACATACATATTATAATGATATATGCTTTTAATCTTCTAAACTCATTTCTACACATGCATACCGTTATTTGGCATTATGTGTGCACATGTATGCTCTAGAGAGATTTATAATATTTATCCTGTCATTGTTGCAATTTTGGACTGAATTTGTATTGTATTTTTATTAAATGAGGTATTTGGTATATAATGGATACCAAAAATTTGTTGAACCAAGAGTTACATTCATGGCATTTTGTGGCCTTTTAGAAAACTGCTATGTCAATGTGATACTATTACGATAATAGATAAGTTTCTATTATTAGTTAACGGTTATCTGTTTGTAATCTATTGTAAATATTAGAATGTTTCTAATATTTAGTTAGTTGTAGTTATTTATTAGCTTTCTTTTAGCTAGAATAGAATATTTCTATTCTTTATGATTGTTTGCCAAGGAAACATTGCTTTATTCTTTTGTATATATAGACCTCTCGGTCTCTATTAATAATAAGCAAGTATTTACAAATTACTTCGTAATGGTATTAGAGCCAATATTTCAATTTTTTTTGAAAAATTTATAATTTATTTTGAAATTATTTGCTAAATTTTTTGAAATTATTTCTAAGGTTTTTCTCAATAGCCCATCTAGGGTTTCCATTTTTTTTTTTTGAGAAATTCATCTATACACTTTTGGTATTTTGGCTAGGGTTTGAGGATCTGCATGCAAATCACATCCATACAAACAAAAACGAAGGTCATTTTCTTTTGCTTGCGATTGATAAAAAACATGCACTCTTTGTACAAAAATCACACCACATATCCCTTGTTTTGGGCTTGATTGACCACCAGAGTTTGCTCACTCTGTTCTTAGGTCGCGTGACCTCTTTGTTCTTTCGGTTTGAAGCCTAACTGCTGTGATTTTTTTTGTTGTTTCCTTGACATCTTTGCAAACTCTTGTGACGCCTAAACAAGCAACAAATGTCTCTGTGAAAAATCAGGCATTTTCTCCATGAAATCGCCATTGTTTCTGCAACATCTTTACCTCCATAGCCGCTGATTAGGGTTTTGTTCGAAAACACTAATTTTTGGGTTCAAATTTTTTTTTGATCTTAAATTCTTAGTGGGTTTTTCGAGAGCTCAATTGGGCTGTCATTTGATTTTTTTAGATGCCTCGTTTTTTTGCTTTGATTTTTGAGCTAGTGGATCTAGGAATCGACATGTTCCGTCTGGGTTTTTCAAGCTCTCTTCTGGGTCACCCTTCAATTTTTTTGGTCTTAATTTTTTGCCTTGAAGAACATGCCTTAATTGAATTTCATGCCTTTTTATTGAAAAACGTGCTATGGCATCTTTGACTAATATTCTACTCGAGGGCAATTCAAAATTCAATGGTCAGAATTATAGCACACGGAAGTAGTGGATACTAGCAATCTTTGAATATTGGTGTTACAAAGGATCCGATTGCCACTGTTACTGATTAAGATACATGGGATCTCAATAACTGGAAGGCGGTAATGCTTCTCAAATTATTTGCCGTTGATGATCAACTCCCTCAGATTCCATTTGACAAAACAACTATCGAGATATCAAAGCATTTGAAGAAACTTCACAAGACATTAGACAAAAGCAGAGCTTTTTTTTTGAAGAACACTCCGTTTTCTATTATCATGGATGAGTGAACATCGCTCCAAGCTCACCTGACTAGGATTTAGGAAATTCGTGATCAGTTGCTTGTCATTGGTCGCAAGATGGAGGAAGAGGACATTGTGGTCATAACCCTCAAAAGTTTGCCCAAGTCCTATGAATATTTTATTGAGACTCTTAACGCCACTTCTACTGGTATTGATCTGAAGTTCACGTATATCTGCACACTTCTGCTCCGGCAAGTTCGGTGGAATCGGTAGCAGTTCCAACTCCACCTCCATAGGACAAGCCTTTGCTGCTAAATCCTTTTAGAACGATCGCTCCAAGCTCACTTGACTAGGATTTAGGAAATTCGTGATCAGTTGCTTGTCATTGGTCGCAAGATGGAGGAAGAGGACATTGTGGTCATAACACTCAAAAGTTTGCCCAAGTCCTATGAATATTTTATTGAGACTCTCAACACCACTTCTACTGGTATTGATCTGAAGTTCACGAATATCTGCACACTTTTGCTTCGGCAAGTTCGGTGGAATTGGTAGCAGTTCCAACTCCACCTCCATAGGACAAGCCTTTGCTGCTAAATCCTTTCAGAAGGACAAAGGCAAGTCTCAACAGTCTTTTGAGCAAAAGTCCTTTGCTCCACCTTCAGAAGGCTCCCAGAAGAAGAATATTCAATGCAACCATTGCCACAAGTTTGGTCACATGAAGGTTGAATGTCGGAAACGCTTAGTTGCCCAATCTAAGCAATTATGATTGCAACCCAAAGCAAATAGTGCAGGTCACATTGAACAAATACAATTTGCCTTTTACGCCTTCATGGCTAAAAGACTTGTAGATCATGTGAAGTCGTCTGCCTGGTACATTGATTCAACTGCCTCTCGACACTTCACCCACTGCAAAGACTGGTTCACTGACTACCACCTTTACTCAGATTTTGTTATGCATGCTAGGCTGGGAAGCAACATCACACACCTTTCACTAGTGGCTATTCATGGCGAGCTTCTCAGGTACTTCAGCTTGTTCATGCCGATATCTGCGACCCTATGCCCACTCCTTCTGTTCTTGGGTCTAGGTATTTTCTGTTGTTTGTTGATGATTTTAGTAGAAAAATATGGGGGTATATTTTCTTAAAAAGAAGTCAGATGCATTTCTTGTATTTCAAAAGTTAAACCTTTAGTTGAAAAAGATTTTGGGAAATCTGTTATTAATCTTAGATCAGACAATGGGGGGGAATTTTGTTCTAATAATTTTTTTAGCTTTTTGGATACTCATGGCATCAAACGCTAGTTAACCACACCCTACACCATAACAAAACAATATAGTTGAATGTTGGAACAAAAGAATTACCTAGATGGCTCAAATCATGCTTGAACACAAACATTTTCAAAAGAAGTTTTGGGCAAAAGTAGTCAACATTGCAACACTGCAATTTATTGTTTGAACCGATCACCCATAGTGGTGATCAAAGTTAAGACTTTGGAAGAGGCCTGGTTAGGTCAGAAGCTCAGAATTAGTCGATTGAAGGTTTTTGGCTCCTTTGCTTTTGTTTGAATCCTTGATGTGTCAAACACCAAGTTGGATGTGAAGAGTGAGAAACTCGTTCTCGTTAGATACGATAGTCTTTACAAAGCTTACCGCTTGATCGACACTGAGACATTTCATCTCTTGTATAGTTGTGATGTTGTCTTTGATGAGCAATGAGGCCCATTCATGCATGTTTCTCTTGTTTCTGATCCAATAGACAAGCCTATGAAGGCTCATGATTTGGGAGTTAGGCTTCCATTAGGTCTACTTGATGGGAGGGTTCCAATAGCTCCTGTAGCTCCAGTTATACCTGTGATCCCTGTACAGACGCCTCCAACTTCTCCTACAAGATCACCTCGATTTGTAGAAGCTTCACTAGAGTTTGATCCAGATTCTTTTGATAAGGAACTTGATCACCAAGCTCCTAATACTAATGTTTGTCGTTCTTCTCTCTGGTCTAAGTGGGAGCCAAGACACTTGCTAATCTTCATTATGATGAGCTCATTGATGGGAGAACTGCTTGGAAAAAGAGCAAACCTACAAAATTTGTTAACTTCACTGTCATGGCTAACATTCACAGTGTATTTGAACCTCAAACATATTCCAAGGCTAAAGGAATTCCATAGTGGGAACAAACCATGACATTTGAACACCAGAGCTTGTTGAAAAATAACACTAGGGTCCTTTTGGATCTTCCAACAGGGAGGAAACACATTGGTTGCAAATGGGTTTACAAAATCAAATACAAATCTAAAGGTTGTTTAACAAAGCTTGTTTAGTTGCAAAGGGCTTTTCCTAGCGTGAGGGCATTGATTATGAGGAGACCTTTGCTCCTACTACAAAGATGAGCACCATCTGATTAGTCATAGATATAGCAACACAGTTTGGCTGGAATGTCCATTAGATGGACGTCAAGAGTGCTTTCTTGAATGGTGATCTCCACGAAAAGGTCTACATGACACAACCTCCTAGTTTCAAGGTTGTTGGTAAAGAACATCAGGTTCTCAAATTGGTCAAAGCTCTATGGCTTCAAACAGGCCCCTCAAGCTTGGTACATAAAAATTGATAAGTACCTTAGTGATCAAGGCTTCAAGAGGAGTTCTTCAGGCTCAAATTTGTACATCAAGACTACTAGCAGTGACATCATCCTTCTGGTTATTTATGTGGAGATGATTTGATCATCACTGGCATTTCAACCTCTTTGATTCAAGGAATTAGACAAAATTTATGCCAGTCTTTTGATATGACTGACCTTGGGTTCATGCATTATTTCCTAGGTGTTCAAGTTTGGCAACATACTTTTGGTATATTCATCTCTCAGTCCAAATATGCTAGGGCTCTATTAGACCAATTCCGTATGTAGGATTGCAAGCCGACATCTACACCCATGGAGAAAGATCTCAAGCTATCCGCCAAGTCCGATTCTCCTCCTGTTGATGATAGTACATACAGGTAACTAGTAGGCAGCCTCATCTATCTCTCTGCTACTAGGCCTTATATTAGCTTCATAGTCAACTACATCTCATGCTTTGTGACAACTCTCAATGCTGATCATTGGATGAGAGCAAAGCGTGTGCTTTGCTATGTGAAGGGTACTTCAAATTATGCAGTTCTTTACTCTTGAAGTTATAATCCTTAACTTAGGGGGTTCACAGATTCAGATTGGGTAGGCTTTGTTGACGATAAAACATCAACTTCTGGATATGTGTTCAATCTGGTATCAGGTGCTGTGACATGGAATGCAGAGGGACAATCAAGGCAGGTTGTGAAGCTGTTTGGCTTTGTCAGATGCTTGGGGATATGCAGATGTCACTAGCATGATCAACCACTTTGTTTGTCGATAACGAAGGCATTATCAAGTTAAGCATGAAATCTAGTCTTCCATGAACGAACCAAGCATATGGATGTTCAATGTCACTACATACGACAACTGGTTGAAGACGAGACAATACACTTGCATGATGTTCCTACCATGAATCAGATTGCAGACATTCTCACCAAGCCTCTTGGTCTTGATAAGTTTGTCAAATTTAGTGAACAACTTGGTGTTGTGGATAGATTAACCATTAAGGGAGGGTATTACAATAATAGATAAGCTTCTATTATTAGTTAATGGTTATCTGTTTTTAATCTATTATAACTATTAGAATGTTTCTAATATTTAGTTAGTTGTAGTTATCTGTTAGCTTTCTTTAGCTTTCTTTTAGCTAGAATAGAATATTTCTATTCTTTACGATTGTTTCCTAAGGGAAGATCGCTTTATTCTTTTGTATATATAGACCTCTCGGTCTTTGTTAATGACATGCAAGTATTTACCAATTATTTCGTAGTAGATACAACTAATTTGTATTTTTACAAGTGGCATTCATCATCGTGTATCAATTGTGAAGGATGCTATTTACCATTAAAAGGTTGGTTTTGCTTTAATTAAATTATTATAGTATCATAGGACGTGTAAGGCTTCCATGGGTCACGACCATATCCCTTATATTAATTACGATGTTTATTTGATAGGTGAAACAAAGTTTGTCAACAAGGTCTTCCATTGAAAAGACATGAATTTGTTCTGACAATTGGAATTGAGAATATTTGCACTGATCAATATACTAAGAAAGTTTTGATAATTTCCATGATGAGTGTCCATTTGATATACAAAGAGATCCAACTACATGACTGTTGCATGCTAAAAAACCAGTTTATTCTGACCTAATCAGGCTATCTTGTACATTTAGGTTTTTGCTATCACAGGCTAGAAAATGAATAGGGGAAATGGCTATAAATGAAATATTACATGAGATCAGTGGATTCATGACCCACAAATCTGCAGTTAGACTCAATTTATGGGTAAATCACTATGTTCCTCCAAGTTTTCGAGACAGTTATGGGTTTTTGGAGTGACATTTTTTTGGCAATTTTGGGGGACTGTGGAGGGGGGGGGGAGATGGAAAACAAGGACTGTTATATATATATATATATATATATATATATATATATAGGGATATTTTAAAATATACACTGAAATTTGCAAATATACATGTCATTCATATGAAACTAAGCTCAAAGCATGTCATTTAAACATTATAGAACTTTAACATACACCATTTGAATGCCATCTAGGAAATAATAACCAATTTCAGTACTCAATTGTCAATATGGATATCAATATGTCAAGAAAAAATATTTAAATATAAGTTTAGCAATGAACAATATCATAAAAATCTGAGAATCTAAATATGCTCAAAGGCTAGAGGGCTGCCATAAAGTATCAATGTATCATCATCATGTTCAATTTCAACTTACAAAACAAAATATAGAAAAATGAAGCAGACTGCTGCTCATATTTTGCCTTTTCCACCATGGCATCAACATCAGAGTCCTCCTCACTATCATCCTCCACACGAAGCATAGTTTTTAGTTAATGGAACCCCAACCAATCCTGATGCTGTGTCATCCTTATCTATTTGGGCCACATCCGTAGGCTCAACATCCAATTGCAAAGCTGGTGTCTGTCTATAGTATGGAGCCTGACGATCCGTAAGTTGAAGAGCGTGATGCACTGTCACTAGCTTCTCCGTTCTTTTAGAGGTAAGTTTGTTCCTCTTGATGGATTGGATAAATGAAAAATATGTGGACCAATTCCTCTCTGCAGTTGAGGAACTAACAACCTGTGCAAGGAGGCAAGTGGCAAGTGCTTTTAACTCAAGTGTATCTCTCCCATGCTAGGTCCACCATCTAATAGGATCTCTCTGTGCCAAAACCACTCTATACTTGCTTGTGGCTTACCCAAGTTTGGGCCAGGAAAGTTGGTGAAGTCAAGGAATTGTGCACAAAGAGTAGAGGCCTCTTGAGCTGAATACATTTTATCAATGGCTCATGTGAAGCTATCCAATACCTTGGGATTATCACATGGGAGGTCTTTTCCACCCAACTATGCATACCATTTGGTATTTAGAGCAAGTGCTGCTATATGAAGCAGGGTATTCATCATGTTCCATCTCCATGTCACAATAGGCCTAATATGCTCCTCATAAAACTCCAATGTATGATCCTTTGCTTCAACAATTTTCTTCATCTTCCCTAATATGCTGGTCAATAGTCTCATATATTTCTCTCCCATACTAGGAGCGTCAGTATCAACATATCTAATGACATCTACAATAGGTGCTATGACAGAGCAAATGTATCTGCAAGATGCAAACAAAAACTAAAATCAGAATTACAAATTTTAAAATTTTAAGATTATTGGTATTAAAATCAGCATGCAAAAGAATAACTTAAAATTTAAAAATCAGCAACTTACCTCATTGTGGACCACCAACTCTCATCAAGGATTCTTTGCTTATCTGCTTTTCCTTCAAAGGACTTAGAATTGGACCATCATCCCCACTTTGGATTAACCACCATCAATTGAAGGGCCTCATACACCTCAATCATCCTCTTCATCAAGATGAAGTGTGTGCAATACCTATGGAGACAATTCTATAGCAAAATAAAGTTAAACATTAATGATTAAAAACATCACATGTAAGTTTGTAACAATTATAAATGAAAATAAACTTAAAGCAAACTACAATTAAAATTGATATGCCTTGTCGCGGCTGGTTTGAGGAACTCCTTAGCGAAGGACCTGAATAGAGTGAGTGTGGTGGCTGCATATAAACATTTGCACTTGTCTAGCTTCTATCACTACTTGTTTTAGCCATTCAATCTTCCCTATGCCCTTCAATGCATTTTTCAAGGCATGAAGACAAGGGGTCCAAAAGATGTGCCTATAAGCACCCTCTATCATTAAACCGGCTGATTTGCACACAGTTGTAAACTCAGTGATAACTTGTAGTACACTAGCCGACCCAACCTCTTCTATGGCATCTCTCAAAATGGTGAACTAAAAGTCTGCATCCTTCATCTTTCGTGAGCAATCTATGACTTTCAAAAAATAAGAGCTAGCAGGGGATGTGACAATGATATTGATGAGTGGCCGATGTCTAACATCGGTCCACCCATCCATCACAATAGAGCAGCTCGTCCTAACCCAAGTACGTTTCATATCCTCAATCAACAAAGCAACCTTGGAGTACTCTTCGTCTAGGATGGTGGTTTGTAGATTATGCTCATTAGGGGGTGCAAATGAGGGATTCGTATTCAATATATCTTTCACCATTTGTTTAAAATAAATGGAACAGGTTGCATGATATGGGATACCATTAGCAACAAATAATCTACCAATGGATGCTTCACACTTTTCCTTTGCTTGTGTATTAAACATACTTTCCACTGAGCTGTTCTCACCACTACTCATCTTTCTCTTCCCTCTAGACCTAGTAGGGCTGCCAAAAGTACCAATGGCGGATGACATATGCCTAGATGATTGTGATTAAATAGATGGTGACGTCACTATTAAAATTTACCACTCCATTTCAGCGTCTAAGTGCAATCTTTGGCATTCTTATCTCTATTCATTAGTCAAGTTAGGACAAGCTTTGACTCCATGGCATGCAACACTTAAAAAGTGTGACTTCACCCTTGTATAGCTGCCCCTAAAATCATTAAGACAAACATGACAATTCCACACCCTAGTCCCTTTTGAATTCTTTTTATCTTTTGGCCTACGTGTGACATATCGGGGAAGGGGTTTTTTTTCCTATTTAAAGGACCCTTTGAAAAATCCTTCATGATGGTGGAAGGGCATTTAAACAAATCGGGTTTAGGATCAACTCTTTTCCTAGACCCATTACTAGCAATATCACCCCCTACCACATTTTCTTCCTCATCACCAGTACTACTAGTACTCCCACTGCTGCTCATTGTGCTTTGTTTTGAGATTTAAATTTGCAATGGAAATATTTAAATATGAGCTGAAACAATGAAAAAAATTAAAAAAATCAGACTTTCCAAGTTGCAAATCTATTTAAAAATGAAAAATGGGAGTATAAAGAGTTTCATACTTGGTGCACAAAAAAAGATGCTTAAACCCCCGCTCAAGCTATTGGAAGCAAAAAAATCACCTCCTCTTCTTGCAAAATGAAAACCCCAGCGAGCTGTAACACATTCCAACTTCACAAGCAAAACCAAATAAATGACAAAACAACCATAATGTGGTCTTTTAAAAACTTTTAGGGCATTTGGAGAGGTAGGGATCACCTGGGCGACCAAGTTGGAGTAAAAAAGTTTATGTTTTTTGTATTGAAAAAATTGGGGGCAACCGACTGTCCTCGGTACTGTCGGCGGACACCTAGACTCCCCCTTTCCATACCAAGGATGGCTTGCCGTCCTCTTTTTTCCTCCCAGGCATCTCAAGTACTAGGGACGTCTCCTAGTTTTTTTGCTCATTTGGGGATGGCAAGGGGACGTCCCATGACCATCCCCCTGTCCCAAGAACGTCCCTGTCTTGGAAGCATGGGTTTTTTAGGTTGGGAGGCATCCCCAAGGTACGTAGGTAAATCAGCAATACAGAACTCAGTAAGCATCCAGAAGTATAGAATCTCAAAATAGTACTAGAAATTTCTTGCTTCTTCTGTAGATGACTGCTCATAATACACACATTAAAAATTTGCATTGTGATTTCTTGATTATCTCTGTGTGATAAAGTTTAATGTTGTTATATGATTGGCAATCTTTGCCCTTATTTAAATCCCTTCTAATTTAAATTTTAAATTCATCTTTCTTTTGCCTTTATTGTAGGTTATTGTAATGACTATATCTGTAGCGATATTCATAGCTGCTGTTATAGCATTAGGTGCTTTGATATCTGTTAAGCCTTTAG
The DNA here is from genome assembly GCA_028749045.1 of Cupressus sempervirens. Classification (NCBI taxonomy): domain Eukaryota; kingdom Viridiplantae; phylum Streptophyta; class Pinopsida; order Cupressales; family Cupressaceae; genus Cupressus; species Cupressus sempervirens. The sequence continues at coordinate 514,840,396 of CM053791.1, forward strand.
ATGATCTGGGCTACCATGGCTGGAATAGAGACCAGGACAACTTCAGCACTCCATACACATCATCCTTTTACTTGGGTTGGGCAATTGCATCAACTTTTGCTTTAGTGGTTACTGGTGTTTTACCAGCAGTTTCATGGTTTGCAACTTACCGCTTTTCTCTGTCATCAGCTATTTGTGTTGGAATTTTCACGAGTAAGTCCCAAAACTGTCAATTTGATGGATTGATATTAATTCAGCTTAGTAAGAGTGCTTTTCTTCTTTTTTAAACTATGTATTGAAATGCAATTTCTTACAAATTGCTTGGCCTGCGTAGTTGTTCTTGTTACCTTCTGTGGAATATCTTATCTGGGAGTTGTACAGTCTCGGGATGGGCAAGTTCCAGCCAAGGAGGATTTTCTTGCTGCTCTGTTGCCATTGGTGTGCATTCCTGCTGTTCTCTCACTGTTCTGTGGCATGTATAAATGGTAGGTCAATCTGCTTGTATTTTATCTTCAAATGTACTCTTTGTCTTTATATTGTGAACTTTATCTACAAGCCAGTCAAATCTTTGCAGGAAGGATGATAGCTGGCAGCTTTCACGTGGAGTCTACATGTTTGTTGGTATGGGTGTGTTTCTTTTACTAGGTGCAATAACGGCAGTAATAGGTACTGTTAACCCATGGATGGTGAGTAATTTGTTTTAAAATTCTAAATTTTCATGTTATCTTAATATTGACTTCTTGAACTTGAAAGTTTGTCATGTTTTTGTTCTAATTTTCTGCTGCTCATGGATGGTTCAGGTTGGAGTTACATTTTTACTACTTCTACTACTTCTAGTTCTTGCCATTGGTGTTATCCATCATTGGGCTTCAAACAACTTCTATTTGACACGTGCAAAGATGTTTGTAGTTTGCATGGCACTGTTTATACTTGCTTTAGCAGCTTTTCTCGTTGGATATTTAGCAGGTTGTGTGAGATCTTTTACCAAGTATCTGTTTTATTGTTCACTTCCTAAATGTGTGCAATTCTTGCTTCACAATTCGTACCTTAAAATTGTGCCCGATATGCCTACTATCTGAACAAATGGATTGATTTATTTTCTAACATGGATCTGTCTTTTATAGTACTTGTAGAAAACCACAACTATAATCTATATGGCAGTAGGAGCCTACTTATTTAGTTATTCTAGCCATAATATAATCATATGCAGATCAGTCAATATAACTGCCGCTTCTCCCTTTGTCATATATGTGCAATGTTTGCACACATGTAAGGTATACATGCCCACAACATATGCATGTGTAAATAAACACACCCTGTATACGAGTTCTATAGTATGGTTAATTATCCAAACTTCCATTCCCCATGGTGACGAGTGGCAACATTTTCATAGCATCTAAATATGAGTTGTTTAGAATGTTTTTGGAGATCAAAAGTTTTTCTATATTCTAGTCCTTGCAAACACTTTCTGCTGGCAAGTATAAAGAACCTAAATGGATTTTATCTTTTCTGTGCTGTTTCCTAAAATTCGCCTTTGGTAATAGATATTTTGGCAAATTTTAAATTTATTTCATAAGACATGCTTTTGTGACTAGGCTAGTGTATAGAAAAAGTTGAGCATCTGTTCTACCTATTAACCACTCAACCTTTTAATAGTGGGGCCAGTTTAAGAAATGGATGGAGCTATGCAAAATTATTTTGAAAGATTTGTGTTTTAATGACTGAAGAATTTTGCTTAATGTTCCCACACAAGCATATTTTCTAGAGTTTATACCGATTTTTATGCTATTTTTGTGGGAAATTGGCTCTCATGTCCTGCATTTTATTTTAATGAAATGCAATATGGTATTACAGCATGATGTCATGGAACTATTGTTAAATCTGAGCATGTTCTCTGTATACAGATGAGCCATTTGTTGGTGCATCTGTTGGCTACTTTTCGGTCCTTTTTCTTCTTGCAGGCCGTGCTTTGACCGTAAGTTTCTGTTCACACTTTTACTAACTTTTTAATTCTATCACATTATCTAATGGTTTCTCAAATTGATATATCTGACTACTATTTGTGAACATGCCACACATGGTTTATTTGCCATGCTTTGGTTTTTGTATTCAAAAGATTAGATCCCAAGTTGGCTATCGATTATGGTTATGTTTTCTTTACCTGATTTCTGATCTGATTTCAGGTTCTTCTTTCACCTCCTGTGGTGGTCTATTCGCCCAGGGTGTTTCCTGTATATGTTTATGATGCACATGCAGATTCTGCTAAGAATGTCAGGTTGGTTTAATGGATACCCTTTGCTGTCTAAGAAATGTCTTAGCCTATTGTGCAGGTTACATTTTTAGTCAATTCAGGTCAGATAATTGGTTGAAGTGCTTCCTTTGCTCCCCCCCTCCTATATATGAGCTACTAAATTTAATGTCAGAAATTCAGATATTAATAGTTGTTTGTTTGTTGTATTTTAGTGCTGCATTGTTATTACTCTTTGGGATTGCATTGGCAACGATGGGTTGGGGTGTTGTTGCAAGTCTGGAAATATACCCGCCATTTGCAGGAGCTGCTGTTTCTGCCATTACTCTTGTTGTGGCATATGGATTTGCTGTTTCACGTCCATGCTTAACAATGAAGGTGATCTCAATTATTAATTTGTGTGATAATTGCATCCTGTGGGATGTTTTTTCCATTTTTAACCTTTCTCATTACGAATCATTCAAAACCTTTAGGGATAGAATGGCTTGTCATTTGTTTGCGATTGATTTTGTTTTCACTTTGACTTCAATGTGTATTTGTTTGATTATAGATGACAGAGGATGCTTTAAATTTTCTCAGTAAAGAAACAGTTGTTCAGGCCATTGCTCGATCTTCTACAAAGGTAGGTTTTCCATCAATGGCAAAGACCTCTAATTTCATAAATATTTTGCCCCAAAGAGTTTGTTTATTTAATTTTATAAACAGGTAATGATTTCAGGTCTCACCAAATCTGGCATTCTCCCATTATGTTTGGTTTGCAATCTTTCTAGGATTTTAACTATTTTCTCCATATACCAGACATCAAATTCTGTTTTACCTTTTCTCCACATATAAGATCAGAAAAACAAAAATACGAAACTATTTTATTACTAATAATAAATATCAAATAAATATCAACTGTCCACTTCATAGCCTGCTAAATATTATAATCTTTTTAAATTTCAATGTTAATACTTGCATGAGTTGAAAAACTATCCAACTGGAAGCTACATGACACAAACAGGAAACCCAAATTAGACCCAAAAGATGACTAGATCACTCCTGCGGCAAACAATAAACAGAAGGGTATATTCCATGCCTCGTTCCTATTGCAAATGTGATGGACACATACTGCTTACACCTGTCATTCACTACATACAAGGCATAACTCAAAGTAATGACATTGCTACAGTAGAAGGAGAGGATGTCAATCTTTAAAGGTGGAAAATCTTCTGCAAATAAGTTATAAACTTTAGCAAGTGCATTCCATTCATTCATGTCATGGTTTTCAATTGAGGATAAACTTAAATAGTTCCATCCCTTCAAAAAATCCTTTATTTTGCCCTCTATCAGTAGAGCATATTGACCTTTGCAAATTGTCTTTTCCAGTTAAAAATTTCTTGCAGCACTGATTGGAATTCTGCAATGAGACTGGTTGCCTTTTTCAATGTATTAATTGCTGTTAAGTTTTCACAAATTTCCCTCTATGTTAAGTTATGGCATCCTTCAAACCACACGGCTGTCATTCCTGTTCATAGAGCCTAGCATTCACTTCAGAGTAGTTTCCCTTGTTTGCCAAATGCCAAGCTCCATTGTATATAGTGGCACCAGAAGATTCGCAGAGTCAAAACACATTTCCAGCCCCTGCTATACCAGGATTGCCTTGTTAAAACTGTATTGTACTCTAATTATATATCTTTTTATGAATTTGAGGAAATGGAGATAACTATTTGTTAATTTGTTTTCTTTGGTCTTGTAGTAAACTTACAATTAGCCACTCTCTATTATCATGGTTTCTCCGTTTTTGAATAATTGATGGTATAGTAATAGGAAATCTTTTGAAATATTGATTTCAAATTCTTATGTATGCTTTTATTTCTATGTTATATTTTCTATTACATTGTTTGCATCTTATGTGGAAGTGTTTTTTAATAGCTGTTTTTATCTAAACTGCTGGTCGTCTACACGAATATGGTCTTAACTTATTTATCTAAACAACCGGTATTTAGAACTATTCAATTCACTCATGATTTACAGTTTTCAAGCGAGAGATTAAGATTGTTTGCGAGTGCTTGGTATGCCGGATTTCTGATAAATGCAATTTAATTTATTTTATGGCAAAACAGGCCAGAAATGCTTTATCAGGTACATATTCAGCACCACAAAGGTCTGCAAGTTCTGCTTCCCTTTTAGTTGGAGATCCAGCTGCTAGTAGAGACAGGGCTGGGAATTTTGTGCTTCCAAGGGCAGATGTTGTGAAGCTTCGGGAACGCTTAAGGAATGAGGAAGCTGCTGCAGGTGTAGTATTTTGTATGCCAAAACTGACCTTGACATACCGGCATGAAGCATCTTCTGAAGTGGGATACAGACGAAAAATGTGTGCTCATGCTCGCATCTTGGCATTGGAAGAAGCTATTGATACTGAGTGGGCATACATGTGGGATAAGTTTGGGGGCTATGTGCTTCTGTTGCTTGGTTTAGCAGCAAAAGCCGAAAGAGTCCAGGTTAGTTTTCATTATGCAAGAACACACTTTTTTCTACTCTATACAAAGGGTATTTTGGACATGAGTCATAATCTTCTGTAAACACATTTTGCAGGATGAAGTTCGTCTGCGGCTATTCCTGGATAGCATTGGTTTTTCAGATCTGAGTGCTAAGAAAATCCAAAAATGGTTGCCTGAAGAGCGCAGGCGTTTCGAAATGGTTCAAGAAAGGTGTTTATCTATATCACCTGGATACATTCCCAAATGTTCATCAACTTTATTAATCTTGCAATTATTATAGCTGCTATTAAAACCATAATTTGAATTTCCTTCAGTTACATCCGTGAGAAAGAGATGGAGGAAGAATTGCTGATGCAAAGGAGAGAAGAGGAAGGGAAGGGAAAGGAAAGACGGAAAGCTTTACTGGAAAGAGAAGAACGAAAATGGAAAGAGATTGAAGCCTCTTTTATATCGTCTATTCCAAATGCTGGAAGCAAAGAGGCAGCAGCAATGGCGGCAGCTGTACGGGCGGTTGGTGGGGATGCACTTTTGGATGATGCAGGAGCGCGTGAGCAAGTTTCTAGCATTGCACGCCGTATTCTCACAGCACAGATGGCTCATCGAGCTGAACAGGTCTGTTTTATATTGCAAAATCCACATAATAGATAGGGGTCTCTGTAGTTTCTTATTGTGCTGAGAATACACATACATGTGATCCTGGGTCTGTGTATGTATACACGCTTTCTTCCATTCTGTCAGATTCTTGGTTTTGTTTTCTTAAAGCCTGAGAAATAATATTATGGAGCATTGATGGGGAAACATTTACTGTTTTTTCTTGGGTGGCTGCAACACATGTGATAGACATATAAGCCTATCAATTAGCTTAATATTTGAAATCTCTAAATTTTGGTAGTTATTTTCTATTGTAAAATTGTTACAAAAAATCCATCATACTTTAGTATTTGAGGTATGGTCTCAGGCATGGTACATCCATGTCACAGTTGATGAGTTTTTTTCAAAAGCGGAAAATTATGGTTACCATTGGTAAGGTGAAGTCAAAGGGAGACTGAACTTCTAGTACAGGTTCAATACTATGTTATTCACAGTATAGATAATTTTGGGAATGATTTTCATTTAATATTTTCAATTGTCTCTGAGAGTTTGGTACATGAAAAGTACATGTGATAAATGTTTTATGTGGACAATAAGGAAATACTTGAAATGATGTATTCACAAATATGACAATATCAATTTTTGAGTGATATAGGAATCTCATACATTTTGATATAGCTGAAAAATTTGGATTTTGATTCATGAATTTTCTTTGTTGCTGGTTCTGGTTTGCATTCAGGTTTGGAGGTTTTTGCCAACTTTTTTTAATGTTGGATTTGTCTGTACAAAAGCATGCCTACATTCATATAGTATATACATTTGTTTTTGTTGCACCAAAGATATCTCCACGAGATAATCGAGTGCCCAACCCACCTTATCTTGGACCGACTTTCTGCCTAAGTTGCTGATTCGGATTCAGGGACAGATTAGGGTTCAAGAATCCAATTTGTGGTTTCATGATTTTTTCCCCATTATGATTTGTATGGATTCGCGTGTGTAAATATATATATATATATATATATATTAGATATGAATTAAATATTAAAAAAAGAAGAGAAATATTCATAATTGTACAACTAATTTTTTTCATTATATGAATCTATGACCCTTGATTGTTGATCAATGTCAAATGTCAAAGACACATTATGATTCAAAAGAAAAACATGACAATGAATTACCGAATTACAAAATGAAAATTCAAAATCTACTTCTATTAAGTTTGGACCCACATATTCTAATTTTGGTCCGTGGGTAACTAGAGATCCAAGCGGATTCATGCTAGAATCCTCCTAGTCCGTGTGGATTCGTGCCTGATCCATTTGGACCCGATTTGAACTTGAGTCCGATTTGTCACCCAGTTGCATGAATCCGGTAACGTTACTTTCTGCTAAGTTGGGGTTGGGAATGGGTGAGTTGGAGTTGGGTTGAGACTAATCCTCCGGGGATGCATTGAGCCCCCTGTAAGACAAGTGCATCGGATGAGTCCGGGCTTTGGGGTTGAATGTGAGACCATTGGGGAGCAAACCCAATGCCCAAGTCAAACCCGCTATATACATATAATGCAAACACATATATCTGTGTCTGTAAAAAGTATTATTAATATGAGGCAGTATACATATTTCTTAGTGTTTTTAGTGTTAAGAAATAGTTGTGAGCCTAATACAACATCAATATAGTAAATATGCAAGACAAATTTAAAAGTGAAATTAATTTGACCCAATTATAGTGGCTATATGAGGCAGGGACAAGAGTTGGGGTGAGAAGACAAAGCATATTGAATAGTAATATTGTATTTAGGCTGGGTTTAGAGATAATTAGTGCTATCTCATTTAGTGTTTGGATTTGATTTTGGGTCTGAATCTAACAATAGTGTGTGTTGAAGTTTGTAGCTGCGATAGAGATCTTCATCTCTGATTTTATGAGATAGAAATATGTTTGTTATGACCGTTATGGTCATCTTCAGCTGAAAGAGATATTTATGATTATATTTAAGTTAATATTATGTATAAGGACATGTGATATGTCATGCGAAGCGGCATGTGTATGGAAATGTGAAGTGTTGTATATGTGGAAATATGAAGGGTCTTATTTTTTGGGACTCAAAGAGACTGTCGTGTGAAAGATGAAGAGTCTTATGCAATCTATTTGTATGATTGCTTGCTTTATTGTAATAAAGTCAAGTAAAAGCTTTGTACTCAAACATTTTGATTATCAATAAAAGTGATATATCGTTGGTGTGGCTGGGTTTTTCCCTTCAAGTGGAAGGGTTTTCTTAGGATAAAGCTTTTGAGTCTTCTGAGTACCTTCTTTGTTGCTGTTTATCTAATTTCTGGGCAAAAACATTAACATGGTATTAGAGCCAGGTTAGTTTTTTAAGGATTTTTGTCATCATCTGTTGATTAAAAGGTTATATGTTTAGTTTTGCATATAATCTCTCATTTGGAGAAAACATGGCTCCATTTACAACAAGCGCTAATTTGATTCTTGAGAAATACTTTTTGCATGCGACCACCATCGTTCTCACTAATATCGAGTTGCTCAACTCTTGCATAAGATTGCCATTTCATATTTGTGGATGTCTCTTATGATGTATATTATAGCTGCCATCTCAAGCACTTTCATTTGCCTAGAGATGGATATGTCTGGTGTTTTCACACTTGCAGATTTTTGGAAGTCGAGCATGATTAGGAATTGGAAAGGGGGGTGTAACAATAGATTTTTTGTATTTGTGTGCTTTGAGAAATTCATTTTGATAGATGCTGTGATTATTATAGGCTAATCATTACTTGGTCAGTCATTCATCAACAGGTAAAACAATGTCATCAGTTTTTCTCATGAGTAGCTATTTTTTTAAGAACCTTCATTTGATTCTTCTATTCTCACGAAGGTCAGAGCATGAGATTTCTTCCTTAGTGGATGAGATTACTCAAAATACTGCAATCACTGGTTATGGTTTGACCACCTGTTATGACTGATCTTGTCGAAAATTTCCTTGATTGCCTTGGAGGGTGAATCATGTTGTTCTACTCCCGATGTATCAGTTCTCTTTCTCAATCTTTTGGGTTATATTTGTTTTTATATATTTGTTATCGATTCTTTCTGGTTCTTGTTGGCATTGATTTTATCTGTGTTTTTTTTGGAACCAATCAAGGCCTTTGGATAAAGTATCTCCCGCTGAGAGTAATTGCATAAAGTGGGAGTTATTTGTCGGGTTTTGCATAGGAGTTGCAGGATAGCTAAGTCGCAAAGGTTATTCATCTCCAACTTGTCAACTTGATGTTGCGGATGTAATGATAGTAGGTTTGACTCCAGTTGCCCTATGTTTTTTGTTTCGACAGTTTTTTAAGCTTGTCGTAAAGGTATGTCTCTTTATCTTTACCTATTGATATCATCTGTCATTTTATTTATTTTTGGAGTCTTTCAAAGTTTTAGTTGTCATGACTTGGCATTGTCTTTTCTTTATGCCCCTCAAGTTCTTCTATCGTCAATTTCTTCTCTTCTATTATCAACATTAAATCTTTATTGTACCTTGCCACTATGAGTGGTGTTTGAAATTTTTAATTGACGTTTGGATATAGTTTGTATTTATTTGCTTCATATTGGCTGGCTTTTGCATATTCCATGATCAAGCACTTCATTTTTACAGTGTGTAATTCTTTGATATGTCATGGAGCAAATCTTTAGATGCTACGGTGGTTGTATTCCCTATCTACACTAGGAAAGAGATTGAAGGCATTTAATAGAGATTCAAAATAGAGGGGAATACATAATTAATTAGTTGTTTGGTAAAAATTTGGCTTGACTCTTGAATAATTAGAATCTTGTCAGAGTTTTTTTTAAAATTTTGAAAGAGATTCTCATGACAAATGTATGTATGAGATTATAAGATGGCATTTGTTGCTTGGTAGTTAGTGGAGTGCCAAGGAAAAGGCCCAATAATAAAGCTGAGAATGATTGTTGTTCAAGGGATCAAAGTTATTTTGCATGTCAGAGGTCTTCTGATAAGTAATAGGTATTTGGCGTGCTTGCAATGTACACATGAAATCAGTGAAGGGAATTGATGATTTTGATAACCTTCGCAAGCATCTTATAGAGGCTATTCAGTTTATAGTTGTGAACATGGTGGCAAACAAGTAGCTCAAACAAAGCCAACCTTCTTGAAAAGGAGAGACCATGGTTATCTTCTACTGGCATCTACTCTTCTGTTTCTAGATATAATGCAGCTGCACGATTCTGCAATGGTGCTAGTTTGCATTATTTATGTATTTTGCATGCTGAGATTCTTCTTGAGGAAAATTAGCAAAAGAGAACTCATTTTGAATATTGATCATAAACTGGTATGTGCATTTTTGTATAATGGGTTTATCTCTCTTGGTTGCAGGACTAGAATGCAACAAGAAGTTATGAGATGAGGTGATATTATGAACATGATGATGTTTCTTTTTAATAATTCATATTTGTGTTTAGAGGGAGCTTGCGATTTAGAGGGAGATGTTTAGTTTCAGAGGGAGGTAACCTCAACTATCTTATTGTGACTGTCCTTGCTGAGAGGGAGTCTCTGTTATTAAAGTTGTCCTTGCTGAGAGGAAGTCTCTATTAAGCGAAAATCGCAAATGTCCTAGTTGAACGGGAGTCTCTATTATTAAGATTGTCCCTACTGAGAGGGAGTCTTTGTTAAGAGCAATCTCAATTGTCCTTGCTGAGAAGGAGTCTCTGCTAAGAGAAAATATTAGTTGTCCCTACAGAGAGGGAATCTCTGTTAAGATAAAATCTTAGTTATTGATATTCTTCCTTTACAGAAGTTTGAGGTGAAAGTCCTTGTTCCACCCACCCTCTGCGACTAGATACAATGGAACACAAACACCCTCTGCGAGTAGGCATGGTAGAAATGAATTGTTTTCTTTGGGAGAAGTTTGAGGTGAAAGTCCTTGTTGCACCCTCTGCAAGTAGGTACGATGGACCACCCTTTGCGAGTAGGCATGGTGGAAATGCATTCTTCCCTAGAGAAGTTTGAGGAGAAACCCCTTGTTCCACCCTCTGCGAGTAGGTATGGTGGACCACCCTCTGCGAAAATGCATGGTGGACATGTATTCTTCTCTAGAAGAGCTTTTTTATAAAAGTCTATGTTCTACCCATTGCAAGCATGTATGGTGAATGGCATGTGTGTGACTTTATTCTATGTGCTTATGAAGTAACTATGATGGATTATGTTATGCTAAGATAACATATGTTATATGAACTTATCATCTTTGATTGCAGCCATGTGTGCATACCTGACTAAAGATCTCACTCTTGCTAAGAGGGAGTATTGAAGTTTGTAGCTGCAATAGAGATCTTCATCCCTGATTTTATGAGATAGAAATATCGTTCTTATGACCCTTATGGTCATCTTCAACTGAAAGAGATATTTGTGATTATATATAAGTTAATATTATGTAAAAATACGTGTCATACGTCATACGAAGAGGCATCATGCGTATGGAAATGTGAAGTGTTGTATATGTGGAAATATGAAGGGTCTTATTTTTTGGGATTCAAAGAGACCTTCGTGTGAAAGATGAAGAGTTTTATACAATCTATTTATATGATTGCTTTCTTTATTGTAATAAAGTCAAGTAAAAGCCTTGTACTTGAACATTTTGATTATCAATAAAAGTGATATTTTGGTGGTGCCACTGGGTTTTTCCCTTAAAGTGGAATGGTTTTCCCAAGATAAAGGTTTTGAGTCTTCTGTGTACCTTCTTTGTTGCTATTTATCTAATTTCTAGGCAAAAGCATTAACGGTTTGGAGGCAAGAACTATGTCACGGGGTTTCCAAGTGACCATCGAAAACAATTGGAAGAAGCTAGGTCCAAAATCATATCTATTTGATTGCATTAGGAGAGGTGGAAGTGATTTGTTACTTTTGGATATTTTCCTTTGTGAGGTTAGGATTGATGGAAAGATTTGACAAAGTCTTTGTTCTACCACATCATAAAATGAGGTGGTTTGTAGTTGATTGGGTAGTTAATAAATGATAGGTTGGGTTTAGAGCTAAGTTATCGATTCAGATGCGGATTCCGAAGTGGATTTTGGAAGCAGATACTGGATGTGGGGATTTTTTTTGGATATGGATGCGGGAGGAAATATATATATACTTTTAGATGTCATTGAATTACTTGATAAAAAAACAACAAACAATATTTTCTTGCTTTCAATGAAAGTTGGAGGTCACTTGCCATGTGGAAGATATTTGTTTAGAACTACAATTCCATAGCTTGGGCTACAAGCATTAGCAATGATAGCCATATGTTCTACAATGGATTGAAATAGAACTAGGATAATGGAAAATGAAGGTGCTTTGAATGTGTTCCGATCATAGGAGTTGTAGAATACCAGTGACTAGAGTAAACTCTAAGGCATGAGACGTCTTTATTTCTATGATCAAAACTTTTCCAAACTATCAATGGACCCAGATTTCAACTTTTAGTGCAAGTAGAATGTTTAAATTCTACAAAAAACCATCTTCTTTGCTTTGACAGGTTATTTATAAAGAACTTACGACACTGGTTTCTAACTATCCAATGGATGCTCTCGGATGCATTCGAAAGCTGGTCGGAAGCTAACCGCAGGCTCCTAGATGCGTCTAGCTTCCAGACGCACCCGAGAGCTTGTGGATAGCTTTCGGCCAGCTTTCGCATGGCTTCCAGTTGCATCCGTATTCTGTCTGCATCGAATGTGGAAGCCTAGTCCATTTCAGACGAATCACTACCCTAGGTTTAGAGATAATTAGGGACTACCTCATTTCTTATTTGGATTTGATTTTGGTTCTGAATATAACAATAGGGGCTTACGAGTGACCATTGAAGATGATTGGAAGAAACTATGTGCAAAATCATAATTGATTGATTACACAAGGAGAGGTGGAAGCACTTTGTCCCTTTTGTATATTCTCCTTTTTGAGGTTAAGATTTTGATGGTAAGCTTGATAAAGTCTTGTTCCACCACATCAGAAAATGAGGTGGTTTGTGGTTGATTGGTTATTTAATAAATGATAGACAAATAATGTGATTTTTTCATTGCATTCATTGTGTTTGTGGTTACATTGCCTCTCCTCCCTTGGCATTTGCTTTCTGGTTTGGTGCAATGGCCCTTCTTTCTAGGGGTGATAAAGTGAGGAGGATATGTCAAGATTATAGGGGGGCAATGTAAAGTTACATCATAGGACATAGGTGGTCCAAGATGGTGGACAATTATTTTATTCATAGAGTGAAATTTCCAACCTAGACCTCTTAACTTGTGTGTTGTGCATTTGGGAACTTGCCAAGCAGATGGATGAGGCTCCATGTGTTTCGAGATGCTATGTCCAAGTGGCTGTTGGATCTTGTCCACTCTTTGGGATGGAAGAACATTTTTAACACAACTCAATCACTTAGTTGCACAACTATGCTTTACTTTGTGGGAGGTAACTATTTGCTCCATGATGATAATGGTGGTGTCATAAATTAAGTGAAAACTATCTTGTATTGCTAGTTTGAGCATTTTCATATTTTCATGAAGTATAAATGCATCAAGACTTTAAAGAAAGAGCAAAGGACCTTGGTGTTAATCTCTTTTTGGAAACCAACTTTAATATGTTTGTTAATTGTGAGGAGTATAGCAACCTGTATGAGGTTGCTCCCCTTCCTAAGTTAGAACAAGTGATAAATAAACTTTTCCCCCTTCCTAAGTTAGAAATAAGTGATAAATAAACTTGCATATGGGGTTTTTGCGAGGCTTGCATAATTTTTGCTGCCAACCCTCCAGAAGGATCATAACAACATACCTGTTTGCAATGGATTTTCTCTACTCTCCAACCAATGGTTATTTTTTTTCACTTTTCCAAGTTATCTTTTTGGGAGGGGTTTCCTATGGATTTGAGGTGTGTTTTTGTTTTTGGCATAAGATTGTTAAATCTCTTTTACAAAGGTCTCTGATTGGAGTAGCTTCAATATTGCTTCTCATGTGTAAGGACTCACATGTACACAATTTAATTGACACATTCTAATGATTTTTGATATTGGTACAATGTAATTATAGTTCATCACTTTCTTACTTGTGCTCTACTTGTGTTGATTTTGATACCACCTTGTGTTTGGCTTTTGGTCGTCTATGATGAAACTGAGGGTGTTTGGAATGCAATCTATCTAGTGTGAAGGGTTTTTTTTCTGGTTTTTGAAATATTCTTTGTACGGGTGCAATTCATGAGACGTTGGAGAATAGGCATGGAGAATAGACATGTGAGTGTTTTTTGAATGTCTTTTTTGTCTTGTTTGACAGTCCACATCTTCTGTGATTTTTAATTGCGTTTTCTGGAAATTATTTTATTTTATTTTATATTCTATGATTTAATCGTGAAATCCTAAATCCAAAGCTTCTGATTTCTGATATTAGGGTTTTCTATTTTTTTGGGATCTGCTTTTTTCAAGGTTGCACGGGGATGGGGGTACTCAGGGTACGGGTACGGGTATGGCTATTTTCATAATAGGGGATGAGGGTACTTGGGTATGCCAAACTTTATTTTTAATTATACTTCTATATTTGTAGAAAATATGAAATTGTGAGTCATGACAATGGTTTTTAAAAAAAATAACATTGTTAATGTTTGCAAATGTAATGTATTGCTTTCAGTTTCAGATTTTGTATATATTTGTAATAATAATTTATGATAAATGTTTAGATGGATAACAAGAACAATGATAGAGTTTGCAAATGTAATGTATTGTTTTCTGTTTCAGATTTTTGATTTTTTGCTGTGTTTGTAATATTAATAAATGATAAATGTTTATATGCATGATAGAGAAGGCAGACTTTTAACATGAACAAGAAGATCATAAATCATATGACAATGATATATTGCAAATGATAATCTTCTGACTTGAGTAATCATAAAGTTTATTGTTAATCAACATTTTATCAAAGTTTCAAACTGATTAGGTAATGAATTAAGCTTGATAAACAACAAACTGGTATGCAAACAAAAATCATCAAAAAAAAAAAAAAATCTTAATCAAAGTCCTTAGCTATGATGCTCTCCAATGAGTACCCAGAACTTGGAATACGTGTACCCGGCACGTGGGTACAAGTACCCATGCAACCTTGGCTTTTTTATCCCTAGATATAAAACTAAAACAAAGCCGGTTGGTTTATTACTGTTTTCCCTTAAAAGATTTTGGGAGGGTTTTAATCTTTTTCCTCAAAACTATTTGGTAGGTTTTCATAATTTTTCCCTTAAAAAAATTCAGCTAGGTTTTCATAATTTTCCCCTTGTAAAAATTTAGTTGGGTTTTACTGTTTCTCAAAAGCAAAGTTCTCTATTCTATCTGTATCTATGCTTCTGGTTGGTTTTGATAAATTTTTCACCTCAAAAATTGTGTTGGGTTTTCCTCAAAATTTCTCCTCAAAAGTTGTTTTTTTGTTTCTGTTATACATGTTCATGTCGGATGTTCATTCAGGAGTTTTACCCATTTTCTCCAAAAAACGATGCTTTTTACTCTTCAAATCATAGTATTTTGCAGTCCGTTTTGGGGCATCCTGCTCATCTGCAATAGTTTGGAGAGTTTGACAGATGTTCTCAGTGTGTATACCTGTTTCCAAGGAAGGATAGTTCAGTTATCCAACAACAGGTTGGGTGTTATTGTGATGATTTCTGGTCAATGGTTTTGCCAATTTAGGGTTGGGGGTGTCAGTGGAAGAGTCCGTAGCAGGCTCTGCTCTTACACCAGCACATCACTCTGATGAAGGGACTGCCTTCTTTGTTTTTTCTAGGCTACTTTTGGTCATTGACATTCTGCAAATCTAGGGAGGGTCTCAACAACAACATAATGTTGTAAAGAATTTGTGACTACAAGACATGGATGGTCTTCCATAGGGTAGAAAGATGCCCATTAAGGGAGGCTATGAAAATAATATTATATATACTATAATGGTTGTCTTAGGTTCTACGTTTAGATTCAGATATTTTTAGTACTTCGGTTTGCCAATTTTAATGGTAGCTATTTTGAGTGACTTATACCTTGTAATTTTTTTATTTAAGGAGATTCTGTTTCTTTAGTTGAACGCAATCATTAATTCTGTTTTTTCTGTCAATTAGTTTTTACCAATTTCAGTTTTTTGTGGCTTCAGGCTGCCTAACAGAGTTATATAATAAAAAATCTGTAGTTAATAGATTTTTAATAATCAATATTTTAAAATTTATATCAGACCAATAATAGTTTCAACTTTTTATATATTTACATATTTCTATATATCCTTTCGCTTTCTTTAATAAGCTCTATTTATGAATCACTATATATATTTATTAGAGACTTAGTGACAGACTAATGTAGACGAGTAAAAAATGGAGCAGCACTTGGTTTGGGCGTCATTTTAAGAAGAAAACATTGTTTATTTTCTAATTTGGAAGATGAGAATACTTGTATATCAGATGGTCCTGTCAAACCTGGTACGAACAGTCAAATCACAGCTTTGTCTTTTTCCTTTGCTGATGTGTAAACTTGACTGATAAGAGTTCCATTTATATACGAGGGAAAGTGGCCTGATGTGATATATAGGGGTTTCGTTGATCCATGACAGCGTGACCCAATCAAGTGTGATGTGGAAGGCCACAATAGAGATAGCCTGATGATGTGATGTGCCCATCGGGAAACAAAATGCCCCAGGCATAATTGACTGGAGATAAGAAAAACTTGGTACTTATAAAAAAATGACCTAAGTTTACATATTTGTTTAAAATAATCATTTAATATATATGTGATAAAATTAATAAGTGAATTGTTTAAATAATAATATAAATTAATAAATTAATTATTTAATGTGTCAAATAATACTTTCTATTATTTGAGCCATTGTTATCGATTAAATATATTATTTTCCTGATGCTAATTCTCAACAAATATAGCACTCCAACCATAAAGAAAGTTAATGCTAATAATCATTTGTAATGTTATTGATATTTTAGTAGATAACATTAGGCAATATTGTTTTCAATAAAACATGATTTGTTTAAACTTAATAAGGGAGTATGGTTTGTTAGTTAGTTTTGTATTTTTTATTTGAAGCATGCAAAGTTAGCAATTAAATTTGCAAGCATTGGAAATGCTATTTGCAATACAGTTTCTATTAATATTAAGGCTTTCATTGTTCAACCAAACTGCGCAGTAAAACCAGCACAACAAAGTAAGGGTCAAATGGCAACCTATTGCAATAAACAAAGTAGGACACTAGGAGTGGTAGGTCCAACAGAGGCAAGCCAGATAATATAAAAGACAAAGCAATACCTAGCATGGCAATTTTTCAAAATTGAAGAGAGTAGACAACCCCTGCAAAATGTTATGCTGAAAGTGGAGACATCTGAGCAGACCTGTCTTTGACTTTTATAGTCATAGCCTGTCAAAAAAGTAATAAGAAACAAAATTAAATATTAAAAGAACTTTTTGTTTTGCGGTGTTTCTGAACAACTTTCCCTGGGTCCTTGATAGAGTCACAGTCAAAATAATGCCTCTTACAAGAACACCAAGTGGATCGACTAAACATCCAAAACTGTGTTCTATGGGCATCTAGGGGACAAGCTGGCTACAATGTTAAGTTTCACAGTAAGATGAATCTTAAGTACATTTTTTTGTATTCATTTAGTTGCAGTCAACATAATATTCATGCAAAACTTAATTTTTTTCAATGATCGTGCATGTAGTCTATTATAACTTTATATGGACTTAGATTTCTTTTATCACATATTTCATTGAGTTGGTATCATACCTTTTCATGTTTTATCTATCAGATGTAAGATCAATGTGAGCGTCATATTCCAAGCTATGATATGTATTGAAGTAGGGTAGATTAAATTTTTTCCTAACAAATTTATGGGTAAATAATCTAGGGAGTAAAGAGCACAATTTTAATAAAAATGAATATCATATATATAGTTGCATAGACACGTATATGGATACAAATGCAGATATGATATTTGTAAGCCTTATTACAGCATGAGCAAGATACAATATTGAGGAAAAACATACACGTATATATTTAACATGATATTCAACTATTTATAGCATATTTTCATTACTTCAAAAGCAGAATAGAGTCTAGACAAATGATGTGAATCGATTTGACAATTTACAATTTGCAAAAAAATTTGCAAGTGAGGACCTATAATTAAATTAACGATAATATCAGTCAAATTCTAATCAAAATAAAATAAAGTAAAATGTAAATAGAAATTAAAAGTATATATCTAAATATATCAAAAAAAAATCTGAACTTAGAAAACGAAAATACTCACTTTTAATTTTATCTGAATGAGAAACTAAAAACTCTGATGAAATAAGTAAATTAAGTTAAAATAATATTAAAATTTAAATAATGATATTATAAATAGCAAACAATTAATTTAAATGCAAGATTCAGCAAAATATAGTATCCATTAAGTTATCTCTCATGAGAGATATGACTGAGTGAGTATAATGGTCAGACCATACAAAATGATGGTGACACTTTATACTGAAATTAACATTTTAACAACTGCATTTTTAGGCCATGGTTCAGTCCTCCAAGTCGATCTCTGATTTAGAGCCAGATTCGTTAGTATCAGGGGAAACGGCTGTATTGCCAATGATCTCAGCAGATCTCAACCACCGATCCATCCGGTTTTGACATGCTTGCAGTGTAACTCTTTCAGCTGCTTGATAAATCCAGCAATGGTAATGTCAACGTCATTCCTTGCCCGGACAGATGTGAACACATAAGTAACTTCTGTTCTGCTAAACATGGCTTCCCCTTCTATCAGGAGCTTCAAGAATTTGTCTTCCTTCAGCTTCAGGATGGTGGTGACATGCATTGCAACATCAGCTTAAATGAGTCTCCGAAGAGGGCTCAGTAAGGAAACGGACTTTCCTTGCAGACACATCATTATTCCGCGTCTTCCAAATATTCCGTAACAACAAAGAAGAAAAAATAGGCCAAAATGTGCTACAGTATTTGCTGCCATTAACAATAGATCCAGACACTATGTTTTACATACAAAAGTTCTTATTCAAAACCAGACCAAACATGTTCCTTATTTCTTTGGCAACGATACAGTGTACAGTATAAAAGAACATGATATACTGACTCATCTTGGTTACAGACCGAGCATGGATTAGCTACCCCCCCACCCCCCAGGTTTCTTAAAGGGTAGTTTGTGAAGGAGCAGCTGCCAAAGAAAACAGACTGTAGTGGGTTTGAGAGGCCTATGCTAGAGATTGGTTAGAATAGAATGCCAAGCTGAAGGATGCAACTGTAGGTTCCATTTGGAATTGATGTGGTTTAAGATATCCAGGCTATGAGTGAGAAGAGAGTAAACAAGTTTGGCTTTGGCAAGGTGCAAGGGGGTATCATCCGACCAGCGCATTTGGAAGGTGCAATTAGGGATTACAACATTTAATAGGAAGGCTAAGAGAAGCAATAGAAGCATACAATACTAAAAAGTTTCTTCATTGTATATCAGAAATACCAAAGTCTTTGACCAAAGTGTTCCTGTGTATTATTCTGTCATTCCTGATAACATCCTGGAAGGTTCTGATTCCTTTGTTTGCCCAGCCTTTCGATGAACATCCTTGGAGCCAAGCCAAAACCTTCCCTTTGTTCTGGAGGTTCCATCAGAATGACTTTTTCCGACACATAAGGTGATTTGTCTTCCCAACACCCAGTCCCAGCAAAAAAACCTTCTAGCATATTTCCACGCCCAACATGTTGTCTTGAATCTATTGGATCCTCCAACCACAATTCCATCCATAGTGATTTAGTTTCTCACCTCCAACTCGTTCCAATGTTTGCCTTTGGAAGGATATGCCCTTGCAAAATTGTCTCTGAATAGAACTTTCCAGATTTCATCGCATTACACAGATTTGGCTATCCACTTAATTGCCAAGGCTATTCCTTGAATTCTTAAGTCTTTCAAACCTAATCCTCCCAGCTCCTTACTTTTAATGCATCATTCCCAGCAAACTCCGTGAGTTTTCTTGCCCTTTTTACCGTCCGACCACCTGTAATCTCTGATCACCTTATGCAGAAATCCCAACTGGCATTGATTAAACAGACACGCTGGAGAGAAATATACTGAGTATGAGGATAGGATCTTTTGGCAAACCTGGACTCACCTGGCTAATGAAAGGAGGTTGTTATCCCATCTATTTAACTTTTTGAAATTCCTTCCTTAACCCAGTTTCACATATTGTTGATATTGGGATTGACAGCAAATGGGATTTCTAACTACCTTACAATGTGGTCTGGCCCTCCCCAGCCAATCCCATATCTACCCAACCATTGTGGGGGATTTCTTATCCCATCCCAGCATGATTGATTTTGAGTAGGAAACTTTACTCCCAGAGGAACCCCATATTGCAAAGGACCGCTCAAAATCATTAGAATTTTCACTAGACTCAACAATATCGCAATCTTTCTTCCTAGCCTCATGTTCTCTCAATCCCTTAGTTGCATCAGTCACAGGTGAATCACTGCGATGACCGAACTTAACAAACTTTGAAGGGTTGAGGTCTCTGCTGGGGTTTTAGTTATTAAGCTTGTTGGCCCTGCTCAAACCTCCACCCCTGAATTATTTTCTAAAGCACAGAAACAAAAATCTGGAAAAAATCCCAATTATACCTGATTAATTCTAAATCCAGGAGCTTGCTGATTGTTTCCCGGAAAAAATCTCGATTCATGAAAATATCCTTTACCAACTGGTGACCCAATTTTCAATGACCTTTTTGCATATAAGTGCATTAAAATCATATTGAAATACCGCAGTAGGTGTTTTAATATTATTTTAGTTCACTTCAAATGCAGAAAGGTTATAAAAATTCAGGTCACCAATTGGTCAACAATTTTTTCATGAATTGGGATTTTTTGAGGGAAACAATTAGCAAGCTCCATGATTTAAGATTAATCAGGTATAATTGGGGTTTTTTGCAGATTTTTGCTTCTGTGCTTTAGAAAAGGATTTAGGTATGGAGGTTGAGCAGGTTCAATAAGCTTTAACCACTAAAACCCCATAAAAAAATCATAGCAAAAACATACAACACCCTACAAAAAACTCACAAAATTGATGAATTTCTTAGAAATAGGGTTGATTCCAAGACAGAAGTTGTAACATGCTAAAATTCCTAGCCATAAATAACACTTATTAATTTATATTAAGTTATGTTTACTTTCCATGTTCACATGAAAGAAAGACAGTTATACAACTACTTTACATAAATGAAAGAAGGTTAATGGCTGATTAATTGAACTATCTTTAATTAACAAATGAAAAGAGTATTCATAACAAACCATTACTTGAAGTAAGGAAAGATCATTTAATACTTTCCAAGAATAATGATAAGTACTTACAGCAATTAACTGATTTTGATTTAAAAATATAAAGAATAATACCTGATAAATGTGACGACATAAGAATGGAGATCTTGACTCTGTCTTGTGCAATTCTTGGCATTGGTGGAGAGGACAAGCCTTGTCAAAGGCTTAACTTCCCAACCGTGGACCCTAAGTATCCTCACACAATCTCAACCGAGAAAGGCCCTCTGCACGGGAATAGGCACGGGACACCTCTAGTCTTGCCACCTGAGCATCCTGGTGTTAGAATGTCAACTATACAACCAGCTAGGCCATGAAGTCCGTCCCATCAGCCCGTCTATCCAACTGCAAGCTATCCTGACTTCTAGTGGTCACAACACCAATTATGCCACTTACCTACCTTTGCCAAGGATTTGCGTGGGCACTGTGTATGTGATCACTCACCGCTCGACTTGGCAAATAAGAGTATACTTTGGACCATCATGAGCAGACTTAGTTTATTAGGTTTGCTCATGTTTATTGACTGCTTCATTGTTATCTTGTAGGTATAGTCCACTGTACATTTGATTTTAGCCCATACTCTTCATCTCGACCTTGCTGGTCATCGTTGATGAATCTCAATGTGGCTGTCAATAGCCTTGAACAATCTCTATTCATCACAGTCAAAACTTTCTGCCCAACCTAGGCTTATAATAGACATTTATAAAAGAGATTCATTGTATTTTCATAATAGTTTTCTCAACATCTCTAAGAGTGCCTTCTCTTATCTCAAAGGTATATGGATGATGCCCCTGTATAAGTATTGCATACAGTTGGAAATCCTTCCAATTTATTTCAAGTTCTGAGGGAATAATCATAACAATATACAACACATAATTCAGACCCTACTTTCCTACATTTAATTCAATTCGACTTATGAAATCAAGGCATTATATTCAGATCTAGTCTATCTGGCTCTATCTTAAATCAACAACGTCCCTTCAAATTTTTGAACGAGATTATCAAAGCCTTTAAAATATAATAAAGAGATGAAGAAGTGCAGAAATAATGCACAACCTTGTTTGGAAGATTAGAGGTATTATCACCTTCACCGCTAGTCGAATCCTGGAGTGCTTGGTATGGTTCCTTAACTATAAAATTTCCTCTTGCGATCACAGGTAGGAAAGGATAACCACCAATATGGGGTAATCATAGACGAGAAACAACCGCTGTATGGATGCAACTTGTAGTTATAATCAACGACACTTTGAATGCAATCTCTGATAAGAACAATATGAATGCAATTCACAGCTACAAATCAATGGTACTATGAATGCAATTTGCAGATGGAAAATGAAATCACGAATAGCAAATAGTATTGTAATCATTGATATGGAGTGTGTTCGCTGATATGAATGCAATTGCCTATATAGGAATGACTTTACCATTTCAAATGCATGCTTGATGGAGTTATAAGCTAGATGAGGATAGGTGGGGAAGACCTGAGTTATGTTCTTTGCTAAAATGCAAGAGTCACGATTAAAAGACTAGTTAGGACAAATGTCCGACAAAAACAATAATATCATAGACCACTTAAATTATAAAGGCTTGTGAAAGAAATAAACAATATAGGCCGCTGGATAATAGAAATATATAAGGCCGCCGAAATAATAATATTACAACATTGACATAAGGTGGACTCAATAATTTGTTCACAATGTGTCAATATAAAGACACCATCTTGTATCCACTTTTACTTGTGTATGGATGTACACATATACATATACATACCTAATATACCAAATATATGCATCTCGTGTATGCATCATTTCTTAAGTAAGCGTATACGTTCATGTATGTCATATTTGAAGTTGCGCGTATACACATATATATGTATGTACATGTACACGTAGTTACCATGGTATCATTATATTAAGACATGTTAGTCATAACAGGAAGTTCTGAGATCATCCCAATTTATAAAGGTAACAATTTGTTCTTAGTTTGCTTATTTTATTATCTTATTAGGTATGTTGACCAATTATCTCATGGTGGTCCCTTAGTATACCCTTGCTTGCCTAGTTCTTTTCCTTAGTCATGGCGGTTAGGACCCATACCTGTTTGGCTCTCTGGTAGGTTGGTGCCCCATACCTAATTCCCTCTCTGGCAATGCGTCCCCTCTTTGTCGCGCTCCTACAAAAGAAATTTATCATGGTAATAACATTTATCCTAATCATTTAGTCAAAATCAAATAATCATATTAGCTAAACCACTTGCCATTCATATAACATCATAATGAAAACCATTGTTCTAATTGTCATGTATTATAACAGTTAACCAACTCTTCAATTTCACATGAACCATAAAGAACAACTAACACTTCATTTTCTCCTGTAATCAAAATAATTAACTAAGATAACCAACCAATTCAATTTCGTTTGAAGTCTTAATGGCTATAATGGACATTTTGAACTAAGTAAAGATTTGAAATGTAACAGAAGTGAAGGCAATGAGAAATTGACTTTGGAAAATTGGTATTTTTGGCCCTTTTGTTTTCTTTCCAACCTATGGAAAACCCTAATTAGAGGGGTAGGAGGAGCAATGGTGGCCATAACAATTATCCTAAATTGTAGGGGCATGTGAGATCTTGTCAAAGTAGCTAATGAATTTGTTTTAAATCTCGGTTTCCATATGACCAGAGCTCTTTGCACACATTTGCCTTCGAATTTTGATGAGATCAACTGTATAATCAGTATTATATACTAGTTTTAAAATTATAATTATTTTGTACTATTATAGATTTCCCTTTACCTTGGTAGCAACAAACCCCTATAGTTTATAAATAATTTTGTAAAATAATTTCAAAACTTAATTATTATTTACTATTAATATATATTAATAACATAAAAGCAAAAAACGGCTAAAAATCATGATTTGATGTGATTAATAGGGAGTCGACATGTATAGTGACTTGTTCCCTGCAAAATTTAGATTTTTTGGTCAATAACTTTTAATGCTTTTTTTCAATGATTTATCAAGTGATCAATTGACAAAAAGTGATGGTTAATGAGTAAAAAACTGTGTGAAACTAGCAAAAACTCTAGAAGTGACGTTGACGAGAAAAACTTGCAAAATTAGCGTGATTCTTTTTGAAATCGATGCGTGATGTTGACAAGAAAAACCTGCAAAAATTAGCGTGATTCTTTTTGAAAATGATGCGTGACGTTGAAGACACAACTGGGAAAGTTGTGTTGAAAGTTTTGCCAAAGCTACGAAGTATTGCAGAGTTGGGAAGAAATATGGGAGATAGGCAATTACAATTTATTTATTCCTTCTCTTCTACATTGAATATATCATATAGCTTGATTGATACTATTTCACTTTTAGCATTAATTTTATTTGTATTAATTTTAATTATTTAAATTGTTGCAATAAGAATCAAAAGAAGACTGTAATAAATTTGCCTTATTTATTTGTTGTTATACTATCTAAAAGAATAAGGTAACAAATATTTACCTTGTGTGTTTTTGAGAAAACAAAGAGTCCTAAAATAATCATTATTATTGTTTAAGGCTTGTTAATTATGACATATAACTTCTTACGATTAATCAAATCGCTAGATATTTATAAATCTACTAAAAAATAAATTAAATAATTCATGCAATTTGGTCTCTAAGTTCAACATACATAAAGTTGTTTGGGTATAGGCATGTGTATATATTACTTTACATAGGTGTATGGCATGCCAACTTTGTATATAGTTGTTTATTGAGTATACATAATAAAAGGAACTTGAGAGAATTCTTAAAAATGAGTTCTCTACTTATCCATCAATGAGATTAAGGGGCATTTTAACTAATGGTTCATGAGGAACAACACCTACTAAAGGTTTTGCAAAGTGGCCTTGACCTTTGGAGAAAACTTTATGGTTAAGCATGCTATAGTTGTAATATTGAGATGAGTGACCTCTTGAGAGGTGGCAGTGCTTCATCTCTATGGGCATCACATGCAATGAGTG
Source organism: Cupressus sempervirens (assembly GCA_028749045.1). Lineage (NCBI taxonomy): Eukaryota > Viridiplantae > Streptophyta > Pinopsida > Cupressales > Cupressaceae > Cupressus > Cupressus sempervirens. The sequence goes on from CM053791.1 coordinate 514,865,045, forward strand.
CTAAGTGTTCCATTTATTTTCAAGAGAGACAGGTTTGTGTGAACCACTACTCATGAATGTCGTGTCAACAATTTTAACTCAAAATACTACACAAATGGATCCTGATAGCAATGTCACAATTTGAATTGTTATGGAAAATATGTCCAACTTATCATTTCATGCGCCTAAGGATCACAACTGTTGCTAAAGATTTTTCAAATGGGGTTGCAAGCATAGTGGGCTTAACCTTGGAGTAAATTTTGTGGCTAAGTGTGCTTTGGTTGGAGTAGTATTGGGATGCATGACCTTTTGGGAAGTCCTGGTGCTTCACCTTTGTGAGCATCACCTAGATGAAATGAGTGTTAAAGTGTTCCATTCATTCTCATGAGAGATGGGTTCTTGTGAACAACTACTCATGAAACTTGGGTTAGTGAGTTTGACTCAAAAACAACTACTCATCAAACTTGGGTCAATGAGTTTGACTCAAAAACTACACAAATGAATCTTGATTGCAATATCGCAATTTGACTTGTTGTGGAAAATATCCCCTACTTGTCAATTGATGAACTTAAGGGATTTTCTAATGAATGGTTCACAAGGCACAATACTTGATGAAGGTTTTGTAAATCACAAGGCATAATACTTGTTGAAGGTTTTGTAAATGGGTTTGCAATAGAAGTGGGTTTAACCTTGGAGGAAACTTCGTGTTCAAGCACACTTGAGCTAGAATAATACTAGGATAGGTGACATGTTGGGGAAGTCTTGGTGTTTCACCTTTGTGAGCTTCACCTAGATATAGTGTGTGCTAAGTGTTCCATTTAATCTCATGAAAGATGGGTTCTTATGAACCACTACTCATAAAACTTGGGTCAATGGGTTTGACTCAAACTACGTAGATGAATCATGATACAACAATTACAATTCGACTAGTTGTAGAAAATATTTTCCACTTATCAATTGATGAGCATAAGGGGCTTTCTAATGAATGTTTCATAAGGCACAACACTTGCTGAAGGTTTTATGTATTAGAATGTTTTAGTATCCTAAGTAGTTATATTTCTAGAAGCTTAGTTAATGGACTTATTTTTTGGTACACTTAATTTGGTCTATTTTTAGATATCGTTTTTATTTACAAAACTGACTTTTATTCTCAGTGTCCTCTTCAGATTCAGGTTCCAGGTTGGGATTCGGGTTCAAAATTCGTTCAAATATTTTGTAGGGTGGTTCAGGCTCATTTTTGGGTCGTCCATACAAAAACATATGTTTTTGAAAATATTAATGTGTGTGTATATATGCAACAACAAATAGGTCTATACAGCACTATGCTAATAGTAAAGCAACATAACAAAATACACCTCCATATCTATGTTTTGGTTCAATAGGATATTAATTGCATTATTCAGCCATACATACAACATGATACATTTGCTTGGTCAAATGCTTGGAACATATTTCCATTTCAAGGGGACAGTCTGAAAATGAAAGGAATCATCAAAGGATAAAGTTCAATTAGCTGAATTTCTATTTTGTAGAGGATTTCTAACCAAGCTAGATCAAAAATTGAGATTCAAGGTTGGGAAGATCGAATAGACTAAATTAGGCAAAAAAAACACTTTAAAAGAAGTCATTATTCTTGAGACCATATCCAGCCTGGGTTCAAGTGTTGGGTAGCAAATTCTTCCAAAATCATTCCAAATTCTGCCTGGGTTCCTCTGACAGAATTTGCAGCGTATTTGTGGTTCTGTAGGTGAATTCAACAAGGACCAGACTTTGTACAGAATCAAAACAGACTTTGAGGGTTGCTGGAACGAATCTAGTAATTTAGTTTTTAGTTAATGCTTTGTATAATGCTTGTTAACTCTATTTATTTATCTATTTATGGGATTTGTTAATACAATCATTCAATATTTTAAAGTTTCGTGGTATCTGAGCGATGAAAATTGTTAGTCAAATATTTTTGCAATCTGCTTCAAACACAAGCTAGCGTTTATTGCAAATACATAATTTGTGATTTGTTACTAAACTTTTGAGTGAGTTTCTCTGTGGTGAAAAATTTTGAAGTTCGTTTTTACCTTCTGCAGTCTGCTCCAAACTTGATTAAGTTTACTATGATTTTGTGGTAACACCTAGGCTTCTCAAAGATTTTTTCTTTTCGTTACTACAAATCAAGTTCTGTTTTCTTAAATCCATCAAGGGTTTCTAAATTTTTGACAATCCTTTTATAGATTCCATTTGTTTGAGTTTTCTATATTTCATGGACGCCAAAGAAAATTCATTATTTTCTTTGGGCCCATATCCCTTAATCCAATTTTTCAGATTTCAGCAATTGGGCTTTCTACATTTTACCTGGTTAGGATTTTATAAAAAATTCCCAAATCAAGTTTTTTTCTGATATTGTTTTATTTTCAGGTTCACCACATCTATTTTTTCAGGTTGAGCCATTCCTAATGTGTTGAGTTTGGAATTTGTGCAATGTTTGCCTTGATTTTTGTGCTCTCATAGGGTGACCAACAACCTCAGTTTTAGTGATGGGCTCTTCGAGCAGCATTATGTTGGAAGGAAATCAATGGTTGTAAGGCCTACTATTACAACACTTGTAAGCAACACATGATGACAATATTTGAATATCACTGTCTTGATAATTCTGTGTAAGAAGACATGTCCTACTCAAGCGTAGACGGATTAGGTTAAATGGGATGAATAGAATCGAGAAGTTGTCATGCTCATCATTAGTTACAAATGATCAACTCCCTTAGGTTCCTTTTGACAAAAAATACTAGAGAAATCTGGGACATCTTGAAGGATCTTCAGGAGACGTCTTACAAGAGTCGAGCTTTCTTTTTAAAGAACATGTTTTTTATCATAATGAATCAGAAGGCATCTCTCCAAGCACATATTACAAAAATCAAGGACAACTATGATCACCTTGAGGTGTTTGGTCGTAGGATGGAGGAAGAAGATATGGGTGTGATCAGACTGAAAAGATTGCCTTAATCCTACAAGCATTTCATTCAAACTGGCACTTCTACTCTTGTAACTCTTAACGTTCTCAGATCTTTGCAACAAGCTTTTGTAGCAAAATGAATGAAAACAAAAGTTTGGAAGTCGTACTAGTTCCTCCTCTTCTGAATCTGTGTCCTTCCAGTGTAAGCCTTAGTCAAGAACATAGTTCAACCTCAATTCTTCTAGCATGAAGGATAAGTTGAACCCTCTAGTATCTTCAAAGACGAAGCGTGCTCAATGTAATTATTGTCACATTAAGTAAGATTAATAGAAATGGTTGGCAATCATGAAATCTTCACAGGAAAGGTCTCAACAAAAGTCCCTAGGTGCTCCGCCTTTTGATGAAGAGTTGGCCTCCTGAGTCCTATGCATTCTGATCAGATCATATCATGTGAGGGTTTTATTAAATTTCCTCAAAAATTATGTAGTGAGTTATCATAAATTTTTCCTAACTTTTATTTGGGTTTTATTGTTTTTCTACAAAGACGAAGTTTTGTATTCTTTGATTCGCGTCCCTAATTCTATGTTTGGTTTTGATCGAATTTTCTCCTCAAAAATCACTTTTTGTTTTGGTTGAATTTTCTCCTCAAAAATTGTCTTTGGTTTTTGTAATTTGGGAAGTTTGCATGAGTATTTTTGTTAGGGATTCCTATTTTGGGTTTTTACCGTCCTTTTACCAAAAACAATGCTTTGTAAACTCCAAATCATGGTATTTTGCTGTTTGTTTTGTGTCATTCCACTCATCTGCAAAAGTTTGCAAGATTTGCCAATTTTTCCTCAAAATTTTGGCCTTTGTTCTTAGTGTGTGTCTTTGTTTATAGGGAAGGAGACTTTGTTATCCAACATTAGGTTGGACATATGCTAATGATTTCTTGTTTAGAGGTTCTGTAGATTCTGGGAGGGTTAGTGACGAGCTCATCTTAGTGGCAGTCTCTTGTCTCTTGTTGCAGAGTTTTCTAAAGAAAGGGCCACCCTTATCTCTTCTTTTCTGGACAAATTTTGGCTATTCTCGTTCTTTGATTTTCAGTAGATTCATGGAATGTCTCAAGAACAACACAATGTTTTGGAAGACTTATGACCAGAAGACATGTAGAGTATTTTGTAGGGTAGTTGATAAAATGATCATTAAGGGAGGGCACTAGAATATTTTTTGTATCATAGGTGCTTGCTATATTTAATTTGTTATTCTAGAGGCTTAGTTAATGGTCATTTAAGCTCTATTTTCAGTTCTCTTAATTCAGTCTATTTTTAGATGTCTTTATTTAGACAACTTTGCTTTTTAATTAATATTTTTTTATAGCAGTTTTCATTGTAAATGGGATTGCAAGCAAGTGGGCTTAACCTTGGAGGAAACTTGTGGTTAAGCACACTTACGTGGAGTAATGTTGGGATGGGTGACCTCCTAGGAGGTCCTGCTGGTTCACCTATGAGCATTACATGGATGCAATGAGTGCTAATCTTTCCATTCATTCTCATGAGAAAAGGAATCTTGTAAACCACTACTCATGAAACTTGGGTCAATGACTTTGACTCAAAAACTGAACCGATGAATCCTAGTAGCTCTCAAATGAATTATACTTATGTGAATACAAAGATTTTCTTTTATTGGCTAAGAAAGCTTCATTTTGACTTTTAAAAATTGACAAAGGCCACAACATATTATGGTGCTACTTCAGCTCATAGCTTGATTGAAATTTATACAAACAATATCATTGTTAAAACTTTGAGTCCCCCAAGATTATGTGGAGTAGTATTGGGATGGGTGACCTCCTAGGAAGTTGTGGTGGTTCACCTGTGAGCATTACATGGATGCAGTGAGTGCTAATCTTTCTATTCATTCTCATGAGAGATGGAATCTTGTAAACCACTACTCATGAAACTTGGGTCAATGACTTTTACTCAAAACCTACAATGATGAATCCTAATAGCTATATCACAGATGAATTATACTTATGTGAATACAAAGATTTTCTTTTATTGGCTAAGAAAGCTTCATTCTGACTTCTAAAAATTGAGAAAGCCCACAACATATTTTGGTGCTACTTCAGCTCATAGCTTGATTGATATTTATACAAACAATATCTCTGTTAAAACTTTGAGTCCCCCAAGATTAAAATATATTAGGAGGTTGTGTAGGTGCTTTGAATCATTATATAAGTCTTTATCATCTATGCTATGGAAATGTCCTTCAAATTTTTTTTTTTTTTTAAGTAGTTCTTGATTGTTTTTGTTCAATTTTCCCATTTTTTGTTATCTTATTTTTTCTCTATTGTTTTCCTGTTTTTTCAAAAAATCCCACTCCTCTACTTTGCCAATTTATTCCCCAATCAGTTTAGGCTTCTATGCTGTAAAATGACTTAATCAGCCTTTACCTGTGTAGCCATGAGGGGGGTCGTAAACTTTTCCACTTTCTCTTTCTTGATATTATACAAATGCGTAGAGTAATTCTTCCACCAAGAAGCCACCTTACGGATTTTTTTCTTTGTGTAATATGCTGTAATGTGCTTAGTCTGAAAGCACATTCTACATCTTAACAGAATGCCTTCAAATCCCATAGGTTGTATCCACACAATTGTGGACAATTTCTTGTGGAGTGTGCAAGAAATCTATCTCAACCAACAATGTGCACAAAGGTAGTATAAGAAAAATTCCGAGAGCCATCATTGCCCAAAAATTTACCCAGAGTATTTCCAGTAGCCCCAAGCAAGAATCATACAAAACTTGTAAAGTCAAATTTGGAAATCTCATCCAAACAAGTATCTTGTCGAAAGATTTAGTAGATGGATTAAAGACAGGATATCATGGTATTAGTAGCAAAAAATACTTGTTTTTTCAGCTCCAATGTGACTCACACAATATTTTATTTTTATCCCGCTCCCTATAAAAAACCGACATAAAAAAGCCCTCAAGTACAGGATAAATCTGCACTTCCCCATTCAAAATGGGACTTGGTTTTCTGAAATCCGCTTATGAATGGCACCCAGTTTGGGCCAAAAGCCATTGAACCTCACAATCAAATTCAGTTGTCTGAAAAACCTTTCATTTTCAGCAATCTCTGCTTCGATCTCCCCATGTAGGCTGTAATGTCCCCATTTTGACAGGCACCAGCTACATATTTTATTTTCCCTGGAGGCTAAAAAGGAAGAAATAAGGGGGAAAAGATATATTAAATTAATTACTTGTAAGGTTACTAAACAATGAAATATTAAAAAGTAACTTTATATTTAATTGATTTAATATTAAAGTGACTAACATAATAAAATATCAAAAAGTCACTTAAAAGAATAAAGTGCTGGATTCCTCTAGAAGCTTCTTGGAGTTGCTTGTAAAATCTTTATAAGGAGCCTTTGGGGGGTCATTTTACACATCTTGAGTTGTATATTCATCTATTGTGCTGAGGGCCTTAGTGCTTGCATACTTGCCTGAGGTTTTGAAGACTCCAAGGTGCCAATTTCGGTTGTGAGATATCAACCCTAGTTGGGAGTGGAGGAATTGGTATTCAGCCAATTCATTTGTGATTAATTGGGAGATAATATTCAGTGATTTTTGTTCAGCCCATGCATCTAATTTTTGACATCAGTTGGCAAGGAGAAAGGTTTTAGTTTTCGCAGTGAATCCGAAAAAGCAAAGCGAAAAAGTAGAGCTGAAAAAGCAGTCCGAAAAAGCAGATCCGAAAAAGCAGTCCAAAAAAGAAAAGCAAAAAAGCAGAGCCGAAAAAGCAGTCCAAAAAAGTAGATCCGTAAAAGCAGTCCGAAAAAGCAAATCCGAAAAAAGCAAAGCCAAAAAACATGTCATCGCAGCTACTTATTCCAGGTTCTTTTGGTATTTACATTTGACAATTGTAGATGGATACATTTGACAAGTAATATATGTCTTTTTGTTACCAAAGTATTCAGTCATTGTAAACATTGAAGTATTGAAGGGAAATCAACTTAATTCAGCTGTTCAGTTTGTATGCCAAATGTTTGTAAAAATGTCTCATTGCATAGTCATTCATAGGATGCATGCCAAGTGTTTGTGAAAATACCTCTTGGCTGTACGTCTGCATTTTACATTAGAATTTCATGTACTTGCATTTGGAAAATAATAAAAAGAAGTTGCATATCACTTTGATTTGCAATTAGTTATTTTGCAATCATTTGTATTCATCAATATCATTGGCATTCAAAAATCATAGCAAAACAACAAAAATCAGCAAACTGAGGCTGCAAGGGAAGTGTTTGACAAAATTCCTAAGGCAGAAAAACAGGGATAAAACTTCAAAAATTGTCAAGGCACTTTACATAGGCATACTAGAGGCACATCTTCACAAGGTTCAATTCATGCAGCATCCATTTTAGCCTTGCTATCTTTCCTATCGTTCCTTTTTACTGCTTCCACATATTTCTCCTTCTGATCCAACTATTTTATACATAAGGTAGCTGTCATATTTCCTGTAAAAAGGTCATCTCGAACCAGAGACGCTTGTCCCTTTTCAAAAACCTGAAGAACTTTTATTTTGCATCCTCTGAAGTAGAGAGGGCTCATCACACTCATGATCATCTTTACTGTGCCCAGCCCTTTCATTAAAGCCATAAACGACCTCTCAACTGCCCTTTTCCCCACACTGGCCATGAAAGCTTGAAGCCCTTCCTGCTGCCAAACACCGCAGGCTGGGACACATTAACCTTGTGCTTTTTCCAGTGTGGGAGTCACTACTGTGAATTGCCATGAATCTGAGTATCATCCTGGAAGCATTGGGGTAGAAACACTTTTGGGCACTCAGAAATCCTAGACAAAGGCAGAGAACAGTGCAGAAGCCTCACAGCTCAAGGCGTGTGTCTTAACTAAATAACAATTAAATATACTAATATAAATAGATATATTTAATTATAAACAATTAGGTTTTGAAAATCTCTAAAAATAAAATGCCAAATGAATGGTAGAGTTGCTTTGGAAGAAGAGCAAGAAAAATGGGTTGCTGAAATAGAAGATAGTATCATTTGTCTTCTTCATTTAGTGTAGGCTTTGTTTATAACCAATTTTTTTACTTTTAAAATTGCACGATTGATTTTTAAATAATTAAGTTTTGGAAGATTTAGGGGTTCTCCCCTTTCTGAAATGATTGGTAAGGTTGTGCTAAGACCTTGGGCTCTTCTCCTGCATGTCCAAGGTTCAACTCTTGCTGGCTAGGTTTGCCTGGCTGTTGGCCTGATCGGGCCTGGTCTGCCTTGTCTTGAGCTAAGCTTAAGGTCACTAGGCTGCCTCTAATGATTATCCCTTGTAAAAAAAAAGTTTAGAGAGATTTGTGTTGTGTCAGATTTAAAAAAAATTAATCACATTTTATCTGTCACGAGTAGAAAATCAAGGTCTTTTGGGCATGTGTGGGTATGGTATCTGATGTTTATACAGGACATATCATATTTATATTCATATTGGAGAATGGGATATACATGCCTGGGTAGGGGCAGAGGCATTTCTGGCTACTTTGATCATAAGTGGTATTGGCAATGGAACGTTGAGAGGTAAAAGTTATAATTATGGATATTATTTAGTGTCCCATTATTGAAGGTGATAAGACATTGATGTATTGCGTGAAATATTGTATGAGAGACACAATGTTGATCAAGTACATTATTGTTGTTGTAATTGATGATCTCAGTGTAGTAACATGGGTGAATTATGGTTTTTGAAAGGCCAAAATTGAAGGAGAGAACTAGAAGCATCCTCATGTTATGAGGCTTTATTCTGGGGTTTCTGCATAGTTTGCATTGTCTGGTTAGGTAAAGACTTTCATATATTGCTGATTCTACCTAATATGATTTGTTTAGCTTAAATTATCTTCTGTGATCAGACTTAATGAGGTACATTCGCAAAGAAAACTCTAGGAGTTCAGGAATAAATCTTTACATGGTATTACTTAAAATTGATGCAATTGGAACAAAAGGAGCATTTATAAGCTAACACGATGAACATGAGTGTGACAGTTCCAAGTTAGTTAATGAGTTGACATTGTTTATTTCTAGCAAAATCCGTAGCATGCTTGCACTGGTAAGTGCTGAGCCTGGCAATTTGTTTCAGCATCTCTTGTAATCCCTTCCGTAGATGCAAGCATTCTAATAAATGTAGGAAGATGAAATCCTCACCACTGTGTTCGGAATTTTGAAATATGAAGGTGAACTCTCAAAATGTTTAGCAGAGCATTAATCTAAACTTGTTATTCTAGGCTTGATTGTCATCAGTTGTTAGTCTACATTTTATGTTTTATTTGTTTTGAAGTTGGGAATGCACTTCTGTTTGTGCATTGTAACTTGAAGCTGGTTTTGCAAAGCTATTCATTCAAACATTTCATACCGGTGAGATAGTGCCTATCATTTATAAAGATTCACTTTCATATGCGTATTTGGTTATTAATGTGACTTGAGATATTTAGGCTTCAAATGGTAAATTTTGTGAAAAATTAGTATTTTCTTTACAGACTGGAGTGCCTGGCGCTGTTTGTATCCTTGGTGATGAACCCAGGACAGGAGGGAGGCATTGTGGTCCAGTTGATCTCCATGTTTGTCATAGTCAGAAAATCACCTTTTCTACATCTGTCATGATTCAACCGGAATCTGGACCAGTCTGTCTTCTAGGAACTGAATCACAGCAGAAGGTTTGTTGGGAAATTCTGGTTGCTGGTTCTGAGCAAGGTATTGAAGCTGGCCAAGTTGGATTGAGACTGGTCACTAAAGGAGAGAGACAAACCACTGTGGCTAAGGGGTGGAATATTGGTGCTTCAAGTATTGCAGACGGAAGGTTTGGACTGTTAAAAATTTCTTATTCATTCTGCTAATTGTCTTTATATATGCAGAATTTCAAGGCTCAATTCATGGTAGCATTTTAGTGATTGTAGATGGTGTATTCTTATAAATGAATTTACCGTATCGCTTTGATGTATTCTTTCTTTCAATGTAGCAGTGCCACATAAATGCAACTTTAGTATGCTTTCTATCTAGTTATTAGATGCATATTGATAACTAAACGGAGTATTTTCATGTCTACTTTTCAAGTTTTCTGATTCAATAAAGGTTGAATTTGTGAATGCAGGTGGCATACTGTAACTGTGACCATTGACGCTGAAACTGGAGAAGCTACCACATATCTGGATGGTGACTTTGATAGCGTCCAGGGTAGGTTACCTTTGCAGGCAGATGGTGGAATCTTACAGGAGGGAGCTGAGGTCTGGGTTGGCATGAAACCTCCTCTTGATTTGGATGCATTTGGAAGGTCTGACAGTGAAGGCGCTGAATCAAAAATGCACATCATGGATGTGTTTATCTGGGGAAGGTGTCTGACAGAGGATGAGATAACTACTTTATATACAGCCACCAGTGCTGATGAATATGACATGGTTGATCTTCCAGATGATTATTGCCAATGGGGTGAATCACACAGGGTATGTGCTATGGGTTTGTTGATGTATTTCCTATTAATTTGTACATAAATACTACATGATCTTTAGATTAATGGCAAAAGGTGTGATACTCTTATCACTGCAGGTCCTCATTTCTGGCATATGTTTTTGTTTTTGACGATATACTGCTTTTATCCTTTGTATATCTCACTTTACTGGCATGAATTTTCATGATTTGGTTCATTCCATTGTATATTTTTATTGAGAACATTGAATTTCCTGCCAATTTTTGAGGTAGAGTCACTGGTTTTACATTTTTCAGAACATTCATTTTTCAGTGGTGTAATGTTTGACTTATCTTAGGAAGCAAAACATTGTTCGGATTATCTTGGGAAGCAAAACATTGTTCTAAGGATATAACAACTCTACATGGTGCCTTGTGTTGTAATAATTTTGCCTAGCATAGTGTTTACTGTTTTGGTCTTAAGATATGTTTCATATGCCTTATCTGATTGTGAAACTTAATTATCATATGTTTTCAAGGTGGAGGATTGGGACAGTGAGCCTGCAGATGTGGATTTGTTTGACCGGGATGATGTGGAGTGGGATGGGCAATTTTCAAGTGGTAGAAAAAGAGCTGAAAGAGATGGATTATCTTTAGACATGGATTATGTTGCAAGGAGGCTGAGAAAGCCCAAGATGGAAACTCAGGAGGAAATAAATCAACGCATGCGCTCAGTTGAGTTAGCTGTTAAGGAAGATCTTGCAGCAAGAGGGGAAACCCATTTCACTGATCAGGATTTTCCCCCTAGTAGTCAGTCTTTGTTTGTAGATCCAGAAAATCCCACAGCCAAGCTACAGGCAAGGGTGTCTGCCGAATGCCCATTTGTGACTTATTTTTTTGTTGATTTGTAAACTGCTGCTCATACTAATGTTTTGTAGCTTTTTGAACTGCTTATAATTACAATTGGCTTTATTGGTCATTTCCTTTGCAGTATTGAATTGTTCAGCTTAAATTCAATGGGTAATAGAATTGTAACTTTTGCAGGTTGTTAGTGAGTGGATGAGGCCAAGTGAATTGGTCAGAGAAAACAGCAGGGATTTATATCCATGCCTTTTTATGGGTACACCTAATGCTTCTGATGTTTGTCAGGTATGTGCTTCAAGGCCTTGTGTTATTTGAACAATAAATAATTATTTACATGCTCTAAGCGTTGTTGTATCTGTTCTGTGTGTTTTTATTTTGACAGGGTCGTCTAGGTGATTGTTGGTTCTTAAGTGCTGTGGCTGTATTAACTGAGGCATCGCGTATGGCTAACCTTATTATTACTCCTGAATACAATGATGAAGGAGTATATACGGTCCGATTCTGCATACAGGTGGGAGCTTTTCTGCAGAGAGCAAAGCTTTTTGAGTAACTTATTAAGTTGTAAATATTTATTTGATCAATTTAGAGTTATAGAAGTTGCTATGGTTTATGGTGTAACTCAAGTGCAATATATTAGTTTGATACCAAGAATAGATTCATTAGAAATAGAGTTTGAAGTTATTTATTTTGCCAAAATGGTGGCCTACATGGGAGCAGTTTTGCATATACCTTGCAATATAAGTTACGAGGAGGAATTTTAGAATAAAAGAATGTATGAGACTATATGTCCATGAGATAGGTAATCCACATCAATTAATGTTCAGACCACTTGTAATTACCCCATACGTCAGCACTGATGCTATATATTTTATTTCAACCTTGGGCCATGGCTCTGAATCTTGGATATAATGGAAACCAAGTCTGCCAGTGTGCATATAGATGTAGAACTGTATATTAAATTGTATAGACATATAGACACATCTTTCACAACTAATATGTAATGGAGTTCATTAATGCATTGCATTTTCTATAATATATTACTTATTGATTATAAAATGCAAGATTGGCCATGAGGTAAAACCTCAGTGATACAATTTTGTTTCAAGTAAGTGTCAAATGATACTCTTATAAGCTTCCTTAAGGAGGGGTCTTATGTTTGAGTTGCTGTCTCACTTGGTATTGACTGGAGTGTATGGTATGGTTGGCTGTTTGTGGGACAGTTGAGGAATGTTCAGACATTGCCTGCAAATTTTTGGCTGTTTCTGAGATGCTCCCTATTTTTTATTTTGACTGGTGACAGACATGGGGATGTTTCCTAGACATTCACTGGTCATTGAAACATCCTGGGGATGGGAACAGCTGGGAAAGTCTAGGAGCATGTCTCTATGCAATGCTAAAAATGCCTGCATGCAGTTTTAAGCATAAAGCGTGGTGTTGTAATTCTACCCCTTTGTTGAAGGCATAGTTCCCAAACTCGGACTTGACAAGGCCAACTGGACTTGTGACTTGGCTATGACTTAACAAAATGAAAAACCCCCTTGAAATTGAGAGATTTTTAATGATTTAAAACTTGTATCATGCACCCCTTATTGAATTAAACTTAAAGACACTGTAGCAACGTGAAGTAGAAGCCAATTTGTCGTTACATACATAAACAAGGCACATAAATGATAAAACCGTCACATACGTAAAATGTATATAGTAGTAAGAAAATATAAAAAACATAGAATCATATTACATAGATATATAAAATTATAAATGTTGTCAAATGTATTTAAAATCCATGAAACCCATGACATTAAATGTTCTATAAAACATGTATGTGTACCTGTAAAGTGTAAACATTGTAAACAAAAAACAAGTCTATCAGCTTAGGGTCTAGCTTAACTCTTATCCTCATCCTCAGCCTCAGCCTCAGCCTCAGCCTCAGCCTCAGAGTCATCTGTCTGCCTTCTACAAAGGTGTCTAAGGTAGGTCCTACAGCACTGAGAAGCCATAGTGTCTGCATGTGAGGTGCTATGATCAACATCGACATTGTGTGTGCATGTTGGAACACGGTCTATTTTCCTCTGCCATAGCCACAACCTCATCCTCTATGTTTGCTTGATCCACGTACCCATAGTCCCTCTGAATGAAGATTGGACCGGTAGCCTTAGAGAGCCACTCAGACTCTGGATCCGATCTCCTCTAAAGTGATCAGAGAGTAGTTGGTGTCCAAAATCTATATGGTCCTATGATGGAGTTTGTAATGAACAAAGATACGATCATTCAACCTCTCTACAATGGAAACAAAATGCCACATTGAGGTAATATGCTGCTGCAGGGATGGACCTGTCAAACTGATTTCCATCTGTTATCAATGATCTCTCAAATAAGGCCATATCATGGCCTCCTTAACCGTATCCATACCCTAGTATATGCAGCCCATAGAAGGGTTCTCCCCCTGGACAACTCGTAGGAGAACTATGAGGGGCTTAGGGACCAGTGTATAATGTAAAATAAAATAAAATAGTTAAGTCACAAATTGAATGAAAAATAAGCAAAATTGCAAACAAAATAAAAAATAAGTAAATGCTAAATATAAAATTGTAATAAATTTACTTGCAAAGTTTCTTCACAAGGGGTCCCACATCTATTCTTGCAATGGTTGTAACATAGGATGACAAATTGCACTCCTCCCCAACACACATGCTCCTCATAGTTGCCTTTGATGTCAACAAGGATTTTATCGTGAGAAAATATAAAGCAAACCTTGTGATGCAAGGATAAGCCAACTTCTTTTGCCTCGTGTATTTCTTCATCATGCTAAGGACCAATATATGATTGTAGATAAACTTGCAGATATTCTTGGCCCTTTCAACACATGATTTGACCCATTTAAGCTTACCAATATTCTCCAACACGAGGTCAAGACAATTGGCCTCACATTGAGACCAAAAAATATTGGGTTGCTTCTCCATCAAAAGTCTACTTGCAACGATTTCATATAAATAGAAATTTAGATATGTTTAGAAAATTGTAAATAAACTATAAATGTCTCTCCATCAAATTTTGAAAACTTGGAAAGTTAAAACTTAAAAGTTTACCTGCAAGAACATAACTTGCTGCATTATCCATCTCCACCTACACCATATTTTTCTTTTCCCACCTCTTGTATGAATTTTTCAATAGCCTCCCATAAGTATGTGGTATTTTTCATAATTGAGGAAGATTTAGTAGACTTCATGAATATGGTGGATCCTAAAAAATTAAAATAGAGCAAAATAATTATCAATTATCATGGATCAATTAACAAATCAAAATTATAACTATTTAGTGCTTTTCAGGAATTAGAATGATCAATTACCTCCATAGGAAACAAGAAAATTAATGAGTGTTCTATTTCTCCTATCTATCCAACCATTTGTCATGATGGTGAAACCCTCTTGGCTCCAAGATTGTTAGTGGTCCTCTAGCTCAAGTTTTATATGCTAACCATTTCTAAAAAGAGGGTGCCACTTAATTCAACATTGGTAGTGGTTTTAAACCCTATATCGCAAATGGTTACAACATCTATCATGCCTTGCCAATAAGGAGACCTATTACAAATAGATTATGATTAGATGATACGTCATTATGATTAGACAAAGCAGATTTCAACTTCAAAGTTCAAATTCAAACTACAAATTTTACAATTCGCTATTAAAGCAATAAAATAAAAAAGAATGACCTGGCTGCAATAAATGGAATGTTACAGAAGTACCAAAATTTGCAGCATCAAGAAACTCTTTGTTCCTGCCTACGCCCCCAAGCAAGGGTCGTGTTTCATGAGTACTGCATGACACAAAATAATTATCCAATCTCGATTTCCACACTCTACGATGAAAGGTAATAGTAACCATTAGCAGGAGCTCAAGAGCTAGCACTATAACTAGCCCTAGGATGAAAGGGAGGCTTAGTAGAACTCGCTCGAACTCATCTTGCGGATGTGAATGTGGGTGAATAGGAGCCAATAACACTTAACTCATCAAATTGCCTCTTCTTAATTAATTTTTCTTGTTCTCGTGTTTCTAACAATACATAACAAAAATGTTTTGCCTTGGGAGTTTTTTTTGTGCAGATCTCATTATCATGCCAAGGTATGCCAACAACATGGTATTTGAATCTGTTGATGTCACCAAAATTGATTTGTATACAAAAAAAAACATTTTGTTTGATTTTTTTTTTCTGCCAAGAAGATTTTTGATATATTTCCAAGCTTCATCCTTTTTAAGCATTATGAAAAATGAATGTTAAGACTGCGGCAATAAGATATAGTTTATTTTTCAATTTATCAAATTTTGTAAGTATTTTGGTGGAAGTCTATCAGATAAATACTTGTAACCATACAGACTATTAAGAGTTATGGTGCTTAAAACAGATCAGCTCTAATGTGAGAATATGACAAAGTATCCAAGCACCTAACTGCAATAAATTTAACTACATATGATGGATTTTTCATTGCCAATTTAGCTAGCAGGGTATAAAGCTTACTCTTTAAGACCTCTTGTCATCTTTTGTTTAACGAAAAGGAACAAAATTATTGATTCTTTATATTTTGTAGTTAACACTTGTTTTTAAGGTAGATGAGTCCAACTAGATAGTCTTGACAAATCTAATTGTAATGTTCTGCAAATTCTGAGCCTTGAATCAGACTTATAATTCAGTTCTGATATTGGCTGAGAATGATCTTCTTAATATTATCAATATTAAGTATGTTGTTGAAGGTTTATCTTGAATGTAGACTCAATGTTCTATTTCCAAACTTATAATATATAATATTGCAGACTTATTGATTGCTGGAAGTGAGATGCTTATAGGAGCAGACTGTTGTGAATTGTGTGTCCTCTAATCTGCATCCACAACTGAATATATACCTTGCTAGAGGGTGTGCTCCTTAAGGGACATAACCCTTCACTTGACATTTAATAATACCTCTTCCTAAGTCAGCAATTTCAGGAGAATTAGTTTAGGATTTAACTAATTAAACATTAGTTTAGTCAAACACAAACAAAGACATCCCTAGAAAGTCGCTGGCACCTATAGGATAAGCAAGTATAAATATTAGATGCCAATCTTAAGATATATCAACACTAAGAGAGGTACAGTCTGTACGGTCAGCCTGTAGGATTATATAGGTTAGAATCTTAACACTAATGGCTTTCAATAATTATGGAATGCAATTTGGTATGAGCACAAAGTTTTGACACATAAATATGATTTTTTTTCTCGGTGGGTATGGTATGGACACTCACAAAGGAATAATATAAAATTACAACATTTAAAAAACTATATAACAATTTTTTAATCTTAGTTAACAATCTTCATGAAGATTGTCTAGTGTGAAGTCATCAATTGGTTTAACATTATTTGAATCACAAGCAAACAAAGTGCCACTACGATTGGGTACATCATGTGTAAGAGCCTCCTCACCATCTATATTGGCTCTAACAAGCTCTACAATAGTTTCGTTCTAGTTGGTACACTAAGAGTAAGGGTTATATGCCAATCATATGTTTCCCCTTTTAGTTAGCTTCATTATGTAGATTATAATTATGGTCTAACAAGCTCTTTTTGTAAAGGAATGGTTGTAGAAAATTTCCTTTGCATTTTTTCTAGCCACTTGGCCATGCTTCAGTGGATAAAGAAGTATGTACTCCAAATCCATCTACTCGAAGAACTTGCAATCTAATGAATTGTATTGTCAATAGAACTTTAAAAGAAAATTTGCAAAACAATGGTGAGTACTAAAGCCTAAGTATTTAAAAATAAAATGAAAATGCTTATTTGTCATAAAACATTGATAGGAAGAGACTGGTGGAATAAATAATCTTGGTTGTGGAGGTATCGCCATGTATGGGTATCTTCCTTCTATTTGCCAAGAGGAGGACAAACTATGATCTTGCTTTGGGACAAACTTGCCAAACAATTTTCAATTCTTATAGATCGGAGAAGATTTTTTAGAATGTTGTTTTATACACATTAGCAATCACACTCTATTGGGTGTAATTCTTCCTAGTAAATTATCTTAGGGTTATAAATTTAAGGATAATGGATATGCATGCAAATGGGATGGAGTGTCAACATTATCAATTCTTATAGATTGGAGAAGATTTTTTAGAATGTTGTTTTATACACATTAGCAATCACACTCTATTGGGTGTAATTCATCCTAGTAAATTATCTTAGGGCTATAAATTTAAGGATAATGGATATGCATGCAGATGGGATGGAGTGTCTATCTTGTTCTAGTGGTGATGAATTGATTTTGAACATAGTCCACACAAGCCAACCAACCATTGTCTAGGATCAATGACTTTGATCTTTGGATTCTTCTTTGAAGTTGATTGCTTCCAAATCCTCTTTTGGTAGTTAATGGCCATGACTTTCAACATTTGTCATACCTTCACAAGTTATCTCAAAATAATTGTTTTTCTTGTTAATACTCTAGGATCACATGCCAAATAAAAAAGACACTTCCACTAGTGAGAAGAAAGAACAAAATAGTGTCTAATCATGGGCACAGTAGATTAGATTTGGTTCAACACTACATTACAAGATTTACATACGATGCCCTACTTATAAAGACAAAGGTTGATAGACAGGATTTACAATATCATGACATGTCTTAAATTTTAAACCTATACATTTAGACATTGGACTTGATAATTATAAAAATATATTTAATGAACTAGGGCTCAAGAATTAAATTAAGACCAACAGATTAGATCTAATTTAAAGTGACATCCTTCTAAAAAGACTTGAAAGATCTATACAAATTTAATGTGAATGGACCAATTAGTGAACTAATTTGGTAAAATGCCTTATTCACAACATGTGTTATGTGAATTGAGACTCAACAACCTAATGTCGGGTAAAAAAATGTTAAAACTTCAAAATATAAGTAATTATGGTACATGTAAATGTATCTTCAACAACTCGAAATTCAAGAAAGTCACGAAAATGCCTAGAGATATATGATGGTTTCTCACAAACATTTGGATCCCCTCACCCTTAGTGCATATGGCTTTCATCCACTCTATCTTAGTACCAATCAATTACATCACCAAGTTAAGGGAGTGAACAAGTGTTCAAAAAATGTGCCCATACATTTCCTCAACCAAAGCACATATGCTACTTTTTTCTCGTCCGTAATGACATGAAGATCATTATTAACACCCATTTATTCTATGGAGGCAATGAAGAATTTGCAAACAAATTTGCATTCTTGATTCATTGTTGACAAACAACCACCCTAAAAAACATTGGCCCTTTGGGAAACACAACACTAACATTTATTAAATGTTGGATTTTGCACTATTTTCATCCATAAGAAACAATGGATGCTTTGTTTCAGTCCATGAATCCCTAATTGGTTTGAGTGACAATTTCTCATTTTTTCGCGCCTTTGCCAATAAGCTTGTGTGCACCTTTTCGTGCCCACAATTTTTCTAATCAAAAGGTGCATTACTGGTTGTGGTCAACCTTTCTTGCAAATATACGATGTTGAAAAGAGGACAATTCGTGTAAGTGCAAATGTTTGGTTTTTTCATCTACATTGTTCTATGCTGCTTTTTGAAATGTCTTAACCAAGGGCCCTCTTATGCAAGGAGTAGAGGGACCTTCTTGGATAGATGGCATCTACAATGAAGGTTAAGTGGGCCACTATTGGAGGAGATTTGTTTCAATGATATTTCTTTGCTTACGGGTAAAATTTGAATTTTTGTCTCTTACTTACAGCATCAACTTCTTGTTCTCTAACGAATACCATAACTTTTTATTTTTTTTAACTTTATTTTTTTCCCTTCATGTATTCTTATTCCACACCCACTTATAGAACATACGCATGCTGTCACCAATTTCAAACCCAAATAAAATTCCCATTTGTTGGAAGTTGTTCAAGCGTTGTAACATATTTCTACAGATGAGATGCTTGATCATATTTTAATTGTTTATTTGTCTCAGGGCCCAATGAACTTGAACTAGTGGATATTCCAAATAAAATGTTAAAATTACAAAAGCTTAAATTGAAAAATGCAACGTACAAGTACACTTATAAATTAATTATAGTAAAAAAAACATCAAAAAATATTTTGAAAAATCTTGAAATGATTTTATTTCCTAACCTTGAAAGTTTTTGTAGAAAAATCAAAAGAATTCTTCAACCTACTTCCCCTAGACTAGTAGATTTTCTTTGTGCAAGTTGGATTGATACCCTTAGCAGTCGACAATGGTTGTTCCTAAAAATCTTTCAAAAAGCAAAAAAAGAGAGGAAAAAACGACGAAGTGAAATAGGTTTGTTTAAGACACGTTAAGAGTTTTATAATGTTCAAATGTATAATTTTTTTTAATTTTTTTTTTTTGATTTTTAAAAAATGAATTTGTCCTATTGCTTGTGGGAATACTTGATTTTCTTCTGGGTACACCATACCCATAGGGAAATTAGGGTTGGAGGGACACTTTTCACTAGTTCTCAACTACTCTTGTCATTGAATCAATAATTGAGCATACTTACAAGGAACTCAGTGCTACAACAATGTAACTTCGACACTCCTAGAGAGCTCTTATTATTGATTTAGTACTTGGATTAATTAGGTACAAGTTTGGGATGTTGGGTACATGAACACTTACCTACCAGGAACTCGAAGGGGCAAGATGTTGCCTTCTTGATTTTGTGTGTATTCACCAAGTGAATACTTGAGACATAACCATAGGGTGCTTGGGGCCATGACGACATGCCTTGGCCCATCTTCGGTAATCTCCTCTCCCATCTTCAGTAATCTCCTCTCTAAGCTAGTATTTTCCATGGGGAGCCTAGATGGCAAGGATGTGCCCTAATCGATCTTTGTGATCTTGCCTAACCAATATTTGAAGCACACCCATGGGGAGCTTGGGGCCACTGTGACATGTCATAGTCACTCCCTGAGTGCTCCCATTACTTAATTGATTCTTCGACCGATTGAGCATGGGATTGGGATCTTGGGTACAAGAGTCCAATAACCTAATTTTCAGATTAACCTTGGAGCTTTTTTTGGTGATTGATTCTTTTCCTCTTTCTCATTGTTGTTACCAGTAGTAGTGAATGCTCATGCATAACCTTATCACTAGAGAGTTTACAATTTGTAATAGACGAGTCTTTGGTTGTTCAACTCTCTCTCTCTCTCTCTCTCTCTCTCTCTCTCTCTCTCTCTCTCTCTCTCTCTCTCTCTGACATACCCTTTTTCCAAAAAATAGAGATATTATGTTGTCTGTGGTATATGCGTAATGAGCACGTCCACTTCTCACCAACATTCATTGGAAAAATAAAATAAAATTCTATCTACTTATTGTCATTCGCTCTTGAAAGCAAGTATCAATATGTTAAGAATATCTAGAATATATTTGTAATTTTGTAAAAGCCAACTTGTAAAAGACTACTACGTTTTTTTCTTTTGATAATATTTGACTTATTTTAATTGTCATGGGAAGCATATTCATAATCATTTGGTTGCATGTATGTGTATTTTCTAAATTTTAATCACATCAATAAATGTGGTATTTTACAATTTTGATTTTTTGCCTTAGATTTGGGCAAGTGGGAAAATTAATTTACACATTTTTGTGGCTTCGTATCTATTTGAGTATGCATTAGATTGTGTTTTTGTCAATGCCACATTAAGGAAAGGATTGTGCCATTCCTAGCAAAATATAACCTTACCTTAATTTTCAAGGATTCATTTTAATTATATATTAGAAAAGTAAAATACATTTCTTTCTCGTGTTGGTCCCTTAAGTAAAGTCTTTTTATCTAGATAGGTTGACACATTGTTGAACATATATAATTGTTTAAGGTATGAATATTAAAGATCAATAGAAGAATCCTTGATAAATAGGAGATAATTTCCACCACAAGTCTAATTTTGATATTGCTATCAGGATTCATGTGTGTAGTTTTTGAGTCGAACTTATTGGCCCATGTTTTATGAGTAAGTTGTTCACCAGAGCCCATCTATAATGAGAATGAATGGAACACTTAGCACTCGTTCCATCCAGGTAATGGTCATAGAGGTGAAGCATTGAGAATTCTCGGGAGGTCACCCATTCGAGTAGTACTCCAGCTCAAGTGCGCTTAAACACATTTCTCCAAGAGTAAGCCCACTCTGCTCGCAAGCCTCAATGTAAAACCTTCTTGCTTCATTCATCGTAAAGCTCCTTAAGCTCATTAATGATAAATAGGAGATATTTCCACAACAAGTCAAATTGTGATATTGCTATTTGGATTCAACTATGTAGTTTTTGAGTCTAACTTGTTGACCCTTGCTTCATGAGTAGTGTTTCACAAGAACCCATCTCTCATGAGAATTATTGGAACACTTAGGAATCATTGCATCTAGGTGCTTGTCATAGAGGTGAATCACTACTCATCATGGAGTTGACCCACTATTCATGAAACACAGCTCAAGGAGATTCCTAGTCTAAAGAGATTTCAGCAATTTGTGCAACAATAATGCTTAAGTTAGCATACTTCAGTTAGCTGTTAATCGCTCATGTGACACGAGATGCAAGTTGGAACATACATAGACCAAATTCTTAACTTTTTTTGCACCCGATTGGCTGCACTTGACTAAGGGAATCAAGCCACCTAGATTTGGGGATTTTTCTCCCGCAGGGTTTCTTGTGACAAATTGGTGACACTAAATGATCAAAGACCGTAGGGAGAAAAACCTGGCATCAAACAAGATACTGTATAATGAGTTTTATAATCAGGGTAAAAGAAATCCCGAGTATAACAGAATCAGAGGCATTGAATTTTTTTATAAAAATGGGACGAATCAGAATGTGCAATAAGTTTATTGAAGCCTGGTGCCTATCAATGAGATTATTGGTGAATAATATCAAAATTTACATTTTAGACATGGGAAGGGCATAGCAAAAATCCAATAGTTAGTTCTGTATATTTTCAACAAGTGCAAAGAAAAATTAAATGTAATTGATTAGAGCTAGATTCCAGTTTTTTGAGAACAAATCTGTCTTATTCTCAGACTAGTTACTTGGTAAATGTAAAATTTCTTGGACTAGTTACTCGTTATATGTAAAATAAACATGTAGATCTTGAGAAAATAAATATGCAACAAAATTTATTTTGAGATACTCAAAGCTGAAGAAGTGTCTTAACTGGTTTAAATTATCAAATTTAAATGCCATTTTAAAATTGTATCTTTTTTGTAGGGAGAATGGGTACCGGTTGTTGTTGATGATTGGATACCTTGTGAATCTCGTGGGAAGCCTGCATTTGCTACCAGCAGGAAAGTTAACGAATTGTGGGTCTCAATATTGGAAAAGGCTTATGCAAAATTGCACGGGTCTTTTGAAGCTCTTGAAGGGGGATTTGTTCAGGATGCTCTTGTTGACCTTACAGGAGGTGCTGGTGAAGAGATAGATATGAGAAGTGCTCAAGCCCAAATTGAACTTGCTAGTGGAAAGTTGTGGTCTCAGTTATTGCATTTCAAACAAGAAGGGTTTCTTCTTGGAGCTGGGAGCCCTTCAGGGTCTGATGTTCATGTGTCTTCCAGTGGTATTGTTCAGGGGCATGCTTACTCTTTATTGCAGGTATTTGTCACGTTTCTTATATAAAATATTTTATATATTTTTGTGTTTTGAAACACTCTTCAGCAATTAGCAGTTTGCTAGGTATTAACTGAACAATATGTTCTCCATTGTTGCATTCAAACAAATCCTAATGTAGACTGTTCTGGTGGGTATTGCAAATGAATGAGTTTTGGTGTTTCAGGTACGTGAAGTTGATGGTCACAAGCTGGTCCAAATACGAAATCCTTGGGCAAATGAAGTGGAATGGAATGGTCCATGGTCAGACTCTTCACCTGAGTGGACAGATAGGATAAAGCACAAACTAAAGTTCATCCCTCAGGTATTGCTTGGCTTTATTAGGTCAAAATATATATTTTGTAGTCTACTTCAGGTTTGAATTCCCCATTTACTATGTTACTATGAAGCTGTGTTTGCTGCCTGCTGGACTGGATCTGTGTTGGGCTAAAACTTGATCTGTGTACTAGTTTTGAACACCTGTGGATACTCCACTAGTGACATCCAAACAATAATCTTCGATAATGATCCATTTGTAAACTATGTAATGATTTTCATTTACAGTTCAATAGAAATCTCATAATTGTAGCAAGAATCTAATCAGGATTTAAAATGATTTTTATTTCAAACAGAAAGTAAATATAATAATATGATCTCTTATCATCAATGTGTAATTTAAATTAATTATGAACAATAAGATTAATTACACAGTTTACTGTGGGAAGTACATTGAATAGTTGGAAACTTGGATGTAATTGACGAAACGATTTCATATTATCTGAATAAACAATTTGTCAAACAGTGAACCCAATAAAGAGTTGACATAACCATCCAAAACTTAATGTGAATACACAGTAAAGCATACATAGTGCTCAACAGGTAAAATAATATTATGTCCAAACTTCATGATAAACAAAATAGAACGGAAATTTCTTGTATAAGGTTGCTTGCAGGCAACCAGTTTAATTGTGGTATTGTTTTCTATAAAATGCTATGTGATATTCTAATCTTAAAGCGTTTTTCAGGACTTCTACTTGGTATTCTCTCTGGAGACTAGCCCAAAACAAGCCCAAACCTTGAAAACATTTAGCCA
This sequence comes from Cupressus sempervirens, assembly GCA_028749045.1. Lineage (NCBI taxonomy): Eukaryota > Viridiplantae > Streptophyta > Pinopsida > Cupressales > Cupressaceae > Cupressus > Cupressus sempervirens. The sequence continues at coordinate 514,888,964 of CM053791.1, forward strand.
AACCCATGAACTGGATTGTCAAACGCTTATAAAAGATGACATATGCCCCCGTTTTTGTTTTAATTGCTTAGTCATGTACCCCACTGATGTTTTTTTGACAACTGAATGGTATACTATTTTTAGTTCTCTCTTCTTTGGTTCATTGTCAAGTCTTAGTTCTTCACCTGATTTTTCCTTTAAAAAGTTTTCTGGTGTCACATTTTAAACTAACTTTTATTTGTATTTGTAAACTTGGATATAGTAAAAATGTATGTAGAACAGTGTTACTCTTTATTTTTATCTTCTAAGTCATAGGATTCGCCGAATCTCTTCCATGAAGTTCAGATTTCAGTGAATTTTTACCCTTTCCGAACTTCATCCAAATTTTATGATATTTAATATAATACTGTGATTAATAATAATACTATTTGATTTTGATATAATATTGAGTTATTTAGTTTAATTAGTTAGCAATGTCAAACTATTTTGACAATTTTGTGGATATATTACTTAAATTAAAAATAAATAAATTTATATAAGTTAAATTTAATATCGATTTTTTTTCCAAATTTTTACCCTCATCGAATTTCTTCCGAACTTTATGATCGATGAACTTAAATTCGAATTTAAGCCTTGTGACTTAGTTTATCTTCATTCTTTTCCATAATAAAACTGTTTTTCTTGTTTTTAATTAACCATTTCCTTTTTGGCATAGTGTTGGCAAAAAATTGAGGAATCTGTTTTTCTTGGCAGGCACAAGATGGGATTTTCTGGATGTCCTGGCAAGATTTTCAGCTGCACTTTCGATCTATCTATGTTTGTCGTGTCTATCCTTCTGAAATGCGCCACTCTGTTCATGGGCAATGGCGGGGATACAGTGCTGGTGGTTGCCAGTGGCATCATACATGGCATCAGAATCCGCAATTTCGATTGAAGGCTGTGGGAGCTGATGCCAATTCTGACATACATGTTTTTATCACTCTAACACAAGTGCGTAAAAACTATTTTCAAACACGTTTCACACATCTTTACTTGCATGTAAAATACCAATGCATACTTTCTTGTTGGAGCCTATGCAGGGTGTGAACTTTTCATCCAGGAAAAAGGCTGGTTTTGGGAATTATCAATCTAGTTATGACACTTCAAGGTTCCATATTGGCATGGGTATCCTCAAGATATGTGGAAAACGGGCCTATGACATGTATCGGGAGGATGTAGTTGCTTGTACAGACTACGTAAACTCACGTGAAATAGCTTGGGAGTATGATCTGGAACCATATCCAAAGGGCTACACAATAGTACCAACCACAATCTATCCTGGAGAGGAAGCTCCCTTTGTGCTCTCTGTTTTCACCAAAGCATCTATTGTTTTGGAACCATTATGATCATAAAATGAAGATTTTTTGTCTTACCTTCATAAAGAAAAAGATGTGATGTTCTTCACCTCTCGGAACTGGCTTCAAAATGGCATGTTTACCCCATCATGATGAGACCCCAAAAGGGGAGGCCCTCGGTATTTCATTTGATTGAGGCATCTCTAGTCTTGAAATCATCCACAATTATACACTGCACTGGTATGCCTTTCTTCTCTAAGTTACACTACTAATAGATGATATTGAGGTTTATATGACCTCTCAATGGAACTTGATGCCATGGAAACAGGTATGGACATTATCCACGGGGCAAACATTTAGATGGAAGTGCAGTGTACACATCTTTCGATGGGGTATGTAGAAAATATTATGGTTTCTTTTTCGACCTTTTCTCTGTGTCTTGCTTATATGCTCATGCAAACTAAGAAACCGACTGTTAAATATGTTATTTGAATAAGTACACAACATCATGTCAGAATGTGTTATTTTACATGAATAGATTTTGGATGTGTGGTTGAGGAAGTCAATTTTTCTTTGAAGATTTATATATAAATTTTGAGAACTTGTTTTTTTAACGATTACATTTTGTATGTGTAATTAAAGAATGTTGATTTTTCTTTGAAGAGTTACATAAATTTTCAAGGATTTGATAAGCATTTCCAAGCATTAGTTAAATGTAGTCACAGAGAAAAGGCTGTATAAAAATATGCAACCTGGTGGAGAGCTTACAGGGGAAGATGTAGAAAACAAGTTTTGCCGTTAACATCACCAAATTAATCAGACTATATTTTCTTCTTGGGCTGAATTGTTATATGCAAGATGTGATGGTTTTCAATTGACTATATGATGATGTCTGCAAGAGCTACTAGGACTGGTGCATGTTTTGATCAAATGACAATATAAGTTGCTGGTACTCACTAAAAAATTCCAATATCAACCAAGTGCTTTGACCAGAATATATGAATCTCTATAAGATTGAAATGCATGTTAATTGGAACCTTTCCTGAATTTTAGTAGTACATTTTAGGAGTTGGAGGATTTCTAGATGAAGATCTGAGGCAGACTGCTGATAGATCATGTGGAGGGCTTCAGAAGCAATCCCCTGCACTGCTTAGAGCTTTTTCAGGGAGTCATTGTTGGGGAAAAATGTGATGACCTTATTAATGAAATATTAAACTAACTAAATTCTAAAACAAAGGAAATGTCATCAAGGTGGTGATCATATAGGTAGTGGACTAATATGCTTGTAGGCAAGAACCAAAAAGGCTGATCGAGGATAGGGAGCATAAATACTCTCTAGGTTTCCTTAGGATTGTCTGGTGTATGCCCGAGGATCTATTTCAGCTGATCTTGACACATACTTGCTGAAAGTATATGCTTAGGTAGAACCCAATTGGGGTTTTATCCAACCTAGGTTTAGGATAAGTTCTTAATGAACCCAATAAGAAAGCCGGTGTAGCATGATTATTTTTTGAGAGTTTGATAGTCTGTGGACAAGACATACCCTTATTGTCTTTCAGACAAAAAAAACTGATCTAGGATACGTAGCATAAACGCTCTAGTTTCCCCTATGATTGTCTGCTGTATGCCCTAGGATCTATTTCAGTGGATCTTGACACATACTTGCTGAAAGTATATGCTAGGGCAGAACCAAGTTGGGGAATTTATACACCCTAGGTGTAGGATAGGTGCTTAGTGAACCCAATAAGGAAGCTGGTGTAACATGATTATTCTTTGATAGTTTGATAGTCTCTGGACAAGACATACACTTATGGTCTTTCAGATCATTGTATGAAACTTTTGCATGATATCATATTGGAATTTGTAGATGTAGTATCTACTAATATTGTTGACATATTCTGTATATCTAATCAGTTTGCTTTGACATTCTCATTGCAATATTTTCATTCACTTTTGTCTATATATAACACACTCAGTTTGTCAAAACTTCTTGCAGTTTTTTGGCAATGGTATTGTGAGGCATGTTTTGGAGGCAGGCAACAAAATAATGCTTGAATTTTAGGGACAGTTGAGAGTTGAGAACTATCTTTATATGTTTCTAACTTTTCAATTAAGCATCCTATATCGCTGGAATCTGGATACCAATGCCTTTGAACAATGAACATTCAACTTTTAGTGTTTACCATTAATAAGTGAAATCCAAAATTGAGTCAAACATTGAAATATGATTATGAAATTCTACATATTAGCATTTGTTTCTATTATCATTAGTGATCAAGAAAGTAATTGTTCCCAGATCAGCTGGTTTTGTTCTTTTGTTTTTAAATTTTAAATAAAGCTTTTGATATGAGAGGCATCCTTCAATTTCCTGTAGACATTTGGAAGTCCGCAAGTCCTTGAGTGGAACATGGAACATCTAGAGGATGCAAAAAATGATATTAGATGTGAACAAAAAATGGGGAAGATGTTCCCTTTGCGTTACTTGACATTCAGGACATGGGATATGTTTCTATGGAACATTGAATTCATGTTGGTGTATTGCCTGCTCTTCACTCTTTGGTGCCAAGTTAGTGGTAGTGGAGCTCTCATGGTCTTTTATTTTATATCAAACCTCATGATTAATTTTACATTTTAATAAACTTGGAGTTTTTCATGTAAGTTATTTGCATTTTGTATCTTCCCTAACATGAGCTTTCATTAATGGAAGCACGGTTATAAAACTTGTAATGCATCATGCTGCCTACCTAACTACACATTCTTTGTAGATGGTAGAGAACTTTGCGAAAGAGATGCCTACTTTATAAATGTGTAAAAGGTTGAGGGCTGCTTTTGACATAGTGAGAATTTGGAGCAACATTAAAGAGTTCATTTATGATAGTACATGTGATAACACCGTGGCTGTTTTCATGGCTTGTGGTATAGGTAGCTATAGAACAAAAGGACCTCTCAAATGTTTGTGGTAACAAAAGGAGTATACATGAGTCTCCAACGAGTGTTGCAAATACTCTAATAGAGTTGCAAAGCACTTTGCACAAAGACAAACAGCCGTACAGTAACCAGTTCTATTTAAATGTTTCGGTTTTACCATGGTTTCAACTGGGTATAATCCACCCCTAGGTTCAACTCCAAAATCTAATTCACAAAAGGCTATACATTGCTTTGAGCAGCTCTTTGCAAACTTTAGATAGCGTGGTTGACATTTAGGTTCATCATATCAAGAAACGACCAACAATTGTTTAGATCCACAATTGTCAAGAGAAGACGTGTTATACAAGGAAATAGTTCCACTTTCATAGTAAATAATTCAACTTCCTAGCGGCTCTTGACCTTTACAACATGAAGTATTTGTAATCTATAATTACACACACATATCATTAGCACACCTTAGCATGAGATAGGTAGAAAATAGACAACATCAAGCAGTAATTATACATCATTCTCAAGAGTACCCTGTCTATATGATGAAAGGATACATAATGATACATTTACTGTTACAGTTCTACATCTCTCTTACTTTGAAGTTTCTGTCTCATATATCTTTCTTACATGTGTACAGCTTTGTCTTGATCCTCTTCTAAAGAATTGTCCATTAAGATTTTTCTTTGGCTTTGGATCAGTGTTTTAAAAGTGTTTTTCTCATGTTGCATGCCTTATTGAACATGATTGGATTGTTTGTGACATTAATATATCCAAAAATTGCCGCCCATTTCAAGAGGTGTAAGATACATATTTAATGCCTTCAAATGATATTAGAAGGAAGAAGACTAGGTGCGGTCTGCACTCTTAGACCGGTATGTTATCAATGTTATAAACTTAACACTCCCTCTTAACTTGATAATCATACTGAGAGATAACATATCTAACATCATCAATTACAATGAATAAGCATAGATTGATACTCTATATCTATCTGAATTTTCTTGAGAAAATAGCATCATGGAACACATGATATTGAGTCATCACATGATATGACTCATCACTTATACTAGTGATGTCAGTATTGCATATAATGCAATACACGCAAGATAAAATCCGAAGAATGATTAAATTCTTCATTTAGCTAGGTTGTGACTCATAGGAACTGGTAATCCTAGATCACAACTTGATCTTGAGTTAAGATATACCAGAAAACAAGATAAAGTCTAAAGAATAAATTCTTCCTTTATCCAAGTTGTGACGCTTATATGACAAATGATCTTGAACTCATCTAGATCTAATAATAGTTTTATACTGTTCAATACATTCTCTGAGGGATTGTCATATCTCATAATGTCTTTTATACAAGTATTTGTTACCTTAGAGATCGTCACCTCTTAAATAATGCATATAGATGGTGGAGCCCATAATAGTCAATAGTTTGACAAATAAAATTATTTTATTAATAATTTAAAGAATACAAATGGATTACAATTCAATTGTACCAAGTCTTTTCCTGAAGTGATCTATCTTCACTCTAGACAGTGGTTCGGTGAGAACGTCTGCTGTCTGATCTGCACTGCAAATGTATTCTGATTTTACAGTATTCCTGTCTACCATATCTCTTACATAATGGTAAGTACTTTCGATATGCTTGGACTTGTCATGAAAAATTGGATTCACCAAAAGCTTGATGGAACTTTGATTATCACAATGAATAATCGTAGGATTCATGGCTTTCCCAAATAATCCCACAAGTAACTTCCTTAGCCAAACTGCTTCTCGAGAGGCCATCGCTGTTGCAATGTATTCAACATCTGTGGAACTTTGAGCTACTGAAGATTGTTTTCTGCATATACAAGATATCATTGCTGATCCTAAATTGAAACATCTTGAAGTACTTTTTTTTGTCTTTAACACTTCCACCCCAAACTGAATCGGTGAATCCATGTAAATCTAAATCAACTTTCTCATAGTTGAGCCCAAAATTAAGAGTGCCTTGTACATATCTCATAATATGTTTTACTGCAACTAGATGAATTTCCTTTGGCTAACACATAAACTGACTTAAGGCATTAACAACATAGCAAATATCAAGTCTTGTATTTACCAAGCACAGAAGGGACCCAATCATCTGTCTGTAGAGAGTACAATCTATGGAAGGTGATTTTGCTGCTGCCTCATTAAATTTATGTAGATTAGTCTCCATTGGAGAAGACATAGACTTGCAATTCCACATTCCAAATCTCTTCAAAATATTTGATGTATACTTCCCTTGATTAAGTATATAGCTGTCAGAAGTTTGTCGTACTTCTAGTCCTAGGAAGTAATGAAGAAGTCCCAAGTCTTTCATCTCGAATTCTCTAATTAGATATTTCTTGCATTGATCTATGAGATGATCACCACCTGTTATTAGTAAATCATCAACATACAGTATCAGAATTACCATATCATCTTTATTTTTTTTATAATATAAATGTGGATTGGCTTCATTTTTGGAGAATCCTAAGTCGGTGAGATACTTATCAATTCTTTCATACCAAGCCCTTGGAGCTTGCTTAAGCCCATAGAGAGCTTTTCTTGAGCAAACAAAAACGTTAGGATCATGAGTTTCAAATCCTTCAGGTTGCTCCAAATACACTTCTTTTGTAATCTTTCCATTTAGGAATGTTGTTTTTACATCCATTTGATGTACTTTCCATCCCTTTGATGCAACAATAGCTAGGACTACTCCTACAAAGGTGTCTCTAGCAACGTGAGCAAAAGTTTCTTCATAGTCAATCCCTTCTTTTTGAGATAATCCTCTGGCTACAAATCTGGCTTTATATTTTTTGATACTTTATTTTATATATCCACTTGGAAGAAACAATAGATTTTCCTTTAGGTCTAGGAACAATTTCCCAAACATCATTCTTCATAATAGATTCGTATTCTTTTGTCATAGCTTAATTCCAAGCTGTATGTTTAATAGCATTTGAAGTATTAGTTGGTTATGATTTAGACAAATCATTCATGTTTGCTTTATAACTAGAAAATCTTTTGGGTCTTTTACTCTCTGTGATTGTTCTAGAAGATGCAGCAAAGTCTTGTGCTTCCTCGACTGTTTTGATGGCCCAAAGTGGTCTTTTCTTTGAATTTTGAGTTTCTCCAAGATTTAGGTTTTGAATTTCATCTTCAATTTCTTCCATGTTCTCCCTCTCAGACTCATACTCAGACTTAGATTCAGTATTTCTTTCAAAACTAGGTAAAGGAGAGGGTTCTTCAAAACTTAGGGCTCTTTTGAACGCTAGATCTTCTTCAATAATTACATCTCTACTAAGTCCAATACTTTTCTGTCCATGTATGAAATCTTATATGCTTCAGATGTTTCACTATACCCTACAAAAATACCTTTCCTCCCGGAGGGTTCTAACTTAGTTCTCTTTTCTTTTGGAACATGGATATATATAGGGCACCCAAAAATCCTAAGATGACTTATATTGGATTTGAAATTAGTAAAGACTTCTTCAGGAGTTTTATCTCTTGGGTAGGAGTGAGGGCTTCTGTTTTGAATATCGATAGCAGTACAAGAGGCTTCTGCCCAAAGATAATATTCTAGATTTTGATGAAATATCATAGCTCTAGCAGCTTCTATAATTGTTCTATTGTTTCTTTCTAGTTTTGTGCTAGAATATAAGGGACGGTGTACTCCCTCTTAATTCTTGTTTTTTTACAAAACCTTTTAAACAAAATTGAGGTGTATTTCCCTCTATTATCAGTTCTAGGAGTTTTAATTTTATGTCAAGATAAGTTTTCAATTAATGTTTTGAATTCTTTAAATCTCTTTAGGATTTCTTTTGATTCTTTGCACTTAAAGAAGTAAATCCAAGTTTTCCTAGAGAAGTCATCTATGAACAAAATATAGTACCAGAATCCTCCAAGAGAAGGAATAGACACAGGTACACATAAATTTGAATGAATTAATTCCAAAACATTGTTGGTTTTTTCTAGTACTATCGTGAAATGGACTTTCAGTGTTCTTACATAGAGCACACCCTTTGCATATGCTTGAGTGGTCTTTATTTAGTTTAGGTAAACCATTAACCATCTTCACCATAGTTGATAAGGTTTTGAAATTTAGATGTCCTAATCTTCTATGCCATATTTCATTTATGTCCGTAGCTTCATGAATTAAAGCTTGAATAGGTTGACTAGATTCTGAATTTAATTCATACAAATATCCTTTTCTCTGACCAATCAACTTCGCTTTCTTAATTGAGGAGTTCTTTGCCTAGGTTATTACTTTACCGTCCATGAATGCAACATTATGCCCATCATCTTCAAGTGCCGTAACCGAGATTAGATTTCTTTTTATTCCTAGTACGTAGAGGAAAAGATAATTTCTTGATTTTAGTTTTAAGGTGTAGTTTCCAATTCCTTTGACAGAATGTGCTGAATCATCACCAATGGTAACTTCGCCATTAACCTTTTTTGATATAGAGTCTAGTGCTTCTTTGTATCCTGTTATATGTCTAGAAGATCCACTATCAATTATCCATGCTTTACTTGAGATTTCATTTGATAGTGACGAATACAATACACGATTCTTGGGATCATAGTTATCTTTTTCCCTAGTAACATTTGTACAGTTCACTTGTTTAGAATTCTCAGGACAATTAGATCTGTAGTGTCCAAACTTTTCACATATGAAACACTTTATTTTGGATAGTTCTTTCTTGGGTTTTCCATTCTTTTGATTTCCCTTTTTCTTCTTGAAATGCTTCTTCTTGCCCTTATAGATGTTTGTATTAAGAACATGAAGTTCATCTTCTGTTTTCAGTTTCCCTCCTTTCTTTAGTTTTCTGGATTCTTCTTGAAGACAATCTCCTTTAAGTGTGTTGAAGTCGGGAAGTTCATCTCTGGCACTTATTCCTTGTGCAAAAGTTTCCCATGAATCTGGTAATCCATCTATAGTCATCAGTGTTAGTTCCGTGTCACTAATGATGGTTCCTATACTTGAAAGTTCATCTCTTATGTTGGCAACCTTTAGGAAGTAGGAACTCATCGATTCTCCTTTCTTTATTTCTATGTGATTTAGTTGCCTTTTTCAGTGCGAGAACTCTAGTTGCATTGTTGACCTCATGCATTTAGTAGTGCATTCATCATAGTAAATGCTGTTTGATGTTTTGTAAGCATGGGTATGATATCATTTTTCACTCCATCTAATATGATTTAATGGCTTTCCTATTTCCTTTAATCTAGAAGGGTTTATGAGGTTCAACTGTAGGTTGTCTGGATGCTGATTCAACAAATTGTTTTACATCATTTTCTTCAAGAATTATCATGATTATGAATTTCCAGGCATCACAGTGTTCTTTCCCATCAAACCTATCATGGGGTCTGATTGTGTATGCCATTGAATGTAGGAGAATGACGCTAGATATATTTAAGATCTGATTAGTTAATTTGCAGAGCCTAGGTTTGACAAACAGAGCTCTGATACCATGTAAAGTTTCTGCAAATTCTGTACTAAAATCTCAGACTTGTATAATATTCTTTTCTTGCTGAATATGATCTTCTTAATATTCTGAAGTAAGGAGGAGTTATCACCTTTTAACTCTGATCTGAAAGTTATTTATATCTGCAATATATTCAAATAGGTATTATTGCTTGAGGGAGCAGACTTGTGTTTACTGTGTGTCCTCAAACTACAATAACATCCCCCTTTAATATCATGACCAAAGGGCATGTCTCTCAAAGGGACATGACCCTCTCTAGGTTGGCTCATGCTCCTCTCCCAGAAATCGGCGACTAATGGAGATGTTTAACCATAAACACAAACTAACATAATATGTTAAGTTAGTATTAACATTAATATACCCAAAATTTGCCGCCCATTTCAAGAGGTGTAAGATACATGTTTGATGCCTTTAAATGATATTAGAAGGAAGAAAACTAGGTGTGGTCTGCACTCTTAGACCAGTATGTTATCAATGTTATAAACTTAACAGCTGACTCCTTTCAAGATGTTCAATCCAGTGCAAGAAGAGAAGTGATTTTCAAGAGGGGAATTGCTGCAACGGTCAAGGACCAATGGAAATTTCTTTAAACTAGCTTGTAGAAAGTACTTGAACAAGCAGTTCAATTAACCTCATAATTCTTTTGGTGGTCGAATTCCCCCAAGTCTAACATAAATAAAGACAGATATTGCTATCAGGATTCAATTATGTAGTTTTTGAGTCAAGCTCATTGACACGTGTTTCATGAGTAGTGGTTCACAAGAAACCTTCTCTCATGAGAATGAATGGAACACTTCACTCATTGCATCTAGGTCATGCTCACAGAGTTCAAACATTACTCATGCAAAGCGGGTCAATGAGTTTGACTCAATCTACACAGTTGAATCCTGGTAGCAATATCACAATTTGATTTGTTGTGGAAAATCGCCCACTTATCAATAAACTAAGACATTTTGTTTTGAGTGTAGGATTAATGTAGCCATTGATTAATTGATGGATTGCACTTATAAGTACCATGAATATAAGAAGACAATTCCCACGATTACTTCACTTGTCCGAATCTCAGTTTATAATTTAATTCATTAGTTATGCTTCTTCTTGAACAATTATTGTGATGAAGAAAAGATCTAGATTATTGTTTAAGAACACTATTCTCCCATTGAGAGCCATTGAGAACGATGTTACTTTAATGTGTATTTCATTTAATATATTTGATTCTCATACATTTGAAATTAGAATAGCTGTTCTAACTTCTAACCATCTGAGTCACAATCAACCTCTTGCAGAAGGGGTTTCACATTTTAACTTCGAGAAAAACACCGAACAAATGAAAGAATCACTTCGTTTTCTATTTCTTATGTTGTACCACTAATATATTGTTGAAGCAGCAGATCTATCAAAATATACCTTACCATGATCAATATACTAGTTTCACTCATGTTTTGCATTAAATTTGGGTATTCCTTGCTATTCACTGATTCAATGTTTCTAATAAAACATTGGTACTGTAGGACCCTGAGTGCAGAATGCTTGTGGGAGGACAAGTTGCTATTGCAAGACATTTGAGATTGGGAAGGAAATAATGCTCTGGAAGATTGTAAAGTTGCACTATGGTTCATACTTCTTGCCTTCAGTTGTACTGCCGTTGATGAGGGAAACAGTGTTTAAAGGTAAGTAGTGATATTTTAGTTGTGTTATTTCTGTACATTATAAAGCATAATATATTTTTTTCCAGTGAAACCTGGGAACTCTCCCCCAAACCCTCAAAGTACCCATCCCTGCACTGGGTACGTGGAGTACCCCTACATCTGCCATTCTGCAACCATGCTGCTGCCGAGATGGATACTTGAATTTTTAATTGGATTTTGATTTTTGAATGTTACTATTTAGTATGTACTAGGTTCAATGTTCAATGGTTCTGGTTCGTGTTGCAGTTTTTCTATGTTCAAGTATTTCAATATGGTAACCGAAGCATCATTCCATAACTAGCATATAGTTTACAGAACCCCCTTCCCTGCACCAGCTGGCCCCCTCCAGCCCACGCTTTGGCAAAATTGAGCGCCCCCCCCCCGCCTCCCCCTCGCTCCTCGAATCCCCCCATACCCCGGGTCCACCGTCCTAGGGACTTGTTGCGGCATCCCGATGTACCCAAGCACGGGTGTTACATTGTTTTTTCTGTTTTAACAAATTTGTCATGGTGTTTTTACACTTGGTCTGACAAAATAATCTCAGCTTTAAGTGTATTGTTTGTTTGAAAGAAATTCAAACATAAGGATCTTTTTCCTTGAGAATGGGCATTTCTTGTGTTGTAATTTCATCTCACTATTTCATGTTGAACATTGTTAGGAAAGTTCTCGTGCCACCAGTGACAAGGTGGTTGTTGCATAAGGATCTTTTTCCTTGAGAATGGGCATTTCTTGTGTTGTAATTTCATCTTACTATTTCATGTTGAACATTGTTAGGAAAGTTCTCGTGCCACCAGTGACAAGGTGGTTGTTGCGGTTGGGAGGCTGTTTGGGGCATCCACGTGTTTCTAATCTGAGATGATTAACATGCCAAGAAAAGACGTGATGGGAATCGTTGCATATGCAATGTTCTTGTAGGTTGTGTAGTATAAATTATTGAAGATATGCAGATGATTTCTCAAGATTGGAGTTTAATATTAGAGCTGGGTGCTACGATTTGCAGCACCATTCTTGGTAAATATTGTAATAATATGTAAAAGTACTAATGAGACTTTGTAATCTGAAACGCAGGTTTGTATATAAATTTTTCCCTGCATTCTTCCATTTCTTGGAAAATAGGTTTGCAGACTACCAGACCACAATTTTGGTCTACGGTAACTCGTAACTTTCATTTGAAAATTCATAATTTGGTCCAAGAGAGTCCTAGTTCAGCTGTATCGGCGATTTTAGATGTATTTTTAATGCTTGCATCCCTGGGCTGTCCAACTTAACGTTAAAGATGGCTGTACAAGAAGTTGAAAATCAAGCTTTGGCACCATTTTTTTCTGTGGTTTTTACCTTCCCTTGGGAAATGCAGGTTGCATTCTGTTTCAGCCACAAGTTGTCCAGTAATGAGTAATTTATATTTTGCATTTCGAATTTTGGTCTACAAGCTTCCAATTTAGTCTAATTTTATGCTTATCATTGACATGAGTTTAGTCCTTGCATCTCTACACTAGGCAAATTGCTTCAAGCTAGTTTGAAGATAAATGGAAAATCAAACAAAAAGGTACCATATTGTTTTGGTGCCTATACATTCTCAGGGAAAATAAAGGTGGGGCTGTATTCAACCACAAAGTTGGTTTCCACTAATTTAACTGTCATTGTGAATTTCATAATATGATTCGTGAGATTCTGAATTCATGTATTTAATGCCTTGTTAGGGGGATCTTTTGAGTGTCGCACATTTTTTTCTGGCATGGTAGATTTTTTGTTTTGCCCAATGCCATTTTTTTATTTTTTCCCCTCAACCTCTCTATTTGTGGTTGGAATGTTTTTCTCTCAAAGAAATTTCATGATTTATTGTGGAATTCGAGACATTGAGATCGATTCTAATTTCTTTGTGAATTGCTACGAAGGGGTTTACCTTTTCACTGTGCACCCAATTATCCTCATGCATGTAGTTCTTCATTTGCAGAGCTTAATCTGTGTGCCCTTTTCATATTAGATGAAGTCTGATCTAGATTCTCCTGTGGTTCATTGATTGTGTTGGGTTAATCTTCTGAAGATTGCTACATGTATGCTATCTATTAATAGGAATGCATGCTACATGTATGCTTTTGGTTACACGCCTTTCAAGTAGTCTTTATAAGTATCTATTAGTTATGAAACCCTTTATAAATAGTTTCATGTTTGGTGTGGCTAATTGATAGTTTGCAGTTAACCATTTGCTTTTGGTTTGTTTTAATTATGTGACGTATTTATTGCTGCATTTCCACCCCAAAATGAAAAAATATTTATCGATATTCAAAGGTGTATTATTAGTTTTGTAGGAAATAATGTTTCACAATGCTAATTTGCAAGGTTGCATGGGGATGGGGTACGGGTACGGGTATTTTTCATAATAGGGGATGGAGGTACTTGGGTATGTCAAACTTAAATAAAGTATACTTCTATATTTATAGAAAATCTGAAATTACGAGTCATGAAAATGGTTTTTCATTATAGAAAATTTGAAATTACTGAGTCATGAAAATAAATTTGAAATTACTGAGTCATGAAAACGGTTTCTCAAAACAAGAGCAGTGATAAAGTTTGTCAATGTAATGTATTGATTTCAGTTTCAGATTTGCTATATGTTTGCACAGAGTGTTTTTTATAATAGGGGATGGAGGTACTTGGGTACGTCAAATTTTATTTAAAAATTATACTTTTATATTTATAGAAAATCTGAAATTATGAGTCAGGATAATGGTTTTTCAAACCAAGAACAGTGATAAAGTTTGCAAATGTAACGGATTGTTTTCAGTTTCAGATTTGTTATATGTTTGCAATAATAATATAAGATAAATGATTAGATGCATAACAAAGAAGGAAAACTTTAAACATGAATTAAGAGGATCCTAAATCATATGACAATGACATATTGCAAATGATAAACTTTAAACTTAAACAGTGATGAAGTTTATTGTTAATGAGTATCAAAATTTCAAACTGATTAGGTATTGAATTAAGCTTGATAAACAACAGGCTAATAACAAAAAAATAAAAATAAAATCGAAAAATAAATAAATCAGAATTGGTCAAGGTCCTTAGCTATTATGCTCTCCACCGAGTACGTGGTACTTGGGATGTCTGTACGCGATGCTTGGTTATGTGGACACGAGTACTAGGGGTGTGGGTACGAGTATCCACGCAACCTTGCTTATTTGCAACTTACATACTTTACATTTGCTAATAGTCTTCTACTGTGCAATTATTGGTTTGATGTTGTCGAGATTGCATTCCTAAACATGTTTAGCAGTTTGTTTGCAACTTACATACTTTACACTTGCTAATAGTCTTCTCCTGTGCAATTATTGGTTTGATGTTGTTGAGATTGCATTCCTAAACATGTTTAGTAGTTTGAGGCTGTGCTTTTGCTTATTATAAAATTGTAGAGGAAGTTGGAAAAAGGTGATTGCAAAGTTTGATGGGGGAATTGGGATGGAAGGGATATTGAGGTGTTAATGGTGGAAACTCCCATTATTTCTAAGATGATTTGTCTTTGGTATACCTTGCTTCCTTCAGTAATGAAAGCAATCCAAATATGTTGAGGAAAGTCTAGTATAATTTTAGCAAGTTAGTTGATGTATCAATGTAGCAATGAAAAGGTGGATGTGTTTAACCAGGCTTGTTGGTTTTAACTCCATGCAATGCATCTTTTATGCATTACCTTGTTTGAAGGTGTAAAGTTCTTTTTAATAAAAATAGGAATGATGGTAACGGCTCTGGTAGACTTTAGTAATGAAAATAGATGGGTAGGGCTCTTAATTTTTATACACCCAATTCTCCCAATTCCTAACTCCACAAATGAGACTTCAGGAGCTCTTAATTTTGAAAGTGTTATCGATAGAGTTTTTGTTGTTGTTGTTGTAGTTCCTATCATGCATTCTACATGTGTTGACTTCATTTAGGCAATATGAATGAATGAGCGTGAGCTCTCCCAAATTTAATACTTGTACAAATTTTGAAGTGATCATGGTTTTTGAGACCTAATTGATCAATCATGCACTCAATTGCAAATTTTACATGCAAGTGGAAGGTGAAAGTATAATGTTATTTTCTTCTAGTTGTTCTCTTGTGCGCATTTGGGGATGAGAAGGATAAAGATAATAGATTAGGTTAAGGATAAAGAAAATAGATTGAGGTTTTGTCAATTGGATTCACTAGATAACTTACCATTTATCATGCCTTGGTTCCATCTTTCAATCCTTTTAAAGAATTCAATGACTCTAGATTTTTTTGGAATAGGTTGTGTTGTATGTTGCTACAATATTGGGATGTTCAATTTTCATGGCTATTGCAAAATAGAGATCATCTACTTTGCGAGTGACTTTGCAAATTAAAAATTTTATTTTGTTGGGAAATAGATCTTTTAAAAGAATAGGAGGAAATTGCTTTAAAGCTTGGTGATGATTTTGGAGACAATCAATGAACAATGAAAAATAAAAACAATTACAAAAGATATGTGGTGTATGGCCATGTTGCCTTTTCATGTGATAGAAGGGTCTTTAAATATTGATAGTTTGTGTCCATAATGTTTGGTAGGAGGAACAATATCATATCATTTTATTGCTAAGTGAATGTTATAATATGAGTTTGTGTTCAACAATAGCTTTGGGGTTTACTATGTATGCCCTATTCGTTCCTCCCTTTCCTTGTATATGAGGATTTTAGTGTTTCTTTAGTCTCGAAGATCTTGTGTGTGCTTGATATGCAGTAGTAGTCTCTTTTTTGGAAGGAGGATTTAAGTGTCTAGGCATTACTAAGGAGTGTTTTGCATGCACTCCAGTACTAGAGAGAACCTTGAAAAAGGCTTCCTCCTGAAGTCTTCCATGATAAAAAGTGTCACACACAGACATAGACATAGACACACACGCACACACATGCGCGTGCTTGCGAAGATACACACACACACACACACACACACACACACAACTACCTTGCTTGATCTCATGCAGTCATATATGAATGTATGTGTGATGTTTAATATTCTAGAGTATTTGAACACTAAGAAAGTTTGATGTTTTCTTTCAAGTGTATATGCTCAAAAACAAAATTGGTGTAAAAAAAGACTATTGTAGCAAATAAATTCAATTTGATAAGGGATCACGAGGAAAAAGTCTATATACAAGTAATTATTAAATGGAGAGCAACAATGCTAATAGTTTGATTGAGAAGTAATCATAACTAAAGTGTCAATTAGCTGGATGATACTAAAGAAGATGGGAAAAGGGAACATGTCTATTTAACCATGTGAGAGTAGTTTAGAGAACACCATTTTTCTTGTAGGGCTCATGACATTTGTACTCTTTACAGACATTTAAAAAAAAAGAACAATTTAATTACTTTTTTTGAGGAAGCTAAGATGGACAAAACAACAAAGTTATCAAACAATTGTTTTGAAGGCTTTGTTCTCCTATTCTAAGGGTGTGGTATTTTTGGGTCACTTCTTTTTCTTCATGTACACTATTAAAATCTTTCAATCAATCGTTTCTTATCAAGAACTATGTCACATGACATTTTTGTGTTTTGTTAACATGTTGAAAACTATATATAAAGCCACCTAGTATGTCATGAACCACATTTGATAAAAATATTGCATGCAGTAATCAATTAAAATTTATATTTTATGAATTATAATAGATCAAAGGAAGTCGTATGATATAATTGTACCAATATTGAAATATAATACTAATCCATATCAATAGGAAGTTAGTCAATACAAGGTAGTATAAACAATAACCGTATTAAAAAAATAAAAATAAAAATACTAATGTTCTAAGTGAATATATGATAAGTTAGTCAATACAAGGTAGTATAAACAATAACCATATTAAAAATATATATAATAATAATACTAATGTTCTAAGTGAATATATGATACTAATAAGTATCAAATATATAAACCACAACTATTAAAATGTTGATAAGGATTAAGTGACACATCCCCTAGCCATTAAATAGGTTTGGGTCTTTTAAGGCACATTACCATATAAATAGAAAGAGGAATGAAAGGACAAGAAGAGAGGAAATTACACATCAAGATTGAGCATAATCAAAAAAATATGTTGCAAATCAAGCATGGGGTCTCCAAAGGATTGAACCTTAACAAGGAGCGACATAGATGAACTTGCCACATTGACACACAACTTGACACAGAGATACAACTGACAACCAAACACAAACACAAAATCATAAGGTTGCACATAGTTCAAGGATAAAATAGAGGTATTACTTCCCACACAAAAGAGGATCAACAATTACTAAAGAAAAATCCATGCCATCGACATCATTCAGGTTGGGCTGACCACATGAGCATGAGAAAGGAGGAAAGAAAGTGCGTAGCAGTCAACGACCAAAAGGGCAATGACTTCGTAGAGCCTACTGCTTAGCAAGATAGGAGCCCACATTGTTCTTAAATATGTATGTAAGATAAGATATGTTTTTAACGTCCGCGAGGTTAAGAATAGGCCATGGGACAACCTTCTGACTAAACCAACTTTAGTAATTCAGATCATTTTTTGTGCAAGCTGATGATGAGCCCCCCCTAACTTCTCATTGTACTCCTCATTGAATAGATTTTGCCAAGAGCTTCCAAATATTATATCTGCAAATTTGAACCTAACGTTCTTGTATGCATCACATTTTAACATAAAGTGTTGTTCTGTTTCCACCTTCCTAGCATTGTAAAACGTGCAAATTCTCTCTTCCAAAGACTCTTTTCGCCTCTTCCATTGACTGATCTCACATCAAAGTTGATGAGATTTGGTTCTAAGCTCTGCAATGAGACTTTAGCTCTCTAAGAAATGTTGGCCCCTATGTATGCCTTTTGGAGTTGATCACATGTGGAGTTGAACTCGCTGATATAATAAGCTTTTTTTTCATTCCAAGTGCATTACCCCAAATCATCTTATAGAATTTTTCCATAACAAAGAGCTTTATTTCTTTATTATTAGCAGGACATATATTAAAATGGATATTCCATTTGCCCATACACTTTATGTTTTGTTGCATCCATGTCTTTTTATGTTTGCACAAAGTATCATTAAAAGGCCATTTTAGGCCATCTATCTTCACACATTTTTTAGTTCTTTTTAGGTAGCTAATGAGGCAAACTATAGCAATTGTCTCAATACATGAACCATAGTGATTGCCTCAATAGGTGTAGCCCCCACTTCACTTAGCATAATATCATATGAGATGGTGTTCTTGATTTTAAACTTGTTTGTGATTCAATGCTTCTGAATCATCTCAATTTGTTTCAACTATAAGGCTGAAGTGTTGTTGGCCCATATTTCACATCCATAAAGAACAACCGGTAGCACAAGGAGACCAAACAATGTTTGACTAGTTTTCCAATCCCCCTCTCGACCCCTATTTTGAAGTGGACGAAATGCCTTCCATCCACCAATAATCTTTTCTTTCTACAACTTTCCCAACTTAGATTTTTGTTGAAGTCCATCCCAAAGCATTTATACTTTAGTTAGGAGTAAGGATTGTGTTAGGTATTTTCAGTTAAACTTAAAAGTATTTAAATACAAATATTGGTGTATTTAATTATCTTTGAAAAGTGATATAACTACTATATAGTAATAGTATTATTACTAATCTAGTTCATATAATTTAGATGGAAGGACTCAACTGATCATAATTAGGAATTCTAATAATTGGTAATTGTTATAATGCAAAAGAAATTAGATCATAGAAATAAATATATTTAGACTGGATTATTAAGACCATGAATTATGAGGAATAAAGATTGATTTTGATATGAGAATTATAGTGGGTTTGATAGACAAACCTAGTAGACCCTAATGATAATCTCTTCGAGAAGATGGCTAACTAATCGAGGGTCGTCCCATGGAGCATAGAGGGTCTTCACAGAGGATTATGAAGTTTGACTTGAAAGGTAGTTTCAAGGAAGAAGGCTAAATAATTGAGGATTGTTCCTTAGGACACATCGGATCCTCCCAAAGGGTTAGGAAGCCTAATTGAATGATTCTTTAAGGAGGTGTTGAAATAACAACATTCCTAGATATCAATTGTTAGAATTGAATTTAATAGTCAACGTTGCTCATAATTCCTATTCATAAATGTGTCCTAAGAAGTGAGGACATTACATGGTAGGTATGCAACATTTATGATATTGAAATTAAACATTTTTTATGGAAACAATTGAATTATGTATCGACTGATATACCTTTCTTTACATGGTTGGAATAAGAATACCACATTACAATAAGCAAGCATTCAACCAAATTAGAAGTAATCTTATGACCTAATGAAGAAACACATTGTCATTCTCGTCGATTGTTCTGAACTAGGTGAAATATGATCTTGTTTTTTAATATATTTTGTTGTTAAATGATGACTAGAATCTTAATTTTATAAATTAATTTATTTTCTTATAGCGAATGCAATATATAAGCAAATTTAAGATCTCAATTAGTGTGTAGTTAAATTTATGAAACAACATGAAGTGTTAAAATGATATATTGACAATAGGTTTAATGAAAAAGAAAAATAATGTGTAGGAGACAACAAGGTTGACATAGGGTGGCAATGGGGCCATATGAGGATTTGACATTGTCTATATTGTTTGCTAAGAGAATTGGAATAATAGGAAATAGTGTGGACAATGAATCATTATTAAAATGAATAAACATTTGAAATAACTTTATGCTTACTTTAAATTGATTTATACTCTATAAGTGCAATGATGCTACAATAGAGAATGTCTATAGTGGTCAAAGAGCAATAAAGCCATAATGTTTGATACATATTTCTTCCTTAAAAAAGAAAGAACATAATGATGTTTAGTGTTTCTTAATGACATTTAATACTTATTCCCTTTGATAGTCTTCAATTTTTTTAAACTTTAAACCATGGTGTGTATTGGGTTGAATTACAATTATTTATACATTAGAAGTAATTAGATAACATGATTTTATCAAATAATATTATATACATCAAGGTTGCTAATAATATCTAGTGCCAATTACCTTGTAGACCCAATAATGATACATCTAGATGGGTACTGTATTGATTACAAAGAAAGAAAGCAATAAAGTAGAATACATATAAAGGTTCTTTATAAGGATAATATTGATAACTAGGGAAACATTGATGACGATAACTTAAAATATGTATTAAATAAATTAGTCACTGTAGAAAGATTTTTCCAATGTTCATGGATAAACATATTAACAATCTTTTTATTTCAACCACTTGTGAGCAAGTTGTTGAAGGTTAAATTGATGTATATAGAATGTAATCTTGTTTAACAAAGCTATGAACACTAGATAGTTGATAGCTATCTAGAAGAATGTTTTATTATTGAATCCCAAAATAGTTTTTGCATTGTTATAACTTTCCCTAAATTAAAAAAGTCTTTTGTACTGGGCATATTTTGGCTTTCATAATTATTATAATTTTTCCTTTGTTTAGCAATAAAGTGCTTCCTTTGTTTCATTTGCTAGGTAAAACCTTCTAATTGTTTAACTTTTGTGCTCAATGCTAGGTCATTAAAGCTAACTATATTTTAGAATATCTTTAATTACAACCATATTTATTACAATCTTTTAAATCAAGTTGTAGTTGACCATTCTCTTGATTTATGATACACATCAAGTTGCAGATTTTAATTCCTTTTATTATGATAGTTTTGATTAATTAAGTGCAATCTTGTCTACTCTATTTGTGCTTTGATTTAGAAGTAGCCTTATTAACATATTAGGTGGTCATGAAATATTTAAAATGCCATATAAACACTTGGGAAAATACACCTCTAAAGGTAGTAGAATTGCACATGTGAAAAAAGGCATTTAAGAAATTGATTTTTTATTGAATATAATTCATGATGACATAGTTAGTAGGTTAATTTTATCACAATTTAGTGCCTCAATTTGATAATTTATTAATTCTTTGTGACACTCAAGTGTTTTTGTAATAGAATTTGAAGAGACCATTGACCCATAGAGTTTTTAAAAACAATTTATGTGTGTGATTTATGCAAAATCTTATGTTCTAAAAGATTCTTAGTAGAATTGACTTCCTATTTTATTTAACTAAGTTGGACATCTTGGATCTATTGCAAAGGAATAAGATCTCTAATAAATTATAATTATCTTTGATAATTATTTATTCGCAAACTAATAAATGATATCACATACATACATATACATATACATATACATGTACATGTATATGTATATGTATACACACACACGCACAAACATAAGTGTGTGTGTGTGTGTGTGTGTGTGTGTGTGTGTGTATACACACACACATAAGTGTCTCTGTGTGTGCGTGCATATATATATATATATATATATATATATATATATATATGTATATGTATATGTATATGTATATGTATATGTATATGTATATGTATATGTATATGTATATACATACATATACATATACATATACATATACATATACATATACATATACATATATGTATGTATGTATATGTAGACATATATATACATACACATATACATATACATGTGTGTGTGTGTGTGTGTGTGTGTGTGTGTGTGTGTGTGTGTGTGTGTGTGTGATGTCTTAGATCTATGAAATTTGATTGCATATAATTCAAGGACATATTTATAATGAATAATTCACAACTTTAATACTAAAGTCAATATCTTAAAGAATACATATAGAATTGATGTGTGTTTGTAGAAGTAATTACATAAATATCTTCAATGCTTTTTCAACAAAAAACACACTGTCTATATATTTTGTTTGAATGATCAACCCACACAGGGGCATGACCTTGCGTGGCACATGCAACTTAGGGTCATGATCCTATGTGGTCTATCAGATTTGGTATATAGTTATCCCTATTATAATTAGGTCTTTAGTTAAGAAACACCAATATTAATAAGACAATCTGAACAATTGCAACAGATGTGATGGAAATAAAATAAGTTTGAATTTATAGTTATTATTTCACAATAGTGTGTGTGTGTATACAGACATAATTATTTTAAGTTGCACCAGAATTCAATCGTCTGATGCTATCACATTAACACTCCCTCTTAGCAAGGGAGGATTGATACATCCCTATCACCTCAAATGTTGATCTTCATTTGCATGATTTTCACTTCTCTCATAGAACGAAACATCACACTAAATTATATCTTAAAAGGATATACGTTATCTAATTTATGATACATTCCAAGAAAAATCTCAACATAGTCTATCATACAACATTCTCGATCTTAGGGTTCATGATCTTTGGAACAATTCTCCCTTTGAATCTTGATTGTAGGATTTTCATTTAATTCAGTAATTGGATCCTCATTTGATTCTTCAATATTTCTTGAAAGGTTACATGCAGTATGTTCTTCAAATTTAACATCTCTGCTAACTTCAATAGTTCTTTTCCCTAGAATGTAAACTCATTAAACTTTAGAGGATTCACTAAATCCGAAAAATATGCCTTTCTTCCCAGAGGGTTCTAGTTTGGATGTTTTTTCTTTAGGGACATGTATGTATACATGACAACAAAAAATTCTCAAGTGACTTACATCTGGTTTGTTTCCTGTAAAGGCTTCTCCAGGAGTTATATTCTCTAGGATTGAATGTGGACATCTATTTTGGATAGAATGTGGACATCTATATTGTGATCTCTTCTATTGAGTGCCCTTCAAAAGTTTCAAATTAATTTATGAATGTAGTTATGTGCTTGGATGCCATGCTATCAATCATCTAGGTGTGCTTGTTTGAGTTTAATTCACTTGACAAGGCTAAGAAGAATAGATGATCTTCTACTTTGTTGACTTCAACTATAGATGCTTGAGCTTTCTTCCTCTTTAGACATTATCTGTGAGTGTGTCCAAACTTGTCACATTTATAGCATTGAACTTTGGACAGATCTCTATTTTTGTAGTTTTGATTATTCTTTCCTCTTTTCTTCTTGAAATTCCTCTTCTTTCCTTTATATTTTATGTTTTTGTTAAGGGCTTGAATTTATCCCTTTTTATTTGACCCAATTCCTCTTGTGATTAGTCTTGATACTTCTTGAGTATAATCATTTCTAAAGTGATCAAAGTTTGGTAGAGTGGGTTGAGCACTAATGCCCTGAATAAAAGATTCTCAAGAGGCAGGTAATCCTTTAGAGCTTTTGGAGCAAATTCTAGATTGTCTACATTATTTTCAATAATAGAGAGTTGAACTTTCAATTCTAAAATTCTCATTAAATAGGAGATAGTGTATTCTCCTTAAGTCATTTTTATATGCATAAGTTTCTATTTTAAGGTGAGGAATATTCTTGTATTGTTGATCTCATATGTATTTTGAATGGTCATGGACATATCATATGTAGTTGTTAATTTTGATATGGTTGGAAGAATATGATCCTTAACAACAACGATAATGATTTTCATGGCCTTATCATTATGCCTTTTCCATATTGTTTTATCTGGATCATTTGCAGGCATTAATTTGTTTTCTTCTACATAAGATTTGAGTTCAAGTTCTTGAAGTATTATCATAATTCAAACTCTCCAAGAGACAAAAATTGATGCTCCTTCAAGTTTTTCCTTGAGTCTAACATGAATCACCATGATTGCACTGAATGTAAGTCTGAAATAATTTTAATTTTATTGCCTTTTATTTGATCTCTATCAGTTAGGCTCTGATACCATGAAAAGGAATAAGATATGAGATTATAATTAGCTCTGATAATTATTTATTTGCAAACTAATAAAATGATAATTTTGATATATATATATATATATTTTAAACACACACACAAATGCATACATATAGTTTATATATCCAGAGACAATAATTATAAGTTGCATTAGAAATCAATCCGATTGATGCTATCACATTAACACCTATATCTTCTTACACTTGATCCCTTAGTTTAATGTGTTGATATAAGATTGTTTTGAAGTGAAGAACTTGTAATAGAACAATCATTATTTTTTCAATGATGCCAAATCGGCTAACTTCTGGTGAGACAATTTCTTTTTGATCTAAAAACTATTATTTAGTTGATTGATGAAAAAGATTTGAAAAGAGGAGATAATAATAGCACCTAGAGAATGGTTGAATTATTTGGTATGTAAAGAAGCACTGAGACTAAGTAAGACATTGATACAATAGTGTATTGTTTATCTACTTAAAGTATGAAATG
This sequence comes from Cupressus sempervirens, assembly GCA_028749045.1. NCBI lineage: Eukaryota > Viridiplantae > Streptophyta > Pinopsida > Cupressales > Cupressaceae > Cupressus > Cupressus sempervirens. The sequence goes on from CM053791.1 coordinate 514,913,559, forward strand.
AATGATTACTCAAGTTAAGACTAGAAAAAGATCAAGTAAGAAAAGTGTACTCCAAGCCTTGCTGAGCAGTTAGTGCAAGCCGAGTAGAAATCAGTAGATGCTAAGTGAAAAGAAATAGGTGCTGAGCAAAGATGAAAAATAGTGCAAGCCAAGTGATTGTTAGTATATGGCGAGTAAAGTTTAGTTGGTGCCGAGCATCAGTAAACTTTAGTGTTTTCCAAGTGAACTAGTGTTGGCCAAGTAACAGAACAATATAGATTCCAAGTGATGAAAAACAATGTTAAATCAAAGATTTGATGAATCTAAGCTGACTATTTTGTTTTCTTAAATTATGTGAAGCATGTGAATGATAACTATGATGATATGGTGGCACAAAATTCAAGGTAAACCATTTTGAGGAAAATTCAAGGAAGATTGTAGAAGAAGTTTCTAGAGGAACCAAATGGAAAAGTAGGTAGATTTATTGTATCCTACCTAATCCTACCTAACCCTAAAATGGGCGATTGTGGTTAAGTGACAAAAGATTTGAATTCTCTATATATAGAGATAGCTAGTCAGAAGCAAAGGTTGTCATGTGTGAGAACCTAAGGAAGAGATGGAGTCTAAAGTATTGCTTCATTTAGTGGTTGAACATAAGTGATTGCAGTTGGCATGCAAAGCAAGAAGGCTTAAGAGTATGAATGCTTGAAGGGTGAACAAGCTATCAGAGTTGAAGTGTATGAATGCCAAGAAAAATGGAGGACTAAAACATTGATCTACAATCTGCAAGTGAGTTGTAATTTTTTATCAAATCAAGCCTTACTGTTACTTTCTAATCATTGTATCAATCTAGGATAAATCCTTTGGATTAAGGTTGACCTAACATTCATTTGTAAATCATTTAACTGGATGACCAGGTGACATTCTAATGGAATGGTCTAAAGTTCTCTAACAATGCTCACTCTTAATAGGGTGATTGAAATCCTTTAACCAGGTTATAATTAATAGAGTGTATTGTAAACTTTAATAGGGTTGACCTTTCATAGGGAATCACTTCAGAATAGTGAAAATTAGTAGCATGTTACTGGTGGGTTTCCCAAATTGGGTTTCCACGTAAAATCCCTGTTTCAAATTATGTAAATATTCTTATGTTGTTTCATGCTTACATTTTTGCAAAACTATTTTGACCTAGGACAATAACCTACAAAGTTTAAGTATTGTATGATCTAATGGATGCATGCATGATAAGGTTCTATGGATATGGGTCTACTAAGCATTGAAAGGTTTTATTTGTACATATGAAACTTGGATAACTGATTCACCCCCCTCTCAGTTATTCTAAAGAATTCCAACAATTGGCATTATAGCCACAATGCTTGAGAGGACTAGTTTGAAGGTACTAGAAGCAAAATATCAAGATCTCTAAAAGAGAGGTACCCAAGCTTAACAAGGAGAACTTTCTTGCATGGCAAAGTCTGATGAAACTACACCTAGGAGGTCTTGGAGATCATGCACAATCTACCATCATCACTGAGCATGTTGACCCTGCTAGAGCCCTAATTGCTGAGAATTTGAAAAAGAAGAAAAAACATAATCAAGCTATGTTAGAGATTGCATATGCCCTAAGCTACATAGAGTTTGATGACATAAGGGAATGTGATATTGCTAAGAAGATGTGAGATGCTACAAAAAAGATTTATGGAGGAGACAAAAATGTGCTGAGAGCCAAATCTGAAAGTCTAAGAGGCAAGTTTGATGATATGAGAATGCAAGAAGGTGAGAATATAGTTCAATATTCTGCCAAAGTAAAAGAAGTAGTTAATGCTATTAGAGGAGCAACTGATAAGATTAAAGATGAGACTGTGATCAACAAAGTACTGAGAACCCTACTGCCCATCTATGCTATTAGAATCTCTACCATACAAGACCTAAGGTACACACCTGGTAGTGATTTGACCCTTGAAGGATTGGTAAGTAGAATCACTTCCTTTGAACTCTCTAATTTTGATAATTTCAAATATGAGAATGTTGAATTTACTTTCAAAGCTAAATTGTCATTGAAAGAACCTAAAGAGAAGAAGAAAAATGTCAAATACGTTTCTAGTGACAACGATATAGATAAGGAGGATGTAGAACAACTTGAAGCATTTCTAGTAAGGAGATTTCACAGTGGCAAAGACAAATTCAAAGGTAAGTTATCTATCACATGCTTTAATTGCAATGAGGTTGGTCATGTTGTTGCTAGATGTCTAGAGAAGAAGAAGAATAGAAGTGGAGATAAGTACAAAAGCAAAAGAGACGAGGACAACAAAGATTACAAAGATAAAAGAAAGAAGTCTTACTACATTACTCAGGAGGAAACCAAAGATAGATTTGATGACCATGATGATGAAGTGGTGTATGTTGCAATGAAGAATGATTCTGATGATGATGAGGCAACTACACTAGTATCTTATGTGAACAAGAGTGACAGATGGATCATTGACAATGGGTGTTCACATCACATGACTAGAGATAAAAGTAAGTTCATTACCATGGATTATTATGATGGAAATATTGTAAGGTCTGGTAATGATGCACCATGTCTGATAAAAAAAAAATGATCAATCAAACTCATAGAAAAGATCATGTTGGACAATGCTTATTATGTAGGACTTAACTATAACTTGTTGATGAAGGGTGCTCCCCTTAAAACCATTAACTCATAACTAAAACAAGAAACAATAGCAAATGCAAGAATAAAATATGAACTTCTTATTTGTGCCGCAACTGTGGAATTATAGAATTCACAAGTACAATATGCTAACCCACATGGGCACCTTCATTACAATAATCTGCAAGACAAGTTGCCAACTATCACCTAGAGTTGTCCTAGACAATGTTCAGACCTTTCTTAAATAGGCAATTTTGTGCCGCTCAAGAAGGTTCTAGATGCTCAAACTTAATACCTAGGGGCAAAAAACCTTGACAATACATATAGAGTCAGCTAAATACATTTTTCACAAATTATTTTAGAAATTTTAGAAGCCCAACTTTCGAAGGCCATAACTCTCAAACAGTTTCTCCGATTGGCTATTATAACCACTTTTTGAAAATGCTTGCTCCTGATCTATAGACTTAGAATTGCACAAGCGCCCTTTCGTCAAGTTTTTGGACCTCATCTAGGCACTCTAAGGCCTCCAATGATGAGCTTGAAGATTTTTCTACAAAAATTTTCACTGAAAATCCACAATAACTTCTCTGATACTTAAGCTGGAGCAATGAGATTTTTATGGTAGGCTTACAACTCTAAAATGAACCTTTATGTAGAAAAATGAGAACATCCCAAGCTTGTATGAAAAACTTACTAAAAATAGCAAGTTCCCATAAATAATAACCACCCTATCTACTAGTCCTTATTAAAATATTAAAGAATGAAAAGAAAATATTTTTTGGGTGATGCAAGATTGCTCTTCCACTTAGGATGCTCTTGCATCAGACACCCAGGGTAATTTAAGAAGTGACTGATCACATCTCAGGTGTTTAGAGGAAAACTAAGATGGTTAACTTCCTCCCTTACTAGCCATGATGAATCCTCTATTGGCCTCACTTTCTATTTGACTAGGTATTCCTCATAAGTTTTGTTCCTTGTGCTTTTGCCAACACGATTGTCTAGTATCTCCTCAATCTCCTTTGTTGCTGAACTAGCTGCTAGAATACTCCACTGTACTTCTGCAACTCCATCTCCATCACCTCCTTCATAATACTCTATCAAATTTGAAATTTTAAATACTAGTGAAATATTCAATTTAGCAGGAAACTCCACTTCATAAGCATTTCTAGAATCATGCCTTTTCACTATCTTGCACGATCCAAACTTCATCATCTTCAGCTTATTATATGAACCCATTGGAAAATGCTTCTTTCTCAAATGAACCACAACTTCATCTCCAATATAAAATTCCTTATACCTCCTTTTCACATCTGCCTTAGCCTTGTACTATGTATTCATCTTTATAATGTGCTTCATCACCTCCTCATGGACATTCGTCAAACGTTCAACAAATTCTTCGGCTTCAACACTACTTACTACCTCAATTGAGAAGCATTGCTGGAACTACTCCCATATACAATCTGGAATGGTGATTTACCAGTACTCCTATTGATAGAATTATTATATGCAAATTTTTCCTGTGGTAAAATCATATCCCAACCTTTTGCTTTATCTCTAACGAAACATCTCAACAAGTTTCCCAAACTGTGATTCACAACTTCTATCAGTCCATCAGTCTGTGGATGATATGATGACTTGAACTTCAAATCTATCTTCAACTTCTTCCATAATGTACACCAGAAATACCTGAAAAATTTGGTATCTCAATTTGAAACTATACTCTTCGATAGACCATGTTGTGTCACCACTTCCCTAAAAAGCAATTCTGCCACATGAACAATGTCACAAGTCTTCTTGCAAGGAATAAAATGTGCCATCTTTGAAAACTTGTCAACCACTATAAAAATATAATCATTCCCTCGTTGTGTCTTTGGTAATCTAGGAAAAAAATCCATGCTAACATCCTCCCATAGTTTCTCTAGTACAGGTAATGGTTGATACAATCCCGTATTCTACTTCACTCCTTTTGCCATCTGACATACTTTGCAACTTTGTACAAACTTCTTCACATCTTGCTACAACTTTGGCCAATAATAATTCGCAGTAACTAAAGCAATGGTTTTATCTCTACCAAAATGTCCAACCAATCCTCCACTATGCTTCTCCTTGATGAGATTCTCTCTCATTGAACTTCTAGGAATGCACGACTAATTTCCTTTGAACAACATACTATCCTAGATCATGAAATCCAACCACTTTGTCTTGTCAAGTGTAATAGGTTCTGTACAAGCCTTCCACGCTTCACCAAAATCAAGATCATCTGGATACAAAGTACTAAGTTCCTTGAACCCAATCACCTCTATTTGCATTTCTGTTAGCAACAATTGTCTTCAAAACAACTCTTGTGTTTCAAAACAAATGTATAACTCTGCAAAAGCTCAACCCACTTCAAAAGCCTTTGATCTAATTTTCCTTGACTATTCAAATATTGTAAAGCTTGATGATTAGTATACAAAACAAACTCCTTTGGAAGAAGATAGTGTCTCTACTTCTTCAATGCTTGAACTATAGCATAAAATTCCTAATCATAAACATAATATTTTCTTTTTGCATCATTCAACTTCTCACTAAAATAAGCAACAGGTCTACCTTCTATGCTCAAAACAACTCCTATTGTGGTACCACTAGCATCACACTCTACTTGAAATACCTTGTTAAAATCATGAAGTGCTAAAAAAATTTGCTTAGTAGCTTTTTGTTTCAACAGATTAAAACTCTTATCTTCTCATATAGTCCACTTAAATTCTTTCCTATCCACTCTCATTGTTTTAGTTAGGGGTCTACAAATACTGCTAAAAACTCTTATGAACTTTCTGTAAAAACTAGCCAATCTTTGAAAAGATCTTATCTCTGTCGCACTCCTTGGAGTAGGCCATTCAAGGATAGCCTTCACTTTCTCTGGATCCATTTTTAGACCTTTTTCCAAGACTAAAAATCCTAGGTACACCAACTCCTTCTTTAGAAAACTACACTTCTTTAGGTTTATCAGCAACTTTTCGTCCCTCATCTTATCAAACACCTTGTGAATATGGATCAACTGCTCCTCCAATGTCTTACTAAAGATCAAAATATCATCTAGGTAAAAAATGACAAACTTACCTAGAAACTCCTTTAATGCCTCATTCATGAGCCTCATGAAAGTGCTCGGTGCATTGGTTAGCCCAAAAGGCATGACTAACCACTCATACAATCCTTCTTTGGTCTTGAAAGTAGTCTTCCATTCATCACCTTCTTTGATATGAATCTGATGGTACCCACTCTTCAGATCTATCTTTGTGAAATACTCAGCTCCACTTGAACATTCCATAATATCATGGAAATTTGTACTTGATCATGATCTTGTTGATAGCACAAGAATCTATGCACATCCTCCATTCTCCATTCTTCTTTGGTGCTAATATGGTTGGTACAACACATGGAATTAGATTCTCTCGAATCAACTCCTTTTGCAAAAACTCATGAACTTGTCTATTCAAGTCTTCACTTTCTGCTGGTGTCATTCTGTGCACTGCCTTATTTGGCAAACTGGCTCCTAGAAAATTGACTGATCTTCCTCATTGGGGGAAATCCATCAGGTACATTATTTGATACAAAATTAAAAAACTCTCTCAACATATTTGCAACTTCTACAGGTACATCCTCTACTTCTTTACCATATTTTGGAATTATTAAAAAACATATATGCTCGCATTTCATATCTTTGAAAAACTCTTTTCCATCAACAAAACATATTTTGGCAGCATTGCATACCTTTTCTCCTTTCTCCTTCAATGGATTCAACTTATGTTTGACTCTATCCTTGGTTAGAGTGTAGGTATTTTCTCGCCCATTGTGTACAACATTCCTGTCAAACTGCCACGACCTACCAAGAAACATATGACATATGTCCATAGGTATGATATCACATAGTACCTCATCTTGGTAGCTGCCAATCTTGAACTTCATTGAGCATTGCTCATTGACCATGACCTTGTGGTCACCTTGCACCCAATCAATATGCTATGGACACGAGTGTTTTTGTCTCTTCTACTTTAACTTTGAGACCATCATTTCTGACACCAAATTGTCAGTACTTCCACCATAAATGATCACATCACAATACTTATCTTCACATATACACCTTGTGTGAAACAAACTCCTTCTTTGATCAGGTTTATTCTCACCACTCAGAAGGACTCTTCTATTAACTAAGATTTCTCCTCTTTCATCATCTTCAGAATGTGATGATCTAGCATCTTCATCAACATGTGCAACTTTGACTTGGCCTTCTGTTCTTCAATCTGTCCTTCCTTGGCATTGGGTACATTCAAATGCTCTATGCCCTTCTTCTCTGTAGTGAAACATTTCCCACGGAAGCCTCCTCTTCCATATCCATGTCCTTTGCCTCTTCCTCTTTAATCTCTATTGTTTTGATCATGGAAATGATTGGAATTGTTTCCCCTCTAGTTTTGACTACTACTTCTACCTCATCCTTGTTCTTCTAGTCATCATTACGACCTCCATAAGATCATCCACCAGATCTTCCACCATGACCTCTTCTGCTATTCTTATTGTCAAAATGGTATGCCTCCTCAATATTGTTCATTCGAATCAAACTTAGATCATCTTTAATACTTTGCCTTAACCCATTAAGATAACAAGCCATTTTCTCTTTATTAGCTTCTGGATGGCTAGTTCTAATGAGAACTTGGTAGAACTCTTCAGTATACTCTTGAATAGATTTTCCTGCTTGCTTCAACCCTTGCATCTTCTTCAACATATCAAATTGATAATCCATGGGAATGAATTATCACTTCACTTTAGCTATCATCAGCTCCAATCTGGTGATTTTTTCATTTCCCTTTCTATTTTTCTCCAACTGAACCTCCTGCCACAAGATTTTCTCATGTTCCTTTAGTTTTTCCTTTGCAAACTTGATGCTATCAAGATCCTAAATATCTTCATACTCAAATTACTCCTCTAGTTCATTGATCCAATCTATCAACTCCTCTAGGTTAAGCTTTCCCAAAAATGTGGGAACTTCAAACTTAGGTCTTTCCAATCTTGGAGATGGCCCTAAAAAGTCCCTCTTCCTTTGGGTTTAGAATTGCCTCTGCTCTGACATTTTCTTCTACTTCATCCTCATCCTAATTTTCATCTCTTGTAGGAAGATTTATGCCTTTGCGCATTTGTTCTTCCAATGCTTGCATTTGTCTTTGGAGGCTCGAAAACCCTCAGGTGTAACACCTACATCTCTTTTGCCATGCTCTCTTTGTGGAGGCATTTTTTGCACTTCTACTAAAACCCTAGTGCAAATTGCCTTATAATTGATGATTTGTCCATACGCTCAGCCCAAACCACAATCCTAGTGTGAACTGTCTCACATTCGATGATCTGTTCACACACTCAAGAACTCTAGCTCTGATACCACTTGATCCCTTAAAACCATAAACTCATAACAAAAGCAAGAAACAACATCAAATGCAAGAATACAATATGGACTTCTTATTTGCACTGCAACTATGGAATTACAGCTTTGACAAGTACAATATGCTAACCCACATGGGCACCTTCATTACAATAATTTGTAAGACAAGCTACCAACTATCACCTAGAGCTATCATGGACAATATTTGGGCCTTTCTTAAATAGACAATTTTATGCCGCCCGAGAAGGTTCTTGATGCTCAAACTTAATACCTAGGGCCAATAGACCCTAACAATACATATAAAGTTAGCTAAATACATTTTTGACAAATTATTTTAGAAATTTTGGTAGCCCAACTTGCGAAGGCCATAACTCTCAAACCATTGCTCAGATTGGCGATTATAACAACTCTTCAAAAATGCCAACTCATGATCTACAAGATCAAAACTCCACAAGCACCCTTTTGTCGAGTTTTTAGACCTCATCAAGGCACTCTAAGGCCTCTAAGGGTGAGCCTGAAGATTTTTTCTGCAAATTTTTCTACTAAAAATCCATAATAACTTCTCTAATACTAAAGCTGGAGAAAAGAGATTTTTATGGTAGGTTTACAACTCTAAAATGAACCTTCATGTAGAAAATGGGAACATTTCAAGCTCATATGACAAACTTACTAAATATAAGAAGTTCTAATTTTTAGTAACCACCTTGTCTACTAGTTCTTATTAAAATAAAAATCACTAAAAAGAAAAATATTTTGTGGGTGATGCAAGATTGCTCTTACACCCAGGATGCTCCTGCATCACTTGTTGAGTGTCACAACTAAATAGTTTAGGTTGCAAAGTTGAGTTTGAGAACAAGATAGAAAATATTTATGACACTGATGGGAAACTAATTGGAAAAGGTCATTAGATTAGAGGTAATCTATTTTATCTTGATATGAATGATGCTACTTATCTTCTTGTAGAATTTGATGATGTGTGGTTATGGAACAAGAGGTTATGCCATGTTAACTTTGATAACTTAGTGAGTATCGATAATATGAAAAGAGTCAGACGTTTGCCTAAGCTGAAGAAACCTAACAATATGATTTGCAAACAATGTTAGTTAGGCAAGATGATAAAATCTAATTTTAAAAGTAAGACTCACACCTGTAAAGAAATTCTAAAATTAGTTCATACTGATTTGTGTGGACCAATTGATGTGCAAAGTTGCAAATGTGATAAGTACATTATCTTATTTGTTGGTGATTATTCTAGTATGATGATAGTTATGTTTCTGAAACAAAAATATGATATTTTCCAAATGTTTAAGTGGTACTTAGCTAGATTTGAAAATGAGATAGGAAAAAGCTTGAAATGTCTAAGATCTAACAAAAGTGGATAATTTACATCAAATGAGTTTGAGTTGTTCTGTAATGAAAGAGGAATCAAGAGACAAAATTTTGCACCTAGGACCCCTCAACAAAATAGAATTGCTGAAAGGAGTAACATATCTGTAATGAAATGTGCTAGAACACTCATGATGGAGAAGAATGTTGCTTTGAAATATTGGAGAGAAGCTGTAAGTACAACTTTTTATACCTTGAACTATGTACAAGTCAAGAAAGGTACTCATTCAATGGCTTTTTAATTATGGTATAGATACTCACTCAATGTAAAACATTTTAAAGTATTTGGAAGCAAGTGCTACATTCTTAAGGATTTTAGGAATGGTAAATTAGATGCTAAATGTATAGAAGGTATATTCCTTTGCTATTCCACAAGAAGTAAAGCTTATAAGTGTTTAAATACTAACACTAACACAGTTGTGGAAAGTGCAAATGTGAAGTTTGACGAATATACAGAGGTACATGAAGCTGAACCTATGAAGGAACTAGAAGAGTACAAATCCTTTGCATACTTTTATGAAGGTATGTCTACTGATGAAGATGTTGTAAACCAAGTTGTAAATCAATAATTTTTTGTGACTGTTAAGTCACATACAATGAATGCTGAGTTGCATTTAGGAACTGAGTTACAATCGAGAGCCGAGTTATAGATAGAAGATTAGACACATTCTGATTATGAGATAAGTATACATTAAAGAGATTTTGAGTTACTTGATAGAGAAGTACATAGTGATTATGAAGTTTACATACCTATTAAAGAAAGAAGAGCATAACCAAGATTGTCAAAGTATGTCAAAAGGCATCACTTTGCTGAACAAATTATTGGAGATAAAAATGCTAGACCAATGACAAGGAACATGCTAGGAAGCGATACATGTTTGTTGAGCATGCATGAGCCTAAGATAGTGAAAGATGCATTAGAAAGTGAGGACTAGAGGAAACCCATGAGAGAAGAGATTGATCAGATTGAGAAGAACAAGACATGGATTCTAGTTCCCAGACTAGAGGACAAGAATGTGATTGGATCCAAGTGGGTGTACATAAACAAGTTAGATGAAAATGGTGAAATCCCAAGGATTAAGGAAAGATTAGTTTGCAAGGGGTATGTACAAGAAGAAGGAATAGACTATGGAGAAACATTTGCCCCAGTTGCAAGATTGGAGGGAGTAAGAACTCTACTTGCTTACTTTGCATAAAAATGTTATAAAGTTTATCAAATGGATGTGAAGTCAACATTTTTGAATGACATATTAGAAGAAGAGGTTTACATAGAACAACCTAAAAACAAGAACATGGTATGTAGACTAAACAAAGCTTTATATGGTTTAAAGCAAGCCCCAAGAGCATGGTATGAAATACTCCACAATTATCATGTGAAGATTGGTTTTAATAAGATTGAAGATAACGTATTGTGGGTCACTTTAGGGAATAGTTAATCTACCTAAGTATTTGCTCAGTTCTTGCCTACCATGTTTGGCAAGGTCTAGTTCCAACTAGTCATGGTGATCCTGAGTGAATCACTTTCTCAAGATTGAAATGAGGGATACTTGCATGTGATCGAGTCATGTGGTTCTAATACCAAGATAATTTCAATAATGAGCAACATAAGCCAATAGCTTGGACAATAGTAACTCACACCTTTATTCAATCTATACTTGAAGACAAAAGTAGGTAAAGGTATTTTACTGGCTGAAATTTTTGTTGATGATATGATATTTGGAGGTCAAGATACATTATGTAAGGCATTTGCAAATGAAATGAAGAAAGAATTTGAGATGGCTATGTCTGGAGAGATTAAGTTCTTTGTTGGTTTGCATGTATATTATATGAAATATGGTATATACATCACTCACTCTAAGTATGTGAAAGAAATATTGAATTTTTTTGTATTGAAAGATTCAAAACTAGTTAGCACACCTATGGTGACAGAACACAAACTGCCAAAGAATGTTGGTTCTGTTGATGTAAATCAAACATTGTATAGGTTTATGATTGGCAAGTTGCAATATGTAGTACACAACAAACCTGACATTGCATTATTTGTTGGGATTATTACAAGAAAAATGAAAAAAATGAGTTAAGAGCTTATACAAATGCTCATTGGGTTGGAAACATTGATGATAGAAAGAGCACAAGAGGTGGAGCTTTTTTCTTACGAAAGAGATTGGTCACCTAGACCAGCAAGAAACAAAATTGCATATCTTGATCTACTGCTAAACTAAATATGTGGCTGCTATAGTAAATTGAACAAATGTGGTATGGATCAAACAACTACTCAAAGGTATGAAGGAGGGAATCATTGAACCTGTGGTACTTTATTGTGATAATACAAATTTTATAAACGTACCAAAGAAACCTATGATACACACAAAGACTAAGCACATTGCAATCAAGTATCATTACTTGAGAGAGTTAGTTCAAAACAAAGAAGTGAGGATGGAATATGTGAATACAAAAGAATAGATAGCTAATACATTCACAAAATCTTTACCTAAGGATGCATATGAATATCCTAGAGGTAAAATAGGGTTGATACCCCTATCCAAAGCTACTGAAGAAGCATGAGTAGTGCCCTACATCAATTGAGCTAGATGTTGTATCTTAAAACTTGATGCAGTGGATATCACTTTAGGAGCTGCCTAAAGTAATGAAGGAGCTGAATTAGAAGGCTTATAGCCACATGAAAGGTGATAGAGGGAGAACTTGAATTGATTATATCTACATACAAAGATGACAAGTCTTTAGCATTATTGTCAAAGAGGGAGATAGAGTACCTGAAAATAAGTACTGACAAAGATATGTAGAGATAGATACCTAAATATCAGAATGAGGGAGAGATACTCTAAAGAGGGAGATATGAGAAAGAGGGAGAAGATACATTGAAGGATCTTGAAAAATCTCACATGACCCTATATAGCAGAAAGACATATATTGCACTGATAGAGGGAGAAATTTCAAAGATATTTCTTTATTTTTGGTATTGTTGTTGGTATTGGTTTGCCATCAATGCCAAAGAGGGAGATTGTTAATATAAGATTGTTTTCAAGTAAAGAACCTATAATAGAACAATCATTATTTTCTCAATGATGTCAAACTTGCTACCTACTAGTGAGAAAATTGTTTTTTGGTCTGAAAGCTATTATTTAGTTGATTGATGAAGAGGATTTGAAAAGAGGAGATAACAATAGCACCTAGAGAAAGGTTGAGTTATTTGGTATGTAAAAGAAGCACTAAGACCAAGTAAGACATTGGTACTATACTGTATTGTTTATCTACTTAAATTCTGAAATGAAAGATTACTCAAGTTAAGACTGGAAGAAGATCAAGTAAGAAAAGTGTCTGCCAAGCCTTGTCAAGTAGTTAGTGCAAGCCAAGCAGAAATCAATAGAAGCCGATTGAAAATCAAGAGGCGCCAAACAAAGATGAAAAATAGTGCAAGCCGAGTGATTATTAGTATATGGTGAGTAAAGTTTAGTTGGTGCCGAGCATCAATAAACTTTAGTGTTTGCTGAGTGAACTAGTGTTTGTCAAGTTAGAGAATAATATAGATGTTGAGTGACAACAAACAATGTTAAATTGAAGATTTGATGAATCTAAGATGAGGATTTTGTTTTCTTGAATTATGTGAAGCATCTGGAAGATAACTATGATGAGTTGGTGGCACAGAATTCAAGGTAAACCATTTTGAGGCAAATTTAAGAAAGATAGTAGAAGAAGTTACTAGAAGGACCAAATGGAAAAGTGGGTAGATTCATTGTATCCTACCTATTCCTACCTAACCCTGAAATGGATGATTGTGGTTAAGTGGAAAATATCTGAATTCTTTATATATAGAGATAGTTGGTCAGAAGAAAAGGTTGTCATTTGCGAGATCCTAAGGAAGACAAGGAGTCTAGGGTATTGCTTCATTTAGTGGCCAAACAAAAGTGACTACAATTGGGATGCAAAGCAAGAAGGCTTAAGAGTATGAATGCTTGAAGGGTGAAAAAGCTATTAGAGCTGAAGTGTATGAATGCTAAGCAGAATGGAGGACTAAAACATAGATCTATAATATGTAAGTGAGTCATAATTTGTTATCAGATCAAGCCTTAGTGTTACTTTCTAATCATTGTATTAGCCTAGGGTAAATCCTTTGGATTAAGGTTGACCTAACAATCATTTGTAAATCCTTTAACCAAGTGACATTCTAATGGAATGGTCTAAAGCCATCTAACAAGGTTTACTTCTAATAGGGTGATTGAAATCCTTTAACTAGGTCATATTTAATAGTGTGTATTGTAGCCTTTAACAGGGTTGGCCTTTTACAGTACATCACTTCACAAGAGTAAGGATTAGTATCATGTTAGTGGTGTTTTTTCCCAAATTGGGTTTCCACAAAAAATCCTTGTGTCAAATTGTGTGAATGTTCTTATGATGTTTCATGTTTACATTTCTGCAAAGTTATTTTGACCTAGGACAATAACCTACAAAGTTTAAGTATTGTATGATCTAATAGATGCATGCATGATAAGGTTTTATGGATATGTGTCTTCTAAGCATTGAAAAGTTTTATTTTTACATCTGGACCTTGGATAACTAATTCACCCCCCTCTCAGTTATTCTAAAGAATTCTAACATAATGGTTGTGTACAAAGCACTAGGAGTAATAAATTTTGTGATACTTGAGGGATATGCCAAATGAGATTTTTAACTGTAAATCAATGCCATCTCTTACTTTTTATAGCTTATAGTTGATCTCAATCTTATTATTGATAGTCAATAGATATATACTCTAACTTCTATATATATTCCTAGTTATAAATCTTATGCTTTCTCACCAAGTCAATTAGATACTTGATTTATGTAGTGAATTAAAAATATCATGCACACCTAATTTAATTGTCTATAAGGTTCATACAATTGAACCACTTCCTAATATCATTCTTTAATCATCCTAAGCATATCTATATTCTATTAAGTTACATGAGGACATTTGGACTAAGATTTATGATTCCCTCAACTTGAACTAAGATTAATAGATATAATATAGTGGTTCATGTATCATCCTAAATTGTTCTCATTTTGGGACCATTTTGTGAGTAATTTAGTGTATTTTCTATGGTAGGATCTCATATTGTTCTTAATGCACATATACTTCAAATATGGTTCCTCCACCCTCCTTTAATCTTTCTACAACTTGAGGCAAGCTCTTATTTCTAGGGATAATTTTCTATTTTCCATCCAATCCCATAATTCATCTTCTCACTTATGACCTACTCATGTATTTCCAATTTTTTGGATATGCTCTAACATCACTAAAGCCTATATTCTCCCGCTCACTTGTTCACCTTCACTGGCATCTTCACAAGTTTTCATGCTAATTTGCCTAGACAAGTCACCAATGATGAATTGCCCCTCGAGTTTTGGGCCCAAATTTTTGTCCACAACCTAATGGAGGGTTTCCTTACAAGATTTTGATATGCACTTGAACTTAATAGAATGGAACAATTTTAGTAGAAAAGGAAACCCTCTCTCCTTATTTGGCATAACATCTCATTCATGTGTAGGCCACCTAGCTATCAACTAAGCATAAGATTTTACATATCTTATGATAATCTTATGCTATATACTCATGGAATAGGTAGATACTCATGAATAGCTATAACTCTTCATTACTCTCATGCAATCAAGATATTTTATTCCATGGTTCAAGCTTCAATCTTCTGTCTTCCCCAATAAAACATTATAGAGAATTACAGGATCTACTTCATAAGGTTTTGTCTTTTCATCATTTTCTTTTTGATTTTTGTGTTTAGCTAAAGCTATCACATCAACATACTTGGTTTCATTTAAAGAAGTAATTACATCTACAATGTATACTTTCACCATATAGATCTAGAATTTTCTATATGATAACACAATTTTCCTTTATTTTGTTTCATTTAAAGGTTGATTCATCTACAAGGGTTTGACTGAGAAAACCCGTTTTCAAACTTCTCCCACTGTTTGGTGTGCAAGAACAAATTATGGAGCTATAATTATAGACATGAACAGTACAGGTGGAGTTACATGTTGTAGGAAAGTTTCATCACAAACTACGTCACTATTGGTGTCTTGTACCCACATATTCAACTTGTACCATTTTTAGTGAAATTTGAAGTGCATGAAGGTACAAGTCATTTCTTAGTTACAACTAATCGCAAAAACTTCAACAATCGAGAAATTTAGATTCAAAGTTCAATTTTCCAAATGCACTTATTCTCCCTTATTTTTCCTTGTACTTACTTTAGATTATCATCTCAAATCTATGAAGGATTAAGAAAAAATGTAGAAAAACCATATCTTGCATGGACATTCATTGAGGGGATTTAGCATTCCAACGTATGTAGAAAGTGGAGAGTGATCTACATCATTTTTTTGGTACTTTATCACTATACAATTTATAAGAAGACTTTTATTAAATCAATTAATGAGGAGAATATGTCACATGCATACAAGAAGATATTCATCCCCATGAGTATAGATTAGTAGAGTATTGTTATTCGCAAGGGAAAAACTTCCTTGCCACCAAAACAATAGTGTCTTCCCCACTCAGTCTTTACTGGAGATTGTTCTATTTACTACTACTATTGTGCTAGTTATGCCGGTGGTACCATCACCCATTTCAAACCTTGCTTCTCAGGGGCTTGAGCCATTTGTGGGTGTCACTCAACCCACTTGGGTCCACACTTTATAGGTGGCCTCCATGATAGTTTCTCAGAATTTATAGAGGTCTTGCTGCCCATATTCTCATGTAGAGATGATCTAGATGGTGGTTCTGAGAAGTAGAGAATCATCTTTGTTAAAGATTCCTCTACCACCTTCACCACTAGTTCCTTCTTGCAAATAGTTCCTCCTCTCTTGAGAAAAAGGATGACATGCAAGATTTGTTTTCCTGAATTTTTTCTCATGGAATACGTAGGGTATCATAGACCTTCCTCTCAAATATTATGTGTAAGACACTAGACATCAAATTGGCATCTTGGATATTTTGTGTCTCTAGGAAGTTGAAATTTTAGGGTTTTTTCTCAAGGTTGCTTGCTATGTTATTTGGCTAGACAACACTAGTTTTGCTTCCTTTCATGAGGCTGGTCAAGATGGTAAAATTATCCCCTTTCATTTGATTAGGTCTTTTATTAAAGATTAGAAATACCATATTATTCAAAATTATATAAAGATATCGACCATCACAAATTAATGGAAACAAAATGCATGCTTCAATAATTAAAAGAGATGACAATAAATTATGACAAAGCTAGACTTGTATTGAATTTAGCTATGTAAATCCTCCTTAGCCATGGCCATCAAATTAAGTGTTAGATAGTGGTGACTGATCAGGAAAGTACTGTACATACTTCATAAATAGTTATAACCCTAAAACGGTTTAATACTTGTATAAAAGGGCTTAGGGTTGGGTATTTTTCATAATGTTGTGATACAAAATTGGTTCTTGCGGCGGTATTGAGCTGTAAGGGATTACGGATTGTAATCAGGTTGTAATCACTGGATTGTAATAAGATCGGACTTGCTGTTTGGTGGATGTAGCCCAGGGATTGGGTGAACCACGTTAAATCTTGGTGCCTTGTGTTCATTTTTGTGTGTTCTATTATTTTTTGTTATTGGTTATATTTGCATGTAGTTTTTATTTCTGTCCATGGTTTATCCAAACAAGTGGTATCAGAGCAAGGTTGTCTTTCAGTTATCCTCTGCAGGAAAGTCTCACGGTTAAGTGGGAGTCTCACAGTTGAGTGGGAGCAATGGAAGATGAGGGTAAGTTGAGGGTTGATAGGTTTAATGGGCAGAACTTCCAGTTATGGAAGATGCAAATGGAAGACTATTTATATCAGAAGGATTTATGGAAGCCGTTGGAAGGAAAAGCCAAGAATCAGGGAACTATGTCAGAGGCTGAATGGGATCTTTTGGACAGAAAGGCACTCAAAAGCATTCGGTTATGCTTGGCACCATCGGTGGCATTTAATATTACAAAAGAAAAGATGACAGAAGATTTGATGAAAACCCTAGTGACACTGTATGAAAAGCCCTCCGCTTCAAATAAGGTATTTCTCATGAAGCGTTTATTTAATATGAAAATGGCAGAAGGTGGATCTATTGCAGATCATTTAAATGAGTTTAATACTATTACTAGTCAATTATCTTCTGTGGGTATCAATTTTGATGAAGAAATTAGGGCTCTCTTGATTTTGTGTTCTTTGCCTGAAAGCTGGAATGGCTTGGTAATGGCGGTGAGTAATTCTGTTCCTGGATCTAGGACCCTAAAATATGATGATGTGATCGGTGTTATTTTAAGTGAGGAAACTCGTAGAAAATCCTCAGGTGGATCTACATCAGGAAGTGCTTTAAATGCACAAAGCAGGGGTAGAACGACTGAAGGAGGAAGTAACTCTAGAAATCATGGAAAATCAAGAGGAAAGTCAAAGGGGAGGAGGTCTCAATCGAGAGGACCAAATGATTGCTAGTACTGTGGGAAACCAGGGCACAAAAAGAAAGATTGCTGGAATCGAAAGAAAAATGAAGGAGATAAATCAGATGGAGACAAGGAGGCAAATGTGGTAAGTAAAAAATCTGAAGAGGATGCTTTGATTCTGTCTTTAGAGAGTGTTGATGATTCATGGGTTTTAGATTCTGGTGCTTCATTTCATGCTACACCTCATAGAGGTTATTTCATTGATTATGTCCAAGGGGATTTTGGGCTTGTTTATTTGGGGGATAATGAACCCTGTCAGATTGTTGGAAAGGGAAAAATTAAGATTAAGTTGCAGAATGGGAATCATTGGCTACTACATGAGGTAAGACATGTTCCAAAACTAAGTAGAAATTTAATTTCAGCAGGGCAACTCGGTGATGAGGGTTGTGTAGTTACTTTTAATGATAAAAATTGGAAGGTTTCAAAAGGTTCCCTTGTAGTAGAAAAAGGTGTGAAAGTAGGCACCTTATATCTTTGTACAGGTCATATTGTTCCTTCTACTTTGATTGTTTCAGAGAAAAATGAATATTCAGGAACAATTACTGCAGTTGAGCAGGGAGAACAAATAGCTGCTGTAGATTCTGATACAGAGTTGTGGCACAATAGACTTGGGCACATGAGTGAGAAAGGTATGAAAGTACTTCATTCAAGGAAAGTTTTACCAGGTCTAAAATGTGTGAATATGGATTTCTGTGAAAGTTGTGTGTATGGAAAACAAAAGAGAGTGAGTTTTGTAAAGACAGGGAAGGAAAACAAAAAGGAGAAATTAGAGCTTGTGCATACAGATGTATGGGGACCAGCCCAGGTATCTTCCCTTGGTGGCTCTCATTATTATGTTACATTTATTGATGACGCAACTAAAAAAGTACGGGTTTATTTCCTTAGACAAAAATCTGATGTATTTCAAACTTTTAAGAAATGGAAATGCTTGGTTGAAAATGAGACTGGTAAGAAATTAAAATGTCTCAGATCTGATAATGGTGGTGAGTATTGCAGTCATGAATTTGAAGATTATTGCTCCACTAATGGTATTCGTAGACAAAAAACTGTTCCAAGGACTCCACAGGAAAATGGAGTGGCTGAACGCATGAATAGAACTATAATGGAGCGCGCAAGGAGCATGAGGTTGCATGCTGGGTTGCCCTTACACATGTGGGTGGAGGCTGTCAATACTGCAGTATATTTGATTAATAGAGGTCCCTCTACTCCTTTGGGCTGTGGTATTCCAGAGGAAGCATGGACTGGTAAAAAGGTGAATTATTCTTTTCTCAAGACCTTCGATTGTGAAGCTTTTGCTCATATAGACTCTGAAAATATAACCAAGCTAGAAGCTAAATCAAAGAAATGTGTCTTTGTTGGATATGGCATTAATGAATTTGGTTATAGGCTTTGGGATTTTGAAAATCTTAAAATTATTAGAAGTCGAGATGTCATATTCAATGAGAAAGTGTTGTACAAAGATCTGTTGCAGCAACATGAGAAGAAAGAAGATGATTATGTAGTGCTGGATGATACTCCAAAAGCTGATGTTTCAGCCATTCCTCATGATGTGCAACAACTGCAACAAAAAATACCACACACACCAGTGAATGTTAGATGGTCAACAAGGAAAATTAGACCTCCACAAAGGTTTTCTCCCTCTTTGTATTCTATTTTACTTACTGATGCTGGTGAACCTGAAAGTTATGATGAAGCTGTGCAGGTGGATACTAAGATTCAATGGGAGTCTGCAATGAAAGATGAAATGGACTCTTTGCTGAAAAATAAGACATGGGATTTGTGCAAGTTACCTGCAGGTAAAAAGGCTTTACAGAATAAATGGGTTTACAGGTTGAAAGAAGAGGAAGGAGGTAAGAAAAGATTTAAGGCCAGGTTAGTTGTAAAAGGATTTGCACAGAAAAAGGGAATTGATTTTGATGAGATATTTTCTCCTGTTGTTAAAATGACTTCTATTCGTACTGTTTTAAGTCTTGTGGCTACTGAAGATCTGCATTTAGAGCAGATGGATGTTAAAATAGCCTTTCTTCATGGTGATTTGGATGAAGAAATATATATGGCTCAGCCATAGGGTTTTGAGGTCAAAGGTAAGGAGAACTTAGTGTGCAAATTGAAGAAAAGTTTATATGGCTTGAAGCAAGCACCTCGGCAGTGGTATCTGAAATTTGATAGTTTTATGCATAAGCATGGATATAAGAGGTATCATTCAGATTATTGTGTTTATTTTAAGAGGTTGGATGATGATAGCTACATTATTTTATGTTTATATGTTGATGATATGCTTGTAGCTGGGTCTAACATGGATCATATTAAGGGGCTGAAATGCCAATTAGCACATGCATTTGCTATGAAGGATTTGGGGGCAGCAAAACAAATCCTTGGTATGAAGATTTGTAGAGATAGGAAGAATAGAACATTGACACTATCTCAAGTTGATTATGTTGAGAAGGTGTTGCAACGTTTCTCTATGGAGAATGCTAAAGCTGTCAGCACACCTTTACCTGGTCATTTGAAATTGACTAAGGAGATGTGTCCCAAGACACAGGAAGAGGATGATAAGATGTCCAAGGTACCCTATGCTTCAACTGTAGGAAGTTTGATGTATGCTATGGTATGCACTAGGCCAGATATTGCACATGCAGTGGGAGTCGTTAGCAGGTATATGAGTCATCCAGGATTTGAGCATTGGAATGCTGTCAAGTGGATTCTCAGATATTTGAAAGGAACATCCAATAAGTGTTTACACTTTGGGGGCTCTACTACTGATTTACAGGGCTATGTTGACTCAGATTTGGCTGGGGATATTGATACCAGGCGGAGTACTACAGGTTATGTCTTTACTGTTGGTGGGGTAGCCGTGAGCTGGGTTTCTAAGTTACAGAAGATTAATGCTCTCTCCACTACAGAGGTAGAGTATGTTGCTGCTACAGAGGTAGCCAAAGAGATGATATGGCTTCAGTTCTTCTTGGAAGAATTGGGACATCCTTAGAAGGATAATTATTTGTTCACAGATAGTCAGAGTGCCATTCATCTTGCTAAGAATTCAGCTCTGCATTCTAAGACCAAACACATCCAGTTGCGGTACCATTTCATTCGGTCAGTTTTGGAGGATGGACAGTTAAAGCTGGAGAAGATACATACCAATGACAATCCAACATATATGTTGACAAAGGTTGTAACAAGGGAGAAGCTGAACTCCTCTTCAGCTTCGGTTGGTCTTTTAGACTGAACATGAATAAAAGAACAGTAGAGTCCAGGATGGTTTGATCCAGTGGGAGCCCCATGTGGTAGTGGTATTGCTACAGGATCAGTCTCCAAGTGGGAGATTGTTGTTTAGTGTGGAGCCTGATTAGTCCCCAAGTGGGAGATTGTTAGATTGTGGTGACTGATCAGGAAAGTACTGTACATACTTCATAAATAGTAGCCGACATATTATGGCCGACATATGGCCGACATGTTATAACCCTAAAGCGGTTTAATACTTTTATAAAAGGGCTTAGGGTTGGGTATTTTTCATAATGTTGTGATACGAAATTGGTTCTTGCGGCGGTATTAAGCTGTAAGGGATTACAGATTGTAATCAGGTTGTAATCACTGGATTGTAATAAGATCGGACTTGCTGTTTGGTGGACGTAGCCCAGGGATTGGGTGAACCACGTTAAATCTTGGTGCCTTGTGTTCATTTTTGTGTGTTCTATTATTTTTTGTTATTGGTTATATTTGCATGTAGTTTTTATTTCTGTCCGTGGTTTATCCTAACATTAAGGAATGTTCAAATTAATAAAACTATCCATCCAAGCGATAATAAAATTAATGAAACCTAAAACCTTTTAACTACTAGTATTTTTCTATCCCTAATACCACTTTATTAGATATTAATCCACCAAGAAATGGAATCAATTATGAAAATTTCAAAATTATTATTTTTTGTTCTTATTTTAACAGCGATATACACTTTCTAAATTACCTAATTTTGGAATGATGCATTATAGAACCTAAGCTAAACTTGTTACAGTTCAATGTTGAGTGCCTAACTTTTTTAGAGCTAGAATGTGCAATTTGACTCATTATAGATCAATGTTGAGTGCCTAATTTTGTAGTTAGTTATTGGTTGAAAATACATACTAATTCTCTCACCTTATTTAATTTCTTCAATTATTTCTAATGGCTCTGGCCCCATGTATAGGATTGTATGGATTTTTCTATCTTTCAATAATCATTCCTTTGGCATAGTTAATGTTTATTCTCCCAATGATGTTGAAAGATCATAACTATGGCATTGGATGGTAGATTCTCTGCCACCTTCCACTTGGGTTGTATGTAAGGACTTTAATATGATTGAGCTATCCTCTAACAAAGATGGTATTTTACCTTTTTGATGGATAACTAGGGAAAGAGAAGTTTGGTATTACATGCATAATAAATTAGGCCTTTTTGACCCCAATACCCATCACCACCATTTTGGTGAGATTTCACATACTTTATCTAATTTTAGAGCTAGATCTGATAGGATGTTTAAAAGGCTTGATCATGCATTGATATATGCATAATCATTTTTCTATTTTTCTGAAGATAGGGAATTTCCTATCATTCCTTTGTAGGATGTGACCTTGTCAAACCAATATCCCATTCTTTTTACTATTAACTAGAAAATAACTCAAACACATCCTTCTAAAATACATTTTTCCCTTAACACATCACTCTTGAGTTATGATCCCATTATGGCTCATATTTTGCATGTCTAAAGTTTAGATCCTTGACCCACACCCACATTGGTTTGATTTAATAGTGGAAAGATACTGTCTCCCATATGAATAGATTTCTTCACATATATGACAGACAAATTGTTTGTATCATAGGTGTTCCTATGATGCAACCACCAAAGTCCTGTGTACAACCTCTAAGGCCCTGGCCCTAAATCTATTTGATTCTAATCTACAACTTTAACTAGTCAATCTTTTCCATTAGAAGTAGTTTGCAGATAACTATACCACCAAAGGTGTTTAGATCAAAGCTTGTCTTCATTGGCTTGATACTAGAAACCAAGCCTCAAAGGAATTCTTTCGAGCTCTCAAAGCTCATCATGCCTCAATAGGGATAAAAAATCAAGGAAGGTTAGCAAATCTTCTCTGAATCGCCTGCCATTCTTCAAGCCTTTTTCTGTCACTATGAGAAGGTTTTCACCATGCAAGGTGATTCTATAGAAAGGGACCAAGCTTTGAAGGAATGCACTTTTGTTACTCCTAATTGGCTTGTGGTTGGGCAAGGTGCTTTCTGTGAGAAAATGTTCACCCTTAGTGACCTCAAGAATGTCATCTTCTCTATGGTAGATGACAAGGCCCCTGGGTGTGATGGTGTTCCTTTTGAATTTTACAAAGCTTTATGGGATTCCATTAGGAGAGATTTGCACAAAGTCTACCTTGAAGCATTTGATTATAAATCACTCAATAATCTTATTAGCAAAGGAAACATTAAATTGACACCTAAAGTTGGTGACCTTGAAGATATCTGGAACCAGAGGCCTATCACTCTATTGAATGTCTCCTACAAGATCATAGCTAAAGCCCTAGCTCTCAAAATTTTTGATCTTTGACCTTTGATTATTTGTCCTGAGAAGACTAGTTTCATAAAATCTAGATGCATCCTTGAAAACATTATTGTTGTCTAGGAGGATATGGGATGAAACCACCAATCTAAGCAACAAGCTCACTATCTAAAGATTAATTTTGCCAAGGCTTATGATTGTATTAAATGACCTTTTATTCTTTCTATTCTTCAAGCCTTAGGGTTTGGTCTCATTTTCCTCCAATCTATTGAAATTCTCTTCGAGGATACTTTTTCTTGAATCACTATCAATGTCATGCAATTTGAGGGCTTTGGGCTCTTTAGGTCTATCTACCAATGATGTCCTCTAGCTCCTACTTTGTATGTTCTTGTTGCTGAAGGGTTTGAATATGTACTTGCCAATGTCATCTTCTCAAGCCATGTTAGGGGCATTGCCCTGCCAGAGTCTCCTATTTAGCTTGTCAATGAGAACATTGCTAGTGATTTGTTCTGCATGCTAATTGAGAATGAGGATAATGTGTCAAATTCCATTCAATATCTTCAGACCTTCTAATTAGCTACTGGATCTTCCATTTAATGGCACAGAACTTTTTGCTATTGGCATTCAATTCTTCCAGCTCCAACTTGGCTTGCCCACTATTAGTAGAAATCAATTTAGCACAATGATATCTTTCACTTTTTGGGTACTCCCGTTTCTTTTCAAGCTTCAGTTGTTGATATTTGGAATGTCATGCTCGCCAAGATTTCTAAGAAGATGGATTATTGGCTCACCAAGCCTCTTTCTTTGGCTAGAAAATTCTAGATATGTTCCAGGTCCATGTTGCTACCCATGTTTATTATTCTTCCAATTGGACACCCTCTAAAGCCTCTTATCTAAAGTTGGAAAATATCCACAAAGATTTCTTTTGGGCTTTGGGGGTTGACCATCATGGATTTCATACAGTAACTTGGGATTACTATAGTTTTCCCAAGGAGTCTCAAGGTTTTGACCTTATTTCCACCTATAAACATGGTATTTCTTTATGTGCTAAATAGGTCACATGGTCCCTCACTGGAGATGAGGCATGAAAAATCCTTCTCAAGCATTGCATATCCTCTAGATTCCTAATTAATACACCTTCTTGGAAGGGGGTTGGGTTCCAAGCCCTTCTCATGCATCACATTAGAACTAGTGCAAATCCATGGCTCTTTTGTTGTCAAAAGAATCTGGAAAGCCATAAAGTCATGACTTTTTTGGGATGGTGATGGCTTCAAGGATGGACTCTCCATGAATCAACATAATCTTTGGTGGTCACCATTGTTTTCCATTCAAGGTGTGGCCCTTGCCAAGATTTAGGGTGTCAATGTACTACATTTTTTCAAACATGGCATCAAGACTCCCAAAGATCTTTTCTCAAGGGTTGTAGATTCAAATTTGTCTATCTCATCTAGATTGACAAAATTTTGACCTACTAGTCTTTGCATTGCCACCCCATATGCTTTACAAGATGGGGGTCTAGCCTATCAAACCATGGTGGAAAGACTAGAAATGGTATATGTGTACTCCTCTTGTCAATTACAAGCCTAAGATAGGATACATTTGGTTGGTGCCTCACTTGCCTATGGTTGATTCTCTCAACCAGCATTGGTACCTCCAATCTTCACAATGGAATTGGAGATACAAGTTGAACACTATTTGGAGTGCCATCACTAAGCTGAAGATTGTACACTTTGCCTAGCATGTCCTTTACCAAGGATTTCCTCTAGGTCCTCAGCTTAAGTATTTCAATATTCTTGACCCACATTGTCCTTTTTATGGGAAACCATGATCTTTCCTACACATATTTTTGTTCTATCATAAAGATCAATAGTATTGGCTCTATATACATGAGTTCTTAAGCCTTTGAGGTTAGAGCCCTTTTCCTGGCATATGGTTCTATTGGGTGATTCGCCCATAATCTCTTTTAAGTATACCTAGATTTAGAATGCTTTTAGGATGGAGATTATTTTCACTCTTTGGAAGGATAAGAATGCAATTCTATTCACTTGAATCTTTCTTGATATTAATGTATCTATGTACACTAAAGCTTGCATATGTAATAATGTGATGATTCTGATTCAAGTACAAGCCAAAAAGGTGGTTGTTGAGGTAGCCCACCTATAAGAGCTCCTTAATAATTGGCACAATGCACCTTGTATGATCTCTTGGGTGCCATCAAATTTCACTTTGGTAGACTAGACTCCACTCTATGGTCACTAGCAGGGACATAGCTCCTCAGCCCACTGCCTACAGGTGCTGCATTCCTAGGCTCCCCACTGCTCTCCTAGTGCTGGTTGGGATATTGACCACTGCTACTTTTCCTCCTTGTGGCGGGGTTCTCTACTCCTACTTCCTCTAGTTGGTCTATCTTTGGTATCGATCCTAAGTGGTCATTTCCCTAACTAGATTTGGAAACTTTGCCTCCTAAGATAGACGAACAAAAAAGATAAAGAAAAAGATGCTATTGATGATGACAGGTGAGATCCACTTGAACCTCCCTCCAACCCTTCTTATGTATGAGGTTTCCATGATCATCAAGATCCACCTCGCTTGGCTGGAACTACTTTAGCTGCCGGGTAGTTTATATATTTTTTTGATAAATAGTTGTTTGATTTTCGGCTCTGCCATGTGAGCTCTCATAGGGTGATCTTATATCCCCCAACCCTTTTTTTGTGAATACACAACTTTAATATTTAATTAATAGAGAAGTGAGTTTGAATACAAAAAATTGGAGTAATCTTTTATATGTTAATTAAGAGTCATGGTTGTTGACTTGGTGAGAAATGCAATGTGTTATTGATGGAGCTTTCAAAGGAGTGCATGGGGACCATCTCCATTCCTTCGAGAGGCGTGTATAAGTGTGGGGCTAATTTTGTAGAAAGTGTGCACTCTTGAATCAAGACATTATTATGGTAGACCCCATACCTTTGTTTCTCATCAGATAACTAACATTTTAAATTGAAAAGATTAATTTTATAATATTAAAAAGTAATAAAAATAAAAATAAAGTTATAATAAATATAATAGATTTATATTTTAGTTATTCATTAAATATATTATTTAATATAATTTAAAAAGGGTAATGTGAAAGTTACTACAGTCTATAGTATAATGGTAAGTTGATAATTGGTAAATTGTGAGTGCTTCTTAATAACATGGGAGATTTTAGGCTTTAATAAATAATAATTAATTTTAACAAAGAATAGTAATTAATTTTTCTAGATATGATTTTGTAGTTCATAATGTTATTGTGTCTCTCTATTTTCATATTTCCTTTTCTCCTCATTATTATGATAATAAAATCATTATGGATCATGGAGGGTTATTCCAAATGTTCATGGATATAATAAAAATGTACAAACCTTCAAACACAAATGGTCAAATTTAAAGTTTGAGGTAATAGATTGTGTAAACATATTAATTAAGGTTATTGCATTTGAGCCCCTTCAATGAAAAGGATGTAAGTCTAATTATAAATGATCCAATTTTAAATTGGGAGCTCTCACCCTCCTATAAAATTAAATGACTTTTGTTAGCCTCCTTATAAATGTAAATGCATTTTTTCAAAATGAGGTTGGTTCAACTATAAAATAAAATTAGTTGACATTTATATTATTAAGTTTGTTTTTATATTGATATGTAAGTTACTTATTTTTTTTTTAACTTAATCAAAATGATGAAACTATTGATCTCACTATCAAATATAGAAACTAAAGAACAAGCTTTGCTATTTTTATAAACAATCACATAGAATTTTTTAGTTTATAATAAAATAATATATTTTAAATAATAAAAAGTATAAATAACTATTCATCAATTTTAATTGGTAATGTTTGTGTTTCCAAAATTGACATTGAGGAGAATTTTTTTAAAATGGTGTTAATGACTCTTACAATAACATCATAGAGTATATATTACCATTGGTGCAACCATTGCACCTCCTTTTGGTGCAAGTGCTACTACTATGTATGGATGTAACCTTATTCTCCTTAACAATATCACCTTATAAGTTTATTCCCTTAATCTTTCACTCTTCACTTGATCATAATATATGTCAATTTGGTATCCTCTTTTTATGGCCATTCACTAATATGCTATTTCTGACTTAAGGTGACCTGGAGTTCATTAATGTTCGATAATGTATGATTATTACACTCTTTATTTGATCATAATAGATGCCAATTTGATATCCTCTTTTTATGGCCACTCACTAATATGCTATTTCTAATTTAAGGTGACATGGAGCTCATTAATTTTGATAATATATGGTTATTTCCTTATGGGTTTTGATGCTTTATTCCTCTTTTTATTCACTTCTTTATTCTCCCCACTTACCGGCGCTTTGTTTTGATGTTTAATATCTTCTATGCTTTTCTATCCTTATATAGACTTTTTTACCTTATATTTATTGTTGAGTATTTTTATGACTAACACCCTTTTTGGTTTGCAAATATATATTTTCATTTCTTTTTTCTCTCTCCCCACTTATGCATAGGAGTGTGTATTTATAAGAGATAAAATGGGTTTAAAGGAGACATCACTTCATTAAACATAGGCCCGTTGACCCATGAGTGACACCTAATTAGTGTTTTAATTGTTTCTAAATAATAATGTGATTGGTTCATGAATAGTATATCAATTATATATTGGAGTATTTTGTATTATGGATTATAAATTATTAAAGATTATTATTTTTGAATAATGCATCTAAATTAATAATATAATATTATCATGTCTTAAATAAAATATATATTAATAATAATTAGAAATGAAATAGTAGATTTTATCAATTTGGGTTATGAATATACATTTGTATATTTTTAATGATATTATTGAGATTACCTTATGTTGATTCATTTCTCCTACCACCCAAAATGATTGGTAATGGTTAACAATATTATAATCAAGGTGTTGCAATCACGAGGGTTGTTCACCCATGCCCTTTATAATCGATGTCTTTATAGAAGGTTTATCAAATCAATATTATTCAACGTCTTTATTATATCAATTTAATTTTAATTAGGTAAATACATTTAATGGTATTAATAATTATCACACACACACAAATACATATACATATACAAATACTTATACATATACACTTACTTTCACACACACACACACACCTTGATTTTATTTAATTATATATTAATTATATTAATAATATATTGTGTTATATTACCATTATTATATATTTAAATAATATGTAATACTTTAATCCTTTGTATTTGTGGGGTACTAGTTTAGGAGGGATCACGATAGTTTGTCCTTCCCAAAATTGTTTGTCATCAAGAAATCATCAATTCAATGCAAGGGTTTTCTTTGACATTCATCTTTGACTAACCTTGAAATACACACACACACACACACACACATGCACACGTGTGTGTATTTGTGTGTATGAGAGATAATAAAACTTGATTTTACTTAATTATATCTTAAACATATTAACTTAATATATTGCATTATATTATTTCTTATTATTATTTATGTGATATGTAGAATTTAAATCATTTATACTTATGGGGTACCAATTTAGGAGGGATCATGATAGTCTGACCTTCCCAAAAATGCTTGTACTCAAGTAATCATCAATTCAATAGAAGGGTTTTCTCCTCTTTGTCTAACCCTAAAATGATAATTTCAACTTGAGTTTAGAATTGTAATATCTTCATAGAATTATCAAGCTTGACAATATTCATCATATTATTTAATTTAAAAACTTAAGAACAATTTTCAAAAGATAAAACTTATCTTGACTTGTTGTAACACTTATGTTCTCCTCTGCTAAGTATTGCCTTGATCTAAGAATGCAATAATCAAGTTTGACAATCACTAAGAAAGCCTCTTGATCAATCTTTGATGCTCATCAAGAATCCCTAACCATGTTTTGACACTCACCAAGAATGTCCCATCAAGAATTGATGCTCACCAAGAACATCTAAACCTATCTTGACACATACCAAGAATGTCCTTGATCAAGATCTGACACTCACCAAGAATGTCTTTGATCAATTCTCAACATTCACCAAGAATGTCTAAACCATGTTTGGATGCTCACCAAGAATGCTTCTTGATCAAGCTTTCAAACTCACCAAGAATGTCCTTGATCAAGCCTTGACACTCACCAAGAATGTCTAAATCATGTTTTGACACTCATCAAGAATGTCCCTTGATCAAGCTCTGATAGTTACCAAGAATGTCCTTGATCAAACCTTGATGCTCACCAAGAATGCCTAAACCATTCTTAGACACTCACAAAGAATTCTTTTATTAAAAGTCAATTTTATTTTTTTAACAATAAATTGAGTTTACATAAATATATTAATTTCCATTTTACATAATTGGCTAACACAAATCCAAAGTTTGTTGTCATATTTAGGACCAGACCTCCTCAAATCTGCACTTGTCTTTCTCTTGAATGTTATTGAGATCTTTGTGGTTGTACTTTATTCTATTGTATGGTATTTCTTCATCTCGTGTTTCTTCAATTATATGGATTTGACTCCTTTTTCCACACTTGTGCCTTTTTTCTCATGGTTCTTTGCATCTAAAAAACACTCTAATTATTTCATCTCTCCCTTCACATCAATGTCATGTTTACCATTGTTCTTTAAAAAAATAACATTTTCTTCCATTATCATCCTTCCTTGATTCCTCACACCTATGTTATGTCTTATTCAAAATATTATTTTCCTTTGAGTAATATGATTCACACTTCTTAGTCTTTCAGATGGATTCCTCCAAGTTGTGGGGCTCAAGGAGTTTTACTAAGCTTTTAGTGGAGTCTTGTTGTCCTATAGACATAGAAGTGAGCCTCTTTTTGGGAAAGATTAGGAATCATATCTTATAATGATAGGAAATTGAAAGAAAATTCTTCCACAATTATTGTTCATTTGAGGTAAATTAACTCTTGGAAATACCATTCTGAATCTCTATCATCAAATCTACTGATAAGTTTTTCTGTGAATTCATAGTAAATGGAACATTTTCTATGGCCTTGATTTTTGGTACCATAGTGCCACATATCATGAGCTGACCTTGTTAAATGGAGTATGAAAAACTTGATTTTCCTTTAGACATTGGAATGCGAGATAGGTACGCATCCGAATTTTGAACCCATGATTGAGTAGTTTGCTTTCTAGATCCATCAAATCATGGTAATGGTACTTTTACTATTTTTGTTTTAAGGTCTTTGTTTATATGGCTTTCCTTTTTATTTTCAAGTGTTTTGGTTTTGTAATATTCTTTAAAGGGAATACAATTTCTAATCTTTGGACCCATCCTTGCATACATTTGCACAATTTCTTCTACATTATTTGTGGCTGGTTCCTCTTCTTCAATAATTGGTTCCTTTATTTTAAGGAATAGAGGAAATATGTGTTTGGGAATTTAATCTTGTGTCAAATATTCATTTTTTGAATGATTAGAATGAACATCCCTCTCTGAATTTGGATTGGGTATTTCACTATGATTTTTATTGCTCAATTTTTGTGTGGCTTTGAGGATCATTTTGTTTATGCTCTTGAACCTTACATGGGTTTGCACCATAAAATCCTTATTTCTTGTGCTAGTTATTTTTCCATGTTCTTTGATCTATTGATAGGTTTGTGAGAAACAAAGTTCACAGGATGGCAAGATTATGCTTTGATACCACTGTAATGTCCCTCTGGAGTTTAGTTTCTTATAATAAAATTGTAAACTCATATTTTAAGAAAGATATCACCAAATTATTAATTCAAATTCAAGTGCCTTTAAGGGACTATTGTCCTTTATACACTTTGTATGTAAGAAAACTTAACTTGTTGGGAGCACACATAAACAAGTAAACATTAGTTGCACATGTATATCAAATATCCAAAAGAAAGAAAAATGCAACTAATTAGGTATGCTTGAGTTTTAAAATTTAGTGCAACCGAAAAAGAAAAGTACTCATGCAACCTCAAAGTAGCTCAACAAGGGCACCCACAAGAGGCCTTGTTGGTGTGCTCAAGATGAGGGATGTGGATGTGCTCTCCCAAACACAACGATTGAATGAATTCATTCAATGATGAATGTATGAGAATGAAATATGAATCTAAGCTAGGTGAGTGAGGAATGCTTCAAGAGGAGGCTATGGAAGAATCCATTCTTAAAATATTCTAAGAAATGGAGATGAATATAATAAAGTAAACTAGATTATTAATGCAAGAAATAAAATCTAACAACTATCAAAGAGTTAGTAACAATGCATGAAATCACTAAAATCTCTAGAACTATACTAGCATGATAACAATGCAAATGAGGGAGATGAAGAATGATTGAGACAAAGGCTCTATTTATAGGCTTGAGAGAGGCCTTGGGGAGTGGCATTTATGTGGCATCCACATAGGTGTCACATTGGAGACACATGGACTAAGGAGACAAGCCATGCAAAGGTCAACATAAGCCTTTGTGGTGAAAGAGATGGCTCAAGGTTTGCTCAAACATGTGTGAACAACCTTGGAGAAATAAAAGGGGGACATGTGTGTAAGAGTGTAAGACTTTTTGGATAAAATAATAAAAGGGAGGCTTTCTTGAATTTTGAGTTTTTCACACATGTGTGAGCAAACTTAGGGGCTAAAGGTGTTTAGGATAATTAAGTGAGATTAACTAGTGGGTAGGCTTAGAAGGATGAGAGTGATGGGTGGTAGACTAGGTTTTAGGATGGGATTATGATTAAATTAAATAGAATTTAACTTAATCATAGGATTGTAGAATTTAATAAAGTAGAGGGAATTAAATACATTGGAGTTTATTTAAAATGAGATTAATGGAACACTATGAATTAAATAAATTTAACACATTAGATGTGATGCATTTAAATTAAATTTAAATACTTTAGGAAAGTGAACCTATTTAATTAAATAAGTAGAGGAACATGTAATTAAATAAGTAAAGGAACATGAAAAATATAATTAATTATAGTGTTAAGGGAGATATTAAATCAATTAATATAGTATTTAGGACAATTTTAAGCATCTACATTTTTCCACTCTTTGATGTGATGTCAGGATGACATTATATTAAAGAAAAAAAATATAGGTTGCTCCAGAGAGGAGAGGAATCCTAGGAGTTGTGTTGTAACAATGACAAGGAAGGAGGGTGCCCCCTCGAGAAAATGTGGTGAAAAAGCAATATATTTTGCCCTATTTTCTCAAAAATAAACACAGGAAGAAAAAGGGAGGGAAAAAAGGCTTAAAAGAAGTCCTTGCATGACTTGAGTTTTAAAACTATGCAACCAAAAATCTAGAATCCTCATGCAACCTCAAAGAAGCTCAACAAGGGCACCCATAAAAGGCGTTGTTAGTGCATTCAAGAATGAGTGATGTGAATGTGCTCTCCCTAAACACAACTATGATGAGACTCAAAGTGATTGAAATGAAAATACAATATTAATAATGAATCTAAACTAAGACTAGTGTAGAATACCTTCAAGAAATGACTATGAGTAAGCCAACCTCAAAGGATTCTAAAGATGTGAATATGAAAATGAAGTCAATTAACAATAATAAGCTATCATGAAATATGTAAGCATAAATGCAAGAAATCTAACATCTACCAAAAGGTTAGTAATAAGCATGCAAATCTTTAAGAAAGCTCTAACACTATACTAGTATGATAACAATGCAAATGAGGGAGATGTAAAATGCTTGAGACAAGGGCTCTATTTATAGGCTTAAGAGAGGCCTTGGGGAGGTGGTATCTATGTGGCATCCACATAGGTGCCACAAGGGAGACACATGGGCTAAGGAAACAAGTCATGCAAAGGTCAACATAAACCTTTTTGGTGAAAGAGATGGCTCAAGGTTTGCTCACACATGTGTGAGCAACCTTGGAGAAAGGAAAGGGGGACACGTGTATATGAGTGTAAGAGAATTTTGCATAAATTAATAGAATGGGGGATTTTTTGGATCTTGAGTTGCTCACACATGTGTGAGCAAACACTTAGGGACTAAAAGGTTTTTAGGATTAATTAAGTGGGATTAACTAGTGGTAGGTTTAGAAGGATGAGAGTGATGGGTGTAGACTAGGTTTTAGGATGGTATTAGGATTAAATTAAATAGGATTTAATTTAATCATTGGATTAGAGAATTTAATAAAGTGGAGGGATTTAAATAAATTCAAATTTATTTAAAAGGGGATTTATGGAGCACTATGCATTAATCAAATTTAACACATTAAAGGGGATGCATTTAAATTAAATTAAAATACTTTAGGAAAGTGAACCTATTTAATTAAATAAGTAAAGGAACATGAAAAATATAATTAATTAATAAATAAACAATCATAGTGTCAAGGAAGATATTAAATCAATTAATATAGTGTTTAGGATAAGTTTGAGTGTGTACATTTTGCCCTTCTTTGATGTAGTGTCTAGATGACATTACATCAAACAAAGAAAATATAGGTTGCCCCAGTGAGGAGAAGAGTGGAAAGAGTAGTGCCATAGTGATGACAAGGGAAGAGGATGCCTCCTCAAGGAAATGGAGTAAAAAATGAATATATTTTGCCCCATTTTCTCGAAAATATACACAAGAAGGAAAATGGAAGGAAAAAGGCTTAAAAGAAGGCCTTGCATGACTTGTTGGTAAGATTGGAATGAAGAAAGGTGAATTAGATAATGATTAATCTGGATAATGAATCTAAATGCATTGTAACTACATGAATTGCATGGGATTCAATTGTGTTCATATGGGAGAGCACACCCTAGTTTGATATTGCAAGAGGAGTTATGCATCAAATGCTATAGTAGTGTATATGACAAGATGCCTTTGCATGGACTAGACTCAAACACAAAATAGAGACTTTAGGAAAATTGATGTAGTTTTCATAGTCATGATGGAATAAATGACATATACACACTAGAGAAGTTTAGGCACACCCAACTTTTTTTTTTTAGGGATCTTGGTGGAAAGTGTGCTAACCCATTGCCCCCAGTGAACAATGCATAACCATAACTCAAAAATGGACAGAGACGTGCTAAAGAATCATGAAAATAGATCATATCACAAGATGACCCATGTAATAAGGTTAAGCTATTCAAATGATACCAAGATATTGAAGATTGAGGCACACTTGGGGAGACTATCATTGATACACAAAGATAAAATCAACAAAAAGACCTTATGACCAAGTAGTCATTCAATCCACAATTCTTGCCATGAACTTTATTCTGATGGTGAATTTGTAAAAGCCTGTGTAGGAAGGACTCATCCTGTAAGGAAAAAAATGATTATTTGATTGAATTGGATTGAAATGTTTGTGAATGTTCACTGGAAATTCTGTGAAAGGAACAAGGTTCTCAAATGATCTAGTCTTAGTGTGAACTTTTGTAAGTTTTTTTTGCAATCACTATTTTGATAAGCTCAGTTTGATGGAGTGAATCTCAGTGTAATGAGATCATATGCTGAATAGAAGAATTTGGATAAGATATGATAAGATGATGGATGAACTTGATTGGATTAGAAGGATGGTTTTGATAATATTTAGGAAAAAAATAGATAGGATGGAAAGTGATTTGTATGAAATTATTGGAAGAAGGTAATTTGATTGGAGGATAAATGAGTTGATTGAATTGAATTGGAAGAAGTAAAAATTGATGGAAGGAGGAATAGATTAGAACCGATGACAAGGGAGAACCAAGGAATGGTAAATGAATGGGAAGGGTGGGGAGAATTTTATGGATGGGATGATATAGGGATGATATGAAAGGTGAAAGAATATGGGGGATCAAAGGATATGATATCAGATAATGGGGAGCCAAGGAATATGTTTGAAAGGAGTTAAAATGCCCCATACCAAGGATAAGAAAATGGAAGGAAATGTGGTGGGAATGGATGTGTGGAAATGGATAGATGGTGTTAAGGATATCATATGGAGGAAGGGGAGGCTTGTGTATTTCCAAATCATGTATGGAGATTGTGTTGTTGTGCCTCTAGTATTGATCACGAGCATAGGCCTACAAGTGGAATGAATAAGGGATATGTCAGGGAGGGTGTGAAATAGGGATAATGATATGAAGAGTATGGATGAAATGCGGGACATGAAATGGATGGAACAGATGAGATAGCCAAGACCAAGGACATATGAAATAAGGATGGAATTATGTAGGACTATGGATGGAGGATAGAGGGAAGGAAAATGCCAAGGACTATGGGATGCAATATGGATATGATGTTGAGATCAAATTTGTGAAAGTGGATGGAAATATGTAGGATAATGGATGAAAGGAAATGATAGTCAAGATCAAAGATAGAAAATGATGATTGATAGTATATGGAAATATGGAAGATATGTAAGGCAATGTAGTATGGATGGAGCTTGCCACTAGTGTAGAGTGCAAGTGGAAGAGGAAAAGTGAATGAATGGATAAGTGGAATTGGAAAATATGAGATACATGATTGGGAGGACTCAAGGATCTAGATACATGGATGGTATCCCTTGATATTTATTTCTCTTTCTTTTTAATTTTCAAGGAAATTTTACTATTTTCTCATAGATTTTGGTAGGATAGTGAAAAGAAGGATGAAATGGGTTGAGAAATGGAGGATAATGACCTATGAATTTTTTTGGATTAAGGGGCTAGAATGGTTGGGAGGAAGACATGGTTGATGGATGCTAGGTTGGAAGACTTGTGAATGAGTGGATGAAGAAGGTGGAAAGATCATCATTGACACACACCTTGAAGGGTGCTAGAAAGGAGGAAATTTTGAGGATATGTAGGAGAAAGTTTGAATTTTGGGATATAGGGAATCAAAATGGATGAAGGAGATGATGGATTTA
This sequence comes from Cupressus sempervirens, assembly GCA_028749045.1. Lineage (NCBI taxonomy): Eukaryota > Viridiplantae > Streptophyta > Pinopsida > Cupressales > Cupressaceae > Cupressus > Cupressus sempervirens. The sequence continues at coordinate 514,949,872 of CM053791.1, forward strand.
GGATAGTGGATTTGGGTACATAAGGACCCAAAATGGATTTGGAAAATGGACGTTTTGAGGATTTATGGATGAAGGAAGCCTTTGGATTAGCAAAATTTGATGCCATTTTGAAACTTTCTTTTAGATTCTTTACTTCATTAAGTAGCTTTGGAATCCACATAACGTTTAAACTTTTTATTTTTAGCTTGTGTGGCCTTCTAATTTTTTCTTTTATTTGGATCATATTTTCCTTTTATTGAACATGTCTTTTAGAGGGGACATGTTGATCCTTGGATTTTTCCAGATTTTTGGTTTGATTTACTTTATCTTTGGCATCCAATTTGCTTCCATTGGCCATGGTATGACAACATGAGGAAAAATAGGATGGAGAGCTTATGGATGGTGAACATTGGAAGGAATTCAAGGATGTGTGCCTTTGTTGATCTTTAATAGGCATATGAGGGGATGAAGTGGAAGAATTGGATATGGTGGATGGATGTATGTAAGAACCCAAAATGGATGGAAGGGATGAATGGTTTGATTTTGGAACATAAAGACCCAAAATGGATTGAAATGATGAATGAAATAGATTATGGATATAAGGGCCCAAAATGGACCTGAAATATGGATGATGGGAACATTTAGGTTTGGATGGAGGAATTTTGGATTTGGAAGGAGTGGAGGGTGTACCAACATCTTGAGACATTATTTCTTCAATGAGATACTTATCATTTTCAATACAAGATGCGAGTCCATGTGTAGGGGGTTCATGAGTGGATTGGATAGGTGTGGCAAGGTCTTGTGGAGGATTAGTATCATGAGAGGAATAATGAGGGATAATAGGATCATGAAATGGATTAGGATCATGAAATGCACATGAAAGGATACTTTGATCTTGACTTAAAAGAGGATCATCTAGTGGGATGGAAGGAATTATTGGATCATCTAGTGGGATAGGATCATATAATGGAGTGGATGGAATGGAATTATGAGATGGAACAATTTGATCTTTATAGGGGGGAGAGCTAGCAGATTATGTATAAGGAACATCTTCATCAGGTGGAGAATCTATGGATGCTAACTCTTGAGATGGAATAGAATCAATACTATGTGCAGTACATGTCTTGATCTTGATTAGGAAGGGGATTGTGAGATGGACTAAGAGGGATAAATGGATCTTGAGGTAAAAGGGAATAATGGGATGGAGAAATGCTCAGATCTAGAGGAGAAAAGGAATCCATAATGACAAGCTTTGGAGGAAGGTATTGAGATGGAATTGGGTGTATGGTGATTGGATCACTTTATGTTTTTATACTTAGACAAGGTTTCTAGTGAGATAAACCTATTACATGGTGGGGATGATGTTGATTTTGGAGGATTAGAATTGTGTGAAGGTGGAGGTATGGGTAAGGGATTGAGATGATGGTTTTGGACATTAAGTTGGAAGTACAAGGAATTACATGGAAGATTCAGATTGGATGGGACATGAGGATTATGGTCTTTGAAACATGGGGGAAGAGGACATATGTCTTGGAAGGTAGATTTTTGCTATTGATTTGGTAGGCTCAAGATAGAATTCTTTGGTCCCTTAATTTCTTTGGCAATAACATTTTTTTTTTGAGGAATTGTTTGGGCTATGAATGAAATTATATGTGGTTGAAGGATAATGAGGTGGATTTCCCTTCTCAAATGTAGAAGAATAAGGATATGAGATGGATTAGGATTGTACATGCAATTTTGAGGATTGATTTGGTAAGTAGGTTGAATGGGGGGTATAAATCCCTATTGCATTTGAAGATCTTCAACCATTTGGTTAAGTTATCCATGAAATTAGATGAGGAGTGATGAAGGATTTAATGATGGGTGAAATATGACCTTAGGACTAGGAGCAATTTTGGACTTTTTTTTGATTAAATTTGGATTGGATTTGATATTGGATGAAGGTTTGAGATAACTATTGGTGTAATTAAATATTCACTAATTACACTTACTTAAGCTTACTTAGGATAATGTATTTCATAGTAGTTTGTGATTGAGACACTTAGGAGTTTGCATCTCAATTAAACACATGGTGCAGAAGAATTTCACTCTAGGCGGTCATAGTTGTTATCTCATTCCACCTTTAGTGCACATATCACATTATCATCCTCATCATCACACATACTTCATTTCATAATAGAGGATGATCGACCTTTCATGGACACATGATTCCACCTTGTGTGGGTGATAGCTTATCTTCTTCTTATCATTTTCCCTTATCGCCTCTCCAATATAAGGAGACCTATTATGTACATTTTAAATCAATCCATTGGATGTTAATCAAGTCCATTAGCAATAATAGAATTCTTGCATCTTCATGCAATTGTCTTGCCATTCTCATGTGGAAGTTATCTTGGTCTTTCATCTGATCCTGGGGGTGTTGTAGACTCACCTAAAACTCTAACATGGTATCAAAGCTCTAATGGTGTGAAGACCTCTTCTCAAGAAGTGAAATCTTGGCTTGACTTATTGTTGGTGTAGTATTGGCAATTTGGACATCACAATTTAGAGGAGATTTTGGGAGTGATGTTTTGTGACCTTCTATTGCAAGCAAAAATTGGAGCTTGTTGGTGCAAATTAGAGGTTGGCATCATATAGAGGAGATCCAGAAACCCCTAAATTGAATTTTGTTTCATCCATTAGACATTTGAGGCCCAATCTAGAGCCATTTGATTTTTGAAGGTGTGGCGGCGGTGATTCAGAAAAAATATTTCAAAGGCGATTTTCAAACAACATCTCCCTCATACAGACTCCTTTTTTCGAGAATTTTTTTTGTTTTGGGATAGAATTTCACAATCTACATAGTGCTGTAGATGATTTTTGAATCTCTATCTCTAAATTTTTCTAAAAATTGCAAATCCCATTTTTGCCAACTTTCAAGGCTCTATTTGGGCACATTTGGTAACATTTTTAGGTGCAATTTTTTTTTTCTGAAAGTGCATATTTTTCCTCTACTTTCTAGATATGTAATTAGACTTTAGTGATTTGGAGTGGGCATATCACTTTCAGAAATAGGTCTTTTTTGGCTATATTTGCACTTGGTGAATACTTGGATTTCAATTTTCTTAATTGAATTAGTAATTTGAAGGGGTTATCAATTTATTTCAGTCATCATTTGATTTCATTATGGATTTTTCAAAAGTTCCATTACTCACTCCCTATAAATATCATGAATGAAAACAAGTAGTTTCTAATTAGTTGATGAGTATTGAATTGCTTAGAATGATTCTTGGATAGGATCTAGAACTAGCTACAAGTATTGCAGAAAGAAGGAAATGGTTTGATAGAAGGGATAAAACACTTGGATCTCTTAGATCTACCATCTCTCATGATTTGGTATATCATATTACATTTTGCACACATCCTCATGATGCCTAGACTACATTGGAAGGAATATTTGGTAAACTTGATAGAATAAGAAAATTCATATTGGAGAATGAGCTTATAGGTTGAAGTCCGTGTGATTTTAACAATATTCAAGAATTTTTCTCTAAGTTTAATTCCATTAGACTAGAGCTTTGTAATTATGGCATTACTAAAGATGATGAGTAATTGATATTATCTATTCTTTCCAAGCTAGGTCCTGAATATTCGATCTTTGTTTCCACATTATATGCTACTATGGATGCTCTTGGTAGTGCATACAAAATTCTTTCTCTTGATGAATTTGTAGCTTAGCTCACAAGGGAACAAATAAAGTTAGTACGTTGTTCAATTGAAGCCTTCCAAGTATCAAGCATTGGTTGCAAATGACTCCTCTCCAAAGGCTCCCAAAGGAAAGGGAAACAAACATCTCAAGGATCCTAAGCAACATGACAAAGGTGATGAATCTCCTTCAGAACATAATATTGAATCCAAGTCCTCTTCAAGAGAGGAAACATCTAGAAGAAATAGAGATAAATGTGCTTATTGCAAAAAGATGACATGATAATCATAAAGGTTTCCATAAGAAGATTGGTAAGCTCACTCACATTCTTCAAAAGAATAATATCCAGCTGCCCTCATCAATGTCTACTCCTTCTTCTACACATCAAGCATCTTCTACATCTACGTCGACATTATCATCCAAAGGTAAAGGACATACACTCATTGCTTTCACACATCTTGAGCAAGGTAAATGGCTTCTTGATTTAGGTGCATCACATCACATGGCATCTTCTATAGATACGTTTTATTCTATTGAGCCTTATACTTCTCCACCTATATTGATGGGTAATAATACATGCATGAAGGTTTGTGGTAAAGGTTCTATTCCTATGGGAGAGGGTACATTTAATGATGTTTTTTGTTTACCATCCTTGACCACTAATATCCTTTCCATTTACCAAATTACTCATGGGCCACAAGGTAAAATTATTGAGTTCACTCCCAATTATGTCTATATTAGGGACATGTAGACAAAAGATGTCATAGCTATAGGAGTTGTGGATCATACATCACACTTGTATTCTTTTACACATTTTGTTGATAATGATGATGATATTCATGATGTACTAACCCTTTATCAAGGGATAGTAATTCATGTGAGGAGAAAATTGGACACTTTAATCATTTTGTTCTTAAGACAAGTGTTGAACTTCCTACTCCTCCACCTCTTGCTTCTTCTGACATGAGTTCTACTATTCAGTAGGATGATCTTGATGCTTCAAATCTTGCAGTGTATGATGAATTCTTGGATGCTCTTTCAGATGAGTCTCATAATGTAGATTTGGTTAATACATTTGAAGGAGTTTCTCTTCAAGATACTTCTTCACCTTCTTTGGAGATTAGATTTTCCAACTCTTTATGTTCTCTTAGTTTTTCACATCTCATAGGTCAGCTTGATGGTGTGATAGAATCTTTGAGCTTGGAGACACCTATTGAGTCTTCAAAGATGCATACATGGACACCTTCTTCCTCCTTCCTCACTTTTTACTTGGAGTGGCTTCTTCATCATTTGATGTATTTATCTCTTCCTAAGGAGAGACATGTTTCTTGTAGGCATTGGATTATCTCTTATTTGTAGGTACTCTTCATCTACATTGGAGCTTCTTCATTATGGGGGGGATATCATGTCTCCTTATTTTCTTCCTATGGGGGGGTCATTCTTTGTATATACATGATGTATGAAATTTTTGGGGGGTATTGAGTACTCCATCCATCCATGCATCTTGTTTTTATCTCTCTTTTTGGAGGAGGGTTTTTCCCATGAGGTTTTCTCTCTTTCTCCACTTTATGAGAGATTACATTTCATGTATTGTTTTGCATATTGTACATGGGTACCTAAAATGGCCTAGTAGCTGGGACCCATCTTGCGTTGTGAGTTTAAGTGCATTCCCCTAAGTTGCACTTAAGAGGGGGTGTTGGTGTAATTAAATATTCACTAATTACATTTACTTAAGCTTACTTAGGATAATGCATTTCATAGTAGTTTGTGATTGAGACACTTAGGAGTTTGCACCTCAAATAAACACATGGTGTAGGAGAATTCCATTCAAGGTGACCTCATAGTTGTCATCTCATTCCACCTTTAGTGCACATATCACATTATCATCCTCATCATTTCACATACTTCATTTCATAATGGAGGATGATCCACCTTTCATGGACATGTGATTCCACCTTGTGTGGGTGATAACTTATCTTCTCCTTATCATTGTCTCTTATCACCTCTCCAATATAAGGAGGCCTATTATGTATATTTTGGATCAACCCATTGGATGTCAATCAAATCCATTATCAATAATAGAATTCTTGAATCTCCATGCAATTTTCTTGCCATTCTCTTGTGGAATTTATCTTGGTCTTTCATCTGATCTTGGGGGTGTTGTAGAGTCACCTAAAACTCTAACAATAACCTTGATGTAGATAAATACCTTATGATTTTGCAAATAAGTGGATGTAAGATTCAGATGATGATATCTTCTTCTACTTAGAGATGGAAAAATGATCCCAAATTGGAATAGGATACAAAATAGATGACTCAATACTTGGTGATGGACCAATGATCCCAAGTGAGAGAGTATAACTATGACAATGTCTATTAAGGATGAAGGTCTAGTATCATATGTTGCATAAATATTTCTTCCTAAAGATTGGATTGAATCTTGATGAAGAAGAAAGATGATTGATGGTATTGATTTGAGTGAATCAAGATAGCTAGGATTAAAGTCCAAGGTTTATGATGGTGCTCCTATGTCCAAAGTGGAAGATTTTATGAAAAATTGAATTAGAAGAATAGTTGAATAGTTGAAATTTAGAAAGATTGATTTTGGATGAAGATGTAAATGGATTGAATTAGGAATTGATTAGAAAGGAATGAATTTGACAAGGGATTAGATTAAGAGTCATGAGGATGAATCATTGAATGAGGGAATTGGATCTTGATATGGATTATGAATCATGACTAGGATGAAGATTAGGGATTTGATTGAATAATTAAGAAGTTAAGGAAATGATTAGGATGATTAGATATGATTAAGACTTTGAGGAATGATTTGAATGATTAAGACATGAGATGCATGATGGTGATGAATTTGGTGGATAAAAAAAGTGATTTGGAAATGATGTGGAAAATAAGAGCTTCTTTTTATTATTTTTGTTTTTGAAATGTTTTTGAATTTTGAACTTTTATGATGTTTTTGGATTTTTTTGAAATATAACATGCAAAGCATACAATGAAATATATATACAATAAAATCTTAGATGGTGTGTCCCCTTCAAATGGGGAGATTTTTGAGCACTTAACACATCGAACACACCAACAATCCTATAAAGTTTTGACTAGGATATACAAGCTTAGATAGGGGTGTCCGTGATATAAACAAAGTACGTGAGACCCAAATCTATAGATGAAAGAAAATAATGCCACACAACCAAGAGGAGATGGTTAACCCAAATATCCACCTTCACTTCTCAAAGATATAAAGTTATTTGGGGCTTAGCCAAGAGTGACAAGATTATGCTTCCAAGAGAGGTGTCTTTTGATTCGCCTCTCAATATTTACATTCCGCTAGAATGCTAGAGTTGAGGTCATCTCAAGGGTTTATGAAATCCCCAAGTAGGCCTCTTAAAAGGTGTAAAAATGGGCCACTTATTTCTTGTGCACTCAAGATCACCCAAAGGTGCAAGAGGATTGAATAAGTAAGTGGTCTTGGGTTTAAAAGACACTTGTTCTTTTCCAACTGAAGCTTTAGATTTTGTAATCTATTGTTGAATACACTTGTGTTTATAGCATACAATGTTCTTTCCAACTTGATAATGTCACCAACATAAGTAAATTGGGTGTTTTCCATGTAAGAAATTTGATAAGGAAAGAGTCAATTCCTTTATGCATTCAAGATTGAGTGAGTGTTTGTTTTAAGCACCAAACTTGAGTGTTTCATCACAATGGTTCTTTGATCCTTAAGCACTCAAGAGTGTGTTCACTAGCATGTATTTCAATGAAAAATGTGTTCTCTTTACGACACTCAAGAGTGTATTTTAGCATTCATTCTAATGAAAAAAAATGTAGGTTTTAATCCATGGCATTTAAGATTGAGTTTAGCACATTCATTCCAATGATAGATTGTAAGTTCCCTTAAGGCATTCAAGATTGAGTTTTGGATTATTTTAGCTTCAAAAAATCTAAGAGTGTACATTCAAAGACAAGTGTTTAAGAATTCAAGTTCATTTCCCAAAAGCAAGAAAACTTTAAAAAAATTTGCAAGAAAACATGGTTAGGTGTTTCTAGAAGGCTCCCTTCTGCAATGTTGCAATAAATAACTTGATTAGCTTCAACAAAACCCCCAAAAATGAAAGCGTAACTATGGAAAAATTTATTTTAACTTTTTAAATAATTTTGTATATATGTAAATCAACTTAGAATAGCCATATCCTATGGAACCACTAAAAGTCAATGTTTTTTCAAAAAAAATAAAAATGTAGATGACAGATAGCAGGGATAGACAACAAAATATTAGAGATGACTAAACAAAGACAATACAATAGAATTGAGAAAATTATACTTGATGCTTACTCTTGCAAATCATAGATGACAGTAGAAAAGTGGAGATGCCAAACCACGTAGACAAAAAAACTTGTAACTGTCAAAAAAATCATAGACAAAAAATTAGGAGTCAACGACGAATCATAGACACCAAAATGGTGGGTAGCCAGGAAATTGCAGATGATAGTCTACATGTAGAGATGCTACTTCAAAGGTAGAGATGACAATAAAGTAAAACTACTAATGTTTAGCCACCACAATGTAGACAACAAAACATTAAATTGCAGAGATGATAGTTAAGTATGCAAAGACATTCAAACATCAAAGATGATAAAATAATAATAATAATTTTTTTTGGCAATTGTTTGTGGGTTGTTGAGTCTGTCATTGGCGTAGACACCAAAATGCAGAGATGATGATCTACAAAGATAATGAAGAATCTTTGCAGATGACACTACGTCTTAATGGAGATGACAATGTGCTATTTCCTATAGAAAATGTTGAGTTTTTGACCAAATTTGAGTATAGGAAAGGAATGTGGGTCCCACCGTGTGTGCCAAAATGTATGCAAGAAAACCTAACCTATTGGGAGCACATGTAAACAAGCTAACATTAGTTGCACATGTATATCAAATATCCAAAAGAAAACAAAATAAAACTAATCCTATGTTTAAGTTTTAAAACATAGGGTAATTGAAAAGAAAAGTCCTCATGCAACCTCAACGCAACTCAACAAGGGTAGCCATAAGAGGCCTTGTTGATGTGCTCAAGATGAGGGATGTAAATGTGCTCTTCCTAACACAATGATTAAATGAATCCCTTCAATGATGAATGTATCAGAATGAGATATGAACCTAAGCTAGCTAAGTGAGGAATGCTTCAAGAGGAGGCTATGGAAGAAGCCATTCTTAAAATATTCTATGAAATGGAGATGCATGAAAGAAAGTAAATTAGATTATTAATGCAAGAAATAAAATCTAACAACTATCAAAGAGTTAGTAACAATGCATGAAATCACTAAAAGCTTGAGAACTATACTAGCATGATAACAATGCAAATGAGGGAGATGAAGAATGCTTGAGACAAGGGCTCTATTTATAGGCTTGAGAGAGGCCTTGGGGAGGTGGCATCTGTGACATCCATATAGGTTCCACAAGGGAGACACATGGACTAAGGAGACAAGCCTTGCAAAGGCCAACACAAGCCTTTTTGGTGAAAGAGATGGCTCAAGATTTGCTCACACATGTGTGAGCAACCTTGGAGAAAGGAAAGGGGGACACATGTGTAAGAGTGTAAGAATTTTTGGATAAAATAATAAAAGGGAGGCTTTCTTAGATTTTGAGTCACTCACACATTTATGAACAAACAATTAGGGGGTAAAAGGTATTTAGAAAGCTATTTAAGATAATTAAGTGAGATTAACTAGTGGGTAGGCTTAGAAGGATGAGAATGATGGGTGGCAGACTAGGTTTTAGGATGAGATTAGGATTAAATTTAATAATATTTAACTTAATCACAGGATTATAGAATTTGATAAAGTGGAGGGAGTTAAATAAATTAGAATTTATTTAAAAGAGGATTTATGGAGCACTATGCATTAAATAAATTTAACACATTAGAGGGGATGCATTTAAATTAAATTTAAATACTTTAGGAAAGTGAACCTATTTAATTAAATAAATTTAATTAAATAAGTAGAGAAAAATGAAAAATATAATTAATTAATAAATAATTAATTATAGTGTCAAGGGAGATATTGTTGGAATTTACAAGTGGGAAGAATACTTCTAAGAGGGCGGGGGAGGGGGGGTGAATCAAAAGTACCAAACTTTAAGCTATAAAACTTTTAACTGAAACCAATAGAAGCATGAAACATATCCAATTAACATGAAAATAAATGCATGCATGAAAATAGACAACACAATATTTGATCACCTAGAAACCCTTCAAAATGAGAAGGTAAAACTAGGGTGGGGATGACATCCACAACTTATCACTGTAGCAATATGTAACTTGTCAAGGTCACAAAGTTTGACCATCATCAATGGTCTGCCCTGTGAAAGGCCTACCTTGTTAAAGGCTCCAACACTCTATTAAAAGTGACCTATCTAAAGGATTTACAAACATTCACTTGCAATGTCACCCTATTAAAAGATTTACAAAATGGTTATTAAACCAACCTATCTTCATAGGATTTTCATTCTCCTAATACAATGGCTAGAAAGTATAGTAGAATGTGTTGACCTGATAACTTACAATCTTCAATTGCTAATTTTAGATCCTTGTTCTATCCAATCTGATCTGGTCCTCCTTGATCTAATATGATTCTATTCAAAGTGTTGATACAATATTCTTTTAACTGATACTGCAATTTTGTCCTTCTTTTAAGTCATTTTACACCCCTTTCACTTCCTTCAAACTTCGCTAGTATTCTTTCCTTGCATGCATTCTCTTCTTTCTTACTCTCTCTTACATTCTCGCACATTACTAAATTATGGGGTTTTGACCTCCTTAAAAAGGCGTCATGAATTAGGGTTAGGTATGAATCTACGATTGAGATTCATCCATCTTTCCCACTCAAATATTTCCATTTTTTTGATTGGTTGCATGTTGATTTCATAGGGAATAAAAAGAATTCAATCTTATGTTTAAATCCTTCAAGATTCATCTTGTGTCGGCTCAAAAATGGTTTACATCTTATTTTGTGAGGGCACAAACTCTTATGTTGATTTTGTGTTACTCGACACTTACTGATTACTGATGCTTGAAACATATAGAAATTTTGACTTTCTCAAGACCTATATAAATTCTACCTTGCTCGAAACCTATAAAAATTCTATCTTTCTTGACATCTATAGTTCATTTGGCACATATTAGTCACTCGATATCTAAAACTTTTTCGACACTGTCTATCTACTCGACATCTGAATAACTTGGCACTTGTTGAATTTTTGGCTCAGCACATACTATAACTAGACATCTATATTATACTTGACATCAACTAAGAAAATTTATTAAGTGTGTTGACACTTAATTGTCAAAACCAATCTGAGATCAACAATCTTCCTCTTTGACATGAGTGTCAAAAACACTTAACTATACATGATGAATCTAATTTCTTTGAGTATAATATACATTCTATTTGGTATATATACAAAAATTCAATTTTTTTTCAAAATTTTGTGAAGTTACCTCAAAATTTGTAACTTCCCCTGAGTTGATGTGCCTTTACTATATCCATAACTTCTCATGCTGGATTTTTTTGTCTCATGTTGATCCCTGATACTCTTTATCTTTGCCTTGCCATGTCATTCTGCTTTGTTTTGACTCCCCCTTTCACACATCTTCCCTTATAGTCATTGTCATTCTAATTTATTCTGACTCCCCCTTTCACACATTTTCCCTTGCAGTCATTGTCATTCTGCTTTGTTCTAACTCCCCCTTTAACACATTTTTCCTTGCAGTCATTGCTTTCTTTTGGCTTTCTATTTCTTCCCCTCAAAATTTATTTCCCCAAAATTTTCTCTCCCCCTTTTTGATACTTATGTCAAAGGGGTCTATACATTAACTGAATATTTAGCCAAAAAGAATTTATTTACCTCTATTACTATCTTGTGAGCAGCATCCTAATTTTTTGGTGTAATTTCCAATGACTTAAGCGAGATGGTTGTCTTTGCTGTGAGGTGAACTAGGCCTTCCAATGTAGAAAGATTGGGGTCTTTCTTTAACACATTTTCGGCATAGGCCAGTTCTTTTTGCAAATTTTCACGTGTGGGGTTATAGAAGATTGAATCTGTAGCTACTTGGCCTTGGTATTTTCCTCACCTGCTATTAAGTAGTTTGAAAATGCTTCTCACTCTGAGCTAGATCCTTCGGTAGTTGCATAGAATATATCTTTAGGTTCCTCTCCAAGCTCATTATCTATTGGCTGGTTTCTTATATGAAAATTGATGTGTCACATAGTTTTGAGTACAATGAGAATATATTCTCAAGTACTGTCTTTACCTTTTCAATCTTCTTTTCCAACTCAACTTGTGAAAGTGCTATTTCACTTGATATTCTTTCATTCACCTTTGTTTGAAACCTCTTTTCAGACCATTTTAACCATTTTGCATTAGTATCAAGGTCTTTATTCTGTACCTAGTCCACTATACTAGATAGTTTTTCCATAATAGGCTTGGTTTCATCAAGTACCTGCAAGCTAAATGCATCTAGAAAGATGTCTTTAATCTGAATTAATGCTTGCCTTTGTTTATACTCATTTCTGAGTATCTCTTGTTTCTTTTTCTTTTCTAGTGCCTCTTGCACTTCATTTATCTGATCAATGTTCATATTTTCATAGTCATAGTTGGGAATGACTATGTCCTCATCTAGTGCAGGGTCTCCATAGTGAAGTACCCTTTCAACCTTTTTAGAGGTCAAGCTTGGTGCTATAATTTGAAGTGGTATTGCTTTAGTGCTTAGCTTTTGAGATGTTGCAGTTGAAGTCCCTATTGTAGGAAAATTTATCAATGTTTGTATTGCCTCTTGCTGCTTCTTCTTAGGACTTTCCTTGTCCTCTTCAGATCTTTCCTTTTCAATTATTGTGATCTATGGGGGTGTACCTTGTTCTTGTGCTATAGAGACAGAGGTATCCATCTATCCTATTTGATCCTTTACTAGCTCCTCGACAGTTGTAGTGACTAGTATTATGGAATCAACCTTTGCAGATGTGTCTACTGCTATTTGCACTGTTGGTTGTCCACTTGTGGCTATTGGGATATGAGAAGGTGATTCTTGTGAATTCACCTTATCCCTTGTGAAGTCAGCTACAACCTTTTGTAGTTCTTCCACACTCACCAAGACTAGATTTGTACACAATTGAGCTTGTAGTGTAGTTTGGTGAAGAATCTTTTTAAGATCTTCTATAGTTAGTAGATTTATGTTCTGAATAGAATTGTCAAGAACATCTTGTATAGTTATTGTATCTGTAGGTGTGGGAGTTACATATGAAGGACTTGGTGGTGACAATTATGTGTCTTGCACACTTTGTTTTGTTTGCTACTGTTTAGCAGTTGCCATATCATCTTTTTGTGTCTCCTTCTCCACTTTCTCATCTTCCTTTTCTTTTTCACCTTCTTCCTCCTTATCATTTTCCTCTTCTTCTTTAGTGTTTCTTCCCTCAAAGGCATTTTCCTCTCCTTTTATAGTTGTGAGGCCATAGATTAACTTCCACATTTGAGTGGACTTTTTTCACAACATCCTTTTGTAGTATACTAAATGCTCTATATTTGGGTGCAAATTTTCTCCCATGTTTCTTATTTTCCTTACTAATTTTCCCCTTAGTAAGTTCAGGCATTACTCGAGCCAATGTTGAATTTATTATTTCTTTTTCCATATTGAGGCAATAATACCATTTATTTTCTACAATTGAATATAAGTCCTTAGACATTGAATTGTCAAGTTCAAGTGGAGTGTTCTTGAACTTTTCCATCATGGTGTAGACTGACTCTTCAACCATGTTCTGTTCCTCTTCATTCAACTTATTAAAATCAATACTTTTTAAACCTAACAAGTCTACATTATCCCTAATGTTATCACATATGTTTTCTAAATCAGACTTAGTGGTGTGACTTATCACTTTGAATTGGCTGTTGTCATCAGATTCTATTCTCTTTTCATCTGATTCAGGGGGTGCAACATACTTTCTTCTAAGATTCTTCTTGGCTGGACCTTCCTACTTAGTGGCCTTCTTCTTTTCTTGCTCTTTAGCCTTCTTTGATGTGGCTCTTGTACTAGCCCTTGTGGTAGGCTTAGCAACTTTCTTGGGCTTGGCAACTGGTTTGGTGGAGGCTTTTCTTTTCTTTTCCTCTAGCTTGGTATGTGCTTCCTTGGTTTCCTCTTCCCCCTCAACACCTTCTACTTCTTTTGCATCTTCTCTCATGCCTTGGGTCAATGCAAGTGGCCCTTGATCCTCACCTTCCTCTTCATCCTCGTCCTCACCTTCTACAGTACCTTCACCAAATCTAGCCTTAAGCTTTTTCACCAATCTATCCTTTTCCTTTAGGGTTGAAGTAGTTTTCAACTCCATTTCACCTTTGGACTTCACAACATCAAAAGTGCCAAAAGGTTTTACACTTTTATCAATATCTTCTGCTAGCAATGCTGTGATTGCTACTGATGCCTCATCAATATAGATTTCATATCCAAGTGGCCTTAGCCATCTCACCCTTGGTACTGCTGCTTGGATGTATATGAAATCAATGTCAAATAAAAAAAAATGTCATTAATATGCTGTTCAACAAGAAGGATAGGTATCTCGAGTCTCTGTTTCATTGAATTCTTAAAGTCTTTGAAGTAGCTGGTCATTATAGTTTCAAAATTTGACCCTAGCTGTTCTATGTATTCATTCACCTGTACTACTATTGACCTATTTGTTTTCTAGCATACCTTTCCAAAAGAGGGGAATTCATTCTGAACATAGAAGAATATGCATATCAAAATTGCTCCAAATTTGCATAGGGAACCCTTGGACCTTCTTATGGCTCCCAAATTCTCCATAACCTATTGTAATTGCAATTCAACTAGATCATAAGTATGATCCTTCTTAACAATTTTGTATCCAATGTCTACTACAATACAAGGTACACTATTGAGTCAACTTGACTGATAGAATTTATGAGATATGACCCTAACAACAAATTCTACAAGAGGATCTTTGATGGTGTCAATAGTCATTCCTCTCTTATTTCATTTTGCCCTAGTGTTCTTCTCTATGGCTTCTTTAGAATTACTCCATAGGATTTTTGGCCGTTCTAGGGTTGGGTACCCAGTTACTCTATGTATAATTCTTTTTGATAGTTTAATGGGTCCATCTTCCAACTATAGGTGTCCATCATGGATTCTACTTAACACAATTCTTATCCATTCAGTTTTGAATACAGTGGGAAAATCTAGGGCATAGGTTAAGCCCTTCCTTTCAACAATTTGAAATTCTTCCTTTAAAACCCCATTCTCACAAAGTTTATCATATGCTTTTTGAATCTCCATGTCACCAATTGAACCTATTTTACAATTATAACACCTTCTAACATCTTGCACCATCACAACTTTAGGTGGAATAATAGATAAAGCTTCGACAGGGTTGTTTTTGTATGCAACTTCAGGAATTGGTCTAAAATCTAGTTGTTTAACTTCATTACTAACCAATTAAACCTCAAACAACTCCTTATCTTGGGGTTTCCTAGAGTTAGATACCATTTCTTCAAATTAGGGTTTCAAGACGTAAAAATTGCTTAACTGTGTAGCTTGACACTTAGTGTAAATACCTTAAATCGATGAAATGATGCTGAATCTTGGTGGACTCTTTGCAAAAGATTTAATCTCTACTTGGAAATCATTTCTATGCTCTTCTTGCTCTTTCTCTGTGTTTGCAATGATGAAAAATGATTGAAAACTTGACCTTATACCCTTCATTTGATAGTATTTAATGCTTAGTGCATATACAACTATCCACTCAACTTGTTATGCGATTCTATTTTACTCGGCTTCCATTGATTTTCCAATACTTAGCATACACTGGAGTTTCCTTTCACTTGGCAACCAATACTAACTTGGCTTCTCCTGACTTTGGTAGACAACTTGACATATACTAGGATTTTATTCAGCATCTAAAGACAACTTTGCTTGTTCGACAACAATGTGACAATTTTAAAGCTTTAACCTCGCATCTTTATTCATATTGATCTATCCTTTTCATTACTAATTTAGTCTTGGAACTAATGTATGATAAAACATTTAAATATCATTCCCTCATACCTTCTTTTTCTTAGTTGGATGTAGTGTGACCACTTGACCTTTTAGGTGAAGTGATCCCTCCATTGGATGTGCTACTTCCATCTTTTCTTTTCCATGTTCTATTTATTTCTCCTCTGATGTGTTCACCATCAAATTTTCCTTATCCTTTGTTGAACTCTTAGTTTGTTGCCTTTGATCTTGTTGGGCAATACTTGCTAATGTGTCTAGTCTTTAGATAGCTGAAACAAGTGGTTTGACTCAGCCACCTATTGTAATTGCCACTAAAGTGTGTTCTTAGGAATGTGTCCATATTCTTGACAATAGTGACAACTCTGCCTAGTGGTTTAGTCCCAATTCTAGTGATGTCCATGATTATTTGAACCTTTATTGGTTGGTTTGGTGTCCACGTAGGTTTTTATTTGCATTCAAAGGCTCTATGTCCATACTTCTTGCAATTGTAGCAATGATCTTCAAATCTTGGTGTTCTGATGGTTCTAGACCTACAATCATATGCTTGATGACCTTGCTTATTGCACATGTGATAGTGATCTTTGTTTCTAGGTTTGTCATGCTGATTGACATTCCTTCTCCTACACACATTAGAGGTATGTCCCTTTCTACCACAAAAATGACAAGTAGGTTTTGTGTTCTTACTTTTGTTATTTCTTTCTTCTATAGTCTTAGATGAATCTCCTTTTTTAGTGCTGGTGTATCCTAGTCCTAAAGTGTCATTGCTGGATCTTGGTGATTTCAGTAGCTATTCAAAGTACTTGATGGCTTCATTAAGTTTTTTGAATCTTTCTGCAATTTCTTTTTCTCTTCTCAAGTCATTTTGTAGTTATTCATTTTGCATCTTCAGTGTGGAGATCTCAATGTCCTTAACATTCAGCTCATGATGGGCATTCATCATTTGGCTTAGGGTGTCTAGCTGCATGTTGCAAACTCTTGCAAGCTCAATTGATTTTTCCTCTAGTCTATTGGCAAGATTTCTCTTGTTATCTTCTATCATAGTTTTATCTTCAATTTCTATTTAGTCACTTCACAAAGCATCATGGCTTGTGATTCCTGTTCAATCTTGAGAGTTTTGATCTCTTCTACTTGAGCTCCATTCTTCTCCACTAGGTCTACAATTACTACATCAAACTTCTTAGAATCTCCATTGGAAAATAGTTTTGTGGTATCAATCTCCTTGTATTGTGTATCATTTTTAGCTATGGAAATTCTTTTCTTTAGGGATTTTTTCAATTGTTCCCTAGCTTCTTCCAGAGAAGAATGAGATGTATTTCGATCTTCTGATTCTCTATAATCCTCCCAAGCTTGTAGAACTCCATTTCTAGATCTTTTTTTCAAGTTTTCAGGCTTCTCCTTGTAAGAACTTGGCTCTGATACCAATTTTTGGAATTTACAAGTGGGAAGAATACTTCTAAGAGGGGCGGGGTGGGGCGTGGGTGGTGGGGCATGAATCAGAAGTACCAAAATTTAAGCTATAAACTTTTTAACTAAAATAAATACATGGATGAAACATATCTAATTAACATGAAAATAAAGGCATGCATGAAAATAGACAACACAATATTTGATCACCCAAAAACCCTTCAAAATGAGAAGGTAAATTTGGGGTGGGGATGATACCCACAACTTATCACTATAGCAATATGTAACTTGTCAAGGTTACAAAGTTTGACCATCATTAGTGGTCTGCCCTATGAAAGGCCTACCCTATTAAAGGCTCCAACACTCTATTAAAAGTGACCTCTCTAAAGGATTTACAAACATTCACTTGGAATGTAACCTTGTTAAAGGATTTACAAAATGGTTGTTAAACCAACCTATCTTCATAGGATTTTCATTCTCCTAATACAATGGCTAGAAAGTATAGTAGAATGTGTGACCTGATAACTTACAATCTTCAATTGCTAATTTCAGATCCTTGTTCTGTCTAGTCTAATCTGATCCTTCTTGATCTAATATGATTCTATTTGAAGTGCTGATATACTATTCTATTAACTGATACCGCAATGCTATCCTTCTTCTAAGTCTTTTTACACCCCTTTCACTTCCTTCAAACTTCTCTAGTATTCTTTCCTTACATGCATTCTCTTCTTGCTTACTCTCTCTTGCATTCTTTTACATTACTAAATTATGGGGTTTCAACCTCCTTAAAAAAGTTTCAGACTTAGGGTTAGGTATGGATCTACGATTGAGATTCATCCATCTTTCCCACTCAAATCTTTCCATTTTTCTAATTGGTTGCATGTTGATTTCATCGGGAATAAAAATGTTTTGATCTTATGTTTAAATCCTTCGGGATTCATCTTGTGTTGGCTCAAAAATGATTTACATCTTAGTTTGTGAGGGCACAAACTCTTATGCTAATTTTGTGTTACTTAGCACTTACTGATTATTGATGCTTGGCACATATAGAAATTTTGACTTGCTTGACACCTATAGAAATTCTATCTTGCTCGATACCTATAGAAGTTCTATCTTTCTCGACACCTATAGTTCATTCGACACATATTAGTCACTCGACATCTGAAACTTGCTCGACACTTTCTATTTTCTCAACATCTGAATGACTCGACACTTGTTGAATTTCTGGCTTGGCACATACTATAACTCAACATCTATATTATACTCACCATTAACTAAGAAAATTTATTAAGTGTGTTGACACTCAAATGTCAAAACCAATCTAAGACCAACAGATATTAAATCAATATAGTGTTTAGGACAATCTTAAGCGTCTACAAACTTTAGTCATTGTTCAATTCACTTCCTCTATATACTCTCCTCTCCATTAATATTTAATACTAACATTAACCAATATGTTTCTCCTTCGGAACATATTTTTATTTTGAATTGTTAATTGTTGCTTTATTCCCTCATATTCAAAATGATATCATTTATTTTATGCCTAACTTACTTGAGTCAATACTTTCAATTGTCTCATATACACATAATATTTTATAATATATATAGAGGAAACCTTGTTCTCCTTAACTGGATCACCTTATAAGTTTATTCCCTTAATCTATTACACTCTATGTGATCAAAATATATATGAATTTGGTATCCACTTTTTATTGCTCCAACACCAATATGCTATTTCCAACTTAAGGTGACCCCGAGTTCATTAATGTTTGATTATGTATGACTATTTCCCTATATGATTCAATGATTTATTCCTTTTTTATTTTCTTCTTTATTCGCCCCTCTTATTAGTGTTTTGTTTTAACATATAATATCTTTTAATGCTTTTCTATCCTTGTTGCATGTTTTAACTTATTAATATTGTGCATCTCTTTATGCCTACACCATTTTTGGTTTGCAAATACATATTTTTGTGTCTTTTTCGTCTCCCCACTTATGAATAGGAATGCATATTTGTACCAAATCAAATGGGTTTAAAGGAGACATCTCTTCATTAAACATACCCCCCTTGACCCATGGGTGACATCTAATTAATATTTTAATTTTTTCTAAATAATAATGTGACAGGTTCATGAATAATATATGGATTTCTATTGGGGTGTTTTGGATTATGAATTATAAATTATTAAAGATTATTATTGGTAAATAATGCATCCAAATTGATAACATAATATTATCATGTCTTTAATAATATGTGTTATTAATAATTAAAAATTAAATATTAGATGTTATCAAAATGTGTTATGAATATATATTTGTATAATATTTTATGATATTATTGAGATTTCCTAATATCGATTCTCTTCTACTACAACCAAAGATGAATAGTAATGGTTAACAACATTATAATCAAGGTGTTGCAATCATTAGGGTTTTTTACCCATGTCCTTTATAATAGATGCCTTTATAGAAGGTTTATCAAATAATTATTATTGGATGTCTCTATTATATCAATTTAGTTTCAATTAGATAAATACATTTAATGGTATTAATAATTATCACACACATGTGAGATAACAACACTTGATTTTATATAATTATATCTTAATCATATTGATAATATATTGTGTTTTATTATTATTATTATTATATATTTACTTATTATGTAATGTTTTAATCATTTATAATTAAAATTTACCATTTTAGGAGGGGGTATAACAAATATTTATAATATAACTCATTACGATCAACAATGCCAAAAACACTAGCACTATTATGTTGGCAACCATGATATTTGATTTGTTTATTTTGAGATGAAATTTAAAAATACAAAAGCATTGGAAATATGCAGTTTGAAATTAATATAGATATCTTACATTGTGCCCTTTGATGTCATTGTATAATGTCCCTTGACATTTATAAGGATAATCATTAGCCTAAAAGAGGATATTTTTGATGGTTGTTTACAAATACTCATTACAATAGAGTTACTTGATATAATAATCTCTTAACAAATAATATTGACTACATATAACAAATCTTGACAATAGCCCCTAAATGATTTTGAAAAATCTTTCTCTATTTGAATCATGTTAATCACTTTATGAACACCTTATGGTCTTATTCCAAAGTTTTGAATCAAGAAAGTTTATTTTGTTTATCTTTACACTAGACCCTAGTTGAAATTAGCATTTTTAATACCCAAGAGTCAAGAGCACATGAAAACTTCATTTTCAAACTTGCAAAGGCTACAATATTATCTGTTCCTATCTATTTATTTAAATAGTCAAAGAAATTCTTAAGTCATGAAAAAAAACTTTGCAGTGCCAAAAATATTTTACAACCTAATTGAACCTTTTTACAACCAGCAAGAAATAAGCTATTAAATTTTTGAATACTTAGTCAATGTCAATGTTAAAAGTCTACTGAGCTCAATCACTTTTGATGATGATCATTGCATTAGTTGCTAGAAATCAATAAAAATTGTTGGAATGATTGAATGTCTATAGAAATATTTAAGTTTTTCTTCCTAGATTCATTGAGACCGGGTGCTTCTTTCAAAGATTAATGGTATTAAAATTATCACACACACACACACACACACACACACACACACACACACACACACACACACACACACACACACACACACACACACACACACACATATACATACATACATACATACATACACACACATACACACACACACATACATACATACATACATATATGTCTATATATATACATAGTTTTGATGTTGTTTCATAATTCACCAATGTCCCCATTGCTGATGCTATTGGAATTATTAGGAACAAAACTAGAGTAGAGATTTCTAACCTAGTTGAGTTATGTTTGAGGTCAACCTTTTTCTTTCTTCTTCAAGGTGTCATTTACAAACAAGTAGATGGGGTAGCCATGGGTTCACCCCTCTCTCCTGTGATTGCTAACTTTTTCATGGAACACTTTGAAAAGATTTCTTTGCATTCCTTCCCACTCAAGCCAAAGTGGTGGAAAATATACGAGGATGGAATTAATGTGTGTTGGCCCCATGGTAAACAAAATATGGAAGAGTTCCATGAGAACCTCAACAAAATTTATCTATGTATTAAGTTCATGATGGAGTGAGTTTGACAATTAGTTCTCATTGCTTGATATTTTACTCATTAAGAATGTTGATGGGTCATCAGGTCGACATGTGTTTTGAAAATCCACCTACATTAACTATTATTTAAACTCCTCTTCTCATCACCGCCGGAGTCAAAAGATTAGTTTTCTCAAATCTCTCACTTTGACCATATTTGTGGTGAACATTACATAAATGATGAGTTGAATGTTTGTGTAATATCTTTGGATTAAATGGTTACTTGAACAAGCAGATAACTAAACATCTCAATCAAACGAGACTAGATTTCCTTTCCTATTTGAAGCCTTCCTCTCCTACCTTTGTTGGCTTAGCCCTTCCTTACATTGAAGGCCTTTCCTAGAAAACCTCCAAGATCCTTTGGAAGAAAGGTCTTCAATGTATCTTCAAGCCCTTATCCACTATGAAGCATCTAATTCTATCCCTCAAAGACTCAAGAGACATCTTTAAAGAGTATGGTGTCTACAAAACTGTCTGCTCTTGTGACATCCCTTACATTGGTGAGATGGGGAGATCTTTTAATAGCATAATCAAGGAGCATTACACTAACAAATTAGGCATTATCGAGTCATGAAATATTCCCTAGTTGAATACTCTACCTCCTCAAAACATCAAATTTTACTTGAGAGTGTTCAAATATTTTCTAAGGAAGATAGATTCTTTAGGTGTAAAATCAAAGAAACCATAAAAAATAGAATTTGTCCTTCCAATCTAAATAAAGATGAAGATTGGGCATCGAGTCTATCATGGAAACCCTTGTTATCTTTCCTTTAAAATTCTAAATCTAGTTCCTAGCTTGTGTCTCCCCTTCCCCTGTCTCTTGTGCTCCTCCCTTAGCCCTTCCTATTTCACATCATTGTACATTCCTTAAGCGAGCCCCCTAGTTTCTTTTTCCCTCTCATGTTATTAGTGTGTTTGTTGGTTGTTGCTTCTATATTTTCTCACGTCTTTCTTTTCCTTATTTTTTCTTGCACTTTTCTATCTCATTGACACACACACACACACACACACACACACACACACACACACACACACACACACACACACACACACACACACACACACACACACGTATGTGATGCCCCACTCAAGAACACAAGAGAAATAAACCTAACATGTAACCAAGTTTACTAAAAAATTTAAAAAAAAGGTTTTATACAACACAAGATAACAATGCATAAGCAATACACATGTTCACTTCAAGTACACATAAGAAATTAAAATACAATTTTCATTGCTCAAATGTTACTTTGCATTGAGTCACATTTAAAAAGTTATATTAATTAGTTTAAGTTATCACAAGGAATAACATATATGTCATCTCATAAGTAAATGTATAAATACAACTAAAAAAATGAAAGTACATCCAATAAATAACATCTAATGTACATATCAAAAGTTATGTGAGTATAGATACAATACATCAGAATACATGATAACATATATACATAAACTAAATAGAAGTCTCTGAGATAAGAATAAGAATGATAAAGGTACAACTGCATCCTTGAATATCCGAAAATTGGTAATGTGGGGGGGACCCAAATGGTAAGAAGACACTACCTCTCGGCCATGTGGTCACCTAGTCAAGCTTCCACTCCCACTGTGTAGGGAAGATGATGAATGATCCAGATACACTAATCAATCATAAAAAAATCCTAGGAAAGGAACCCTAATAACCAACTCTACCTCAAGGGTATACAAACTACTTAAGAAGAAGAGATGATCCAAAAAGAAATAACACTCAATCCAATCCCAACATTGGATAATGAAACATTATACATATAACAAGAATAGATCAAATCACTAGAATCATAAGATAAAGTCAATGAAAGATATCCACCTCAAGTCAAAAGCCACATGCCAAAAGTACATCATCCATGAATCACCAATCACCATCACTAAAAGTAAATAACAACATTAAATACATTCAACAATAAGTACACCACCAAAGGAAAATACAAAATCAATGGAGGAGACTCAAGCTACATACTAGGGAGTGTCATTACATGGACAAACTACTTGAGTTACCCTAGACTGGTATGATCTAATCAGGATCTAGGACTATTATAGAGGAATGCTTAACATAATTACATAAAGTTAATTTAAAGCATTAATTAGTGAATTAAAATTAATTAAATGATTAAATGAATAAAGTATATAAAAGTGATAAACTAAAAGAAAGAGAGTAGAGAGATAGAAGGAAAAACACACATTGATAACAAAGTTTTTCTGTGGGTTAGACTACATCTCTAGGTCCCTCTCCAATAAAGTGACCGATCCGATTAATTCCAAGAATCAATTACAAGCATTTGCAAGATCATTCCCTTCAAGTACAACAATGTCACAATATTTTGAAGTGCAAGACTGATAATAAAATATCCATAGCATTCTCTTCTTCTCATCACTGGAATGCCTTCCAAAGGCCTACAACCCCTACTTAAATACATGAAATTAACCATGTTTAGGCTAAAACTACTATTTACAAAAATAATCTCTTTTAGTTGATTAAATCTTCATAAGAAAGGGTGTACCAATTTATGGATTTGATTTTGCTCCATAAATAGAGGTTGTTTTAACCATATACCCTTATTTAATTAAGGGAAGGTAGGATTCCATGTCTTTAAATATAGACTACCCAAATATGTCATTAAGCACTATTAATAGTGCAGTGGTAATAGGTAATTTTGGGTGGTCGGTGGTTAAGGGTTCAACTCCAACTGACACCTATGTACTCCCTTGGTGGACTTGTAAAGGTTTAAAAATGAATTCCCTCCAAAACATTTCAAAATTTTGTGACAATGAATGCAAGACATCATTCATTACTTAAATCACGTACTTAGACATGACATTAATATGATAGTATAGACTTATATATTAGTTACAAGGGTATGATTTTTGATCCTCGCTCTCAAATTTTTACAAGCTGTGACAATGAATGAGGAAATCATTTATTACTTAAATCACATGCTTACACATGATATTAATATGATAGTACAGACTAATATATCATCTATAAGGATCTAATTTATGATCCTCACAAAGGAGGAGAACATACTCTCTACCTTATTTTTGATATGCACACACTTACTATAACTAAAAGACTTGCAGACTTTGGAAGTAAACTAGACTCTGGACTCACTCCCTTGAAAAGCTTGTGTTGAGTGTGAGCATTTGTTTCCCTTTTATAGGAAAAGTAGTGCCCTAAAAAAATCAAAGTACTTTAGTTACATTTGAAATCCATCCATGTGGGAATGGCATTTGTCCATCTTTTGGAAGCCTTATCTAGAGAGAATCTCGCATAGTAACCACATTACATAAAGTGGTGTGAACAGTAATGTGAGAAGGACACAAACATTATTACAAAGAATCTTTTTAACATGAGAAGGGTAATTCATAGTTACTTTTAAAAGGTAACTAAACTTCCTTTAAACTATGGTGTGGTCCATACCCAATTTTTCTGCGTTGGGTAACTTAGATAAGTGACAACCCCACTTATTAGGTTAATAAACTCTACTTCTTGGTGAATGAACTTCCTAATAAAATCCTTCTTCAGTGGAGGAAGATGATGAAGATTTAAAACATAAATTTCCTTTCTAAACATTCCTCCATTGATTCTTCTTTCCAAAGGATACTATGATCAAGATGAATAAAGGCGTGTCATGTACTAGTATGGGGATCAAAAGGCAAAGAATGCATTTGATATCGAGTGAAGATCCAAACAAGTTTTGTGTACGTGGATGAGAAAATTGATGTAGATTGTGTAACTCCATGGTGCCTTCATATACTTGTGTTGGTCCATAGTTATCAAAGAATAATTGATTAATAGGATTTGATAAAAAGGAATAAAAAGTGACCTTATGCAAATGACTATAATTGTAGGTAGTAGGCATGAGTGCATGTGAATGAGGAAAATAATCTTTGATTGGATTGACATGGATCAACTAATGGTTCTGCCTAGTAATATGTGTGCTATTGAGAATATGAACTGGCCATTCAAATGTGGTTGCACTGGTGATTGTATGTTGAAGGTATTGTCTAATTTCTTCATTAGCAGGTTGGCAAGGTTCTTTCTAAATAACATCGGTGAGCAATTTCCTAGAAACAACAAAATGTCAATCTCTTTGTTCTTAGTAAATTCTTTGAGTGAATTCAAACAAATTATCAGTCCATTGAATGTCACTAGAAAAATTATACTCCTTCTTTTCCCATATCATTTTGATATTATACAGTGGAGGCTGAATGTTGTTGAATTTGTCAACAAGAATTCTTCTTTGTTCATCAGCCCACATATTTTTAGAGATCTCATTAAAAAACCAATTGAGATTATGAATGATATTTTCTTGAGATTGATCTCATTCAAAATGAAGATTAGGTTGTAAGACTACTTTCCTATAATTTTCTCCTTGAACAATTTTATTGAGTCCTTGAACATGTTGTATTGACTATTGTCGATTCCTTTCTGCAAGATCACCACAAACTTCTTCTTGAAGAATAACTTTTCATTGATGAATGTATTCTTCCATGGGGGTAGGCTAGTTATAGAAAGTAAGGTGGATATTTTGGAGGATATTGAGTTGACTATATTCTTCATTTTTGCAAAGGTGACTTGCATTTGAGTGAGCTCCCCTAAGGTGGAAAGACACTAGTTGGCAAATCAGACACATTGGCTAGGTAAAATGGGTTTGGATGCTGAAGGAAAGGTCAACTTAGGAGAATAAGCATGATTTTCATTGATTTTGGGAATGGACCAAAATTTAAAGGTGATTCTTGTACCATTAAGACCAACTGTGTAAGGGCTCCAGGCTTGGAGTGTAGAATTGACAATGATACATTCATAATGTTCAACGGGAAATTGAAGAAAAGTTTTAGGGAAAGTGGTAGTAGAAAACTAGATAGAAATATTAGCCTTATAGTGAATGGGGTTTCCATTGTGAGTGACAAAGCTAGTACTAGTATTTGTAGGCATCCAACAATCATTTGGAAAATATTGAGGTCTAGCAATATTACAGTTGGTGGTATGAATTGATTCCTAGGAGCTTAATGGTAAGAAAGAATGTAGGGAATGGATTAGAAAATAATTTTAAATAGGAAAATACTTGACTATTACCAGATTTGCATGTTTTAGGTTTAGGTTGAGTGGTGATCGGCAGATAATGTTCTTCATTACACTAAAGATTGGCAAGTGCTTGTTGCTTAGTCTATTTCTTATCAAGGTTCATTTGTTCCATTTCTAATAAGAATTTATCCAAAGAGCTGAGAGAGATCATGCTAGGATGAAGCTCTTCTAATTCCTTTTGAATAGTAGCAATTTTTTTTAACACATCATTTTTGATATTATATAGAAATGCAAGTCTATTTGATAACCATTCATGATGAGAACTTTTTGCAAAAGCTTGTTGAGCTATAGGGTTATGAACATACCCATAGGTGGAAGGTTGAATGACTTCATGAGCATCTTCCATATCTTGATTGTGAGAAAGATAAGCTTCCAATTGCAATTCTGGATATTCTTCCAAAAGCTTGAGTCATTCTTCATCCATCTTGGAGAGTTGTGCTAGAACTTTATGATGTTGATGAGGTGCTAAAAACCAAGTCTTTCGTACTTCCAATTGAGAGGCTTTCACTAAGATTTGTTGGAGTTTAATTTTTGGAGGAATACTAAGCCATTGTGGATTTGTCTAGGAAAGATATTTTCCATGACCATGAGAATAGTCATATCAAGATTTGTGGTCTCAAGAAAACATAAAATACATGTAAGAGACTTCTAAATTTGATGAGTGGTCTGACAAGGAATGAAAATCATCTATACTGGAATTAGATTATTGCACATAGTGCCTTATTTGAGAATCTAGTTCATCATTAGATTTTCCTTCTTCTATACAAATGCCTTCAGAATTAGAGGGATTCTAAATATCTGTTAAAGGCAAAGAATCAAGATTGGCTTCTTTGAGAGCACGAAATCACTTAGTGTTCTTCGCCTTATTATCTTTTTTATTACACTTATTTGCATAGTGTGGACCTTTGCAAATATAATAGGTAGGAGTAAAATCCTTATTTCTAACTTTCTATTTGTTTCTTAAGAAAGTTTTTCTATTCTTTTTCTTAAAGCGTCGAAAATTCCTTTCTATAAGGCTTTTTAAATTTATGCTTTTTATGGGTTTTAACCTTATTTTTCTTATGGTAGCAACCATAATTTTTTTGAATGCAATGATAGATTCCACATTTAAGATATGGTAGAACTTCCTTTTTCTGTCTTCTATTTTTCCTTTCACTGCAGAGATCACTATTGATTTCCCTAATGAACTGTACAAGCTGAGGGAAAGTGACATAATTAATTATCATGTATGGAGCATTGAGAATGATATTTAAAATATTTTATCTATAGAAAGATTGTAACTAGATGGGGAACCCTTCTAGATAAGTATTATACATCCATACATTGTTGTTGGTTTGTCCAGAGAGATGAAAATTAGTGTATTGCTCACTACAATATGCATCAAAATGTTTCATATCAAAAATGTGGTTTTCTTTGAACCGTTAATAAGTGGTTCATCTATCATTATTATGTTGACCAATAAAAATTATATATAAGGCTTCATAGATGACATTCACTCTAGTATTGATGCGATCTTCTTTATATTTTGTAGCTAGTGAATCCCATGTAGATCTGGCTATGCCGATTAGGGAATTTAAAGCTTTTCTAATAGCTTGTTCCTAGGAAATTAACTATATATATGGCATTGTGAATCCATGTTCTCATTGCATCTAGAGCCACTTTATTCTTAATTGGATCATATTCATCAAAATTGACAAGTGGTGGATAATTCTCACAAAAATTATGGTTTTGATCATAAGGACCTCCTAGGTCTTGTTTAATCATATTTACACCATGCCATGTCCTAGTGGTAGTAACAAATTCTTATGGTTTATGCTTTGGTATATCCAAAGTGAGGGCTTTGCCTTTGAATTGATTTTGTATTCTGGCAAGGTCTTGAGTAGAATTTGGGAAAGAACATTTTTGAACTTTGGTAGCTTGAAGACTAGCTTGGATATTTGATGAATGTGACAAGAAAACTTGTTCAAGTTTTGTAGTTACAGTCAACATGGTTTGTGATAGATGTTGACTATTAGCTAATTGATGGTAATGGATTTGTGTAGTAATCTGCTCAATATGGCTAGTGGCTTTGGAAATGGTTTGCAGTTGTTGAGACTGATGGGTTTGATTGGTCCACCATGCTTTGCTAAAGTATGCAATTTATCATGATTGTTATGAAAAGTGAAAATGTCAATAGAAATAGCAAAGCTAAGGTGACTGGCAAGGTGAGTCTCAAGGGACTATAGAGAGGCAATGATGGTATGAAAATTGACATTATGACTGGCTTCAATCTTTTAGCATTGAATTTTGGCTTGAAGTAAATATTGATGCATATCTTGTTGAAAAAGTAGGGCTTTGCGAAGGCAAAGATTGGCATAGTTAAGTATTTTGGTTTGGGTAGTAACATCAGGTTGACTAGGGCCAATAACATGTTGAGGCCAAAAGGAAATGCTGAACTTATCATATGAATTTTATAAGATGAAATCATAGAAAGGTGGTATCTGTTGGTCGATAAACCATTCTTTAGTAAATGAAGTTTGTTGACCAGAGAGTAGCAGTCAACAATGAAAAGGAATTTTGTTATATTGATAATTGTTACATTGGAGATTGCCATCATCTAACTCAGTAAACTAAGGGTGTTCACACATAATGACTGATTGTGTCAGTGGATTTGAGACTGATACATATATTTGTTCTTCAAAGGACTATTGACAAACGATGAAATACAGAGGGCCATTAGGATTTGGAACTGTATTTCCATGATTACATTGAGAGCCAACAAAAGGTTGAAAAAGATCTTTGAAGCATTTGGTTATTAAAGGAGGACTATGTGCTTGAACAAGGGCTTGATAAACTAGAATTGTTGGAGGACTACCATCATCAAAGGATATATGGGCTTGATGCTCATTTTCTTTGATACTAGCTATAGTGGTCAGGTTTCTATGTCTATCCATTTGTTTTAGTGCACGCACATCAATAATTCATTCCTTTGGAACTTTGATGTAAGTTAAATTGATCATCTTTGGCACTGTGAGCTGAGCACCTTTAGTTATAGTTTTCTAGAGCAGAGAGTTTTGGTGACTTATATGACCTTGGATCTTTTACAATGGGTATGGTGGTATTAAAAAGATGACCATACAAAGAAAAGAACAATGCATGTGTTCTTGATTTGGGTTTCATGTCTAAACATTGGGTTCCAAACTAGAACACGAGAACTTTGTCTAGATGATCATCTAAGAGGCTGATAGTGAGGTTATAGATAACATCAAAGGTTGTAGCTCCTAATGCCATTGGGGAAGAAATGCCTCCCATAAGCATATCAATATATCGATTATGTCTAGCATATAGCAGAGTCCTAAAAATAGTTGCATGGACACCTTTATGGTACAATGGTTTACAACCAGTGACTATGCTTCCAATATGTAAATATTTAAACCATTTTTGTTTTAGCCTGCTTCACAAGACCTTGAATTCCTTACTAGACAAAAGATTTATAAAACTATGAGGCTGATCATTTTTCACAACTACTTGTATCTCAATCAACTTGCAAACTGACTTAGACTTATAACACAAAAATCCAAAATCTCCATAGATTTCATTCAATTTCTTTTTTACTAACATAAATCTTTTAGAAGGTAAACCAAGTTGATTAAGATGATCTTGAAACACATCTTCATCTATATTAACATCATTATGAGTATGAAAGATTGATCCAAGACTTACAAGTTGTTCATCATTTCCATTGCTAATGTCCATAGTAGACTAAGAATCTTCCATCTTGTTTCATTCCACCAAAGCTAGTTGTAGTGCTACCTTCCCTGCCTCTAAAATGCCTTTCACACTACTGCTATAACGAGGACTTACTTCATGTAGTACTAAAGAGGAATAACAAAGAAATAAAATGAATCTCATACAAGAGACACAATGGATGTTGAAGAAAACTTTATTAAAGGCTCTGATACCAAATTTTTATTGACCAACAGATACCACCGTTCTATGATTTCATCTTGCAAACTTTAGATGATAAGTTCAACATTCCCTTTTGGCCTCAACATGTTATTGGCCCTAGTCAACCTGATGCTACTACCCAAACCAAAATCCTTAACTATGCCAATCTTTTCCTTCACAAAGCCCTATTTTTTCAACAAGATATGCATCAACATTTACTTCAAGCCAAAATTCAACACCAAAAGACTAAATCCAATCATAATGCTATATTTCATACCATCATTGCCTCTCTAGAGTCCCTTGAGACTCACCTTGCTAGTTACCTTAGCTCTACTATTTTTGCTAACATTTCCACTTTGTGTACTAATTATGATAAATTTCATACTTCAGTTGAAGCATGGTGGACCAATCAAACCCATTAGTCTCAACAACTACAAACCATTTCCAAAACCACTAGCCACATTGAGTAGACTACTACACAAATCATTTCCCAACAATTAGCTGATAGTCAACATCTATCACAAACCATGTCAACTATAACTACAAAACTTGAACAAGCTATCTTGTCACATTCATTAGATATTCAAGCTAGTCTTCAAGCTACCAAAGTTCAAAAATGGTCTTTCCTAGATTCTACTAAAGATCTTACTAGAATACAAAAAGCCCTCACTTTAGATATATCAAATCCTAAACCATAATAATTTGATACTATCACTGAGACATGACGTAGTGTAAATATGGTTAAACAAGACCCAGGAGGTCCTTATGATCAAATCCATAATTTCTTTGAGAATTCTCCACCATTTTTCAATTTTGATCGATCCAATTAAGAATAGTGTAGCTCTAGATGTAATGAGAACATGGATTGATAATTCCATATATACAATTAATGGCATTTGTCAAGAACAAGCTATTAGAAAAGCTTTAAATGCCTTAATCGGCATAATCGGATCTACATGGGATTCAATAGCTATATAATATAAAGAAGATCTCATTAGTACTGGAGTGAATATCATTTGTGAAGGTTTATATAGAATGTTTTTTGGTCAACATGACAATGAGAGTTGAGTCACTTATAAATGGTTCAAAGAAAATCACATTTGTGATATGAAACATTTTGATGCATATTGTAGTGAGTAGTACACTAATTTGTATGTCTCAGGACAAACCAACAATAATGTATGGATGTATAATACTTTTCTAGAAGGATTTTCCATCCAATTATAGTCTTACTATAGAGAATTTTTTTAAAATAGTATTCTCAAAACTCCAGACATGACAATCAATGATGTCACTTTCCCTAAGCTTGTACAATTCATTAGGGAAATCAATAGTGATCCCTATAGTGAAAGAAAAAAAAAACACAGAAAAAGAAAGTTCTACCATATCTTAAATTTGGCATCTATCATTTCATTCAAAACAATTATGGTTCCTACCATAAGAAAAATAAGGCTAAAACCTATAAAAAGCACAAATTTAAAAAGCCTTATCAAGAAAGGAATCCCTGACACTTGAAGAAAAAGAATAGAAAAAATTTCTTAAGAAATAAATAGAAAGTTAGAAATAAGGATTTTACTCCTACCTGTTATATTTGAAAAGGTCCACACTATGCAAATAAGTGTAAGAAAAAAGACAATAAGGACAAGAACTCTAAGTGAGTTTGTGCTCTCAAAGAAACCAATCTTGATTCTCTACCTTTAACAGAGATTCACAATCCCTCTAATTCTAAAGACATTTGTATAGAAGAAAGTGAATTTGAAGATGAACTAGATTCTCAAATAAGGCACTATATGCAATAATCTGATTCCAATATAGATGAGTTTCATTCCTTGTCAGACCACTCATCAGATTTAGAAGTCTCTTATATGTGTTTTATGTTTTCTCGAGACCACAAATCTCGATATGACTATTCTCATGGTCATGGAAAATCTCTTTCCTAGAAAAATCCACAATAGCTCATTATTTATCTAGAAATGAAACTCCAACAAATCTTAGTCAAAGCCTCTCAACTGGAAGCATGAAAGACTCAGCTTTTAACACCTCATCAACATCAAGAAGTTCTAGCAAAACTCTCCAAGCTAGATGAAGAATGATTTAAGCTTCTAGAAGAATATCTAGAATTTCAAGTGGAAGCTTATCTTGCTCATAGTCAAGATACAGAAGACACTTGGGAAGTATTTTGACCTTTGACCCATGGGTATGTTCATAACCCTATAGCTCAACAAGATTTTGCAAAAAGTTCTTGTCATGAATGGTTATTAAATAGAACTGCATTTCTACATAATATAAAAAATGATATGTTAAAATAAATTGCTAGTATTCAAAAGGAATTAGAAGAGCTTCATCCTAGCATGAGCTCTCTCAACTCTTTGGATAAATTCTTATTAGAAATGGAACAAGTGAAGCTTGATAAGAAATAGACAAAGCAACAAGCACTTTCCAATCTTCAGTGTAATGAAGAAAACTATCCTCTAGTCACCACTCAACCTGAACCTGAAACACCCAAATCCAACAATAGTCAAGTATTTGCCTATTTAAAAGAATTTTCTAATGCATGCCCAACATTCTTGCTTACCATTAAGCTCCTAGGAATCAAGCCATACCAACTTTGTGCTCTACTTGATTCTGGTGCCGACTGTAATATTGCTAGATCTCAATGTTTTCCAAATGATTGCTAGATGGCTAAAAATACTAGTATTAACTCTATCACTCACAATGGAAACCCCATTCACTATAAGGTTAATATTTCTATCCAATTTTCTACTGCCACTTTCCCTATAACTTTTCTTCAATTTCCCATTGATCATTATGATTGTATCATTGGCAGTTCTACACTCCAAGCCTGGAGCCCATACACAATTGGTCTCAATGGCACAAGGATCGTCTTTATATTTGGGTCTATTCCCAAAATCAATGAAACTCATGCCTATTCTCCTAAGTTAGCCTTTCCTCCAACACCCACAACCATTTTACCTAGCCAACGTGTCTAGTTTGCCAACCAATCTCTTTTCACCTAGGTGAAGCTCACCCAAATACACAACACCTTTGAAGAAAATGTTTTAATGAAAGATCTGGATAAAAATACTTGCAACTTTGAATTCTCTCTTAGACTCAAACACAATTCAAATGGTAAAGAAATTCTTCCAAAAAGAAAAGCCAATTATCTCATGTTATCCAAGACTGAACAAGCAATGTGTGAGAAAGAATTATCAAAACTTCTTACTGAAAAATTAATCTAGCCTAGTTCTAGTCCCTTCTCCTGTCATGCTATGTATGTTCCAAAAAAGGATGCGAATGGAGAAGAACTCCTAGAAAAAGACTTGTGGTCAACTACAAGCCTCTGAATGCATGCTTAGAAAGCAATCAATATCCATTTCCAAACAAAGATTACATTTGGAAAAAATCCAAGGTTGCAATGTATTTAGCAAATTTGATCTAACCAAAGGGTTTTAGCAAATCTATATTTAGGAAAAGTATCAATATAAAATGACCTTCTCAGTTCCACAAAGTCTGTTTGAATGGACAGTATTGCCCTTTGGTATCAAAACTGCACCATCAATATTTCAAGGTATTATGGATGGGATATTTTCTCCCTATGCCAGATTTATTCAACCCTGCATTGACAACATTCTGATCTTTAGCCAAGACCATAAATCTCATCTTGAACACCTAAAAAAAAAGTTTCTATCTTTATGTCAAATTCATGG
Source organism: Cupressus sempervirens (assembly GCA_028749045.1). Lineage (NCBI taxonomy): Eukaryota > Viridiplantae > Streptophyta > Pinopsida > Cupressales > Cupressaceae > Cupressus > Cupressus sempervirens. Next base: position 514,983,903 of record CM053791.1, read on the forward strand.
TCTTTACCTCAATCCTACTAAACTTAGTTGGTGCACATAAAGTCTTGTGTTTATTGGAACTAGAATTGAATCGAATGGCAAGCTATACCCACAAGCTCATTTGCTTCAAACAATCCAGATATTAGAAGTAAAGGACAAAATGAGTTTATAGATTTCTAGGATTGGTTAACTATATTACTGGATATTTTTCAAAATATAGTAGAAGCAAGGAAAGAATTGAATAAATTACTTAGAAAGAATGCTTCACCATGATCAGAGCAGGATGACCAAGCAATCAAGAAAATCAAGCAACAATGTCAAAAGTTGCCTCATCTTCGAATAACAAGTAATGGCAAGAAAATTGTACAAAGAGATGCAAGTCAAGATGCTTGGGGTGTAGTTCTCTTCAAACAAGTAATCATCAATGACCAAACTAGGGAAGAAATTGTCAAATTTGAATCTAGTGCATTTAAAGGGTTTGATGTAAATTACCACTCAACTCATAAAGAACTATTAGCAGTGGTAAATGCATTTTAGAAATTTTAATTATTTATTGGTGATAAAAAAAATAGTACTTTGAAGTGACTTACAACACCTCCCTGGTTTCTTTAAAAAATAATCGAAGAATAAAGTTGTTCAAGCACATCTTCTAAGGTGGGCATAGTTCCTTGACACTTTTGAATTTGAAACAAAACACATTGAAGGCATTAAAAATGTTCTCGCAGACTTTCTCAGTCGAGAAGGATGTCCAAAACTCTCTTACAATGTGAATAGTTTAAGTGAAATAGTGGATACAAGCTTTGGTCCAAAAATTTTACAGCCTCACCTTTGTAGCAATGAAGAATATAGTCAACTCAATATCCTCCAAAATATCCACCTTACCTACTATAACTAGCCTACCTCCATGGAAGAATACATTCATCAATGATAAGTTATTCTTCAAGAAGAAGTTCATGGCGATCTTGCAGAAAGGCATCAACAATAGTCACTAAAACATGTTCATGGACTCAATGAAATTGTTTAGGGAGAAAATGACAAGCAAGTAGTCTTACAACCTGATCTTAATTTTGAATGATATCAATCTCAAGAAGATATCACTCATAATCTCAATTAGGTTTTTAATGATCTCTCTGATAATACGTGGGTTGATGAGGATCTATATGATGAATGAAGAATTCTTTTTGAAGAATTCAACAAAATTTAGCCTCCACTGTATAATGTTAGAATGATATGGGAAGGAAGGAGGAGTATAATTTTTCTAATGACAATCAGTGGACTGATAATTTGTCTGAACTCACTCAAAGGGTTTACCAAGAACAAAGAGATCGACATTTTGCTACTTCTAGGAAATTGCTCACCGATGCTGTTATTTAGAAAGAACCTTACCAACCTGCTGATGAAGAAATCAAAAAATACCTTCAACATATAGTCACCAGTGCAACCAAATTTAAATGGCTAGTTCATACAGTAGCACACACATTCTTAGACAAAACCATTGGTTGATCCATGTCAATCCAATCGAAGATTATTTCAGAGGATTATATCCTCATTCACATGCACTCATGCCTACTACCTACAATTATGGTTATTTGCATGAGGTCACTTTTCATTCCATTTTGTCAAATCCTATTAATCAATTCTTCTTTGATAACTATGGACCAACACAAGTACAAGAAGGCACCATGGAGTTACACAATCTACATCAATTTTCTCATCCACATACATGAAAACTTGTTTGGATCTTCTCTCGATATCAAATGCATTCTTTGCCTTTTGATCCCCATATTGGTTACATGATCATCCTAAGACTTACTAAATACAAGGATATCATCTAAATGGACTATTAAAAAATCATCAATAAAGGGATAAAATATATCATTCATGACTCTCATAAATGTAGCTGGTGCATTACAAAGTCTAAAAGGCACGATCAACCACTCAAACAACCCCTATTTTGTCTTGAAAGTAGTTTTCCTAATATCATTATCTGTAATTCAAATTTGATGATGTCCACTATGCAAGTCTAGCTTAGTGAAATAAATTGCATGTTTCAACTGATCAAGTAAATCATCTATTCTAGGAAGAGGATACTTGTTCTTTACCATTATCTTGTTCAAAGCCTTGTAGTTGATGCACATTCTCCAAGTCACATCTTTCTTTGGAACCAACACAATAGAAGAACCACAAGGAGAAGTACTTGGATGAATAACTCCTTTCTCAACCAGCTCTTGAACCTACTTTTTAATTTCTTCATTCTGTAGAACTAATAAATGATACATGCCAATATTAGGAAGTGACACATTCTTCTGTAATTGAATTTCATGTTGAATCTCTCTCTTAGGAGGTAACCCTTTTAGTTCCTAAAACAAGTCATCATAAGTGAAAATAATCTTGACCATTTCAGATTTATGATTAGGATCACACCCCTTGAATGCCTTAGATGTTTCATCTTCTTAGGCTTTTACAAGAATTAATACAAAGTTCTTACTAGAATTGACTAACCTTTTCATTTGAAAAACATTAACTAATACAAGATTACTATTTATCTTATGTGCCCATATAATGTATTCAACCTTATCTTTAAAAAGATAATACTTGTTCTCCCCCCTGTAAAAGTTAGCTTATTAATCATATAGATATAGACTCTAAAGCACAAGACCACAAATATCTAAAGGGACTAGATCAACTTCTACATCATCTACAAAGATTGCAGTGATAGAAAATCTCAATTTACATTGCTTAGTTACTTGTAACTGCACGTCATTGCAAACCCATCCAAGAGGATATGGTTTTGGATGAGGTGTTGTAGTCAAGTTAATCTTTTTAACAACTTCAAATATCAAATTAACTTGAGAACCCATATCAAACAAAGTATCAACCTTGGTATGTTTGATAACAACCTGAATAGGAAATAATTCATTCCTTTGCTTATCATTCTTAGGAGAATATTCTTTACTTGTACTTGCACTTATATTTGAACAACTTGTAGTTGGAGCAAGAGATATACCTTTTTCCACTAGTACATTTGCACCCATTTTTCTACCAAATTATTTGACCAAAGCTATGAATCCTCCTTATTTTTTGATTTCATTCCTATGTTGGTCGCAAATTTTTTTTTTTTCCTACTTTGGTCAAAATTTCAACCAACATCAGTTTGCCCAAGTTAAAAATATCCATAGTTTTCCCAAGTTGGTCAAAATTTTGACCAACTTGGGTCATAATAGAATTTTGACCAAAAAATTTTGATAAAGAAGGTTGAGCCCGTGCTTGAGTTTAATAAATTTTTCATTACTCATGAATTTTGGTGATTTCATGGGATTTTAGCTAAACTTTGGTGATTTTGTTTTGGATTTTGACTGAACTTTGGTGATTTGGTGATTTGGGGATTTCAAGTGAACTTTGGAGACTATTTCTGCTCATAGTAACCCTTTTTGACCATAAGAAAGAAAGAAACCTTCATCTGTAGAACTTAAGTCCCTTGCTCTTTTGAAATAGGTCAATCACAAAATTTCCCTATCCCTACTGAGTCGGAGGAAGTTGACATGTGACGTATAGAATTGAGTTATAAAGGTCGTGCCATAACTATGATTTTTGAGATTGCATGGCATAACTTTGATTTGTGTCTAACTCTCTCTTGGTGCTATTGAAAAATCCACAGAGGAACTCATTATCTGCTACATCTCCAACAATAAAGACTAAGGCTACATGATTATCTGGTTTTATGACAATGGTAGAAAGGGTCATCATATAAGGCCTAGGATCTAATTTTTTTTTCTATGCCCTAGTTGTATTCTTCCATGGTTCTGCACTTGATTCAGGAATAGGCAGAGGGGGCACAGGGGTAATAAGACAAGGCAGAGTGAGGGGCACAAGGGTAACCAAGCTTTCCTTTTATGTAATGTAGTGAATCAGATAGGTAAAATATTTCATTACTGACCTATAAATCTCATGTTTTTTCATTTTTTAATGTTACATTTGTACATATATTAATTTTTTTATTAGGGTGAAACCCTTTTTTTCATTTTATAGTAGGTAAGTCAAAACAGTAGAGCTATTCACTACAGGAAGTTGTGATATTGTGGAAAGAAATAGAGTGTCGAGTAGTATACTTTGTGGGAACTAACTATGATCTATCTAAAGGTCAAACATTGGCAATCACCTATTTAGGAAGCTACATCTTTTCCTTGGCACAGACATTTTGAAATCAGCGGGATAGTAACCCTAGATTGGTAAAGGGAAAATAAGCATCTATATCTATAATAGGTCAGAACTATAACCATTAAACTCTCTTTGAGACTTGATATCAATTTTTTCATTTGCAAGATGTTGGTAGCTGTTTGACAGAGACTTTCCTTTGATTGAATGAAGAATTGGATGTTGGGTTTTTTGAAATAGTACCTTAAGTGTTTTCTTCCTTTTGTATTTAGAGAACTATGATATGTTAAGATCTATACAAAGTTCTTTAAATTTGTTTTGTACCCAACTTGATGACATATAATCATATAGAGAACTCATATTACTTAGTGTGGAATACAGAGGCCCATTATAGAGTCCAATTGTTTCTTTTCTCTGACTTTGATTTGTACATATTTATATGTGTTATGAGAGTAGAACACTAATGTTAGTGACATAGATTTGTGTCAAATTGCTCCACTTTAGTTACACACCTTATAAATAGGAATATATCTACATCAAGAAGGTTACCCTCCTTGATCAAAGCATCAACGTTTTGCATTTTTACTCTATTTTTGGTCTCCTGAATAATTTTTCTTTCTCCATTTATGGTCCTAATATGGCTAAATGACAGAAGAATGTATGAAAGCCAGAAATACTGTAGTGTAAAGTTGTGATCATAATTCTATAAGCATATATTTTGCTTAATTTATGGTCATATAAGCATTAACTGTCTCATTTTCAAGGGAGATCCTATTTATATGATTAGCTCCGGTATTGTTGTTTATTGGGTTTGGTATAGTCTTTGCACTGTCATTAATCTTTGGAAAAAGGCCAAACAAAGATAAAAGACCATGATTGTCACCCTTATTAGGTCAGTGTTTCCTTCAAGGCTATTTCTCATGATACCTTCATATATCATATTCTTAACTATCACATGTCAACAAGGAATGTCAAATATCTTCATTTTATTGTATAATGCTTTGACTTGTAACTAAATCACTCTTTATGGTTTGTAATATGTTCTTCTTGGTGATTATCTAGAGGTTCTATAATCTCTACTATTACTAGGATTTTCATCACATGCTTTTTGTCCGAGTCTTGATATCTGCACCCTAAAATTGTCCTTAGAAGATTTCACTCAACTTCATTATATAACAAATCTAACTTGTAGGTACTAAAAAATAACTCTTGCTTATATTAGCATTAAGTCAAATACTATGCACTTTCAATGGCACCACTACTTGTAAGTCTACCACATCACCTAAACATGATTTTCCATTATTAAAAATTCCCTTTTTGAGGGATGTTAGTTGATTATTCTCTTTTACCTTGTCAAAGTTCATACCAAACCTCAGTAGGTTGTTACCTACCTATTGAATGATCTCCTTCATTGACACTCAATCATGGTGCTTGCCACTATTGTACATCGATGCATCATATTACAAAAGTTTGTCACTTATTTTTCTATATTGTTTCGTGGTATTAAAAGCATGATGGCTACTTATAGATTTCATGCACTAGTACTGATTAGATGGTCACCACTATCAATAGTTGATAATCTTTTCCACCTTTATGACTGTTTGGCCCTATAGGTCAAGCTTGTGTTGAGATGACTATCATGTAATGATCCTCTTTACCTATGATTATTTGGCCTATAGGTGATCCTCATTTTGAGATATGACTATCATAAACATTGTTTTTGTGCTACCCTCCAAATTGTTGCTCCTCTAGCATTCAAAAATTACTGTTTTGGCATGCTATTCGCTTGATCCATCTTGTTCTTAAGAAAAAATGTTTCTTAGCTGTGATCTTGATTGAAAAAATTGGCGGGGCTCTTAAATTTTTCTCATAGCTTTGAATCTTTTCTCCTTTCACCTCCATCGCTCCTCACTTGCATGGTGCTTTCTCTTTGCATTGTGCTCTAATAGTCCTTCACAACTTCTTGTTGATTACTCTCTTATAGTAGTTTTACCTTTGATAGTCTTCACAATGAACTAGTTTAAGACTGCATATGGTTATTAATAACAATGCTGCCATCTTTTCTGGTCATTCATGTCTACCACTTTAAATAACTACCTTGATGCTTCACTGACCATTGTCCTTTACATGCTACTACATCATTGATTTGGATTAAAGTTAATTCATACTATTAACATACCTTCAACACTATCATAATAGTGTAGTTATCATTTGTTCATCAGTGTTATTTATACATCCCTTTTACAACCTTTGCATGCTCACCATACTAGTCTTCAATACTATTAGAAGGACCTCATAGGTCTGTCACATCATGATAATTCCCATTGAGCCCATGGAAAGATTTAAGACCTTAGTCTTCTTAGTGAATCTTTTTCTATTACATAATAGACCTCTATTTTTTCATGTCCTCATAATGGTGTCCTCCATGACTATTTTGATGGATACCTTTACTTTTTCTTGCATATCCTAGTCCTCTGCTCTTAATTTCAATAGCAATGTCTTTCTTTTAGGAGTACTTCTTAATGTTCCATAATTTTAAGGCACTTTTATTGTCTCAAATAATTATCATTTTGTAAAAAATCACCATGTTAATAATCTTTAATCTATATTAGAAACTAACCATTTCTTTGTTGACAGTTTATCCACTTCGTCAATTCTAAAATGCTCCCTTGGTTGTCATACTAATTGGTCTACATCAAGTGTCTCATTGTCCTCTATCATTGTCCTATGACTATCCATTTTGATCTAAATGATCTTCACACTTGGTCTTAGGAAGAAAAAAACCCTTCAGTTTATATTATTATGGATAAATCTTATTTCTTATTTAAGTCCTCAAAATGATAATATGAACAAGGAGAAACTCCAAGATTTTGGTTCCCAAATTTGCACCAAATATGCCTCTATGAAATAACATTTCACCCCAAACACTATTCTTTGGTAACTTTAAAGTGGGTGTTAGTGCATTAAGCATTTAAACACTTGATGAAACACATGTAAGAACATTCATAGTTTATATATTTTTCCTATTAGTGGGAAAATTCATGTTGTTATTAGAGCTATATAATTCTACAACATCAAGAATAACAGAATTAGATAGACTAGCAAAATATTTGTTGAGGTCAAACTTTTCACTTTTTGAACTCCCTTGATAGGGTTCATTCCATGAATACCATCTTCTAACAAATGCTCAGAAATGTTCATAGATATAGCCAATTTTTACCAAAATGAATGATCCCATCCAATTGTCTTTTATACTAAAACATTTTTATACCTTATGGAATTCACAAGACCATTTCTCAAATTCTTGATCATTTTTGTTATGCACGTAGTTGAGGGAATCCATTGTACATTACAAGATTACCCATTATCATAGATGATTATTCCCATGTTGGCTGAAGATAACAAAGGAGATGTGTCATTGATATTTTATATATCTACCTTAACCATAGGTTTTGCAGATGCCTCCTTTTTTCTTGTTGATATTGCATGCAAGAAACCTTTTTGCTAGTAAGAGTATTCAAATAATTTATTATCTTGAAATGATAGACCAAAGGGTTGCACATCTATTGAAGTTTTTTTGTAGACTCTCATTTTTTTTGGATTTCTTTTGAAACTATCTTGGGAAACCTTTTTGTATTAATTGATTTAACACCACTAGTACTATACTAGCAGTAAAGTTTGATCAATATTTTCATGCATTTGATAAATATATTTAAGTTTATGCAGCTCCTATTTTTTGTGTTTTTATACACAAGAAATTTATTAAGTAACTCGTTTGAACATGCCACAACTTGAAATTATTATTGTTCTTGTGGAGTTGGAGTTCCTATAAGGAATATGTGTTCTTGTGAAGTTGGACTTCCTATAAGGAAATTTTTTTCTTCTCTCTCACTTCCCACTGGATCAACAAGCCACAACTTGGTTTACCATCACACAAATGCTATAGAAAGAGCTATTGCTATGTTCATTAGCATTGGTGAAACCAATTTCTCTATAATTTCTCTTAGTTTGTAACATTTTCCATACTTTACTCATTATGTGCATTTGTGCTCCAACAAGTCCAAGAGCATGATGAACACCTTTAGCTCCTATTTTATCTCAAGCTTCTTAACAATTTCCCATTGCTAAGATGGGGATTCCTGTACTATTTTTTCTACTCTTATTTTTAATATTCTATCTTTAGCAGTCATTGCCTTTGTATTCATCAAAACAAGTGGAATATTTGAACCTATATACATATATATCTAATTCTGGTAAGATTTTATGATCTCGTATGAACATATAAAAACACTTATTCTAGGAGGCCCATTGGTAAATACTATTTCTGCAAAATAGGGTCTGAGAAGTAATCTCTTGTGGGAAGGTCATTGATAATATAGAAAAAATATCCAAAATGAGTAGATTGGTAGATCTAACACATAGCCTTCCAAGCTAACAATAAGGTTCCATTACTAACACCATCATCCTTAGGCAGGCATGTTCCCACTGATACAATTTCAAAAAAACCACTATATTTGATGGCAATAGTAAAAGTAATATGTGACTATCCTCATTGTGACAGTCTTGTAGCCTTTAATTTTTTTGTATTTTACCTTCTAGGGTCTTCAAGATCTATTTCTACTCACTGTGCATTAATGTCTTTTAGATACTCATTCCATGATTTATGACTTTAAAACCTATACCACATTTAGTTTGATAAGAATGTTGTCTCTTAACTTTATAGTATTATACTTGACAATCAAACCATCCAAAACTTTTCATCAATACAATAATGACATATTTTCTTTCCAAGAAGCATTGTCACCTAAACATTACCACATTTGCAAAGAAAGGGGGATCCATCTGCATGAAACACATTAGTGGAGACAAATTCTGGTCGGGGTCAATAACACCATCATTGGGTGTGAATAAAGCATAGTTCAAAGATACCTAGTGAAGGTTATCCATCTAGGCACAATACCATGAAGAGTAACTTTGTTTCACCAAAAGAAAATGCTACCATGGACTTCAAGAAAATAAATAAGGCAAACTTACTATCTAGTCCCTACCGAGGATAGAAATGATATAGAAAACATACTAAGTGTATGAGTTCTTGATACCCTACATGTTATCTGGTGTTTAACAACTCCATGAAATAGCATAAGTTTTGACAATATTCATATAGGTTGAAGTCATATTTGCATGGTCTTGTATTGCTGGAGAATGATAACCTCTATAAAATTATTTTCAACTCCATCCATTCCAAAGTAAATGCATTTCCAATGTTCAAAGATCCCTAAAATGAAAGGGAAAAAGTCTTATCCTATATGTTTCTTCCTATTTGGGTCCGAGTTTCCTTCCAATGCTATCTTCCATTAACTGCACACAAGTACCAATTGCCATGATATTATAGACATAGAGCTTTAGTAGATAATGAAAACCCTAACTATGTCTATTATCTCACTAAGGTTAAATTCTTCATTTATTAAACTCCTTTGAAGAAACCTACAACATGCCTTTGGCAAGACTCGAGAGAATGTAGAGGTCACAAAAATTTCTTTTTGACTCTCTGAACTATTAGGAAGTATGGGAATGTGGAAATGACCACATCAAGATATTCAAATGGAAAGGTATTTGGAAACTTTAGAAATTGCTAAAATATGTTCCCAAAGGTAAAACATAACATATAGACCTTTTGTAAATAATCACCATGTTAATAATCTTTTATCTATATTAGAAATTGACCATTTCTTTGGTGATTGTTTATCCACTTTTTCAATTCTAAAATGCTCCCTTGGATATCATACTAATTGGTCTGCATCAAGTGTCTCATTGTCCTCTATCATTGTCCTATGACTATCCATTTTGATCTAAATGATCTTCACACTTGATCTTGGGAAGAATAAAACCCTTAAGTTACTATTTTTGTTTACCTACAAGCATTTACGCTTATAACCTTCTCAACATACTTGTAACCTTGATATTCTAGATTCATCAATCCAACCATAATTAATTTTCTAGATTTTCTATTCCTCTCTATTCCAACATGTTTACCCAAATTTTCCATCAAAACAATAATTTCTTTGTACAAATAAGAATGAATTACCTGATAATGAAGTCTTGATTAGTATTCTGTATTAATGAATTTTATATCATATTAATGAATGTTATGTGATTGTATTGATTGAATGTTATAGTTCATAAATGGATGAATGGATGAATGACATATGTAATTAGATGATAATGGGTAATTTATATTGATGTTAGGGGGAGGGGGTGAGGCCAGATGAGCTTCCACCTTCACGTGGTTGGCCTTGTTAAGTAGAGAATATTATAGTATTCTCAAAACCAAGTGAAGCTCAAACTAACATACCAAGGAATCACAAAACCCAAATCCATCTACCCTCTTGCTTAGAATGAGCAGTCAACTATCAAAATGTGCTACTATTAGATAGTTGTGGAGGCCATTAGTTCAAAGTTTTTATATGTGTTTGGTTAGTTTATTATACTTCTAATATTCTACTTCACATATTCATTTTCATAGGTGACAATGGTACTATTGATGGGTAGGGATCTATTTGGTTGGATTGGTACCATAATCATACTCTAGGTTACACCCGTCTTCACCTTGTTGAGGTGGTATACTCGACTGATGTCCTCATCTTGAATCTAACAATCCTGAATTCACCATTCTAGAATATACATCCAGTGTATTGCAGGTTTGCATTCAAGTTAGTTTGTCTATATTGTGGATGATTTTTGTATGCTTGTGAAACCTTTTCATTACTAGCATATGCTATGCACCAATCCCTCTGTAGACTCTTGTTGTTTGTTTGGTAATTTTTTTCATCGACTATCATTATAATATTGTAATTTGAATGACATTTATGGTGAATGCAGCAATGTGCACATTAAAGATGTAACCATCCTTGCTCCACCACATCACCCTATGTATATTATATAAGTAAAAAACTCACATGCATGATTTTCACTAAATATAAATATTATATTAAATTTATTTTGGTAATTTTGTTAATTTATTGATTTATATTAGTCAAAGTTGCTTGCAACTATTTTTGATTTTGCTCCCTCTTGCTGAATGTTACCTGAATTTAATTGTCACTAAATACAAACTTGAACTTAAGCCTTGTGACATAGGTTGCTAGGTTCAAAAACGTTGATTTGTTTGGGTGGTAAAAAGAGCTAGCAATGCAGAATTTTTTTTTAGTATTAGTTTATTTTTTTGAATAATTTTTTTTGGATATAGAATGAGAAATATGACTTGTCAAAAAGTCCTAGACCTAAACCAAATTTAGGCTTTAGCTCTAGTTGGTAACTATGTTGGATAGTATTAGAGAACAAGTATGAGTGCAAAACTATTGCCAGGGCACAAATCTTGTTTTCACCTTTAGGGCTAAACAAAATTGCTCTGTTTGACATGGTTTCCAAATGCAAGAATCTTTACCTCTTACAACATGTTGTTAGCTTCTCATAGAGTCCCATTAATTGTAAACTATAGTTACATTTAGTTCCTTTGCGATATTGCAATTTCACACATAACATGCCTCAATGGTGACCATGGACTTAGTCCCAAAAATATAAATTCATCTGTATGAATTGCAAACTAGATGTTGGACAACTGTATGTCTACAAAAGCTCATTGTGGGTATGCACCATCAAGTTTTAATCCATAAAAATGATTATAAGGTCCTTCATTTTAGATAGTGTAGGTTGCTTAATCTCAATTGTATAGACTTACAATATACTTCCACTTTCATTGGAGCTTTTTGTCTAAAATCTAGTGGCAAAACAAGAGAGCCTTGGATTCTGTCTCTGAAACTCAATTATATAGACTTACAATATACTTCCACTTTCATTAGCACCTTTTTTCTAAAATCTAGTATCAAACAAGAGAACTTTAAATTTTGTTAAGTCAGTTTTTTGTTTGCATTAAGATGGCTCCCAACAAGAGGGAGGTGAGTGTGTTTTATTTAAGAAGCATAGGTCAAAACCATTCTAGTAAAGCTCAAACTTCCCTTGTTTCTTTTTTCTTTTCAACTTTTTTTTTTGTATTTCTCATTCATGTAATACATTAATCATCAATGCTCTAACATAATAGAAATAAATCCAGTTGAAATTCCTAAGGTGACATGTGGATTTCTTTTCCATCAATAATCTTACATTTTAGTTAGGACAAATGAGTTTGAGCAAAAATTAAAAGGGAGTGTTGCATAAGTAATCTTTTCATTATAAGGAATAAATGTAAAATATGAAGAATTCATGTTGATGTAGGCTCGATTGATATAGACCAAGCCTTTTTTTGTGATTTTTGGTCCATTAAAATAAAAATGTATTGTTATCTTTAGAAGTAGGTGGCAATAATCAACTGATTTCATAGACAATTACATAGTTCTTGTAATGTCCCAATTTTGATTGAGTGGTAGTTTGTCAGCATTGAATTAGCATAGATGGGGTGTCTTTTAGTCTTTGTTAGATAGTTAGGACTGAAAATAAGATGGTTTTATGGTTAGCTAGTTGGATCTGGAATGAATTGGAATAAGGTGGTCAATGAACTGTTTGGTTTTTTGATAATGGAATGGCTTTGATAGTTGAATGTTTAGAATCTATAGTTGATTAAAGAGAATTGCTCAGTTTAGTATTAAAACTACCTGTGATAGGGAATTTAATGGAGAACATTGGTTATAAGTCTTAAAAATTGGTGTCTCAGTATTGGATGCAATAAAGAGCTGAGGATAGATGTTATTTTATGATAGGTGCTAAGTGACTATTTTGAGGATCATGTTGTATGGAGACATGGTCAAGTTGGAACTCAAGATAATTATGATATTTATGATGATTGTTATTATAATTTTGATGAGTTTGTTTTGAAAGTCTGTATGTCAATAGAATGTTGTCAAAATTCCCCCATGATTTAGTTAAGGTGAAGACTCTTGTAAGAATTTGTACAAATGTGATGTGGTTTGTTGCAGGATTTGATAATACATCGTGTAGGTTTTTTAGAGTGGTGGTTTCTTCCAAGAGGGTTTTGAAGTTTTCCCCATCCAAGTTTCTTCAAGTTCAATAATAGATAAAATGAAATTTGCATAATATTCTTGTCAGCATTAGTGTAGAAAACATTCCTACACACCTTTACTTTCTTACAATAAGTGTTGACGAAAAAGAAGAAGACACTTTTCAAAACATTAAAGCCAAGGAATTGCAAAACCCAAATCCATCTACCCTCTTGCTTAGAATGAGTGGTCAACTATCAACAGGTGTTGCTATTAGATGGTTGTGGAGGCCATTAGTTCAAAGTTTTTATATGCATTTGGTTAGTTTATTATACTTCTAATATTTTTCTTCACATATTCATTTTCATAGGTGACAATGGTACTATTAATGAGTAGGGGTATATTTGGCAGGATTGGTACCATAGTCATACTCTAGGTTACACCTGCCTTCACCTTGTTGAGGTGGTAGACTCAACTGATGTCCTCATCTCGAATCTAACATTCCTTAATTCACTAGTCTGCAATATACATCTAGTGTACTGCAGGCTTGCATTCAAGTTATAAGTTTGTCTATACTGTAGATGGTTTTTGTATGCTTGTGAAACCTTTTCATTACTAGCATATGCTATTCACCAATCTCTCTATAGAATCTTGTTGTTTGTTTGATAATTTGTTTCATCAACTATCATTATAATATTGTAATTTGAATGACATTTATGGTGAATGTAGCAATGTGTACATTAAAGATGTAACCATCCTTACTCCATTGCACTCACCAAATACTGATGGAATTGATCTAGGTGACTTGATTCTTTTTTAATATTAACAAAAATCTAATGCCTTAATATTTGTGGGGATCTGGTTCCTTATTTTTTAAGTACATATTTTGAATTTGAATTTCAGACAACTCATTGAGTATTGAATTTTAAAATGTCATCAATGAAACTTATAATTTTAAAACTAATTAATCTTTGGTAAGAATCTGTGTTTATAAATGTTGAATATTTATTTAAACTTTCTCACAATAAATATGTATTTGGTGCATATATTTTTGGTTGTTCTTGTAAATTCTAAAAGTAGTTCCTTTATGTTTTTCAATCTACATAAACTCTTAAAGTACAATTACATTATCAATTTAAACAAGGGAAATAAAAAATCCTTAGTTGTACATTTACTGCAGCAAAATGTGGCATAGCATGGCTATTTGTACACTTATTTGCATTATTGCTCACTATTGGTTGTGTTCAATAACAAAGGGAGACAAACATGTTTAACTTTGCTTAGTAGATACAGAGTGCAAATATTTATGAATAGAGAACTCCATGCCAAAGGATGTAAAACTTGTATAACTGTTTGGTTGATGCCCATTGTGAAATTGGTGAAATAGGCAAGGCCTTGACATATGTTCTAAACATGAAAGTGGTTGGCATTATTTCAACTGTTCTAACCTATTACTCCAACTACTCTAACCTATACCCATGTGGGGAGATCATCTAACCACCCCCCCTGTCTTAGATGCATGCACTCAACTTACTTTCAGACTTTAGAAGCCTTCTTTTTCTACTTTAATCTTGAGAAGCTGTTCCAAGTTAATTCAACTAGACTCTCTTAGATGCTAGATGTAAGTCATGTCATGCACTGAAGTGATCAACATCTCCATCTCTTCATGCTTTCTCTAAAATTTGTTAAGTGCTTAACTTTGATCCTTAATAGTGTTTAACTGTGGGAAATCAAGTTAACTCTAATGATTTAACCTACATTTCTATTTTCTACACCCTCCCTTGCCTCAGCCTTGAAGCCCAACACATCATTGCTAAAAACAACTACTTTCTTTGGCGATTTCAACAATAGGGCCAAGACATTTCTTGTGCAACTCTACCAAAATCTATCATTTTTACATCACACTAGAAGTCTTATGTTACAATCACAACCACTATTTAGTATTTTCTAATCCTGGCAGAACCTAAAATTTCTTTTCTCACCTCCAAATTTTCATTTTAAATTTTTTTTTACATCATTTTTTTTACAATATGTTGCATCACCTTTTCAAACCTATACATGTCTTTGCTATTGTCTCTCTCATTTAGGTTCATTCCAATGTAGAAAGAAAACATTGTACCTAGTAGGCTACTACCATCAACCACTCCACCAATTCCCATCTCATTCTGCCACCTACTACCATCATAAATCCAATCAACCACATCATAATTTCTATGTAATTTTGGTGAAGCATTAGGCCAGGTTACATGTATATCATTAGAACTTAACATAACCCAAGTAAACATACCATTTCCTTGTTGCTAATGAATATATTACAAATGAGGTTTAATGTAGAAGCTTGTATCTTGAGCAAGCATATTTAGACTCATTTTAAAGGGGCTAACCATCTGAGCAACCTAGACATGTCCAACCACACACTAGTATCCGTACTCACAATATGATTGATCTCCAAAAGTTGGACCCTCTTGGTAGCCAGAAATTCCTCATCACATTTCATTCTCAATAACAATGTTTGATCTTAGAAGAAGAAAACTTCACTTTCAAGATTAACACCACCTGCAATTTGGACAAGATGCCCTATTCATTGCATCAACAAAAATCTGCAAATCCACATTTGTAGTGTCCCCTATTATGACTTCACTTAATTTAATGAAAGAAATAAGTAGGATGCAAATGTTTTCATAAGGCATAAAGATTGCATAAATGGCTTTACTTGTTGCATTCAAAAAGATGGCTCTAATGCATTTGTTGATTGGGTGAAGGATAATGATATTTAAGTACTAGTTTTCTAAGTTTTCCATTTTGATTCTTGCATTGAATTCTTACTCTCTGATTATTATAGTTTTTGATGGTATGGCAAGTTCATTTTGTATTTTCCTTCTAGCATTTTTTTCACCTCATGCAAAATAGGCCAACCATTCAAATTTGTGAACAAGTGTTCTCAAATGTTTTTTTAATTAGTTTGTTCCTAATCATGGTAGTCTGTGAGAGATAGCTGGACTGAATTTAAATAAGCATAGGTAAAATTTAATATCATCCAAAGTGCTGAATATAATTGCTTTGATATCCCAATGGCAATGTGGAGTAGTCCAAAGGTTTTTTAAAATACTTTTGATGATATGCAAATTTTAAAAGAAACTTTAAAATCTGGCCTTTTTTTCCATTCTTTTCTTGATTCACCAGCAACATTTCTCCCACCACAACTATAGCATAGAAATGGTAAACATCAGCTACATAGGTAGGGAATTTTGAGAAATTATCTCAAAAAGGGCCCACTATTCTAGCATCTCCATGCATTCTAAGAAGTTATGTTCCAGGATTTGCAAAGGGAGCTAGCGCTCCTACTGCATGATCATGAGTTTTCATGTAGGGTAACCTTTATCTGAATCTGTTGCTAGGTAGACTGGAATAGAGAGATGTGAGAAAGAGATGGTGGTAGTGGGGAAGTTGCTACTCAGACTTCTTGAGAGGTTACTTTGCTGACACATAGGCATATGGCTTATAATAGTGGGTGTATAGAGTCTGTGGCATCCCTTCTATTTATTGACCTTGAATAAGAAGATCCAACAGTTGTTTTCCAAGCAGGATAGATTTGAATCTACACTTTCCATAGTATATCTAGTCCCAGGTGCAAAATCTATTATACATCTAAAAGTAGTACCCACCCACCCTTACTATTCTTAAGGCATTTCTTAGGCTATCTTCCTGGCTTCTGATAGGGGCATGTGTAGTATAAAAGGCAAAAAATTGACACCCATCGAATTGATAGGGATTTTTTGCTAGATTCCCTATATAGTGTGGAGTAATATTTAGAAATGAGCCTACCAACTATGCATGCAAAATTCCTCTGCATCTAAACCATTTTGCTGGTTCAATTTTGAGTGTTCTAAACTAGAATTTAGTTCCCATAGGGCCCATCTCTATTTATTATAGTTCCCATCCCCTGGCAAGCCAATTTGAGTTTTGTAGGGCCCTATAGGCTTTAGACATATTTTAAGCTTTGCATATACATTTTTCCTTTGGTTTTTATTGTTATGTTAGTGGCATTTGTCAATCCAGGTATTAGTTGCAATCATATGTACACACATATGTGTTCTAGACTTTGTATCAACTATTCTATCTACAAGAAACTATGGCTTTATTCCACCTTTGGAGGAAGTTTTGGTATACTCTCAAAGATGTGCAACTTATGATCTTCCTATCAAGATTGCAGAAAAAATTGAAGGTGCATTTGCTCATCCACATGTATGCAAAGGCCATTTTCTGTTGTTTTGGTGGGAATATTGAGATATTAATGAGATGGTTCCTAATATTTTTTGGAATTAAATATGTTTTATGTGCTCATTTCTTTCTTTTTAATTTCCACAATTCTTGTTGCATCAAGTGGTGTAATTACAAATCATAAATTAGAGGTATCTTTTTCCAGTCTATTAGTTGGTAATGATAATTTTTGTGGAAAAAATATCTTTCAACCATTGTTTTCAATAGGAGCTATAATTTGATCATTTCTAGTTCTTAGATAATTTTTCTTTTTAACATGGAGGCTTGCTAGATGTCACTATACACTATGGTTTGTGGTAGGTGAAATAAAAGGCATCATCATGGAGATATCTTTTACATAAAAACATAGCTATGGGTAGTGAGTTGTATGATATTTGATGTTTAGTGTTCCAAGTTAATTCAACTGGACTCTCTCAAATCCAAGTTAATTGAAGTTAATTCAAGTTATCATATAATTCAATACTTCCTTGATTTCTTCAATGAATTTTGATGCTTCATTCATGCCAACAACATCACTTTAGAAGCATTACTAGGCATTTGGTGGGGGATTCACCCATTCTTTTTTTTAAAACAACTTAGTTTGGTCAAAATTTCCACCAATTCTTGAAAATTTTCAACCAACAATTAGTGGAAATTTTGACCAATTATTGATAGTTTTCTACCAATTCTTGAAAGTTTTCAACAATGAATTGGTAGAAATTTCCACCAATTCTTGATAGTTTTCTACCAAGAATTGGTCAAAATTTCCACCAATTTTTGAAAGTTTTCAACAAAGAATTGGTGGAAATTTCCACCAATTCTTGAAAATTTTCTACCAAGAATTGGTTGAAATTTCCACGAATTATTCAAAGTTTTCGACAAAGAATTGGTCAAATTTTTGACCAATTCTTGAAAGTTCTCTAGCAATAATTAGTCAAAATTTTGACCAAAAATGACAAATTAGAGTTGGCAGAGGCAAATTATTTTTTATGAATGTATTTGTCAAAATTTCAACCACCTACAAGTTGGTCAAAATTTCAAAGAGAAAAATTACCACCAACTGCTTGGTCAAAATTTTGACCAACATTCATCGAAAATTGAGTCCAAATTTACTAGTGTCCTTTACCTTGGATTCTGGTAGCCACAATCTTTGTCTAATCGTCGTAGTCAGATCCAAGATCTTTTTGAATTACAACAAAAATCTTTTTTTTTGACTTTGTCTCCACCATATTGCTTTGGTCTCTTTTTCGGATGTAGGTTCTAGCATTTAGAGTCATCACGCCCTTCTTTCTTGCAATGTGAGCATGTGAGTTTTTCACCCTCTTTCTTTACTGTAGCTATCTTTTTCCCCTTTTGTTTGTCTTCGAATTTACCTTCAAACTTAGATGGTTTCTTATCAACCTTATCAATGAAAGTACTCTTACCCCTTGACTCTAAATGTGTAGCCTATACACATACTTTATCCAAATTACATGGATTCAAAACCATAATAGAATGTCTAAGGTAAGAAAGAAGACCACCTATGTACTTGAGTAAAGTATCCTGGGTGTACAATGGAACATTCAGAGAAATATCCCTTTTGTGAAATTCATGTGTGTACTCCTAGACAGTCTAACCTTTCCCTTGCCTAAAATGTTGCTAGTTCATCATTAACCATTGCATATGGCCTAGGGGGTAGAATTAGTTCTTTAAAGCATTAAAAAATTCTAACCAAGATAATTGAACTTATCATGCTGTAAAGTTTCATCACAAGTCCTACTCTCCCACCAAGTTAGAGCTACACCACCTAACTGAAGAGTGGCTAACTGAATTCTATCAACATCATCTAAAAGGTTTTGAACTCTATAGTACACTTCTACTTGTTGAATCTATTCATCTAATTTCTCGGCATTTAACTCCCCACAATACTTTGGCAACTCAAACTTTACATCCAACTTGATTCAAGGCTTATGTCCACCCTTAAAATGTTAGAAGACTCAGAATGGGTAGAAGAAGGAGAAGAGGGGGAAGAAGGAGAAGAAGGAGAAGAGGGAGGTGTGTTTGGAGGATCACAATCATCTCCTTTCTTTTTCCCTTTGTCCTTTTGAGCTACATGTCTTCACATCTTTTCTTCTCTTTCTTGTACCAAAACTTCTACCATTGTTTGAAAATTGTGAAGAGTCTTCTGGATACTCTTATCTTGAAAAACTTGTAAACCACCTTTGTCTGTCATTTGTGATGATGGTTTAGTCCTTCATTTTCCAATCTCATGATTGTATTCCTTGAGCTTTCCTTCACCTTTCTTGATCCTGGATCTTGTTAGCATTCAAATCTACAATACTAGTCACACAAGAGGCTCTAATACCAAATTTGATTTGATTAGGATCTAGAACTATTACAGAGGAATGCTTAACATAATTACATAAATTTAATTCAAAGTATTAATTAACAAATCAACATAAATTAAATGTTTAAATGAATAAAGCATATAAAAGTGATATACTAAAAGAAAGAGAGTAGAGAGCTAGAATGCAAAACACAAATTGATAATGGAGTTCGTCCATAGGTTGGACTATGTCTCTGGGTCCCTCTCCAATAAAGTGACTAATCCAATTAACTACAAGAATCAATTACAGGTGTTTACAAGATCATTCCCTTTAAGTACAACATCACAATATTTTGAAGTACAGGACTGACAAAAAAATCTCTAGAGCATTCTCTCCTCATCATCAGAATGCCTTCCAAAGGTCTACAACCCCCACTTAAATACATGAAATTAACCATGTTTAGGCTAAAACCACTAATTACTAAAATAATCTCTTTTAGCTAATTAAATCTTCATAATAAAGGGTTTACCAATTCATGGATTTGATTTTGCTCCATAAATAGAGGTTGTTTTAACCATATACCCTTATTTAACTAAGGGAAGGCAAGATTCCATGTCTTTAAATATAGAATACCCAACTATAACATTAAGCATTATTAATAGTGCAGCAGCCATATTTAATTTTGGGTGGTCGATAGTTAAGGGTTCAACTCCCACTGACACCTATGTACTCCCTTGGTAGACTTGTAAAGGTTTAAAAACGAATTCCCTCCAAAGCATTTCGAAATGCTTGTGTGGTCTAGTGATTAAAGCAATATTGTTGGTGCTACTTGGTCGTGGGTTCAAAACTAATAGGAGCCCTTTTTGCCAATTGACTTCTAACTGCCATGTCAGCATGATGATGTCATGCTAACATCATCAGGGTCCCATTTTTTTTTGTCAAATTCAAATTGTCACAACTTTTACATACAAACTCTGATTTTGACAAAATGAACGTCGTTGAAAAATTCTTGGTGAGCTCTTTAATTTAAAATATATTGTTGATCATTTTAGAGATGATTATTTTTTCACCTTTTGACAACCTTTATTCCTAGTTTGACCAAACTTTGACTGACCATAAATTTTGCATCCAAACTCTGATTTCACCCGTTCAAGTTGTGTTGGAGTCAGAATTGTAAACACTTTGTAATAATGTTAACTCTTGGAGCTTTGGGGACATTTCAAATTTTACTAATTTTTATCCCCCGAATCATGGTCTCTCATTAGACCATGGACCCTCAAGTGTTGAGTTACCTTGGGCTGGTCACTTTGGACCCTAGACCCTCAATGTGACACATGCAGAACTAGAATACCCTCTCAAGAAGACGAGACAAACCAGTCATACCTCTCACTAGGTATCATCCCATTCTCATCCTTAGCCTATACAAGAAATCAAGGCATGGGCGAGGAAAAAATCTCTAATTTATCTTTTTAGTGTGTATCCACAATATATTAATTACTAGATTATCACTTATTACATAACTTACAATAGGTTACCCTGACACTGACCACTTTGGGTCCCAGACCCGTACTGTAAGCCACTCCCAAAGAAATGCACTAGACTACCTCTTCTAAGGACACAAATCATAGTTGTGTCCCATACCACAACACCCATAATGATTGAACTTGGTTCCTTAACAGGAAACCCGAAAATAAGTTGGTTCTCCCAACCTAAGTAAACATAATTGTATCATAAATCATATCTAATAAATGTAACTTTCAGTTTAAAACATAAGCCCATGACAACATCCAAAAAAACATAAACATCATAAAAGAATCACAAAAGCCTTTGGTATACACCTAAATTGGCCTGCTAAATAACTCAATAAAACTATCACGAAATAAATATCACAAGCTCCAATTAAAGCACATGGAAACATATGGTTCTAGTCATAAGATTTAATTAAACCATTTTCTCATATTTAGTTTGAACCATAAGATGTGTTTGATATCAATAATATACATATTTTTGAATAATAATTGAAAAGAATAATGTTTGATATAAAAAGACTATGGTTCCTAAATTCATGTATATACTTAAAATAAAACATTGATAACATTCTTCATATAATCAATTTGATTATAATCTAAAATAAACTAAATTATAAAGTAATTAAATCTAATAATAAAAAATCTTAGTATTTAATTTTTTAAATAAATAAATAAATATTAGCAAATATTAATTAACATATAAAAACTAATAATATTACACTAAATAAGAATTGATTAATATTACAATATAAAAATATCTAACTAACTTCACTATGCATTAATCTCATAGTTAAAGATTACAATTTTTTTTGTTTTAATAAATTTTTTTAAAAATACTTTCCTTTAGGAGGAATGGTGGTCCCAACCCATCCTTCTCATTCCCACCTTTTACTTTTACATAATAATAGACATGTATAAGTAACGGTTCTAATTAAATCAAAACAAGTCTTCCTACTTATAAGGTGATTAATTAAGGAGTCAATCAAGTTATTTATTTTCCTCTTAGTTTCAAAACCAAAGAAAGCACATTTGTATTTAAAGAACAATGCACATCACAAAAGAGATAATAAAAGTGTGTTTTTTAATTTTAAAGTTTACAAATAAATTATTTCTCTGTATATTTGACAAATACAAATAAATGATATGTGTTTTCTTCTTTAAAAAAATGATAATTACAAAATGCTTTTAATATGCATATCTATGTAAAAATGCATGTATTTAAAAAATAAAATAATTATTTATATTTAAAAACTAAGATATTTTAAAATTATAATATTCAAAATAGAAAGGTTGTTTAATTCATAGTCATAGGTATAGATTATACAAACACATTCTTTTAAATAGAATAAATAATTTATATTTTATTTTAGTTTTAATAAATTTTCTATATTTCAAATAAAAGAAATTTGATAATCTAATAGAAAGTCATATTTGGACAATTCAAGAACTCTAGGTTTGATCTTTCTTTTCTTTTCTACACTTCTAATGTTGAATCTATTCTTACTTTTCCAATAGGGATTTTTATAGTAAGGATCTATTGTTTTCAACACAAGGGTTTTCAAAATTACAAACATGATTTTATCCAACTTTCTATGTCATTTGCTCTAGAATGCTAATTCACAAAATTTTCAACAATATTACGACTATGACAGGCATGAAGAAGAAAAAGATCCAAAAGAATTTCTACAATGGTTCACAAAACCATACCTTTATCTGATGCTAACAATCCGATGAAACCAAAACATGGCGCATGGAGAGGGAGCGAGAGTAGGAGCAGAAATATGCGAGATCAAAAATTTGAATTTTGCATCTAGAGGTTCTGTCCAGGATGGTGTAGAGAAGGGTTGGTGCTTTCTAGGAGGAGGGTGACTAGGGGAATAAAGTTTCCTCTAAGAAATAGGGCTCACTTGAATCAAGGCAGGTCCTAGGGAAGGAGGCTTTGAAATTAGGTCAAACTATGTTGGGCCCACATTTTGCTCAGATTATCCAAGATGTGGGTTTGGATAGACGGTGGTCTTTTCTCTTTGGTATCAAGCCCACAAGCAAGGCTTTATTCTTGAAGATAAAGGACATGCTGAACATAGAAAAGGGGAAGTGCACTATTGAAATCCAAAATGAGCTTGTAGATCATAACATAGCTTCTATGACATCCTCTTTGGTTAGGAAGTTCATAGGCTCAAGGCTGAATATTGACATTGTGAGGTCATATGAAAGAAACAAATGGGACCTAAAAGATCATGCAGAGATTGCAGTTGTGGCTAAGGGTTTCCTCTTCTTTGAGTTCTCTTTCTTGGAGGATCTCACTAGGATTCTATGTGCTGGGTCCTGGTCCTTTGGTCCTTCGACTCTTGCCTTGCAGAAATGGACCTCAAAGTTGGACCTCAATGCTTCTTTCTTTGTTCAAGCTCCCATTTGGGTATGCCTTCTTGAACTTCCAATGGAGTTTTGGTACAAGGATGTTTTTGATGGAATAGCTAAATCTTTTGGGGAGCTCCTATCCATTGACCCTGTCACGGTGTCAAGGAGCCAACTAACATATGCTAGGATTTGTATTGGGGTTAGCAAGGGTAGAGATATGCTAGAGGTTGTGTATCTCCACTCAAAGATGGGTACCCATATTCAGAAGCTAGATTTTGAAAGTGTCCCCTTTGCTTGCTTTCATTGTAAGAAGATCAGCCATGTTGCTAAGCTATGTCCTAGGCTCCAAGAGGAAAAAGCCATGAAACAATCTTAGAACAAGAATAAGGCCAAGGGTATAACTAAGGAAAAAAATAATAGCTCCAAAGAGGAAGAGAAAGTATGGAGATAGAAGAAAATTACAAACCATGAAGGTACTCTGGTGTAGAAAGAGGAGGATTTGGTGGCTACCTAGCCAATGGTAGATGTTGTGGTCCTAGGGACAGAGTCTAGTGGAATATCAACTAAGGAAATTGAATCTCTAGAGATTGTGGTTTTTTAGCAGTGGCTAGAAAGTGAATTTGAGGGTTTAGGTTACAAGTTTATATCATGTACTGGTGGGGAATCTCCCAGAGGGATCTCTTATTTGGGTAGCCATAACTGACCCATAAACAGAAGGGAAATTTCAAACATCCCCAATTCCTAGGTTCTGGTAGGGAGTGTGGATATAGCTTAATCCAATGGGCCTAACCCTATGGAAGATGTCATTCTTTATTAGGGGGTAGCCTCTCATGGGAAGATATCAAGAGTGGTGGAATTGGTAAGGTCCTTGTCACCAAGTCAACTAACTAGAATGAAGACATTGTTTGTGAACTCTATTGATGAATGATAGGGGGAATAGACTTCTATTAGAAAGAAAAAGAAGAGTCGTGACCCTTCTTCAGTGTCCTCAGATGCAACAAGAAGCAGAGTAAAAGTAGATGTTGGAGCAAAACCAAAGACTCCTAGAAGGAATAGTCATAGTCAAAATAAGAAAGAGGAGACTAGAAGGAACTTAGTGGACATGAGCCAAAATATTATTCGAGAGGCATGCCTTGCAAAGAAGAGATGAAGGTCATTTACTAGAATATTCATGGGCTAAATGGAGTCCACAAACAAGAAGTTATAAGAAATTTTCTTAGGGACCATAGGTCAAATTTCATGCTTATTCAAGAAACCAAAATAAGAAAGAAGTTAGTGGAGAGAATCTCTTTTAGTAGGAGTATGGAGGGGTATGCTACGAATTCAGATGAGGCTTCAGGAGGTTTTCTTAATCTTTATAACTCAAATATTTTCAAGTCCCAAGTCTTATATGGTGAAGGTAATATTCTCCACATTCAAATTTTTAATATCAAATATCATGATTGCTGGTATCTTTTGAATGTTTACGCTCCCAATTCTAAGATTGGAAGGAGGAGCTGTTGGATTAAAATTAAGAATGTTTTATCAAGATTCCAAGTGGGAATTAGTATAATAATGGGGGACTTCAACACCTTCTTAAGGGAAGATGAAAAACAGGGGGGTCCGGCTCTGGATCTGGACAATAGGTAGGACCTTTCTAAATTTATTAATGATTTGGCTCTGCTGGATGTTGATCTCTAGGGTGGCTTCTTTACTTGGTCCAATAAGAGAGTGGGTAAAGATTAAACTCAAATTCGGTTGGACATGGCTCTTATATCTTTAGACTGGATGTATTCTAATTATTGCAATCTTTCTTTAATGGCTTGGACTGGACCAAATCACTCTCCTATTTATCTCGCTTTGGACCCCATTTCCATGAAACACAACTTCCCCTTCATATTCAAGAGAATGTGGACTTCCCACCCAGATATTTCTCTTCATATATCAGAGTGGTGGAACATTCACATAGAAGGTACTACCATGTTTAAGGTGGAAAATAAGCTAAAAAACATAAAGCTAAATATTAGAAAGTGGAATAAGTCAAATTTTGGTAACATATTTCATTCTAAAGCATAAATCTTAGAGGATCTCAACATTATTCAAGAAGCCATTTAGAAGGAGGGTTATAATGAAGAAAGACTAGAGGAAGAAAAAATTATTCTAATTGAGCTCCATAATATTATTGGTCAAGAGGAGGCCTACTAGAAACAAAGATGTAGGGTCATCTAGTTAAAAGAGGGGGACCGAAATACTAAATTCTTCTATATCTCTACTCTAAAACACAGAGTATACAACATAATCAGTAGAGTCAATTTGGGGGAAGTAGTCTTGGAAGAGGAAAATGATATAGCAATTGAGGCCATATCTTTCTTCTCTAATATTATTTCAAGAGATCTTAATCTTGTGGATATGATTAGCTAGATATTATTTTGAATATCCTAGCTTTGATGCAATTAGAGGAGAATTCTATGATTGAGACAATTCCTTCCCCTCTAGAAGTGGACCAGGTTGTCTGGTCCCTTGCTCTTGACAAGTCTTTGCGCCCAGATGGTTTCCCTACTTTTTCTTTCAAATGTTCTAGAAATTGGTCCATTAGGATATCATAAAAGTGGTTCAAGAGGTTTTTGGAGCCAAGAGTTTTCTCAAGGAGGTAAATGCTACTTTCCTTGTGCTTATTCCAAAAGTGGTAGGGGAAAATTCATTGGACCAATTCAGATCAATTGGCTTTTGCAACTCATTCTACAAGATTATTTCTAAAGTTCTAGCTTCAAGGATTATCAAGGTTCTCCCAACTATTATAGCTCCTTAGTAATCTGGCTTTGTCCCGGGGAGACAAATCCTGGACTTAATCATGATAGTCCACGAAGTTATCCACTCTTTGGAAGAAGGTAAGAGAGAAAGTTTTCTCCTCAAGCCTGACTTGTCCAAGGCTTATGATTGTGTGGACTGGTCTCTCCTTGTCAAGGTTCTAAGCACCTTTGGTTTAACTCAAGGGTCATCAAACTTATCAACCAGTTGGTTTCTTCTACCTCTTTGGTTGTTTTCGTCAACAATTTTTCTCTCATCAACAATTTTTGGATGACACTATTATGGGGGGAAAGCCTCGGATGGTGAAGCTAGGGTGGTGAAAAAGATCTTGAGCTCTTACTCTAGGGGCTTGGGGCAACTAATCAACTAGAATAAGAGCTTTGTTTTCTTCATTAACACTCTAACTAAGAGATAGAGGAAGATTGCTGCTATTTTGGGTTGTGACTTGCACAACCTCCCTTCCATCTATTTGGGGCTCAAAATGGGTCTCAAACCCCCTGACTCTTTCTAGAATAGCCTTATTGACAAGTTCAATAAGAAATTGGTTGGTTGGAAAGGAATCACCCTTAGACAAGTTGGCAATATTCAGTTGGTAAAATCCACTCTTCAGAATTTCCCAACTTATGCACTAAGTCTTTTTGGGCTTCCCTACAAGTATGCCAACCAATTGGAGAAGATCTAGAGAAATTTTCTTTGGTCTGGTTTGAAAGACAACAAGAGATTTCCCCTCATGGCATGGGACAATGTGTGCCTCCCTAAGAAAAATGGGGGGTTGGGTATAAGAAAACTAAGATGTTTCAACAAAGCTCTCTAAGCTAAATAGATTTGGAGAATCTTTTCTAGCAAGGGAGACTGTGAGACATCTTGGAAGACAAATACCTTTACAAGCCTTCAATTAGACACTTGTTCTTTGGAGATTTCATTCCCAATGGATCGAATATATGGAATGACATATTAAGATCCAGAGAGATGACCAATAGCAAGGTGAAATGGAGTGTTGGAAATGGCAAGGACATCCTATTTTGGGAGGACAATTGGCTGATCCAGGGGCCTCTTCACGATTTTATTGAATATGAAAGATGGGCTTATATTTGTATTTAGAGGTATGTTAGATTTGTTGGTGACTACATATATGGCCAGGAGTGAAGAGACCTTTCTTTAATATCTGAGGAGCTCAAACCACTAATGACTATTCTCCACTTTGTGGTTTTGAATATGACCAGGACCAACTGGTTTGGGAGAACACTTCTAATGACATCTATTTAGTGGCTTCAAGGTACCAAGCTCTTATAAGCTAGGATTCTAGTCTGAACTGGACTAAGGCCCGGGTCCTTGGCCTTATCCCAAAAATCAACATTTTCTTCTAGCTTTTTACTCTAGAACAAGATTCTTACTATTGACAATCTAAGAAAAATGGGCCTTCATTTTCCAACTATGTGAGGCCCCTCTTAGACCCATCATAGCATAACATAACAATTTTTTGGGTTTTAGATACTCTATATTTTGACACCTTGTTATATGTTGGACTATTTTGGACTGTTGATCAAACTATTTGATACTATGAGACACTTTATTTTATGGTGATTATTAATGATGTTAGAACTTATATATGATGCTTGATGATTATTTACATTCATGTACTCAGTTATTTTATTAATGAGAAGGAAATTTTGTTTGAATACAAAATTTAGATGGATTATATATATTTGGAAATTGTGAACTATTGTAAAAGGGTCATATCATGTTTAGTTCAATAATGGTAGTATTATATATGCACAATGGTTTAGAAATGGAAAAATATTATTTGAAATTCAATTGCGAAATTCCTTATGTTTTGATTCAATTATGAATATAAAATTGATTAAGGATTTATATATGCATATGATTTATTTATCTTGGACTACTAATATGTGGTTTGAGTGTGCAGGAAATAACCATGGTAAAACGAAGAACCAAGACTATACCTTTGTATGAATTGAGAGTGCCAAGGTTAGATCTAATGAAGAGATCTTAACCTTGTTGTTAAGTATTTTACTTTGTGAACTTATTTTGAATGAGTATTTTACATAAGATTCTTTTTGTGAAAATTAATTTTCCACTCATAATGTTAAATGTATATTTTATAGTGTCACTTGACACTTGTGTTGTTATGTGTTTAAATGGCAAGTCAGGTTGAGATATTGGAAAAAGACACCCAACCTTATTCCTAACTAGTTATAAATGTTTAAGTTTTTATCCTCTTGCATAAATATATATTATGAAGGCTTTAATTAAATTAAATTTTGGATTTCAAGTTTAGGGTGACTTTAGAGGGCTTTATTTGAGTCTTAGGGTGTTCTTTTAGTGAAATTAAGTTACCTACATGTTAGTATTATATGTTAGGGCTTCAATTTTGACTTTACTAGAGTTAAAATCTATTTGCTAACACTTTTTAAAATCCCATTTCTCAAGTACTGAGAAAATGGGAGAAGACTTACCTAAATTCCCACCTTATCTTCAGTGAGTTGATAACTCCAACCAAATAGGGAAAATTAGGTTGAGTTAAAGTGATTGTTCTCTTTCACGATGGAGCAAAATTAGGAGTTTAGTTTTCTTTTAGAGAGGAATTGGAAAACAAAGGGATTATTCACCCACTCTCTAGTTTTAGAGATTTTCAATTTTGGAGATTGAATTAAGGAATGATAGAGGGCTCTTCTCAAATTGGTTCATTTACCATATCTTGGAGAAAGGTTGGAGCTACTATGTGTTGCATTCATTTGCTGCTATAGATTCATATGTATGTTGTTCATTGTCCCTATTGTATTGTTGGGTGTAGATGAATTTCTATTGCCTTATTTTGATTTTGATTTTGATTTTGAGAATATGATATTATTGGTGTGGAAGGACATCACTCACCCTTGGAAAGGAAGAAGTGGCCTTCAGGTGAAGGGGTTAGGCCTATCCCCTAAGTGCAGAGTCTCTTCCTTGGAAGGAAGAGGGATAAGCATGTAGTATGGGCTACATGTGCCAGTACATTGTTGTGCGCTTTGAGGGTGATAAGGGAAGAAATTTTTTTAGAGTTGGTATTTATTTTTTATGCCTTGTGAAGTTAGATTTGGTTTTCTGTATTTGACTTCTCCTTGAGGTTTTTAGGTGCACCTTCACCCATTCTATTGGTTGCTCCAATAACCTACTATGTAAGCTCAAAAAGGGTGTTAAATGTTGTATCATGTATTGTTGATTTATGTGTTTGTGCTTGATTGTTACCCGATTGGTCTTGGTTCTCCAAGCTTGGTGGGTGGTCTCATAGAGACCTAGGTTGGGAGGTGAACTCTCCATGGTTTTCAGGGTTGTTTTGTACAGGTTTTTAAAATGGATATGTGTTGAAGAAAAGCTCGAAAGACTTTCATTTTCTATTAGAGATTTGAAGATGATTTATTATGAACATATGTAAAAGTTATGTATTGTAAAATATCAGAAGTAGACCTTCATGTATTTTTTTGAATTGTTGTAAAGATCCAATTATGATTGTAATATTTGAAAGGACTTGTAAATATTGTGAATATATTTTAGTTTAAATATTTCTTGAAAATGAGTAAAAAGTATTTGAAAAATTGTAGCAAAATAATCTATTAATAATTTGATATGATTTCTTAAATTATTTTCAAGAATTAAAATTGAATATTATGTGTGTGTATGTCTTGTTCAAATTTTGGGAATGGCAAAATAAACATGTCTTGTGCAAAAACTAGGCTAAGTCTGTGGATCACTTGTTTATCCACTACTCCTTCACTAGAGAGGCGTGGTCTATTTTTAGTCAAGCTTTTGGGATGAGCTAGTGTGCCCCTGTCTCGACCCTCAAATTCTTCAGGCAGTGGGATGACTCTTGGAAAGGTTCTAGGCTTAAAGTCATAAGCAAATGGGATTTGCCTCACTTTGGTTGGGGAATATGGAAGGACCAAAATAATTGTATCTTTAGGGATGCCTGCCTTCCTGCCAAAATTGTGTCTAGTTAAATTCAAAATGCCCTTTTGGAAAATTATATTTTAAGTAAAGGATCTAACCATTTGCTGGAGATACTAGTAGAAACAATGACACTCAGAAAAGAAGGAAAGAATGTCACTAGTTTATACCCCTAGAAGGATGGCACATATCTAACTTTGATGGTGCGGCAAAAGGTAACTTGGAAGCTCTGGGTAGTGGAGGGGTAATCAGAAATAGCCATGGTTATGGTATAGCAGTGGTTACTTTCCCTTTGGGACACCAAAAAATCACTTTATTGACGCTTATGTTGCCCTTCAATTGATGAAGTTGTCCAAAGAGATAGGTGTTAAAAGTCTCTACCTTGAGGGGGATTTGAATAACATCATTAAATGCCTTAGGGGTGAACATCCCTCATCTTGGAGTATTAAAAATATGATAAAAGAAACCAAATAAATATTACTTACCTTCAAGAGGGTCCATGTGTCACATGTATACCGTGAGGCTAATGTGGTAGTTGACTGGATGGCAATTGAGGCAGTTAGAGGGGACATGTCACATAGGTGGATAAGTGGTGAGGGGATTTCAATGGTTGCTAAAAGTTTAATAGAGATTGAGAGAATCCAAAGGAGGACAAGAAGCATAAAGGGTAATAATGAAAGTTAATGCTGTCAATCATACATTTCAAGCTATGAAAGTTTGGCATGGGTTGGAAAAGAGTAATCATTATTGGGTGGCTTTGTGGCACATTTTCTAGGTGATTGGTAATTTTTTTCACAATCACTTTTCCTAGGAAAAAGGAAAGAATTGTTTTGGTGAGAAAAACTAGAATTTGACTCATTGCATTTGGAGAACACAAAGAAGGTGTTTAAAGTTGTGCATTAACATGGTGGGTGAAAGACATTGAAGAGAGTAGGAGGGTGAAGTGGAGAAGTGGAAGAGGAGGTCAAAAGTCTAGGAGAATATGAGGGATGGCCAAATCTCGAGTTTTATAGAGAAACTACATGACTAAAATCCTAAGACCATTAATCTTGTGGTTAATTCATGGAAAGATTGGAAGGTGAAGATTGACGGTATTGATTTCTAGGTCAATGAGAGTGTTATTGCAGAGATCATTGATTCTCCTAACCAGGGTATTAAACTCTTTAGGGATAAGAAAGTTTCCCTCGATGTTGTTAAAGACTTTGCTAAGGATGCCAAGGAGATGAAAGAATTAGTGAAGACTGGTGTGTACTATGAACCGAAATCAATAAATAAACTATGGAGGTTTGTTCTAAGGGAAATTATCTATTACATCACGCTTGACACTAGGTATGACATAATATGAACCCACCATTTTGTCATCCTAAACCACTTCAAGTATGGAACAAAAATCTTCATCCCCTACTACCTTTTCTTCTCAGCTAATAAGACTGTCATGAGTTTTAAGAAGAACGTGTATGCTAAGCTGACCTTCCATGAGGGTCTATTGTTACTTAATTATGAGAAATTTAAGGCTTAAATATATGGTATAGCTATAGCCCATAAAGCAAAGTCCTCAGAGGAAACATAAAGCTCTTGCCTTCCTTTTGACACTAAGGATAGTGCAGGGCTATATTCAGATGACGATGAGGAGGTGGCCAAGATTATGAAGGAGATGGGTAGGAAAAAGAAGGAAAAGACTAGGAAAGGCCCAAAGGGAAAAAATATTAAGCCTAAGGTTAATTTTGTGGAGGATTACAATGAAGAGGAAGAGGGGATAGAAATGAAAGAGGAGGATGATGTGAAAGAGGTGGGAACTAGTAAGGTATAGGTTAACAAGAAGGATGATAGCCCATCCAAAAGGAGGAGGGGAGGAGACAAGGAAGTTGAGAAGGTGCATGGTAAGGGTAAGGAGACCCATTCCGTAGCTTAGGAGGAGAGTAAAGAGGATTATGGTTTAGAAAAAAACCACTTGTACTCTTGGTGCTAAGGGCAGGAAAACTACTTGGAGGAACTTTGAATCAAGGACTATGAAAATGGGCCTGGTGAGAGAACATATTGAGTTGGAGATCTTGGAAGGAAGTGATGAAAAAATTCATTTGGAGGAACTCATTGACCTGACTTTGATGATTCTAAGCGATAATGCTAGGGAGGTGGGGATGAACCTCCTAAACAACACCATCAATAGTATGGTGGACAATTTCTTGTCTATTAAGTGGATTTTCCATGAAATAGAAGAGATAAAGATCATGATGCAGGGGTAAGAAAGGAAGGAAGGGGAGGATGAGACCGTCAGAATTAGCAAGCTGGATGCGAGGGTAACTGATATGGAAAAAATAATGGAAAGGATGGAGAGCTCTCTCCATAGCTTGGCTAACTAGAGCCTCAATATTATCAAAGGATTAAATAATAATATAAAATAGTTGCACTCGATGATGGAGGAAAGCATTAGGGAAAAAGAGGATAAGGACATTGAGGATATTAGGTCACTAAAGAAAAGGACAACCTTCTGGTTGAGAGCCTAAGCAATAGAAGGAGATTAGAGAAGAGGAAGAGGGAAAAGGAGGATTCTTAGTTTGATATTCATCTTTTGACTATTGCGGCAGAGACTACAGGAGAGTTGGAGCTCAAGGCTTTGGAGATGGTTAATGAAATGGTGCCCTGATCGATGTTCCTGATTTTGTCTTGCCCCTAGCTTTTGGTGGTTTTGACTGCTTGTTCCTCTTTGTGGCTTTTTTTTCTTTTGTATGGTATTGGTGGCCTGTAATGGCTTGTTGTTATTTGTTGTTATGTAGCTAGCTTTGAACTTTTTTTTGTCTTTTGTTGTTAACTGCTGTGTTTCAGGTACCCCTTTAAAAACCTGTTTTACTTAATAAAAAATAATTTGGTGAAAACCTTGCTTAACCAAACCCTTCAAAGCTTCCAAAGATTTCTTTGTTCCAATTCCAAAAATTTGTTCCTCAAAACCTATGTGTGCAATTAATGACCAAAAAATCCTCTAATATAGAATTCTAATTCCCTTTTAGGGTTTTTGTACCCACAAGCTCCAAAATTATAATTATTTTATTTTATTATTCCTTTCATGTGCAATTAATCTATTTTTTAATTAAAATATTATTTTATCTATTTATCCACTTTTCTTTTAAATTTTCATAAAAGACATTTATTCATTATTTAATTAATAAAGACAACTTAAATGCACTATTTAAATGTCACTAATTTTAAATATTTATTAATTAAATAATAATGCAACACCACAATTAAAGTTTGATATCTAATATTTAATTTCTAATTCCTTTAAATTGTAGTTTTATAAAACTAGGATTTTTAAATTAAATCTTTTAATTTAACTAAAAATTTATTTAATCACAATAATGCAAAATCGTCCTAGTTTAACATTTTTCATTTTTTAAAATTAAATTACATTTGATAAATCAATATCAATGATTGATCCAAGAATTATAAATAGCCAGTCTAACAAACAAATCACCAAGTCAAACCTCAAGAAATGCATAAGGAAAATCAACCAAAGCAAGAATTAAACCACATACACACAAAAGACTCATGGGTTACAAAAAGAGTTGATAGTCAATTACAAGTCCTCCTTGTAGGACAAGTATATTAGGCTATGGCTGGGATTGGACCTAATCATCATCTTCCCATTCTAACCATTTGAGTATTCTAATAGGGCACACTCATCTTGACAATTTAGGGAAGTAGATGCCTGATACTTGCACCCTGCATAAAAGACAAGCATGTACATGCACATAAATATATCTAAACTAAACATGCAATGATAGGGAGTGGTATATCGTGTAGATCCTGACTAGCCAGTAACTACAACTCCCTCCCTTAACCGCATCAAACATGTTAGACATAAGATAAAAAGGACACCTGCACCATACACATGCAAGTATGGGGTAAGTACCATAATAAATCATGAGCCAACTTATCAAATACTCAAATATAATAGTGCATCTCTATGAATACAAACATTGCCATCATTAAAGACATATCATTATACATCATTATAAAAGCAATCATGTTTACTAAATAGGAATCCTCAAAGCATCATTAATATTCAAGTAGTCATATTCATTAAGTAGCACATGAAATATAATCAATGATTTGTAATCATCTCTGATACATATGGAATCCAAGTAATGAAATAATACAATATAAATGTAAATCAAATATCCCTAAAACTAACACATGCACGCAATAGGCTTAAAAGGATTTTGACAATCAGATTAGAAAAGTAACTAAAGGTGGGCATTACAATATACATATGTATATATATGTGTGTGTCTATATATATAGACACACACACACACACACACACACACACACACACCATGTTGTCTTTATTTTTGTTAGAGTAATTACATATTGTCTAATTAGCCCTATTCTACTTATGCTAAACTTTAGACATATAATAATTAATTCTTTTATTAATTATTATC
Organism: Cupressus sempervirens; assembly: GCA_028749045.1. Lineage (NCBI taxonomy): Eukaryota > Viridiplantae > Streptophyta > Pinopsida > Cupressales > Cupressaceae > Cupressus > Cupressus sempervirens. Next base: position 515,018,651 of record CM053791.1, read on the forward strand.
ATGCAACCTAGGTTTTACCTTTTAGGGTTTTGGTCTCCTTTATAATGATGATTACTCGTTCGAACCAAGGAAGCATAAGAACCAATATGTTTCCACACTTTTCATTTTCTAACTGATTGGCAAAAGTGAGTTATGTGTAGTAGCCGAAGTGAGTCTAGTCCTCGGTTGTGTTTGAGTCTAGATCTAAGTTCCTAAGGCTAGGTGATCTCTATTGGATTTTCCTATTTCACCTTCTCTTTCCCTATTCCCAGTTGGGTGTTTTTTATACCTTGTGATTGGTCGGGTAAGTTAGTACCTAGTCTGATAGAGATCAAAATCTCTTATTTGATGATCAATTATGTTCCATATTCACTCTTGGCATACCACTCCTTGATAAGCATGCATTGGTAGAAATTTGAAAATCATCTTTTCCTTGGCAGGTTTCAGACTCATGAAGGTGATTTCCTATAATAACCACTTAAAGACGCATATGGATTAAAAACATGCAAAAGGTGAAGGGTCCTACGATAAATTAATCTTTGAGTTTAGGTTGAGATCTCCAAGCATTGTTCAGATTCAGTATTACTCAAATATTCAAGCCTTGATGGAAAACCTGAAGTTGTCTTCTACTTAGCAGGTTTTCAACCCATGAAGACAATTTTCTGCAAAATGAGTTAAGGCTAAAAAAAGAGGTTTAATCACTCTCAAATAGGTCCTCACACCTTGGCCAAGCATTCCTAGCTTCTAGAAATGCTATTGTTGAAGATTTGTTCTAGAAGGAAGCAATGACGGAAAAATGGAAAATGTCGTCTCCTCGATGGGTTTCCAGAAACCCATGAAGACAATTTTCTAATTTTTGAAGAAAACCAAGTTAATGGTTAAGTTTGACCCTCCTACTGAATTTAGATTGTGTCAGAATGATATTGGAATGGATCAAATCATTAAGGAAGAAGAGATATAGCAAGAATCTCATTTAGTGGATTTTCCTCAACAAGGTACCCCAATGGTAACTTTTTGGAAATTAAAGGAAAACAAAAAATTAGTGGAAATATAGAAAGTTACTATTGAGTTCAATGGAACAATGAACAAACCTCTAGATGCCTGTTGAAATTGCATTTACTATCTAATGGGTATTTCCTTAAATTCATTCGTGTGGCACAAATTCTGAAGATCAATAGATGAATTAAAGCTCTCATATAAAGATACAAAAGTAGTTGAATAAGTTACTGCTTTTTCCTTTGATTTTTCATTCTAACAATACAATTAGCTTTTGAAAAATTTGTAACTATTGCATTCGTTGTCTTGTCTTCTCTTCTTTGACATGGAAGACTTCTAAAATAGGTTAAGAACTGAAAATTCATCCCATCACTGAGAAGCTCCAAGGATGCGATTTAGTTGAGGTAGCTGGTTTCCTAGTCACAGTCCAAGTCCCTAAGTTGATTTATGAATACATTCATCACTACAACCCATAAACTAGAAAAATTCTAATACTTGATGATACAATGCTAATCTCAATTGATAGCAAACAATGGTGAACTACCTTTGTGTGTTAGAGTAGAAGGAGTTCTCCAATTTAGACGCTAGTGGAGCCGTCTCAGGATTCCTAGCTAGAAAGATGATTTGGAGGAAAGAAATCATGAGGACATGGTTCCAGAAACCACATAGTGATAAGAGTAAAGTTCCAAAAACCTTGTTTGGGACCAACCTTAAGCCATAAATCATTGATATTTTGGTCCTCTTGAATAAGTTGAAAGGTGAGGTAGAACCTTTCAATTTCGTTGAGCAGTATTTCTTTTTAGTTCAATTAATTTTCTTAGACACCCAATACATTTATTGGGCACAAGAGGTAAGTGAAATTCTATCCAATGCTCTCTAGGCAACCAATTTCTATAATACATTCTACATGTCTTCCTTCTTGATTTACATGTTGGCATCATTGCAATTATGGTCTGGCCTCGAAATATTAGCGAATTTCCTTGATGATGTTAAATCTTATGTCTACAATTACAAAATACTTATGTGGATTATGTTAAGGTGAATGATGTGTTTACGATGAGGATATGAGGATTTGTAGGGAGCTATTGGGATGCCCAGAAAGGAGATTCAACCCAAAAGCCATGGCCACCATTAGTCAATTTGGATGCCACTTCATTCAATTCTCATATTTTTCTTATTTGCATCTTGCAACATTTGACGGATTTCCCTTAAATCTACCAAGGTATCGAAGCGATATGATTGTGTTGATCGAGATCATACAAAAAGCCCTACAAGTGAATATACTAAGCAGGAGCCTGAAGAAGAAAGGATATGAATTTCCCATGAAAGTTGGAGCCTTTAACTATGACACCCAATCTGACACCAAAAACATGATGAAGGTGTTTGAGAAGAAATATAAGCTGGACATGTATGAAGTCCTGAGGCCCATGTTTGATCTGAATGGGTATGCCAAAGATGTTTTGTAGATAGGAAGCATGATAAAGCACATCACTACCATTGAGGAATATTGGGCAGATTGCAAAGATGAGTTCAAGAGCTATGATCGAGCCTTTTCTAGATTGACAGTCGACTAAGTGAAGATGTATAAGGTTAACATTGATGTAGAAGGAGTTGAAGATGATGGTCAAAACATGTATAGCAATACTTACTTCACCAAGCTAAGAGGTACTCCCATAAGTTTGGAACCTTATGAAGAAACTGTGGAAGACCTAGATATGATGATGGCTAGAATCTACAAGAGAATTGGAAAATGGGTTGAGTGGAACACAGTGCGGTGAAGCAGGAGCAAAGGCACGACCGCCTAAGCATCTCTGAATGTAGCGGTAACCTCATCTTCTCAAAGTGGTGCCTCAGGCACAATTTTTCCTATCACTCAAGGACCTACACAACCAATGAGTGGAGATGGCCAACCTCCTGAAAAGAATATCCCTCTTGATAAAACTTGTCAGGATGGTTCAGTACCAGTAATTAGAACTGAAACAAAGTTTGAGAAGAAGGTAGACAAGTTAAAGGATAATGCGGTCACAGTGGTTCTCTCTCCCCACAATAGTCCAATTCCATCTATAAATGTTGCATTTCTCTTACCAAGTAGCCCTCAAATACATGTGGTGGACCTTGGAGATGGTGGAAGTAGTGAAAGAAAATCTACTGAGTCTGACGAAGCTACAAAGAAGACTACAGAAATAGAGAAGGGTCCTAAAGCTTCAAAACTTATTTCATAGGTTTTGAACAACCCTTTCTCTTTATCTACAATGACATTAAGTCCAGTCAAGAGGAAAATGTTCAATGTAGACATGCTTCAGGCTGCATCTAAGGTGTTCAACATAAAATCATGGCTAGAAGACACCTTGGACAGAAAGAGGAAGAGGAAAGAAGAGGGAGTCCCCAACAAAGAAACTTTATCTCTAGCTATTCATTCTAGATCGACATTGAGTAAAGCTAAGAAGCAGAAGACCTTGTCAATCCTCATACAAGATCCTGATACAAGGATCTTGACTATGAAGATTGCTAAGCCCACTAAGAAAGGGAGAATTAAAGACATGTTTGTAGAAGATTTTACATTTCATTCTATAGACCTTGAAGAAGTTAGACATGAAACCAAGTTGGGCCTGTGGAAATCAACAAATGATGTGATAGAAGGACAACTCGAAAGACTTAAACTGGCTAAGGTCATAATGAAGGTGAAGATTCATGAGCTTAATTACTTCATCAGGCAACTAGTCACACTGCTAGCAAGCAACTCGGGAGTGTCAACCACTAGTGATCCTACAACCATTGTCAGGCTATCATCTCCTAGATACAAGAAGACAAGCACTTTGAGCAAATGGTAGGGAGTGGAGCAAAAAAATCAAGTCTGAGGGACTTGTAATAATAGAGCAACTTGGTAATGTAGTACTGAGGCTTGAAACAAAGAAAGATAATATCTCAGCTAATCGAGTTACCTTGTTAGGGGAGAACGCCAAGAGCAAGGATTGCATTTCCTTATTGAAAATGATCATCCACATGAAGGCTAAGGAAGCAGTAGAGGAAAAGATTTTTCCTAAGGGAGATGAGCTCTTATTTGAATGGCTATTGAGTATGCAATTCAAATTTGAAATGATCCTAGTGGTAGAAGAAGGATTAAAGGAAACCGAGGCTAAAGTAAAAAAGGATCAAGACAGAGACTATGAATTACTAAGAGGTCTACATACAAATTCCCAAGCTAGTGGAAAAGGGAAAGGGATAGGTGGAGTTGCTATCATGCAAAAGAATTTTTCCAATTATCTAGATAGCTTAACAGAGAAATCTTTTGATCATCAGAATAGTGTCAGAGCTCCAAAGGCTTGGCGGGTGTGTACACATGGTTGTGGAAGAAATGCAGGAGCAGTTGAATGCAATCAAAGATCTAGCCAGAGAGCATTCCAAGTGGCTCTTAAGATACACTAACATTCATGTTCATAGACATGAGGAGTTGATCCTGATCATTGTTGCCACAAAAGCCTATAAGGCAAAGTCAAAAAAAGGAAAGAAGGTGAAGTGATTCTGATCCCGCCATTTCATATTTTGATGTAATAATTGTAATTGACAATTGGCTCCTTGCCATTTTTTGATTTTGAGTAGATAAGTCGATTTGAGTCTCATTTTGTAATGGTCATCTTAGAATCCTATATGTACCTAATTGAAAGATTAATAGAAGGTCGGCTGATTGTTGGTGTGAGATACTTCAGGTTGCAGAGACAAGTTGAATGTATTTTGTGTCAATTATTTTCTATTCCATTGTTTTGTGATAGTTTTAAATATCTCTTTCAGTTGAATTAAATTAAGGAATAAACAGAGTGTTGTTCCCCTATTCAATACAACAAGCTAAATATAATAGTAGTGTTGTTGAAGGTTAAAACAAATTCTATTCTGCATAATTATTTAAGTTAGTCCATTGCATTTTAGATTCAGAAGTATTCTCTTAAGTAGGTAATTCATAGATGGAATTCATTACTGCATCGTCAAGTTTTGTGGGTTCATAAGATGTATGAGTTCACATATTTGATTAGCATCAACACCTAAATCTTTGCCTAAGTTCTTATTTGGGCCTAACTTGGTTTAGCTCTTCTGTTCTCAAGGTAAGAAGATACCCCCATTTAGATTTAGGAACAAACAAGATTCATTGCAAATTACAAATCTAAGGGAGTTGTACCTAAGAATCCAGAGGAAAGTCAATCACTTAGCTATGGTTTCCCAACTGTTGTGACTAGATATTGTTCAAGAATATTGGGAATTCAAAGAGTAGAATAAAAGAACAATTTTTTTACCAACACAATAGAAGAACCCCCTCCCCCTAACACAGACAAGGTTGAGGTGATAGGCAATTGAAAAAATGGAGCAATCGATCTGCATTCAAGGAACCATGATCAAGATGCACAAATTAATACATGTGTATACTAAGGTGATCAATCTCAAACACGTCATGAGACTAATGTCATGGAAGGAATACTTGCTAGACAAATGAAGATGGAAAACAAAGGTAAAACATCAACCCCCATGACACTTTAATTAGAGTAGTGCATGTACAATAAGACACAATATATGGTGAATCCCAATTATACAATAATCTACACAAGTGTCCTCAGATGACCACACCTTTAATTGACATCAATGCCACATCACCACTAAATCAACAATCCTACAAGCCTTTCTGACTCAATTTGGCCTTATCTGTGATTTTTTTGCCATATCTTGCTCATATGGACTTTGGTTTTGGCAAACAAGACATCACTAAAAAGTTGGTTCTGAGCCCATCACAATGGTACATGTATTTTTAGTATTGATGCATTTTATATGGTTTTTCTTTTGTCAAAGTTAGGAGTTCTTTTTTGCAATGTGGGAGATATATCTTGAACATTTGATCTTTGATTTGAGAATTCATTATATCGCTGGAAATGTCTTTCTGTGATATTTTTAGTGATGCTGGTTGTTTGTTTAGATTTTGCTCCAAAAACATTCCATTCAATTTTTTGCATTTTGTATTATGGTGGATATCTTGGTTGTTTCAGGTCTGGGGATCAATTTTGTTGATTCAAATGATTTCTCATGGGTTGTACTATTTTTTGTATCAGCCTCATGTCTCTTTTGGTCTTTGTAGACATCTATTGTATGCATTCTACAAACACATTGAGATAAGTGTCACATTTCTTATGTATTTTTCATTTCAATTGTTTTTGCCTTATTTTGCCATCTGATTCAAGCAGTGTCATCAAAGGACACTCATGCAATTTATTGTTTTCTTGGGATACACCATATCTTGTTCCTTATTGTACATGCACTACTCTGATTAAAGTGCCATAGGGGGGTTGATGTTTTTCCTTTGTTTGTCATCTTCCTTTATCTAGTGAGTATTACTTCGGTGACATTAGCCTCATTACGTGTTTAAGATTGATCACCTTAGTACACACATATGTATTATTTTGTGCATCTTGATCGTGGTTCCTTGAATGTAGTTCGTTTGGACCACTATTTCAGTTACCTATCACCTCACCCTTGTCTACATTAGGGGGAGGGGTTCTTTTGTTCGTTCTTATGCTTAGTTCAATGGAGGGAGCTATGTGTTCAATGTTTATTCCTATGTATTAGGCAGATGCATTGAATGGGTACCTATGCATTTAAGTGAGATGGATCATTTACCATAAATACACTTTTTTTTTCATTCCTACTTTGGTTGCAGCCTTCCATGCTCGATTGATCAACTCTTTAGGATTTGGTGCTTCATGTCATATGTATCTTTGAGTTCAATTGTTTGCCTTTGTGTGCCTCTTGATTCAAGTATTGTCTTCTGGGAGCACTCATGTCGATTATAACCTTCTTTACCTAATTAGGTTCTATTTTAGTGGAGGTTCTTTAGATTAGCAGTTACTTTTGATAGAGTTTGTAGCTTCTAAATGCTTCAATGGTGTTCTACATTATCATTCTTTTGTTCCTATCTTTTAGGAAATTCTCTAGTTAGGAGGATTTTCAATTCTTCACTAGTCTTTCAACATTCTTTCCATCTCTTTTTGGAGTAGGATTTTTCCCATGTGGTTTTCTCTATTCCTCCTCTTTACAGAGATATGGTTGTGCTTGGGTACTTCACTAGGCCTTGTTCGAGACCCAAATCTACTTTTAGTAGTAGTTTCCAGGTATTTAGCTACTCGCTAAGTTTATTTTGTAGGGGGGTGTTAGAGTAATTAGATATTTTCTATATAACTCTATTCTACTTAACCTAAGCTTCATGCATCTAATAATTAATTATTTTATTAATTATTATCATGCAACTTAGGTTTTACCTTTTAGGGTTTCAATCTCCTTATAATGATGATCTCTCTTTGTAAGATTGATTCACTTTTGATTAATAAGGATTTCTCTTTTTTCTCATCAAGAATGTCTCATCTGTGGATTTGGGAATTCTAGTCTCCATAGATTTTGCTCCTCTCTTTTTGTAACAGGTGTTTGCATGCAACCGATTCTTGGGAATTGTGGAGTTGATCTTTCATCAACTTCAACAATTTTTGTTTTTTTAATAATTTAAAAAAAAAATGTTATTCATTAGTTTCTCTTGTTCATTCTTTCATTATTTATTTGGCTTTATTAACTTATCTCGAGGGCTTTTGTGTTTTTAAGCCTCTCCTTATTGGATTTTTCTTTTTTGCAATTAATTGTTCCCTCTCCTTCCTCTTTTTCATTTAGTGTAACACCCTTTTAATGATTCTTGATTTAATTATTTTGGTAATATATTTATTTATTGAAAATAGAGTAAATAAACACATACATATATGTGAGGTATTTAATACTTGCATACATATATTCTTATTTTTTTTCTTGTGTTTTTCTTAGTTTAACTTATTTTGATTTGATTGATTTATTTTGTAGTTCTTCCTCCTTTGACTTCCTTCCCTCATTTATTGTTGACCTCTCTCTTGTCCTTCCTACTCCTCGCACCACCTATCTCTTCTCTTCTTGCTTGCTCTTTTTAACTAGCAAGATTTGTAGTTTGCTCATTTTACAATTTCTTGAGCTTTTCCTGAGCTTTCTTCATCTTGAGATCTGAAACATTGATAAAAAATTACACAATCGTTGCTAGAAAAATTACTAACAACCATTATAGATTGTGGAAAACTAACATTTTTTTATATATATATATATGTATACACACACGCACGCGCGTGTAATACTCTTTAAAGGGAAAAATATTTCTGATCTTCAAACCCATCGTTGCATACATTTTTGCAATTTCTTCTACATTATTTGTGGTTGGTTCCTCTTCTTCCATAATCTGTTCATTGCTTTGAAGGAATAGAGGAAAGGTGTGTTTGGGAATTAAATCATGTGCCTAAGGTTTATTTTTAGAATGATTAGAGGGGACATCTCTCCTTGAATTTGGATTGGGCCTTTCACTATGATTGTTATTGCTCACATTTTGTATGGCTTCAAAAATCATTTGTTTTGTACTCTTGAACCTTTCATTGGTTTGCACCATGAAATTTCTTAATTCTTGTGCTAGTTATTTTTCCATGTTCTCTAATCTATTTTTGAGTTTGTGCGAGCCATAATTGTCTGATACCACTTTAACGTCTGCTTTGGAGTCTAGTCTTTAATAATACAATTGTAAACTCAAAGTTTGAGAGAGATATTGCCAAATGACTGATTCAACCTCAATTGCCTTTGAGGAGCTATTATCCTTTATACACTTAAGTCATTGTTCAATTCACTTCCTCTACATACTCTCCTCTCCATCAATATTTAATAACATTAACCAACATGTTTTTCCTTTGAGACATTTTTTTATTGCAACTTGTAAATTGTTGCTTTATTCCCTTGTACTCAAAATGATAACATTTATTTTATGCCCAACTTACTTGAGTCAATACTTTTAACCATTTCTTATACATATGTACTATTATATAATATCTACAAGGACAACCTTATTCTCCTTAACTCAATCACTTTATAAGTTTATTCCCTTAATCTTTTTACACTCTGTGATCAACATATATATGAATTTGGTATCCACTTTTTATGGCTCCAACACCAATACGCTATTTCCAACTTAAGATGATATGAAATTCATCAATGTTTGATCATGTATGATTATTTCCCTATGGGTTTTAATGCTTTTTTCTCTTTTCTTATTTGCTTCTTTATTCTCCCCTCTTATCAATGTTTTGTTTTAACATTTAATATATTTTATGCTTTTCTATCCTTGTTGAATGTTTTTTTAACTTATATATATTATGCATATCTTTATGACTGACGCCCTTTTTGGTTTGCAAATATATCTTTTTGTCTTTTTCCTCTCCCCACTTATGCATATGAATGCATATTTATACCAAATCAGATAAGTTTAAAGGAGACATTGCCTCACTAAATGTGGCCTCTTGACCCATAGATGCTTACCTAAGCAATGTTTTAATTATTTCTAAATATTAATGTGACAAGTTTGTGAACAATATAAGGATTTTATATTGGGGTGTTTGGATAATAGATTATAAATTATTAAAGATTATTATTGTTGAATAATGCATCTAAGTTGATAATAGAATATTATGATGTCTTTAATAATATATAGATTATTAATAATTAGAACTAAATATTAGATGTTATCAAATTTTGTTATGCATATATGTTTGTAAATTTGTTGATGATATTATTGAGATTGCCTAATATCGATGCGTTTCTCCTACCACCAAAGACGCCTAGTAATGGTTAACATTATAATCAAGGTGTTGCAATCATGAGGGTTTTTCACTGATGCCATTTATAATCGATGTCTTTATAGAAGGTTTATCAAATCAATATTATCAATGTATCTCTATTATCTCAATTTAATTTCAATTAGATAAATACATTTAAAGAAATAATCACACTTCATTTTGCATAATTATATCTTAATCATATTAGTATCATATTGTATTATATTATTATTATAATATATTTACTTAATAAGTAACATTTTAATAATTTATAATTGCACGATACAATTTTAGGATGGGTCATGACAAATATTGATAACTCATTATATCAACAATGCCAAAAACACTAGCACTACTATGTTGACAACTATAATATATGGTTTGTTTATTTTGAGATGAAATTTAAAAACACAAAAACATTGGAAATATGCATTTTGAAATTAATACATACCTTACACTCTACCCTTTGGTGTTCCTCTTGACATAAATAAGGATAATCGTTGGCCTAAAAGAAGATATTTGTGAAGATTGTTTATAAATATTCATTAAAATAGAATTACTTGAATATAATAATCTCTTCAAAAACAATGATGATTACATATAACAAATCTTGACAATAGCGTCTAAATGATTTTCATATAACTTTCTCTATTTTAATCACAATAATCACTTTGAATACACCCTATGGCCTCATTCTAATGTTTTGAATCTAGAAAGTCCATTTTTTTGATCTTTACACCAGACCCTAGTTGTAATTAGCATTTTGAATACCCAAAAGTCGAGCACATCAAAACAACATTTTCAAACCTACGAAGGCTAGAAGGTTACAATATTATGTATGGCAATATATTTCATTAAATAGTCAAAGAAATGCTTAAACCATGAAAAAATCCTCGGCAGTCCCAAAAATGTTTTCTAGCCTAATTGAACCCATTTTTCACAACCATCAAGAATTAAGCTATTAAATATCACTTGGTCAATGTCAATGTCAAAGGTCTACTAGCTCAATGCTTTTGATAATGAATGAATGAATGCTTTTTTGATAATGAATGAATGTTTATTTTGAGATGAAATTTAAAAACACAAACATTGGAAATATGCATTTTGAAATTAATACACACCTTACACTCTACCCTTTGATGTCATTGTAAATCCCTCTTGACATAAATAAGGATAATCATTGGCCTAAAAGAAGATATTTGTGAACATTGTTTACAAATATTCATTAAAATAGAATTACTTGAATATAATAATCTCCTAAAAAACAATGATGATTACATAAAACAAATCTTGACAATAGTGTCTAAATGATTTTCATACTGCTCTCTATTTTAATCACAATAATCACTTTGAAGACACCATATGGCCTCATTCTAATGTTTTGAATCTAGAAAGTCCATTTTGTTGATCTTTACACCAGACCCTAGTTGTAATTAGCATTTTGAATACCCAAGAGTTGAGCACATCAAAACAACATTTTCAAACCTACGAAGGCTAGAAGGTTACAATATTATTTAAGGCAATATATCTCTTTAAATAGTCAAAGAAATGCTTAAACCATGAAAAAACCCTCAGTAGTCCCAAAAATGTTTTCTAGCCTAATTGAACCCTTTTTTCAGAACCATCAAGAATTAAGCTATTAAATATCATTTGGTCAATGTCAATGTCAAAGGTTTGCTAGCTCAATCGCTTTTGATAATGAATGAATTAATGCTTTTTAATGATGTCCATTTGACAGAAGCAATCTAAGGGACCAAAGAACAACCACACTAGATAATTTCTGAACCTTTCCATTTCTAATCTTTTGGTATGTATCTTAACAAAAAAAAAAATAGTCTGCTTTATCTTATACCAATAAGGGGCTGTTGATTCATAGGATGAAACTCTAAGGTTATGGACCTGTGAGGCAAAGCTGGGTGCACACAGGTGTGGGGTAGGTTAGACATGGTGCCAAGCTGAGGAGCATGATGGGGCTATGTCATGTGCTAGGCATACATAGTTGTGGCGTAGGATCTTGTCTTGGACATGATTGGAGGAGCACTAAACGGGGTTGTGTTCCGAGATGTTCCCTCCAACATAGTTGTGGTGTAGGCATGGTGTGGAACCGAGCCAAGGTGTAACTTGAGGCTGTGTTATGTGATGTTCCCACTAGCATAGTTGTAGTGTAGGGAGGCATGGATCCAAGCTGAGGTTTAACCGTGGAGGTTAAGTGCCTGCATGCATCAAGGGCAACTCATGTAGTCGACCTCCCTCAAGAGGGACGAAAAAAGAGTAGTCCTTCCCTCTTGTCTCTAGATGAGATAGAGGTGACACATAGTTATCGGAGCAAAGAAGAATAGCTCCACCTTGTCATGACATGGTGAGGTTTGGTGACAAGACAAGGGTCCCTAACTTAGTGAAGTGGAGTAGCTGAGCCAATGTTGAGGATGACTCCTTAGAAGTTGTCCAAGTTCTAAAAGTTGGGGAAATAAAGTACCTAGTCCTACGATAGGAGGCAAATGGTTTGTCTAAGTAAGAGCATTGGGGGCTTATGGTTAGCTGTGTGGGGCATGTATTGTGGAGTCAAATATCTATGAAGTGCAATATCGAAGGGATGTGGCACTGGGTGTGCATCCAAGTGACTTGGTTGTGTGGATTTGCATTGGGATGGGATCTCAAAGGCCGTGGTGGTCCAGTATGACGATTGGGATATGGCGTTCCAAGATAATGCTCATGGTGTGTTGAGTCATGAGGCAGATCCATATCAAGTATCTGAAGAGGCAATTGTTGGACATGACTCAAAGAGGCAAGTCATGATGGATGGCTAGAAGCAATGGCTTGTGGTGCATGACAGAAATGGGCGAAGCAATAGGTGAAGTGATTCAAAGGTGAAGCTATGGTGACATAGCTGAGTTGAAAATGGAGTACATTGTCCAAGGGATTGTGTGGATCATGGAGCTAGGATGTGGAACTCAAGTAGGTCTTGTATTGAAAAGGGGTCTGGAGGTTAAGTAAGATTGCATAGATACATGAAGGGTTGGTTTGAGTGCATTAGGTAGACAAGAACAAGATGTTCACCAACGAGGGCATGTATACATAAACATGGTGTCGAGGCAATTCGGGCCCAATATTTGGATTCAAAGTTTGACTAAGGCAGTCAACAATTCCGTGGGGAACAAGGTTGGGCTTCAAGGTTCATGGGGAGCTAGGGGAGACCAACAAGAGGTGGAATGTTGTGGAGACAGAGATGTGTTAAGGTAACATGCAAGATTGGATTGGAGGATTCTAGAATGTTCTGAGGTGCTTTGGGAGTACAGAGTATGCTTTGGTAGTATGCGTAGCAAGTAAGGGAGGACTCAGTGGTCTAAGTTAGCCAATGTGGATGTAGTGTTCAACTATGGAGTTATAGTGATTCTTGATGCAGTGGTGTAGTGCTTGGCTATGGTAGTTGACAAAGTTGAACAAGGGGAGTTATGGTAGTTCTACATATCCAAGTAGTGGCACTATGGAGAGCAAGGGTGGTCAAGAAACTTGGGGAGTTGAGATTGCATATGACCAATATTAGAGTAAGGTGGTCTTATGGGGGATGCCAAGGAGAAGATATCAATAGGGCTAGTAGGAGTTCAACCTGGGGTTAAATAGGGGTAGAGCTTGGAGCTCGAGGATGCATGCATGGAGCAACAAAAGGATGAGAACCAAGGTGGTTGGACATGCGCTTCTATTCTGCAGGAGTGTATGTTTAGGCAGTTAGGTGCATGGGTACATGATGAAGTTTGAAGGGAGGCATATTTTGGGTGAACGAAAATGGATAGACCATAAAAGGAATCAGAAATAGGGATCGCTAGTGTCATGCATGGTTGGAGATTCTAAGGGAGAAGGCTCATCCTGGACATGAGCAAAATACAACCCTGTGACAATTGGTATCAAAGCCGATCGATCCAAGCAGGGGAATATATTTGAGTGTGATCTTGGAGAGATTGGGCTTTGGTTTGCCCCAATTTTGGTGAGGAGGTGACAGAGTGTGATTTGGTCGAAGTGTAGCTTTGGTTTGTTCTAGCTCGTAGGGGAGTAGGCAACAGAGTGTGATCTTTGGTAGATTGGCTTGTGGTTTCATTGACTCCTAGAGTTGGCATCAAGGATCAGAGATGGTCAAATTGATATGTAGCTTATGGAGAGTTCATATCAACATTGTTGGAAGTGGTTTCAGCAATGGACCTTGGCTCTGGAAGTCAAGATGTGCATGGTGTCACAAGGCCATAATGCAAGATGGATGTAGTGCAACAAGGCATTGTGAGTTCATTGGAGTGCAATTTAAGTGAAGATGGAAATGTCGAGTACATTTAAGACTAGTGAGCAGTTGAGCTACAAGGAGTAGTGAGGCATAGGAGTTGTTTGGCACGACTCTAAGTAAAGAAGTTGGGCTATAGGGTGGCTTTGTTGGTCAATTTCAGTGTGGAGTAGAATGGTGTTCAGAATATTATCTGAGGTGAAATCAAGAGGCTACATAGAGTAAATTGGAGAATGGGCTGCATGGAGCAATGTGGTGTAGAACTTACCGAGTGTGGGTTCAAGGAGAATGAAGTAGCTATTGTGAGCACTGAAGTGTGGGCTTACATAAGGTAAGCCCAATTGTGTCACAACTAGGGCCATTTGTAATGGTGTGAGGAAGGATTTTCAGGGTGGAAATTTGAGTTGGGTTTATGGCGTGGCAAGTTTGCTTGGAAGCTACAAGGGTAGTCTAGGTAGCATTGTCATGAACTAGTGAAATTGGGTGATGTCTAATCATGGGGTGTAGGTTGATGTGAAGTGCATCATCTGAGGTGTAAAGTTTAGGCTACCGAGCGAGTGCAAAGAGGCGTAGAGTTGTGGCTTGAAGAAGTCTAAGTCAGATCCAAGGATAGGAAGCAAGTATTAAGGAGTCACAAGGTTCTAGAGGTGTATTGGCAAACAAAAGTTAGGTGTATTCTGGGTTGATGTTTTGAGGACAAGTCGATGCAGGGCATGCCAAAGGTCAGTCAACAATCTAACAAAGTGGCACAATGGAAGGCCTGATTAGTGCCAAATTTGAATGTGATGACTTCGGAAAGTGGATTGGGGAGTTGTTAAATGCAATTTGGTGTAGGATGGTGTCAATGACATGATCTGAGAAAGGTTAGTGTAAGTACTAGGTGTAGCACTATGTTTTAAAGGTGAATTGGTAGATGGGTGTTGGTGGTTAGTTTGGGTTGTAGTGTTTTCGATGAGTTGGGTGCAGAGCATGCCAAAGGGTTCTTCAGTAGGCAGTCAAAGTGGCACAATAGGAAGTCAATGAGGTCGAAAGTTGAATGTATGAATTTGGGAAAGCAATTTGGGGCTTGTGCATCAGGGTGGTGGCAAGCTTGTCTTTCAGTGGATGTCAAGAATGGGTTATTGGGTAGTTGAAGGTTGAAGACAAAATTTGGGTTGTCAGTGGATGACAAAAAGGTAGCTGAGTGGAGATGAATCATTTGGTGTGTAGTTCTCAAGGTGTCATTTAGTATGGCCAACTCAATCGAAGCGAGACATGGAGTGGATTCATGCAAGTGGGACAGTGTCAAGGATGTTGATAGCATCAAGTATGTTGTTGTAACAGAAAAGGTGCAGGAGAGGTGTAATGGTGATGATGACAGCCAGTGTTTGAATACAAGGGCATTTGTAGATCCATTCAACAAGTTGTGGTAGCGGTTGTCAACGTCGAGGATGTCGCTTGTTATAGAGTGAGGCAGGATGTAAGGGGTTGTTGATTCAAAAGATGAAACTCTAAGGTTATGAGCCTATGAGGCAAAGTTGGGTGCACATAGGTGTGGTGTAGGCGAAGCATGGTGCCGAGCTAAGGAGCATGATGGGGCTATGTCATGCGCTGGGCAAACATAGTTGTGGTGTAGGCACAATGTGGAACCAAGCCAAGTTGTAACTTGGGGCTGTACTATGTGATGTTACCATTAGCACAGTTGTGGTGTAGGCGAGGCATGGAGCTAAGCTGAGGTGTAACCACAGAAGGTAAGTACCAGTGTGCATCAAGGGCAGCTTAGGTAGTCAACCTCCCTCAAGAGGGACGAAGAATAGTCCTTCCATCTAGTCATCGAATGAGATAGAGTTGACACATAATCATTGGAGAGAAGAAGAGTAGCTCCACCTTATCATGACATGGCGAGGTTTGGTGACAATACAAGGGTCCCTAACTTAGTGAAGCGGAGTAGCTGAGTCAATGTTGAGGATGACTCCCTAGAAGTTGTCTAAGGTCTGAAAGTTGAGGAAAGAGAGTACCTAGTCCTGTGGTAGGAGGCAAATGGTTTGTTCGAGTAAGAGCATTGGGGGCTTATGGTTAGCTGTGTGGGGGATGTGTTATGGAGCCATATATCTATGTAGTGCGATATCAAAGGGATGTGGCACTGAGTGTGCATCTAGGTTGGTCGTGTGGATTTGCATTGGGATGGGATCTCAAAGGCTATGGTGGTCCAATATGGCAGTAAAATATGTTGTTCCAAGATAGTGCTCATGGTGAGTCCAGTAATGAGGCAGATCTGTAACATCCAAAGAGGCAATTGTTGGACATGGCTCGAAGAGGCAGGTCATGATGGATGGCTAGAAGCAATGGCTTGTGGTGCATGGCTGAAATGGGTGAAGTGATGGGTGAAGTGATCCAGAGGTGAAGCTATGGTGGCGTAGTCGAGTTGGAAATGTAGTACAATGTCCAAGGGATTGGGTGGATCATGGAGCTAGGATGTGGAACTCAAGTAGGTCTTGTATTGAAAAGGGGTGCAAAGGCTGAGTAAGATTGCATGGATACATGAAGGGCTGGTTTGAGTGCATTAAGTGCACGAGAACAAGATGTTCACCAACGAGCGTATATAGACATAGACATGGTGTCAAGACAATTGGGGCCTAGTGTTTGGATTCAAAGTTTGACTAAGGTAGTCAACAGATCCGTGGGGAACAGGGTTGGGCTTCAAGGTTCACGAGGAGCTAGGGGAGACCAAGAGGTGGAATGTCGTGGAGACAGAGACATGTTAGGGTAACATGCAAGATTGGATTGGAGGACTCTAGAATGTTCCAAGGTGCTTTGGGAGTACGAGTATGCTTTGGTAGTATGTGTCGCGAGCAAGGGAGGACTCAGTGGTCTAAGTCAGTCGGTGTGGATGCAGTGTGCAGCTAGGGAGTCATAGTGATTCTCGATGTAGTGGTGCAGTGCTTGGCTATGGTAGTCAATAGAGTTGAACAAGGGGAGATGTGGTAGTTCTAGGCATCCAAGTAGTGGTGTTGTGGAGAGCAAGGGTGGTCAAGAGACTTAGGGAGTTGAGATCACATATGGCCAACATTGGAGTAAGGTGGTCTTATGGGGGATGCCGAGGCAAATATATCAAAAGGGCTAGCAGGGGTTCATCCTAGGGTTGAATAAGGGTAAAGCTTGGAGCTCGAGGATGTGCACATGGAGCAGCAAAAGGACAAGAACCAAGGTGGTTCGACATGCATTTCTATTCTGTAGGAGTATATGTTTAGGCGATCAAGTGTGTGGGCACATGATGAAGTTTGAAGGGAGGCGTAGTTTGGGTGAACGAAAATGGCTAGACCATATAAGGAGTCAGAAGTAGGGATTGCCAGTGCTGCACGTGGTTGGAGATTCTAAAGGAGAAGGCTCAACTTGGGCATGAGCAAAATCCAGCCCCGTGACAATCCCTTTCAAATAAACCATGCATGTTGTCCGCCATCAAGATGACATCATAGAGAGATCAAGTGTTGTTGTATGTCGTGCATTCTGAGAGAAAATGTCATTCCATTTCAACCGCTCCAAACCTGCAAAATATGCAAATTCTCTACTCCCAAGTCTCTTTGGGCCTCTTCCATCTTCCCATCTCACACCTGAGGTGATGAGATCCCGTCCTCAGTTGTGCCACTAATAACCTTGCCTTTCATTTAATAGTAGCCCCAAGGTACGCTTTTTCACCAAATTCCCCGGTTGGATTAAATTCTTTAATATAATAGGCTTTTTTTCTACTCATATTATTGTTCCACATGGCATTGTGAAACTTCCCTATAACAGACTTTCTTATGTCCACATTTGTATTTAGGCAATCTTGTAACTTGATGTTCCATTTAGCCAACCATTTAATGTTTTGCTTCATCCATGTTTTCTTCTTCCAGTTAAGAACCTCTCCTTTCACTATTTTCGGCCATAGATGATCTTGCATGTTTTCAATCTTATTTAGGTAACTAAGCAAGCATTAGTTGCTAGAAATCAATGAAAACTGCTGGAATATTTGAATGTCTATAATAAGTTTTGCTTTCCAGACTCATTGAGATCAGGCATTTCTGTCAAAGATTAATGATGACTACTGAGTGTTAATGGAAACCCTTGATACTAATTGCAGAACCATCTTTTAAGGTAAAGCCTTTTGCTGAAATGCTGTACACAGCTGCTGCACTTTTGATGAACATAGAACCTATCTACTTTTTTATCCTGGGCATCCCTGTATATAGCTGGGCACTTGATTTTTCTAATCATTAATAGCCAAGCATGCCTGACTGATAGCCTGCAATTTCAACTTTTTCTAAACTCAGTTTCCCTGCTCAAAGGCTTACGCCAACAAAAAATGCCTTGAATATTTTTGAGCTCGCAAAAATGTTTGTACTGTTGACAGGCATGCACTTCTGTACAAAGTTGCAGACTTTAGACCTTCAAACATCAGTTAACTCTACATTGTGCATGCCATTAAATGGCGCCGTTGTCTTTAAGCATACAAAAATACGTTTCTATGTAATGATGGCATGTGTTTTAACCTGTCATGGCAACCCTAACAAATAAAATCCATAATTTCTTGTATCGGCATGTGCCTGTTAACGTGCAATTTTGAACTTCAAAATACATTCAAATGCTACAATGCACTCATTAGATAGTGATGATTGCAAGCTATGGTTTGAAAAATGATGTCCCTGTTGTATTAGGCACACACCCAGCTGCAAACTTAGAATTTTGGCTTAAAAATAAGAACATACATGATGGCCAGTAGCATGTGCCCAGCTGCTTGCAATTTTGACGCAAAACAAAATCATAACTGAATATCACTGGTGAGTGCCACAAGACTTTCAATTTTCAGGACAGTGCACACCAGTCTAGGCATTTCAAAGCGTGCATCTCTGCTGCCTTGTGTGAGCCATTAAACCTTGCCTGCAATGGAAGCACACACCATGATACCAACACTGCAAGTGTGCAAACAAAACCAAAATTATATTTCTCTTTTGTTTGACAACCTTCTGTACAGGAGTAAGCAGATTTCTATCTCTATCTCAAATGCGCATCTCATACAAATACCACCCACCCTTTAACCTTGCTAATTTTGGATTTAGAAAAAGGTGAAAACATGTCCTGCAGTTCAAAGGTTTGCTCCCCTCAGTGATGACACATGATTTTGTTGAAATTTCATGTTTCAATAACTCTTATATTTTATCCAGGTGACTATCTTCCATTTAACCTGCAAAGACATAAACCATGACAAACATGATAAAAAGACAAGGTTTCAACTTGAAATCTGGCTGATACAATTTAATTGACACTTACATGTATGCATGCATGTTACTATGCATAAATACACACACACACACACATATATAGTACACATACACACATATATACATATTGCCTTTGTAGTTTCTTAAATCCAGATTTTATTTTATTGGACTGAAAGCCTGTTCCCAGCTCATTGCCACTCCTGCACTGCAAACCTGGCCACCATCCCTTTCTCATCCCCTTGAAACTCTTTGTAACATGGTTATATGGATATAGTAATCTTGTGAAAATCATCTGTAAAAGAAAAAATCAACATACAATCAATGCAAGAGCAAATTTTTATATGGCTAGGATTGTTCACATTTCGCTCTTGTAAGGAGCTTCCTGCAATGTACATTTCAGATATAGTTGGAAAGAATCCTCTTCCACAAACAGGAATGATTTAACTATAATTATCTTAACATCAATATATACTCAACTGAAAGAAGCATAAAACTTGCTAAGTTTATTGGAATGGCTCTGACACTGTTGGGCAATGATATCAAGAATGTTTTATTGTTATAAATTAAAGAATTGGAGCCATTTCTGTCTCTAAGATTCATATCTGATGGTGTAAAGGATCACATTGTTCTGATTAAATCAATCATATTGCAATTCGTGGATGAAACTTCCTTCTGCAATCTTCAAAGGAATTAAGCCTTGCAGATGCCACATAAATTGAAGTTGTACATCTGTAAAGAAATACAACTAGCCATGGCAGGTGTGTCTATGAGGTTTTCTGAGTGGCTGTCTATTAATATATATGAGAGAAAGCGATCTATTGGTCTGTTGCTCAGGTTCTGGTGTATCACTTCAATCCCTCTCTGTACGAATCCTCCACTTGAATGACAGCCTGCATTTATAGTTAATTTTAGCTATATAATAAAGAGACTTGCCTTTATTTTCTGTAGCAAATGAAGTTTAATTTTCATTAAGCCTTCATATCACTTTCACGTTCAGCATTTTCCAAGTGATAATTTTGTTCTTCGGTGTGGAATCTAGACAGTTAGCCAAAATATGATACCTTTAGGATACAAATGGCTGCCTGCTTATCTAGAACTTCATTGTACTCGCTACAAGAAAAATTCTGCAAGAAAATTCAATAAAAAAAGCATCTGTCAGAGTAATGATTTAAAAAATTGCCAATATTATGGAAATGCCACAATACTTGGAGTCTAAAATAAGCAAAACATCAACTGCAGAAATTAACAATTAAGAAGGCAAGAGTCAGTTATCTTTAACCTGAACACAATTTGGGCAACCTGTACCAGATGAGCACTCGCATTGAATCAGCAGCTCCAAGGCTGCTTGAAGCAGTTCAGGGAAGAGTGGTTGTGCCTGGAACAAAAGCATCAAGTACAGGAATATCTATGTCAAATAAGTAGAAATATAATCACATTTTCCTCATAAAGGGCATTTCAAACCTTGGGATAAATAACAAAAAGAGTTTGGATTTTCTATATGCAACAAGAAACACATACATTGAGTTTCTGCCTACTGTTATCTGAGTTTAAGGTTGTGTTTCAGATCTTGTAATGTCAAATTTTATAAATTTTTGTAGCAAGATTAGCAATGGGCAAAACTATGCATTCATTATTGAGATTTACCATGAAGAGAAAACTAGTGAAAGTGAAAAATAGAACATGTTAGTATAGCCATAGAGCCATGGGAGCATTATAATTGCATGGATGTTGGTCTGGATATACATATTGGGTTAAAATAACATTACAAACATGAATCATTTTGTTTCTTAGAAGTAGATAAAAATTGCACCATACACATTTAGACCCTAAAAATAAAATCAACATATATAAATCTTTCAATTTGTTACAAATGTGACTATTGTAATGTCCAAGGCTATCAATGGAGTGGTTAGCAGATTCTCAACAAGAAAATAGCTGTGAATATGCCCTTGAATGAAGTCTGTACGGTTCAGGAAGCTATCTGGGGTAGCCGTACGGTGGTTAAGAATGAGCTGTAGTGGCCGTACAGATCAGTTTGGAGGGGAGTATGGTAGAGAAGTGAGGGGTAGCTGTAGTTGGTATGGCCATACGGTGGGCTGAAGCAGTCCGTATGGTGAGTATGGGAAATGTGGTGTACGGTGACTGGGATCAAGGATGCCCATACGGTGACTGGCCGTACGCTGGGACAAATGGCTGTACAGTTGGATTTCTTATTGGGCCATACACTATGTTTAGTGGTGCCGTACATGGGGGCAAACTCCAAGCCGTACGCTGATCTAGGATAGTTGGGAGGGAAGTCGTATGGAATGATAGCCAGGAAAGCCGTTCAGTAGGCCGTATGTTGAATGGAAGGAGGAATCAATGAAGGTATGGGGTGAAGTGAAAGATGTGGGAAAGTGTGGAAGCTGTACTAGTAGAGAGAGAGCCGTACCAAATGCTTGGATACCACAAATTACAAATATGAATGCATAATTTGTTCATACACAACACAAGAAGATCAGATGGCATTAGAGACTTGAATATGAAAATTTCCTTCAATATTTTCCGAAAGATACACAGACGGAATAGGGTGAGGGTTGAATCCCATCGAAACCGCACGAGCCAAATGGGGAAGATCTTTCACTTCCGAAATGGTGAACAATTCCAGAACTCCAATAGGAATTTGCAATATAGAAAAATATAATCCAAAGCATACCTAAGACTTCCTACAAGCCGTGCTTAAATATTGTCGGGAAACCATTCCAAGGGTGTACAAAGATAGCTGATGGCAACACAAACTTCGAGCACAAAAATAAAAATGGGACCGAGATAAATTAAATCAATCGACCCATTACAAAGTTTAAATTATTTTATAACAGAGACATTACAGTCCTCTTGTCCCAAAGTTTGCTTGTCCTCAAGCAAATGTAGTGCCAAATGCTGGAGAATGTGCTCGCCCTCCCACGTTGCGTCATCCAACGGTAGGTGTGGTTGGTAGCAACTGTGACGTTTTGCCCTATGGCTTTCTTCAAATAAGAAACATGGAAGACGTTATGAATGCGGCTTCCCTCCGGTAGGTCTAGTTCATATGCTACCTCACCAATGCGGTGAACCACACGATAGGGGCCATAAAATCGTGGCTTCAATTTTTCTTTTTCTGTTTCCTTTAATGAAGATTGTCAATACAGTTGGAACCAGAGATAGACTAGATCCCCCACTTCGAAACTCCTCTCTATTTGGTGCCTATCGGTGTACATCTTTTGTTGATTTTGTGCGCACCGTGGGTCTTTTTTCAAGCCCCTCAGTATGTCCTGTCCTTCCTGAAGCCAGTCCCTCGCCCTTGGTGCACGACTATCACCCAGAACTGTGTCGATGAAGGAGAGGGGTTCGTACCTGTATAGAGCTTTGAATGGTGTCATCTTGATAGACATGTGATACGTGGTATTGTAGCAATATTCCCCCAGATGGATCCATTTTACCCATGCTCGTTGTTGTGCCGAGACGTAGCCCTGAAGGTAGCCTTCAAGCCGTTTGTTCACAATCTCGGTTTGAACATCCGTTTGCGGGTGGTAACTCGTGCTTGGCGATAATTCTGTCCAAGACGTAGCCCTGAAGGTAGCCTTCAAGCCGTTTGTTCACAATCTCGGTTTGAACATCCGTTTGCGGGTGGTAACTCGTGCTTGGCGATAATTCTGTCCATGCCATCTGAAACAATTCTGTCCAGAATATACTGACAAATCGTCCATCCCGATCACTAACAATGTTTTGGGGTAATCCATGCAAATGAAAGGCTTCTCTAAAAAATAGATCGACAACTTGTGCCACCTATAGGTCTGAGGGGATGGCGAAGAAATGTGCATACTTTGTCAAATTTTCAACCACCACGAAGATACAATCCTTTTCGTTCACCTTGGAAAGCCCTGTTATGAAGTCCATTGATATACTTTCCCACTTATGTTTGGGAATTGGCAAAGGTTGTCGCAGCTCAACAGGAAGAGTGTGTTCGGACTTGTTTTTTTGGTAGACTGTACATTCTCTTACTACAACATGTCCCCTTTAAGTCCTTTCCATGAAATCCTCTCCCGAAGACTTCTGTAAGTTTTGAGGAAACCTAGATGCCCAGCCAGAGGTGACTCGTGCATTTCCTTCAAGATCTTCTACTTCAATTTGGATTCTGGTACCAGGTATATCGAGTCTTTATAGTAGATGATGTCATCCACCACTCTGTACCGATCATCATGGGTGTGGCCATCCATTATTTCACAGGAAAATGTATTTTTGGAATATTCCACTAACAGATGCGCCTTCTAGTCAGTGAAAATCTGGTCTAGTGAGCACATGGTGGGTTTTCGAGACAAGGCATCTGCAACCACATTGTTTTTCCCTTTCACATATTCAATATCAAAATCAAAAGCTTGAACTTTGCTTACTCATTTCTGTTGCCAGAAAATATCTCAGGCTATTGTGATCTGTACAGACGACAAACTTGGCACCTACCAAATACTGTCGGAACTTGGTTAGTGCATGTACGATGGCCAACATTTCTTTGTCGTAGATGGAATATAGGCATTCTATTGGCATAAGCTTCCTGCTCTCATAAGCGATGGGATGTCTATCTTGCATCAGTACCGCTCCAATGCCTTCCTTGGATGTGTCGCACTCCAAAATGTACAGTCGGGTGAAGTCAGGTAGCGCCAACACGGGACAAGTGCTCATGGCCACTTTTAGCTTATCAAAGGTGAGTTGTGCCTTTTCGTTCCACTAGAATGATCCCTTCTTCGTCAGATCTAGTAAAGGTGCACTAAGTTGGGAGAATTCTTTAACGAACCTCCTATAGTAACTGCACAGTCCGAATAATCCTCGCAAATCCGTGAGTGATTTTGGGGGAGGCCAATCGATGATTGCTTGAATCTTCTCCTAGTGCACTTGAACTCAGTATTTACTGACGACATGCCCCAAGTATAGTATTTCTGTCATACCAAATTCACATTTGGACTACTTGGCGAACAAGGACTGTTCTTCCATGATACTTAGAACTTGATTCAGATGCTTCAGGTGCTCTTCCCATGACCTGCTATAAATAAGAAGATCAACAAAGAATACCAATAAATATTTACGCAATTGTTTGCTGAAGATGGAATTCATGCATGATTGAAATGTAGCCGGTGCATTGGTTAATCGGAACGACATGACTAGAAACTCATAATATCCGTAGTGACAATGGAAAGCCATTTTCTCCACATCTTCTTCCCTCATGCGGATCTAATGGTATCCAAAATGGAGATCTATTTTTGAAAAATAGACCGCACCATGCAATTCATCTAGTAGCTCATCTATCCTTGGAATTGGATATCTGTTCTTTTTTTTTTTGTTCAACGCACGATAGTCCACACACGTGCATCATCCCGTCCTTTTTGACCAAGACCATAGATGACGCAAATGGGCTAGAACGGGGACGGCTCTATCCTTTCTCTAGCAATTTCTGAATCGTCCTTTCGATCTCATCTTTGAATTTCTTGGGATGGCAGTACGGTGTGGTTATGATCGGCTTTGTCCCTGATTCCAACTTGATAGTGTGTTCAAACCCTTGGTGAGGTGGTATGCCAGGAGGAATATCCATGAAAACCTTTTCATGTCTACTTAAAATATCTTGGAGCTCAACATCCTGTGGAGGTGTTCTTTGCCCTTTTATAGGTTCCGCCGAGATAAAACAATGCGAAGCCCACACAACATGATCGTATCAAAAGATTGCCTCCATCCGATGCGCAGAAACTTCCTTTGGACCTTCATTTGCCATTCCTTGGAGGACAACTTTCTTCCTGTCAACCACAAAAGTGAAGTCCATCCATTTGAAACTCTGAGTGTATTCATCAAGGGTCTCCATCCACTGTATGGCAAGAATAACTTCCATGTCAGCCAAGTCCACTATGAAGAAGTCCTCAGTCACCGTGTGATTCGCCATTGTGATGCTCAATTGAGGAACAAGGTGTGTGCAGGATAGGAAAGTCCCTCCGGCTACCTAGACTTGAAAGCCTGCGTGCACCTTCGTAGGGAGACTTCTCTGTCCTATTAGGGATGAGTTGATGAAATTTAGAGTAGTGCCGCTATCCAACATCAACATAACCCTTTGTCCTTGAAGGGTACCCCGTACACGAAAAATTGTGCACCTCGGGCTGCTAGCCAAAGCAATGGCTCCTCCACGCTGTACCAAAGTGACAATTCTCTCCGTACGGTTCAGATTGATGTTGGTGTCATGGTGGGGTTGGTTATCTTCAGCCGGCATTTCTTCCTGTTCGTCCTCATCATCGGACACGACCTCAATGTAATGGATCTTCCCCTTTCCGAGGCATCGGTGACCTAGCTCCCAAGGTCCCTTGTAGTTGAAACACAATTTCTTCCTTTGGAGTTCTTGTTTGGTAGCTTCATCCAACAACTGCTTCTTGGGTGTCGGAGGTTTAGGATGTGAGTAACTTCAAGAGGATGAGAATGATGCCGACGACGATGCCATACATCGTGCTTTACTGATTGCTTCCAACAGAGTAGCCGGATTGAATCCCTTCACTCAACTTTTTAGAGGTTCAGTCAGTTTGTCCATGAAGAGCACTACCTGCCTTCTTTCAGAAATGTCCGTGACCAAAACAGAGTTTTTTTGAAATTCTGCAATGAACTAATCTACCGATCTAGTTTGTCTCAGTTGCACCAAATCTTTGAAATTGAGCTCCGAATCTTTACCATCAAATCGTTCTATCAATCTCTCCGTGAATTCCACACAAGTCTTTATTTGATCATGCCTTAATGTGATGGTGCCGTGGTGCCACCATTTGTGCACAACTCCCTCCAAGTGTAACGCAACAAATTTGATTGCTTCTTCTGGCATAGGATTCAGCTGGAAGTAGGTATCGGCTTTCATAACCCATGCTTGCGCTGATATGGAACCCGATCCATCAAATGGTGACAGATTTACCTTACTCAACTTTCTCTTGAGATCATTGTTAAAGTATCCTCTATTTCCGCCTCTTGAATATCTCATTCTTAGATCTGCATAATCTTTGTAGGATATATCTTCTTCAAGGTTTGCATTCTTCTAGTCTTCTCTCATCTCTTTGAAAGTTGGTTGTCTCCCTCTGTGTTGTGCCTCCATTTGTGGTGGAAAAGTTAGCATGGAAGGTTGGAAGCGTGTTGGTTGAGGGATTGATTCCCCGGCACCGAGTCTGTGCTGTGACCATTTTGTTCTCCAGATATTTTGTTCTCCGCCAACTTCTTGAGAGTTTCTTCCATAAGTCGCTGCGTGTCAATGATCTATGCCTATTACATCCCAATTTTTGCCCTAAATTTTTTTAAGCTAAATATAGCCGTTAAACCAAAAAAAAATTTCATGTTCAAGTGAAATTAGTTCATAATAGTCATTTTATCATGGTAGTTATAGCCGTTGTTTTATTTATTCATGTTCATGTGAAATTGAAGCAGTTATCTTTAGCCGTTGCATCGATCTAAATATCATATGAAATTGAGTCAGTTAAATCTAGCCGTTGTGTTCACGTGAAATGAAGACCGTTAAATTTAGCTGTTGTACATTTATGATGAATCAGTTAGTACTTATGATGAAATTTTCTAACGATTTTATTTAACAAATTATGAATCATGACTTGATGTTTTGGTGAGAATGTTGTTTTAAAGGTTGCAGGTTGAAGACCGGAGAAAGAGGGGAAGCATTAGAAAATGAGGTCATCGGAATGGGATGATCATAAAATTCAGTCATTAGAAAATAACAGGTTTCACCTAAAAATTGTCTTGGCTAAGTTATCAGGACTTGACAATAAATTTCAGTGGAACCGCATGAGCTAAAAATTAAAAAAATAATATAAATAATAAAATAAGCAAAGTTATTACCTTTATTAAATTTATCAATTAATAATATCACTAAATATTATTTTTACTCTTTTGATTAAATTCATAAATAAATAAATACAAAGTGGCACCATTACATTAGAAATTATTAATCCAATGATGCCACCTTGCATATATGTACTTATAAATCTAATCAAAATAATATAATAATATAAAATGATATTATTAAACAAACTCTTCATCTTTCTTTCGTTTTTTAATTCTTTCTTTTTCCCTCTTTCCTTTTGTTCTTTCAAAGATGATCGAAATCAAAGAATTTGAATATAATTCTTATAACGGCTAGAAGCTGTAAAGACAATTTTGAATCTTTAAATACGTTGGGTCTTGTCATATTTGGGACATTGATATCCGCCTTCCATCTATTCTCTGCGAAAACCATTTCTTAGTTACCTTGCTCGATTATGTGCCCACAGTAACTGAATCAATATGATTTTCCCTTTTCCATTGCGAATCAATTTCTGTGAAGATTTGAAAGAGGGATACGAGTTCAAGATACAGTAAATCGACTGAAGAACTTGAGTCATGTAAGGCGGTATTTATTTAAAAATCTTCTTCATATCTCATACGTAGTTTTTAACTTTCTGAGTCGGCTTGAATCATAGTCACAAGTTCTTCTTCATAGTATTAATCATGTTTTTTTCCTATAAACTGAAATACTTGTTTATGCCCTTAAGACTATATTTTTTGTCTGTTGTATAAAAACGATATGAGGAAGGTCGATTGTGAAGTAATACAGTATGAAGTAATCTTTATTACCTTTCAGTAGAAACCATCTGCCACAATTATGAAATTTTATAAGATTATCATATCATAACTCTGTACCTGTTAAGCATGCAGATTTTCTTGAAAATGTTTTCTTCAGCTATATATGTTTAACAATAAGGAAAAATATACATATCTGAGTACTAAGGAAAATACATAGGTTATAGAACTAGAACCTTTTGAATAAGTACATGTTATACTAATAAAGGTTAATGGTTCAGGCACCAAAGATACACCGGCATGATAGCCTGATAATGGTGTGGAGGTGTAGATGAACCTGTTAAAAAGAAAACAAGAAAAGAATCAGTAACCATTACTATATAGATAAATTTAAAAGCTCATGTAATTCCACTTTTGAAATTAGTTGTCAAGCCGAGTGGTGGAGATCGGGTTATAAACCCATCTGAAAATCCTTGGCCAGGGTGGTATTTAGGTAGACTTGCCATAACAAATTGATCGCGTTGTTGTCCTGATGCTTCAGTTATTCTTCCGAATAACTGTTGGGACCTCAACCCACCTGAATACTCCGATGATTGGATCAATGAACGTCCCAAACCGACCTCGAGGTAGGGAGGGCCGTTCTATTAACTTAGAACTTGTGGGGATAAGTAAAAAGGTCCGTAGTTGGGAGGTTAAGCCTATGTTAATGCTTCTCCTCTCACCAAAGTCAGAGCTAGGACAACCAATTTCAAAAGTCTCTCACTAAATCAGTATGTTCTATTTAAAACTTTAAAGTTAATATTCTTTTTTTCTCAGCTGTAAGTTTCTTTTTCAGAAAAGTTAGTTGTTATCTTAAAAATCTAGCTAGTTAATCATGAGTATATGAATTATAATATCATTTCATTTTCATTAATTAGTTTAGATCTTATTTTCAACTGATTATGTCCAATTAACAGTTTATGAAAAATTTGTTCGAAAAAGAAAAGTAATGTAGACTTATATTCTCGTTAAGAAGTTTTATTTTGAAATCCATTTTCATGTGAGAATGAAATACAATTTAGTTAAGTGTTGTAGAAAATCTAGTTGTTACATATGGTATCAGAGCGCTAGGTTCAACACTGAACCTAGGGCACATCACATTCCTGAAATCTAATAAAGTTTTAAAAAAAATGAATACAGGATGCTAGTACATAGAACGCCCCGCAAGAAAACACGACATCCTATATTTCCTTACCTCATCAAGAATATGACTAAGTATGACTATTCTTGCTGTTCTGAGCCTCGAGATGATGAAACATTGAACCAAGCCATACAACGAATGAAGAAGGAAAAGATTCGATGGACCCCTGGCAAGAAGGGAGAGTACAGGAACAAACTAATTCAGAATTGGAACGCTCAACAGAACAATTCCCTCCTTCATTTTCATAGGTCATGGATGGTACAAGACATGTACCAGAGAAAAAAACAAAAATAAACATATTCTATGGATGTAGACAACCTCATTAGAGGAATTTTGTAAATAAAGGATTGCTTTGTCGAGCAATGGATATAAATTTTGTAATTAAAAATTTTGCTTTGTCAAACAATGGATAAAAAATTTTGTAATTAAAATTTTGCTTTGTTGAGCAATGGATATAAATTTTGTAATTTAAAAAAAAATTGCTTTGTCGAGCAATGGATATGTTTTTGCAAACTTGCTTTGTCGAGCAATGGATATGATTTTGCAAACTTGCTTTTTCGAGCAATGGGTATGATTGTTGATCTGCTTAGTTGGGCAATGAAAATAAATATTGTTTTGAAAAATGATCTTGATAAACAATGGGAATTAAACTTTCTTTTGCTTAGTTGAGCAACAAAAACTAAACTATAAACTTAATTATGTAAACTAACAGGTGAAAGACTTGGACTACAACATGAGTAACAAGAAGAATGTGGAAAACTGAGAGATGGTTCGAGAGAACCATCAAACCTCTAACGAGTTGTTACTTCAAATTCTACAAGAAACACAACTGAAACTAGAAGCTATGGATAGAAGAATGAGTGAGATGGCAGCCCAGATGGGGCAACATCACGAGAAAATGCAAGAAACACCCAGAGCTGAGACTGAAGTCTCAGAACATAATAAGACCCACTCCCTTAAACAAACTGATAAAAAAAAGAAAAAAGAAATTGTGGCCGACTTATCAGCTGATATTAAGAAAATTAAACCCCCTAAGTTCTCTGATAATGATTCTGGAAAGGAAGCCGAAGCATGGTTGACAGAGATGGAACAATATTTCGAGATCCAAAACTTTTCAGAGAGCTCTAAGGCAGTTTGGGGTATATACCAATTCACCAGAGAAGCAGCAACTTGGTGGGGAAACACGAAGGTGGAACTGAACATTAGATCAATTGACATTACATGGGAAAAGTTTGTAGACATATTTAAGATGCGGTGGCTGCCTCAAACTTTTTACGATCAGACTCATGCAATTTCGGAACTTGAAACAAGCAAATTTGTTAGTTCATAGATACTGAGAGAATTTTACTAGGCTGCTTAAGTACGTACCACCCTACCAACAAGATACCAATCTAAAAGTAAGGAAGTTTATCATGGGATTGAATAACAGGATTGGGGGAGCCGTAGATGTCCTCACACCTCGAACCATGGAAGAAGCTTTGGAAAAAGCTGTTTGACAAGAGCATAAGGTTAAAAAGGATGATTCTATTCGGAACAACAAGAGAAAGACCAATTGGAATTCAGAAGGTGCTGAATCTGGACCACCAAGGAAACAGTTTAAGGACTTTAGGAACAACAAACCAGAAAATAAAAGCAGCGGAGCCAGAGATAATCAAGGAAATTTTCATGTAAACAAAAATGATAGGAATAATGAGAGAAGAGAACCACCGGAAGGTTGTTATATTTGTAAAAGAAACCACTTTAAGAGACAGTGCCCTAACCTCAATCAGCAACAACGCCCATCCTTGCCGCAGCAACAACAGGTTTTTCAACAAAGAATTCACGCAGCCTTGGATAACAGACAAGTAGAACAACAAATAGGTCCCATCGAAACACCGGGCAAGATTTATGGTAACCCTGTGACTATTCTTATTGATACTGGAGCAACATAATGTTTTATTTCACCTAAACTATTAAGTAAATTTCCAAAAAGATCTAGTTTTATGGCAAAACCGTGGACAGTTGAATATGCAAATCAAACAAGGGCCAGGGTAGAGCAATGCCTATTCGAAGCTCAGGTTGATTTTCCAAACTTTTCCACAGAATTGAATTTATACGTAGCACCATTAGGATCTTATGACATTATCATTGGAATAAATTGGCTCAGCGAACACAAGGCTAAGGTAGATTGCCTTGCCAAAACGGTCAATTGTGTGGATGATCAAGGTAGACTTGCAAGTATTTCAGGGACCAAACATGAAATTAGAGCCCAACAGATTTCAGCAATGCAACTTAAGAGGTATGGAAGAAAACGCTGTGAGATATTCGCAGTAAGAGTTGAAGATACAAGGGAAACCACATACGAGGATGATTATATTTACGAAGATGGGGAAATTAAACAAAAACTGAAGGAATCTTTTGAAGAAAAATATCCCTATCTGAAGAATTATCAAGATGAATTCCTTGAGGAACTTCTTGGATTAACCCCTTCCCGGATTTTTGATTTTACCATAGACTTAGTACCAGGGGCAGAGCCTATATCCAGAGCCCCGTACAGGATGACCACCACGGAACTTATGAAATTGCAGATTCAACTGCAGAATATGTTGGATAAGAAAATGATTCGACCCAGTGTCTCACCATGGGGAGCCCCTGTGTTATTCGTAAGAAAGAAGGATGGAACCATGAGGTTATGTATAGATTATCATATGCTTAATAAGGTCACCATCAAAAATTGGTACCTGTTACCCAGAATAGATGATCTCTTTGACCAAATGAAAGGTGCGACTATGCTCTCAAAAATTGATCTAAGATCAGGCTATCATCAACTGCGAATTAAAGATGAGGATATAAACAAAACTGCTTTCAAGACTAGATACGGGCACTATGAGTTTACAGTGCTACCGTTTGGATTAACAAATGCCCCTGCAGCCTTCGTGAACTTAATGAATAGTGTATTTTATGATTGCCTGGACAAATTTGTGTTGCTATTTATAGATGATATTCTTATATATTCTAAAAATGAAGAACATCAAAGACATTTAGAGATAGTATTACAAAGACTTAGAGAACATAAATTATATGAGAAATTATCAAAGTGTGCCTTTTACCAGAAAAAAATTCAGTATCTAGGGCATATAATTTCAGCACAAGGCATAGCAGTAGATCCATTTAAGATCAAAGCAATTAAAGAATGGCCCATACCCAGAAACGTATCTGAAGTCAGGAGTTTCATGGGGTTAGTTGGATTTTATAGGAAATTTGTCAGGAACTTCTCAAGAATAGCTTATCCAATCACATCACTCCAAAAGCAGGGAAAGAAATTTGTTTGGACAGAAAAATGTCAATCAACGTTTGAGTATCTGAAAGAAAAACTGACTATTGCACCTATTTTAAGGGTACCCAATCCGCACAAACCATTTGTGGTAATCACTGATGCTTCAGGTGAAGGATTAGGGGTCGTGTTAATGCAAGGAGGACAAGTCATTGCCTATGAGTCTAGGAAATTGAAAAATTATGAACCAAACTATGCACCACATGATCTAGAGTTAGCAGCCATAGTTCACGCTTTACAAATGTGGAGACATTATTTAATTGGAAAACCCTTTGAACTCCAATCTGATCATCAAAGCCTAAAATATATTTTAACTCAACAAAATCTAAATGCTAGACAAAGGAGATGGTTAGAGTTCTTAGCAGATTATGAATTTGACATAAGCTACATTAAGGGGAAAGAAAACAAGGTGGCTGATGCCTTAAGTCAAAGAAGGCATATTTCAGCAATAACTAAGGTAAAATTTCAATTAAGGGATCAGATTTTACAGCATTTGGAGCATGATGATTTTTATGCAGAAATCAATTTGGCACTTATTAGAGATCCACAGGACCCCAAGTATTCAGATTTTAACTTAGAGGAAGATGGATTGTTGAGATATCGCCACCGGATTTATGTACGGAATCATCCTGAGTTACGAAGATTAATTCTAGGGGAGTATCATTCAGCTCCATATTCAAGACATCTAGGAGTAACGAAAATGTTAACATAAAACCTTTATACTTTTGAAAAGGAATGAAAAGAGAGATATTGAGTTTGTAGCAAGTTGTTTAGAATGTCAGAAAGTGAAAGCGAAACACCGATACCCAACAAGACTTTTGCACCCAAATGAGGTACCTGAATGGAAATGGCAAGTAATATCCATGGACTTTGTACAGGGGTTACCTATGACTCGGAATTGACATAACACTATTTTGGTCGTGTTTGATAGATTGACTAAGGTTGCACATTTTATTCCAGGGAATTTATCCGATGGAGCACCTGAGATAGCCCATAAGTTCATAAAAGAAATTTTCAGATTACACGGGATTCCAGAGAAAATTATTTCAGATCGAGATGCAAGAATAACTTCCAGATTTTGGCAGACACTATTTTCAGCTTTGGGTACTAAATTGAATATAAGTTCAGCTTATCATCCTGAAACAGATGGTCAGACAAAGCGAGTGAATCAGGTATTAGAGGACCTTCTAAGGGTTTATTGGATGGATCGGTAGTATCAATGGGAAACGTACTTGCCTTTGGTTGAATTTGCATACAATAACTCATACCAATTTTCGATTAAAATGGCACCTTTTGAAGCCTTATATGGCCGTAAATGCAGAATCCCAGTAAGCTGGAATTGATTAGAGGATAGGGTCATTGTTGGACCGGAAATGCTTCGAGAGATGGAAGAATAAGTACTTCAAATCCGCCAGAGGTTGAAGGAAGCTAATGACGGGCAAAAGAGTTATGCTGATGCGAAAAGAATGCCTAGAGAATTTACAGTAGGGAACAAGGTGTTATTAAGGGTTAAGCCTTAGAAAAGTACTATTAAATTCGGCAAGAATGCTAAATTCACCCCCAGATATGTAGGACCTTTCAAAGTTTTGAACCCAGTGGCCTACAGGATTGCTTTATCTCCAGCCCTTGCCAAGATGCATAACGTCTTCCACGTGTCTTATCTTAAAAAGTTTTTTAGTCACCATGAGCACATGATTGATTGGAAACTATTGCAGGTGCGAGAGCCAGGAGTGGTAGAGGTAAAACCACTTAGAATACTAGAGGGACGTAAGCTGCGCTTACGAAATCGAGAGGTAACTCAGTGCAAGGTCTAGCGGGACCAATATTCAGAGGATAATACTACATGGGAAGACTATCATGATATTTTTCAGAAATATCCCTATCTATTTTCAATTTTTCAGAGACTCGAAACCGAATATTTTTTTTTTAAAATTTTTTTTAAAACCTTAAAAACAATTTGATATTATTTCATCGTGGATGATGAAAAACCTAAGGGGGTGGGTGTGTTACATCCCAATTTTTGCCCTAAAATTTTTAAAGCTAAATATAGCCATTAAACCAAAATAATTTTTCATGTTCAAGTGAAATTAGTTAATAATAGTCGTTTTTTTATCATGTTAGTTATAATCGTCGTTTTATTTATTCATGTTCATGTGAAATTGAAGCAATTATCTTTTGTCGTTAAATCGATCTAAATATCATATGAAATTGAGTTAGTTAAATCTAGCAATTGTGTTCATGTGAAATGAAGACAGTTAAATTTAGCCGTTGTACATTTATAATGAATTAGTTAGTACTTATGATGAAATTTCCTAACAATTTTATTTAACAAATTATGAATCATGATTTGATGTTTTGGCGAGAATGTTGTTTTAAAGGTTGCAAGTTGAAGACCGGAGAAAGAGGGGAAGCATTACGAAACGAGGTCATTGGAATGGGATGATTATGAGATTCAGTCATCAGAAAATAACAGGTTTGACCTAAAAATTATCTTGGCTAAGCTATCAGGACTTCACAATAAATTTCATAGTGGAACCACATGAGCTAAAAATTAAAAAAAAACAATATAAATAATAAAATGAGCAAAGTTATTACCTTTATTAAATTTATCAATTAATAATATCACTAAATATTATTTTTACTCTTTTGATTAAGTTCATAAATAAATAAATACAAAGTGGCACCATTACATTAGAAATTATTAATCCAATAATGCCACCTTGCATATATGTACTTATAAATTTAATCAAAATAATATAATAATATAAAATGATATTATTAAACAAACTCTTCATCTTTCTTTTTTTTTTTTCTTCTTTCTTTTTCCCTCTTTCCTTTGGTTCTTTCAAAGATGATCGAAATCAAAGAATTTGAATATAATTCTTGTAACGGCTGGAAGCCGTAAAGACAATTCTGAATCTTTAAATACGTTGGGTCTTTTCGTATTTGGGACACTGATATCTGTCTTCTATCTATTCTCTGCGAAAACCTTTTCTTAGTTACCTTGCTCGGTTACGTGCCCATAGTAACTGAATCAATACGATTTGCCCTTTTCCATTGCGAATAAATTTCTGTGAAGATTTGAAAGAGGGATACGAGTTCAAGATACAGTAAATTGACTAAAGAACTTGAGTCAAGTAAGGCGGCATTTATTTAAAAATCTTCTTCATATCTCATACATAGTTCTTAACTTTTTGAGTCGGCTTGAATCATAGTCACAAGTTCTTCTTCATAGTATTAATCATCCTGTTTTCCTATAAACTAAAATACTCGTTTATGCCCTTAAGACTGAATTTTTTGTCTGTTGTATGAAAACAATTTGAGGAAGGTCGACTGTGAAGTAATACAGTATGAAGTAATCTTTATTACCTTTCAGTAGAAACCATTTGCCACAATTATGAAATTTTATAAGATTATCATATCATAACTCTGTACCTGTTAAGCATGCAGATTTTCTTGAAAATGTTTTCTTCAGCTATATATGTTTAACAACAAGGAACAATATAGATATCTGAGTACCAAGGAAAATACACAGGTTGTAGAGCCAAAACCTTTTGAATAAGTACATGTTATACTAATAAAGGTTAATGGTTCAACCACCAAAGATACATCGGCATGATAGCCTGATAATAGTGTGGAGGTGTAGATGGACCTATTAAAAAGAAAACAAGAAAAGAATCAGTAACCATTACTATATAGATGAATCTAAAAGCTCATGCAATTCCAGTTTTGAAATTAGTTGTCAAGCCGAGTGGTGGAGATCGGATTATAAACCCATCTGAAAATCCTTGGCCAAGGTGGTATTTAGGCAATCCTTGGCCAGGGTGGTATTTAGGCAGACTTGCCATAACAAATTGATCGCGTTGTTGTCTTGATGCTTCAATTATTCTTCCGAATAACTATTGGGACCTCAACCCACCTGAATACTCCGATGACTAGATCAATGAACATCCCAAGCTCGACCTCAGGGTAGGGAGGGTCGTTCTATTAACTTAGAACTTGTGGGGATAAGTAAAAAGGTCCGCGGTTGGGAGGTTAAGCCTATGTTAATGCTTCTCCTCTCACTAAAGTCAGAGCTTGGACAACCAATTTGAAAAGTCTCTCACTAAATCAGTATGTTCCATTTAAAACTTTTAAGTTAATATTCTTTTTTTTTCAGCTGTAAGTTTCTTTTTCTAAAAAGTTAGTTGTTATCTTAAAAATCTAGCTAGTTAATCATGAGTATATAAATTACAATATCATTTCATTTTCATTAATTAGTTTAGATCTTATTTTCAACTGATTATGTCAAATTAATAGTTCATGAAAAATTTGTTCGAAAAAGAAAAGCAATGTAGACTTAAATTCTAGTTAAGACGTTTTTATTTTGAAATCCATTTTCATGTGAGAATGAAATACAATTTAGTTAGTTAAGTGTTGTAGAAAATCTAGTTGTTACAGTGCTTGATTCCTGGCAAGTTACCTCAGAAGAGCCACAAGTTCAACAGCGGTCGGTTCTCGTTCGTCAGCCATTTGATCAACGAAATGTGTCCTTCTCTCCAGGCTATAAACGCTCATTCATTGTCCACAGGTTGGCAAGATCGAAGCGCTTTGATACCATTGTAATGTCCCAGGCTATCAATGGAGTGGTTAGCAAATTTTCAACAAGAAAATAGCTGCGAATATGCCCTTGAATGAAGTTCGTACAGTTCAAGAAGCTATCTGGAGTAGCCGTATGGTGGTTGAGGATGAGCTGTAGTGGTTGTACGGATCAATCTGGAGGGGAGTACGGTAGAGAAGTGAGGGGTAGCCGTACTTGGTATGGCCATACAGGGGTTGAAGCAGTCCATATGGTGAGTATGGGGATGTGGTGTATGGTGACTGGAATCAAGGGCGCCTGTACAGTGACTGGCCATACGCTGGGACAAATGGCCATACGGTTGAATTTCTTATTGGGCCATACACTATGTTTAGTGGTGTCGTACATAGGGGCAAACTCCAAGCCGTGCACTGATCTAGGATATTTAGGAGGGATGTCGTATGGAATGATAGCCAGGAAAGCCGTACAGTAGGCCGTATGGTGAATTGAAGGAGGAATCAATTAAGTATGGGGTGAAGTGGAAGATGTGGGAAAGTGTGGAAGCCATACTAGCAGAGAGAGCCGTACCGAATGCTTGGATACCACACGTTACAAATATGAATGCATAATTCGTTCATACACAACACAAGAAGATCATATGGGATTAGAGACTTGACTATGAAAATTTCCTTCAATATTTGCCAAAAGATACATAGACGGAATAGGGTAAGGGTTCAATCCCATTGAAACCGCACAAGCCAAATAGGGAAGATCTTTCACTTCTGAAATGGTGAACAATTCCAGAACTCCAATAGGAATTCGTAGTACAGAAAAATATAATCCAAGCATACCTAAGACTTCCTACAAGCTGTGCTCAAATACCCATCGGGAAACCATTCCGAGGGTGTACAAAGATAGCCAACAATGACACAAACTTCGAACACAAAAATACAAATGGGACCGAGATAAATTAAATCAATCGGCCCGTTACAAAGTTTAATTTATTTTATAACGGCAACATTACAACTATTGAAAAAAATAGAGAACAAGAGAGTAGAGATTAGTGTTACTAGCCTCGAACTCGGCTTGGACTCGGACTCGATCAGGCCAAAATTGGCCTCGGACTTGGTCTTAGTAGCTGGACTCGGCAAGGAATCGATGAGGACTTGGCAAATTAAAAAACCCATGAAATTCAAAGATTAAGGATTTTAACTTTTTTTCATGCATCATTTAGCCAATTAATATCAAATACACAATAATCATGATCATTAGAGTCAAATCCATCACTCTTGGCCTCAGGGTACTACACTGGGTCTCCTTGTGCTCTAGTCTCCTCCACCGCCATTGCCACTGTTGGATCCCAAAACTCCAATACTCTTCCCTGAACTCCTTTCTCTATTCTTTGTGTTTGCAAGTGATAGAATGACCTTCTTAGGTCTTACACTCATGTTTAACATACCCAAAAAACACAAAAAAAAAAAAAACATTAATTTTTTATTTTATTTTTGTCTTTTCTAGACATTGCCCGTATTTTATTTTTGTCTTTTCTAGACATTGCCCGTTGGCCAAGTCAGGTTGACAAGACTCGGCGAGTCAGCCTAGTCAGCCAAGACTCGGGCAGGACTTAGCCGAATTCGAGTCCAGAGGCAATTTGCCTCATTTTGCTTGGCTTGCCTCGGGACTCGCCAGGTCCTTGTCAGACTCGCCAAGTCCTATAACACTGGGAGAGATTACCACAAATAAAATGCTAGTATAATTGAATAGTTTTTAAATTACAATTATAAATCAGAAGTCTAATTAAAAAGTTGTATAGTTATAAATTGTATTCTTTATTTAATAATAATTTTAGAAATGCATTTAAGAATAAGAAAAATTAGATGTCATTTTTCTGAATTCAATTGTATTTGTTTAAATTGCTTGATATTTACCTTTTGAAAGTAGAGAAAATAGACATGTTCAAATCTATAGTTCTACCATGTTATATCTATTCAATATACAATCAATATCTCAAGATGTCAACAATTTGCATTTAATGTTGTACAAGATATAATTAAATCTTGTCACATCACTTGTCTTATTAAGTAGTAGTAGGTATAAAGGTTGGGAAAAAATTATTTACTTCCTTTAAATATCAAAAAGCCTTACTCATGACTGTAGCAGGTTTCAGCCAATAAGATCTGATATAAATAAATTTTTATCAAATTTTTGAAGTTAGATGACAAGTTTTTGAAAAAAAGAAAATGATATAACTGGACAACTGAAATTAAAAATTGCAATCAAACAGATGCTATAGCTACCTACCTATCCACAGGCACAAATAAGAAATAAGAACTCACGAGTTTGAGGAAAGCAAGTATAGCTCTTAAAGTTGCTAGAATCTTAACTAACTCATTTATGTATTCCCTTAGATTTTATTTTAAACAAGACTGTTCATCTTGGTATTGGTTTTGGTAAAGGAATCAAGTGAGGTAGTTTGTCAAAGTCTTCTTACCCAAGTTTGGTACACAAACAAAAAATATACATGCCATATAAAACATATTGTAAACCACAATATGCCTATTTATGCTTACAGGATCTTACTATTGAGGTGAGGTACATGGTAGTTGAATGTTGGATGCAAAATTGTGTGAGGAAGATAGCACACATATAAGCGATCTTGTGGTTGAGAGTTTTGATTCAGTTTCCTATCTCAGTACAGTTAGTGAAACAGAGAGCTTGCATAGGAGTTAGGGATTATAGAGGCATCATTTGACTTGTCAGCTTAAGGTGAGTGATAGTAACATTTCTTTAGCTCTTGAGCATTATAATGCTATCCGTTAGATGTTAGCTACATCTGGTTGGGGTGCTCCTATGTTTGATAAGCATGGTGATAGTACTTTTTCTCTAGCAGAGGTTCATGTGCTTCGAGAGGCTGTTAGGATCTTGAAGCATAGTTACTCTCAGTTAGTTGCTGATAGGGATTACATTCTGAAGTGGGGTAGCACCTACCATGAGATGTTGTTAGGGAAAGAGGAGATGGCTGAGCTCACCCGGGAGCTTTAGGTGGTTGTCGACTCTCTTCAGTATACTCAGTTGGCTCTTCAAGAGTCACAGTCACATTTGGATAAGGTTACCATGGGGTTAGAACGGGTATAGTTGACACCAGCCCTAGACCCTGTTCAATTACATATTGTGGTTGGTGGTGAGTTTTCTTCTATGGTTGAGGAAGAGGGACGTGATGATGTGGTGAATAAATTTGTCCAGGATATGAGTGTAGTATGTACAAAGGAGGTGAGAGCATCAGGGGAGACAGA
Source organism: Cupressus sempervirens (assembly GCA_028749045.1). Lineage (NCBI taxonomy): Eukaryota > Viridiplantae > Streptophyta > Pinopsida > Cupressales > Cupressaceae > Cupressus > Cupressus sempervirens. The sequence goes on from CM053791.1 coordinate 515,058,759, forward strand.
CTCTCATCGTGATTTGCTTCCTTCTATTTGAAGTGAATTTATTTCTTCTTTTCATATAGTTGACAACATTGGATAGTTGGCATTGTCACATTTTCAGAGGGATCGACTGTGGATTATGGGGCAGTAGATTGATGCTTCCACATATAATTTCTACTGCATCGAATCATTCATGGAGTATTTGCTTGAGAGCTCAGATTTGCAGGAGGTTTCATATAGTATATCTGAGGGTACTCTCATTCAGGGCTCTCGTGCTATACGACGATTGGTGAGGAAGATTGTAGAGACCTTTTCTACAATGCATCCCAATAGGGATTTTGTGGTTGGGTTTATTGGGAGGGTTGCCCAAGATCCTGCTTGACCAATAGTTTGGAGTCAGAGATTGGAGCCATCTTCTGAATCCCTGTTTGATGATGATGAGCCTTTGACAGAGATTGGGAGTTTTTATTGGCATTACACTTTGACAAGTGCTCATCACTTTTCTTTTGACCCACAACTAGAGGACTTGGTTTTCAGCATTATGGATGGTGATAGAAGGTTTGGTATTCGTTATACCCACAAATAGCGTACTTCATCGATAAGGGATGGAGTTTCTGAGATATAGGGTATTATGAAACAGTTGGATGTGTTAGTGAATGAGATGAATCAAAATCACAAATGGATGACCTAACTGATTTTGAATCCGAGATTTGAGCAAAGCATGATATCATTTTTTCAAAGAGCAAAATGTGATGATATAGTTGCGGCTTCAGATTTGCAATACATTTCTTATGAGACTAGATGAATTGGGCACAATTGAGGTGGAATGTGATGAGAATTCATGTTAGGTCAAATGAGATGATGCAGTTTGAAATGACCCTTATTATAAAGGTCACCAAAAACCCTAATACTGAGCTTATGTCAAATTTGTCAAATACTTAATATCTAACTGTTAAATCCCAAACAGATCCTCCTTATAGAATAGCTATAACAGATGTACTGATAAATTAAAACAAAACAACAATATTCAGGAGAACAAACAGATCTGTGACACTTCAATGGTAATATAAAAAAGGTAAATGAATAACAATGTCCATACTTAGTTTTCATACAATGAGATTAACAACAAGAACCTGAGGTTTTCCAATGAATTATCACAGGCACGAATGCACTCCTTCAAGTCTGACTGCAAACCTACTGATGAAGTTACTGACGGATTTGGGTCTGTCCTTGTCGAAAATCGTGCTGAATGCCGTCTCAAGTCCAATTATAATGGCGAACTGGTTGGTTGAGTCATAATGGTGTCTGAGAATCATTCCCAGCTATCCCGCGAGTCACCCAAGAGTCTGATTATTAAATTCGTCTCCTGAAATGCAGACTTTGGATTCAATGTTTCCCTGCGGTGAAGATGGATTGATCCAAGCCACCTCCCGACCTAGCTCTGGAGCCTTAACCCGATGCCCAAAAATTGTTGATGCCCGAACTGTATATCACTCCAAGCGAATTCTTCCAGACTTGCGATTTTTTAAATAATTTGCAATCCTTGCCCAACCGGTGTTACTGAATCCGTCTGGCGTTTGCATGCAATTTGGAACGATTTAGGAAAGATTATAATATATTTTTTGCCCTTTCCTGATGACGATTTTGAAAGTTGAAGTCTATAAATCGGCCCACGATTTGCTCTCTGAGAAGGATAGATAATTTTAATCACTTCTAAATTCCTGTTTCCACTCAATACCTACGGCTTGACTTTCCAGGGATGAGGTGCCACAATTTCTATGGAATATAGGCGCTAATATGAGCTCCTGCAAAAACGTTTTGAGTGTCTCTGCTGCTACGATTTTGGTATGACGAAATTCTTCATAAGCCCCGGTTTCCTCCTTCAAGCAAATCTTTGCTGTTAATAGTCTCCACTAAACTGAACCTTTAGAACTGGCCTTCAGGCCCCAATTTTTTGCCTTGTTGAAGTGACTGGAATATCACTTCCAGATTGCAATAATTCAGGTGATATTTCACACCCTCAGAATTGCTTATTGATGGGAGTTTTCGTTCCCAAAGATAAATTGAGAATTTGCAGACCAAATGACTACAAATTGCTCCAACTGAAATAGAAGTCGAATCCACAAACCGCTTGCTTCAAATGGGTGCTCCCTGCCCTCTATTTATTTACTTTTTGAGAAGTCGCTGAAAGCTTCTAGAACAACTTGTTATAAGAACTTATTATAATGTATTTTATTATTAATTAACTTTATAAAATTAAATAAATAACTTTATAAAGTTAAAAGTATAATCTCAATTCGTCATTAGAACAAGTAGGCCCCACTTACTGGATTATAACTTTCCGAGAGCAAGAATGTAATCATCTGGCAATAGAATGACTCTCTCTCCAAAATCATTTGCCTACGAGAGTCAATGATAGGCAAATCCCCAGTAGAAGTTATGTCGCTAGAAAGGGGACATGACAGTCCACCCTTCCTGAAATTGCTTGTCCTCAAGCAATCTCAAAGCTGGATGCTGCAAAATTGTTTCATTCTCCCAAGTGGCATCTTCAATTGGTAGATCTTTCCATTTAACCAAATATTCTCTGATTACCCTTCTGCAGAGCTGTTTTTCCCTGCTTTCCAAAATGAATTCTGGCACTAAGATCAATTTCCCTTCATCATCCAAGGGAGGTAATACTGTAGAAGGTACCACATTTTGTCCCAACGCCTTTTTGAGGCGCAACACATGAAACACATTATACACTTTGCTATCTGCTGGAAGCTCAAGCTCATAAGCCAATTCCCCTATTCGTCTGGTGATCCTGAAAGGCCCATAATATCTAGGCTTAAGCTTTTCTGACCCACTTCTTTTAAGAGTAGATTGCCGAAATGGCTGAAGCATGAGGTAAATCATGTCACCAACTTCAAAACTTCTCTTTGTCCTCTTTTGATCTGCATACTGCTTATACTGATTTTGTGCACTAGCTATGTTATCTCGGAGAGCATTAATAATGTCCTTACTCTCTTGAATCAGACCCCCAGCTCATGGAACCCGAACATCAACCATCTGCAAGTCAATAAAGCTCGGGGCATCATACCCATATAACGCTCGAAAAGGTGTCATCTGAATAGACATGTGAAAAGTGGTATTGTAACAATATTCACACAAGTAAATCCATTTTACCCAAGCCTTCTGTTGATCAGCCACGTAATTTCTCAAGTAGCCTTCCACCCACTTGTTCACTATCTCCGTCTGTCCATCAGTCTGTAGGTGATAACTAGTACTAGGTGTGAGCTCAATGCCACATAATCAGAACACTTCCCGCCAAAAATGACTCAAGAATCTACTATCCCTGTCACTGACAACACTGCGGGGTATCCCGTGTAATCTGAAAACCTCTCTGAAAAACACCTCAACTACCTGTACTGCTGTATAAGTAGTGGTGATGGGGAAGAAGTGAGCTACATAAATGCAATCGCATCCCTGAGCCTTGGGCAACCCTATAATGAAATCCATGGATATGCATTCCCACTTTTGTTTTGGGATGGGAAGTGGCTGTAAGAGTCCTGTTGGGAAGGTGTGCTCTGGTTTATTCTGTTGACAAACAGGACACTCACAAACATACTGCAATACATCCTTCTTGAGTCCTTTCCATGTAAACCGTTCCCGCACCTGTCGATATGTTTTAAAATACCCGGGATGACCAGCTATAGGTGAATCATGAAGAGCCCACATAATAGACCATTTCACCTTTGATCCTGGGACTAAAAAGATCCTGCTCTTGTAAATGATCAAGTCATCCACAAGTGAATACCTGGTGTCAACAATTGTCCCATCAACTATCCCAGATGCCCAAGAATCTCTAGCGTATTCTGCGACAATCAAATGCTTCCAATCTTTAGAGATCTCAACCATCGCACTAAGATATGGCCTGCGTGACAAGGCGTCTGCTACAACATTCTGAGTGCCCTTAACGTATGATATATCAAAGTTGTATGCCTGTAGCTTACCCATTTTTGCTGTCTATCATTGAGATCTCTTTGTCCAAGGAAATGTCTCAAACTGTTGTGGTCAGTTTTTATACAAAACTTACCTCCTATTAGATACTGCCTGAATTTAGCTAATGCGTGCATGATAGCTAACATCTCCTTATCATAAATGCTGAATGATCTTTCTGGCCCACGGAGTTTCCTGCTCTCATATGCAATAGGGTGTTTGTCCTGCATCAAAACGGCCCCAATACCGTCTCCTGAGGCGTCACACTGAAGTTCAAATGGCTTCGAGAAATCGGGCAATGCTAGTACCGGGCATGAAGTCATGATCTCCTTAAATCTGTCAAAACAAGCCTGTGCCTTTGCTGTCCAAACAAAAGCTCCCTTTTTGAGCAAATCTGTCATAGGAGCCGCATGTCGCGAATATCCGCAAACAAATCTGCGATAGAAGCCACATAAACCAAGGAATCCTCTCAGCCGGGTCAGGTTCTCAGGAATAGGCCACTCCACAATAGCACGAATCTTATCAGGATCCATCTGTACTCCTTCTCTGCTGATAATATGACCTAAGTATAATAACTCGGTCATACCCAAATCACATTTGGACTCTTTGGCATACAAAGACTCTGCCTGCAAGGTCTTCAATACTGTCTCTAAATGCTCCATATGCTCACGCCATGTCCGACTATATACCAAGATATCATCAAAGAAAACCAACACAAATTTCCTCAGCTGATGATGGAAGACCTTATTCATGGTGGACTGGAAAGTAGCTGGTGCATTGGTCAACCTGAATGGCATCACTACAAACTCAAAGTGTTCACAATGACATCTGAAGGCAGTCTTCTCTATGTCCTGTTCTCTGACTCTAATTTGGTGGTAACCGAATCTCAAGTCTATCTTACTAAAATAGCATGCCCCATGTAGTTCATCTATCAACTCATCAATTCGTGGAATAGGATATCTATTCTTAATGGTCTTCTTATTCAGCATTCTGTAATCAATGCACATTCGAAGAGAACCATCTTTCTTTTTTTCCAAAACTATTGAAGAAGCAAAAGGAGACTTACTAGGTCTAATGTGTCCCATTGCGAGAAGCTCCTTGATGGTTTTTTCTATTTCATCTTTGAGCCTCTTTGGATGCCTGTATGGAGTGATCATAACTGGTTTAGCACCCTCTTCTAATTTGATGATGTGCTCAATCCCTCTATCAGGTGGTGTACCAGGTGGAATATCGCTGAATACCTTACTATACTTTTCCCTCAATATCTGGATGTCTGGATGATATTTTGTCTTTTGTTGTTCCTCCTTTGTAGGCATGAGAGTACACATGGCTGCCCATTCAATATCGTTATGCCTCACCAATCTTTCCAATCTTCTGAGAGAAATAGTTCGGATATCACTATTCCTGATAGCTCTCAACACATGCTGCTTCCCATCTACCTCAAACTTGATCTCCATGTCCTTGAGACGGAAAGTGACTTCGCCCAATAAATGTAACCATGCCATACCTAAAACGATATCCAAGTCGCCCATATTGACCACATGGTAATCTGCTTTAAACTCATAATTATTCAGACGTAAAGGCATGTCTCTGACCATTCTATTGCACTTAAGAGTGTATCCATCGGCAACATGTACTCGGAGACCCTCAAACTCCTCTGTCTTGATTCCACAGCACTCAACCAGACGTGCATCAATGAAGTTGTGTGTGGCACCTGTATCAACCAATGTGATCACCTTCTATCCTGCTAGAACACCACGTAACCTAAAAGATCCCTCCTGCTGAATACTAGACAAACGCCCCTGTTGTAAATGTAACTCAATTTCTTCCTTTTGTTCTGAATTTCCTGTTTCTCCTTCAGGTTCTGAACTACTGTGATCATCCTCATTTGCCGTACTGTCAAAATCTGATCCTTCGTAATATGCCCACATAATTCTATTGGCCTTTCCCTTAGGTCTCAAAGTACAATCATGGTCCTTGTCATATGGGCCTTTGCAATGAAAGCATAGTTTCTTTCTGCGCAAGTCGTTTAATGCTTCTGCATCCATGGGTGTAGTAGATTTTCCTTTGGTATCAATACTCTTCCCTTTATTCTTATCAAACTTCTTATTGTCTTTGAAAGACGTAGTACTCCTGGCAGTGAACTTGCTAGAAGGTGCTGTAAGCTCCATACTCCGTGCTTTCCTCATAGCTTCCTGCAGTGTTGGTGGGTCAAATGCCTTAATCCACCCCTTGAGGGGTTCAGACAATCCCTCTGTAAATAATATAACCAATCGTCTCTCAGAGACGTCTTGTACCATAACTGACAACCTCTGGAATTCACTGATATAAACCTCCAAATTGCCTGACTATCTCAACTGTGCGAGGTCGTGGAAATAAATCTCTGGATCCTTCTTATCAAAACGCTCAACCAATCTATCCACAAAATCTTGGTAGGATGTCACCTGTTTGTGCTGCAAAGTAACCATCCCATGTGACCACCAATCATGCGCTGCGCCTTCCAAATGCAAGGTGGCGTACCTGATGGCATCTATCTTAGACATAGGCCTTAATGCTAGGAAGGTATCCAACTTATGAACCCAAGCCTGTGCTGTCATCTGACCACTACCATTGAAAGATGGTAAAGTGAGTTTGCTAATAGCTTGCTGCAACTCACTATTATGACCTCCTCTAGACCTCCTATTCTGACGGCTGCTCCTCAAGTGCTCTCTCCTTTGGTTCAGATAGCGATCAAAGTTCAATAGTTCACGCACATGTGGGGGTAATGCCTGCCATTCTGCAGTAGCAGCTCTGAGATCATCCTGAAAATCATCTAGCAAATCGTCTTCTCCTATCTCCTGAGCCTCCTCCCTTAAAAAAGTAGGACGAGTAGGTCTATTTGCTGTCCATGATCTGCGCCTAGGAGCACCCTGTGAGCCTGCCACACTTCTATTATCATGATCAGGTGTACCTCTACCTTGTTCCTAAATCCTGGGCTGAACAACTCTCTCCATTATGGTAGTCAAAGCTTGTAGTGACTGAGCTATTTCTTGTTGTCCGGTAGTCACGATTCTGTAAAACTCTCTGGTTTCATCTTCATCAACTCTGGGAAATCTAGGTGGACTCTGTGACTGTCTTTCACCCATATCTCTGCCCTTAAGTATTGTTCTCCTGCGAATATAATATCTGGAATATGGTTGCATAACAATGTTCTACCCAACAGGATGGCAGGAATACTGCTCTGATACCACTGAAATGACCCTTATTATAAAGGTCACCAAAAACCCTAATATTGAGCTTATGTCAAATTTGTCAAATACTTAATATCTAACTATTAAATCTCAAACAGATCCTCCTTATAGAATAGCTATAACAGATGTACTGATAAATTAAAACAAAACAACAATATTCAAGAGAACAAACAGATCTGTGACACTTCAATGGTAATATCAAAAAGGTAAATGAATAACAATGTCCATACTTAGTTTTCATACAATGAGATTAACAGCAAGAACTTGAGGTTTTCCAATGAATTATCACAGGCACGAATGCACTCCTTCAAGTCTGACTGCAAACCTACTGATGAAGTTACTGACGGATTTGGGTCTGTCCCTGTCGAAAATCGTGCTGAATGCCGTTTCAAGTCCAGTTATAATGGCGAACTGGTTGGTTGAGTCATAATGGTGTCTGAGAATCATTCCCAGCTATCCCGCGAGTCACCCAAGAGTCTGATTATTAAATTCGTCTCCTGAAATGCAGACTTTGGATTCAATGTTTCCCTGCGGTGAAGATGGATTGATCCAAGCCGCCTCCCAACCTAGCTCTGGAGTCTTAACCCGACGCCCAAAAATTGTTGATGCCCGAATTGTATATCACTCCAAGCGAATTCTTCCAGACTTGCGATTTTTTAAATAATTTGCAATCCTTGCCCAACCAATGTTACTAAATCCGTCTAGCGTTTGCATGCAATTTGGAATGATTTAGGAAAGATTATAATATATTTTCTGCCCTTCCCCGATGACGATTCTGAAAGTTGAAGTCTATAAATCGGCCCACGATTTGCTCTGTGAGAAGGATAGATAATTTTAATCACTTCTAAATTCCTGTTTCCACTCAATACCTACGGCTTGACTTTCCAGGGATGAGGTGCCACAATTTCTATGGAATATAGGTGCTAATATGAGCTCCTGCAAAAATGTTTTGAGTGTCTCTGCTGCTACGATTTTGGTATGAAGAAATTCTTCATAAGCCCCGGTTTCCTCCTTCAAGCAAATCTTTGCTGTTAATAGTCTCCATTGAACTGAACCTTTAGAACTGGCCTTCAAGCCCCAGTTTTCTGCCCTGTTGAAGTGACTGGAATATCACTTCCAGATTGCAATAATTTAGGTGATATTTCACACTCTCAGAATTGCTTATCGATGGGAGTTTTCGTTCCCAAAGATAAATTGAGAATTTGCAGACCAAATGACTACAAATTGCTCCAACTGAAATAGAAGTCGAATCCACAAACCGCTTGCTTCAAATAGGTGCCCCCTGCCCTCTATTTATTTACTTTTTGAGAAGTCGCTGAAAGCTTCTAGAACAACTTGTTATAAGAACTTATTATAATGTATTTTATTATTAATTAACTTTATAAAATTAAATAAATAACTTTATAAAGTTAAAAGTATAATCTCAATTCGTCATTAGAACAAGTAGGCCCCACATACTAGATTATAACTTTCCGAGAGCAAGAATGTAATCATCTGGCAACAGAATGACTCTCTCTCCAAAATCATTTGCCTACGAGAGTCAATGATAAGCAAATCCCCAGTAGAAGTTATGTCGCTAGAAAGGGGACATGACACAATTGTTGGCATGAGTTCCCCGAATCATGTGTTCAATGGCAATGCAACAATAGTGGGAGTAAGAGCATGCGAGGATAGTCATATCAACAACTACTTCTGTGTCAGTTGAACCATCGAAAGAGGAGTTTAGCGGTATGTGTGCAGTTGTAGATGTGTGCTCTGATGATAGTACACTTGTTATTGCTGATGAGGTGAGTGATATAGTGACAAAGTCATGTTATACTATTGATCAACAAAGTGTTGATTTTCACTTCATGGACAGCACTATGTTTGACATGGATGCAACATTGTCTTATGACAATCTGATGTTTGAGGTTGATCTTGATCATTCACTTGAGTGGATTTGGGTTCAATTTTCACCATCTGTAATGATTCAATTTTGTGTTGTGGCAGTTGGTAATGTTCCTATCTCTACAAATTTTGATGTGGCTACACCTATTGTTGATACAGTTGGCACGAGTGCATATGGTTCTCCTATAGCTATGTCTGTTCAAGGGATTGTTGATTAGGATTCAAGTCTAGCATATATTATATGGGTGGTGACCAGGATGAATATATTTCTTGTGGGGTTTTCTTCTGGTGATATTCTAACTCCTACATAATAAGCACAGGTTTTGAGTTCTATACTGTAGGTTATGTTATTGGTCCTGATGATGTTAGTGGTATGCAATTGGTTCAATGTTGATAGGGGTGTCACATGCTACTTCATTTGGGATCCAGGTGGAGGTTGGAGTTCATTGTGTTGCTGGATAGCTTCAGGACAAGCAATTCAAGGGAGGGTAGACTGTAATGTTCCCCATCTTTTAGACCCTCAATGGAGTTCTTAGCTTTTCATTCTCTGAAGGCTGAGTGGAGAAATAAGGAGAAATAAATTAAATTAAAGTCAATATATAAATAAATCTAAAGGTGATTTTATATTTAATTAATTTAATTTTCTAGAAGCACAACTAATTATTGTATTGGAAAAGGGGAAGCTTCTAAAGAATGAAATTAAATAATATTTTATTTCCTTCTAGAAGGGCGAAGGAAAAGAATAAATAGAGGTGAGAACTTCATTGTTAGGCATCTGATTATTGTCAATTGCATTTGATATGCACTTGAGAGAAAAAACTAATGGTTTTTTATTTCAGTTAGCCATTGGACAGCACAAATTCTTCAGTGTTGCAACCATTTGAGGCAGTGAAATATCTACTGAATTTGGCATTCAGGAGAGCTTTATTCTAGAGTTCTATTTGTGCTTAAAGTTAAGGAATAACCGAAGGGTTTGAAGAATATTGAAGGACTATCGAGTGCAGACCTGAAGATTCATCTTTGGCAGCCATTAGTAATTGCTTTTTTCCCTTGTTGCTACAGTACGCATGAACAATGCCACACTACTATATTTATGCAACTTTCATCTCCATCCGCGAGCATCACTATTATCAGGTTCCTCTTGCAACTATTAGTAGTTGGCATTGTAATCTTAGGCATATAATATTGTTGTTGTAAGTGATAACTTAGTATCAGATTTGGCATTGTTGTAGTCATTATTGTAAGCTCATTTGTCTTGGCAAATTCATAGCAATATTGTACATGGTAATGAATTAAATAAAAGAGATATATGTTGCATACTATTTGTTTGACGAAATGTCCATCTAATAGCATATATGATCAGCATAATAGTTATATGCCAATTGTTTGTCAAAATGTCAGTCGGCTGTAAGTATGCATTCCATATCTAGTTTCCACATGTATGCATTGAAAACACCAAAAAGTAGTGCACTTACATACTAGTTCATTGTAAGAGGTATTGTAATATTGTTTGCAATTTCTTACTATCATTCAAACTATATCAAACAATTTGAAACACAAAAAAATCAGAATAGAGAAAAGCAACATACACTTGTTTGACAATATTCCTTGAGCTAAAATCAGTCAGTTTGGGTATGGGATATTACATTGCTATCAAAGCTTGCTTGCAAAGTGTTTGACAAAATTTCAAACAACTGAATTAGAGAAAAATGCTGGTATTTGACAAAGTTATAATTGGTTGGGGTTAGTACAGTACTTGATTTTGGATCAAAACTGTTAGGATGATTGTATTGGTAAAACTTGTGATTTTTGATCAGTGATATTTCAGTTCTTTCCAGTTGCTTGTTTAAGAACTGATGTGTATTTTATGGTCGTATGAAACTTTCTGCTTTTATTGAGCCCAAGGTAAGTTATTTGTATGTCTTGTTGGGAAGTGGCTTGCAATGGAGACCGGAGTCCTAAAGAGGTTGCCTAGGTAACCCATTGTAAGTTATTTTACTAAGTGATAACATTACATTAAATGAGAGTAAAATGAATTAACAAGTCAATGTTTTTCATCGCCCATGCCTCAAGTGCTAGTACACACTAGGATGGGAGTAGAGAGGATGCTTGGTTGCGACCTTGCTTCGTTAGTATGCCTTGTCAATACGAAAGGATACTAGTGCCACATAGAGTCACTAGGGGGCTGGAGTCTAGTGAGGCTGCCAGAGTAACCTTAGAGTTGGCTCATGCAATGACACTTGTTGACCAATATAACCACACAGCGGAAACACAACACCAAGAAAAAATAATGCAAGATCTGATACCAACTCACAATCCTTTATTCATAAAATATAATTGACTACATGCAATATGCTCGGTTGTAAGGCCTTTCGGGTTAGGGCCAAATACAAATAGCAATTACAAAATCAGTTCTGCAAGATCCAACAAGATCCAACTTACAACCAATCTCAGCTAGTCTAGATACACAACTAGATAAGAACATCAAGAAGAATCCACACTTGTACCGTCAGGTCCACCAAGAGATCCTCTAGTTCCTAAGCCACAACTTTAGCTCTACAAATTCACATCTATCCATCCTTCCATCTCCACTCAATAATGACTAAAAGACTCCACAAAGCCCCTACTTATACCAATCTAAGCCACAAGTTGGCCCAGAACACAAATTAAATACAAATACATAAATTAAATGCCACAAGTCGGCCTGCAACAACAATTAAATGTCCAAAAATCGATATCTGAGTGAAATTGCGATATCTCCTAGCTCCGATTGAATTAGAACTCGTGCTTCAAACCGTAGGTAGAAATCTAGGTCCTCTACAACCCCTTAAATGCACAAAAGCTGATTCCTCAAGGAGAAGTGCACATCCATCCTGAAAGTCACACACAGGAGACTATAGCACGAAACTACCAAAAATTGATACTCTGGGAGAACTGTCATATCTCCCAATCTATAATGAATTAGGACTTGCGCTCTTGACATGAAGAAGTACTTTAAGCCCTCTTCGATCCTTGAAGTGCGCAACCTCTCATTCATTAAGAATAATTAGTTACACGCTCTGCAACAGGCACCCAGAAACTAGAAAAACACAGTTTTAGTAGCAACGTTCAAACATTTCAAACTTCAACTCAATCCATCCAATCTCTATGCAATCATGAGGAAAGGTTCCCCAATATGTCTCCAACACATCCCTAACCATCAAAACACAACTCCACCAAAATCAAAGCTCGATGCTCCTCAACACTTAACCAAAATCCCTCCAAACATGCAAGATTGCAAGAAAGCCTAGGATGCTCCTGCATCAGACACCCCAGGTTTGAAAAGATGTTCTAGTATTTGGAAGAACATCTTCTGGGATTCAGCACATAGATCACAAACTGGTTCTTCACATACATGTCCTCCAAGTCTTCAACTTGTACACTCTTTCTCTTGTTTTTCTTCTTCTTCACATCCACCACAGGTGTTCCATAAGTCTGCTTTCCATGCTAATCTCCAACCTTCTCAGAATTTGCCCAACTCAACTTAGCTGCCAATACTCAAGTTCCTCCAACCGAGCTCTTCATTTTGCAAAGGAATAAGGGAAAACTTCCTACCACCTTTCTCAACAGTAAACACATTCCTAACACAATCATGCACAACCCTTCAATCATACTGCTAAGGTCTGCCAAGTAACAAATGACAACTGTTCATATCCACAATATCACACAACACTTGATCCTTATACTACCCAATCTAGAAATCAACAACGTATTGCTCCCTCACTTCAAAAGCATCCTCACCTTGCAACCAGCCAATCCTATAAGGATAAGGATGTCTCATTCTCTTCAAACCAAGTTTCTGAACCATCTCTTCAGCAACAAGGTTATCAGTGCTACCACCATCCACAATCACCTTGCAGATTTTGCCACTAGACTTACAACAAGTTCTGGAAAAACTAGTCCTCTGACAAGAGTCCAATGTCCTCTCGCTAATCAGTACTCGCCGAGCCAACAAACTTTCTCCTTGCTCAGGCTGACTATCCTAGACTACAATCTCATTCACAACAACAGTTGTCCTTCCAATTAGACATTCAAAAGATCTATGCCCTTCTTGACCATACTTGAAACAATTACCTTTGAAAACATCTCCACCTGTCCTTTTCTAATCAGTAGGTTTTGGTTCACCTTCTGCTTTTGGTTTAACTTGTGTTGAACTATCCTGTTTCTCCTTTCCTCGGTAACTACCTTGATTCTTCCTCTTTAGCTTCTCCTCTGCTCTCAAAGCATACCGATAAGCATCCTCAATTGAAGAAATATTCAGCATACCAACCTCATCCTGAATATTGAATCTCAAACCATTAATATATCGAGCAACCTTCTTTTTTGACAATTCTCTATGACCAGACTGAATAGTCAACTTGTAGAACTCCTTTGTATAATCTTTCATAGTCATATCCTTCTGCTTCAGATTCTGCAACCTTTTAAACAACTCAAGTTCATAATCAACAGGAATGAACTTAGTCTTCAATTTAGTCACCATCAATCTCCATTTAGAGCTCTCCATCTCACCTTCCTCTTCTCTATCTCTTTGTAGTTCTTTCCACCAAAGAGCAGCATGTCCCTTCAACTTAGTTTGTGCCAACCTTACTCTGAGTGGATCCTCAATATCCTCAAGCTCAAAGTAGTCTTCCAATTCACCAATCCAATCAATCAGATCTTTAGGATTCAAAGTACCTAAAAAATTAGAAACCTCCATCTTATGCTTTAGCTTAAACTAAGATCCAGGCCTAACAAACTAACCAAGCCTAGTTCCAATAGGTCTCTCCACACGATCAATTCTGTCCTCACCACTAGATGCAATAGCTTCAAAGTCTTCAACAACTTCCTAATAACTTCCTTCAATACCCATATGTCTAGGTACACCACCTAAAGCACTTACAATTTCAGCAATCATGTCACTCTTTATCAATGCAATCTTAGATCTGAATTCTGCTCTCATCTTCTCTAAGATCCATTCTTCTACAACATCACTAAGATCAGCAATTTCCTTAGGGTCCAATCTTCTTGGAGGCATCTTCCAAAATTTTAGCAAACAAATCCACCAATCAAGAAGATCAATTAGCCACAAGATCAACTTTCTTCAACCCAAGTCCTAGTGCAAACTGCCTCATCTTCGATGATCTATCTACACACTCAAGAACAACCTGCGCTCTGATACCACCTGATGCATCGCAAGGCAAGAAAATCCCCAAAAGGAGATGTCCTAGCCCCCTGCAATATAACCACACAGTGGAAACACAATAGCAAAAAACAATAATGCAAGATTTAATACCAACTCACAATCCTTTATTCATAAAATATAACTGATTACATGCAATATGCCCAGTTGTAAGGCCTTCCAAGTTAGTGCCAAATATAAATAGCAATTACAAAATCAGTTCTGCAAGATCCAACAAGATCCAACTTACAACCAATTTCAGTTAGTCCAAATACACAACTGGAAAAGAACATCAAGAAGAATCCACACTTGTACCCTCAGGTCAACCAAGACATCCTCTAGTTCCTAAGCCATAGCTCTAGCTCTGCAAATTCGCATCGATCCTTCCTTCCATCTCTACTCAATAATGACTACAAGACTCCACAAGACCCCTAATTATACCAATCTAAGCCACAAGTCGTCCCAGAACACAAATTAAATACAAATACATAAATTGAATGCCACAAGTCGGCTTGCAACAACAATTAAATGCCCAGACATTGATATCCAAGTAAAATCGTGATATCTTTTAGCTCCGATTGAATTAGAACTCGTGCTTCGAACCATAGGTAGAAATCTAGGTCCTCTAGAACCCCTTAAATGCGCAAAGGCTGATTCCCCAAGGAAAAGTGTGCATCCATTTTGAAAGTCACACATAGAAGACTATCGCACGAAACTGCAAGAAATTGATACTCTTGAAGAATTGCCATATCTCCCAACCTATAATGAATTAGGACTTGTGCTCTTGACACAGAGAAGTACTCTAGGTCCTCTTCAATCCTTGAAGTGCGTAGCCTCTCATTCATTAAGGATAATTAGTTATATGCTCTGCAACAAGCACCCAAAAACCAGAAAAACACAGTTTCAACAGCAAAGTCCAAACAGTTCAAACTTCAACTCAATCCATCCAATCTCTATACAATCATGAGGAAAGGTTCCCCAATGTGTCTCCAACACATCTCTAACCATGAAAACATAACTCCACCAAAATCCAAGCTTTATGCTCCTCAACACTTAACCAAAATCCCTTCAAAAATGCAGGATTGCAGGAACGCCTAGGATGCTCCTGCATCACTTGCCCACTTACATAGTAGATTTCCTACGTGTCATTGTTGCCTCCGGGTTTAAATGTCACTTGTGTCTTGGTACCTTGAGTTAGATTACTTTCAGGTTTTTCCTTGACCTAGATGTTGATTTTGACTTTTTGGATTGTTATCTTGTTTGGGACTTGAGACTATCTCCTCAGCGCGATGGGAGTGTACCCCTTTGGGGTTACCATGAGGTCGGGTGGTAGTGCTTTATACTTTTACCATTAAGATCTGACAGTTCGATGTTGTGGTTGGAGTTCCCTGTTCTGTATTTCCTTTTCATTTTGTTCTTGTGTACTATGATGGATGGTTATACCTATTGTATTGTATTTTATTTCATGGATCTTAAGAGATGATGGAATTTATTTTATGATATATATTCTTTCAGCCCTTCATACCTTGTAACAGGTACAATTATTGCTAGGTGGCATTCAAGATAATTGTATATTGTTTAAATGGAATTTGTACTTGTAGTTATTCTTTAATATGGATGTGTTATATATAGGTTTTAGTATTAACTACACTTAAATGTGATTCAACGTCATGGGAATCTTAAGAATTGTACTCTATTTTATGGTATGTGTTTGTGTATTTTATTGCTTATGCTATTTTATATTTGTTGTTTATTATTTTTTTTAAAAATGTTTGGCAAACTTAGTGAAACTTTAGGTTAATTTCTTTTGGGTTCCCTGACAGGGCGTTACAGTTATGAAAAGGCAGCCAAGGATGAGAATTGGATTGCAATAATGAAGGATGTAATGTTCCTATCATAAAATAAGTGAATTTAATTAAACTCTATAATGGGCCGATTGATTTAATTTACCTCGATCCCTTTTTTATTTTTGTGTCGAAGTTTGTGTCGTTGTTGGCTATCTTTGTACACCCTCAGAATGGTTTTCAACGGGTATTCAAGCACGGCTTGTAGGAAGTCTTAGATATGCTTTGGAATATATTTCTTTGTACTGCAAAATCTTGTTTAGGGTTCTCTGTTGTTCACCATTTCGGAAGTGAAAGACCTTCCCTATTTGGCTTGTGCGGTTTCAGTCGGATTTAACCCTCACCCTATTCCGTCGATGTTCAACTCGATCTGTATCTGGCAAATTGAAAACTTAATTGTATGTGGAAATATTAGTACGGTTGGTGAATCTCTTGGCTCTACGCCTAAAATTTGTGTATGTTACATCCTGCAATTTTCAAGTAGCATCAAGTCAGTTTGTATTGTTGATTTTCCTCCCTTCAAATACCTTACTGTATGGCATCCCTGTTTCCTCTATTTGCACGTTATAACTGACCATACGGTCAGTACAACCTTTCAAGCATTTCCTTTGTACACCCCCTCACCCAAACACACCTATACGAAACCTCATCTTGCCACCGTACGGACTCTATCCTCTCCACTCTCCATATCACTCTGGAATATCTCTATACAGCCCTAAGATTATCATTGTATGGCCTATTCAAACACCGTATGGCCTACTTCACCGTACTACCCCCCACATAGCCCGTACGGCCTTCTAAAAATAGTCGTCCCTTCTTGGCGTACGGACTTGCAAGGTAGAATAGTGTACGGATTCCAACCGTATGGCTACTCCAAGCAGCACCTCCTCATCGTACAAACTCATCCAAGGGCATATTTGCAACAATTCTGTATGATACCAATCTGCTAATCAATCCAATGCTCGCCAGGTATATTATAATGGTATCAGAGTGTGTCGATCCTACCAGCCTGTGGACAATGAATGAGAGCTTATAGTCGGAAAAGGACACATTTCGTGGATCAAATGGCAGACAAACAGGAACCAACCGCTGTCGAACTTGTTGCTCTTCTAAGGGAACTTGCTAGGAATCAGGCACAGATCACTGATATGCAATGACTCATGGAAGAAACTCTCAAGAAGTTGGCGGAGAACAAAATGGTCATAGCGCGGACTTGGTGACGGGTAAATCAAACCCTCAGCCAGCATGTTCTCGGCCTTCCATGCCGACTTTTCCACCACAGACGGAGACACAACACAAAGGGAGACAACCGACCTTTGAAGAGATGAGAGAAGAGTGGAAGAATGCACCTTGAAGAAGATATATCATACAAAGATTACGCAGATTTGAGAATGAGATATTCGGGAGGCGGAAATAGAGGATACTTTAACAATGATCTCAAGAGAAAATTGAGTAAGGTGAATCTATCTCCATTTGACGGATCGGGTTGTATATCAATGCAAGTGTGGATGATGAAAGCCGATACCTAATTCCAACTGAACCGTATGCCTGAAGAACCAATCAAATTTTCCGCATTGCACTTGGAGGGAGTTGCGCACGAATGGTGGCACCACGGCACCATCACATTAGGGCATGATCAAATAAAGACATGCGGAATTCATAGAGAGATTGATAGAACGATTTGATGGGAAAGATCCCGAGCTTAATTTCAAAAATTTGGCATAACTGAGGCAAACTGGATCGGTAGATCAATTCATTGCAGAGTTTCAGAAACTTTCTGTTTTGGTCATAAATATTTCCGAAAGAAGGCGGGTCGTGCTCTTCATAGACGAACTGGCAGAACTGCTAAAAGGTTGGGTGAAGGGATTCAATCTGCCTACTCTGTCGGAAGCAATCAATAAGGCACGAAGTATGGCATCATCATCAGCATCATCCTCATCCTCATCCTCCTGAAGTCATTCACATCCGAAACCGCCGACATTTCCAAGGGACAAACCTCCGCCCAAGAAGCCGTCATTGGATGAATCTACCCGACAGGAACTCCGAAGGAAGAAATTGTGTTTCAATTGCAAGGGACCTTGGGAGCCTGGCCATTGATGCCTCGGGAAAGGGAGGATCCACTACATTGACGTCGTATCCGATGATGAGGATGAACATGAACAAGAAGAAATGCCGACCGAAGATAACCAACCCTACCATGACACCAACATCAGTTTGAACAATACGGAGAGAATTGCCGGTCTGGTATAGCGCAAAGGCGCCATTGCATTGGTTGGCAGCCCAAGGTGCACAATTTTTCATGTACGGGGTACCCTGTAGGGACAAAGGGTTACAATGATGTTGGATAGCGGCGCGAGTCTAAATTTCATCAACTCATCCTTGGTAAGACAAAGAAGCCTCTTTACGGAGGTGCACGCAGGCTTTTAGGTCAAGGTAGCCGGAGGGACTTTCCTGTCCTGTACACACCTTGTTCCTCAACTAAGCATCACAATGGTGAATTACATAGTAACTGAGGACTTCTTAATAATGGACCTGGTAGACATGGTAGTTATTCTTGGCATACAGTGGATGGAGACCCTTGATGAATACACCCAGAGTTTCAAAAGAATGTACTTCCCTTTTGTGGTTGACAGAAAGAAGGTCGTCCTCCGAGGAATGGCGAATGAAGGTCCGAAAGAAGTTTCTGTGCATCAGATGGAGGCAATCTTTCAGCACGATTACGTTTTGTGGGCTGCACATTGTTTCATCTCGACGAAACCTATAAAAGGGAAAAGAACACCTCCACAGGATGATGAGCTCCAAGATATTTTAAGTAGACATGAAAAGGTTTTCATGAATATTCCTCTTGGCATAGCACCACACTGAGGGTTTGAACACACTATCAAGTTGGAATCAAGGGCAAAGCCGGTCATAACCACACCATACCGCCACCCAAAGAAATTCAAAGATGAGATTGAAAGGATGATTCAAGAATTGCTAGAGAAAGGATTGATCCATCCTAGTTCTAGCCCATTCGCATCATCTGTAGTGTTTGTCATGTCCCCTTTTTAGCGACATAACTTTAACAGGGGATTTGCCTATCGACTCTCGTAGGCAAATGATTATGGGAAGAGGGTCATTTTTGTCTTCCGATGATTACAATTTTGCTCTCGAAGAATAATAATTAAGTAAGTGGGGCCTACTCGTTCTAATATTAAATTAAGGTTGTACTCTATAAAGTTATTTATTTAATTTTATAAAGTTTAATAATTGAAGTACATCATAAAAGATGATTCCGAAAAACTTCCAGAAACTTCTCAGCAAAGTGAATAAATAGAGGACATAAGGCTCCCATTTGGACAAGCGATTTTGTGGTTTCTACTATTTTTTCTCATTGGAGCAATTTGTGGTCTTCGGTTTGCAAAATTTTCATTAGGTCTTTGGGAACGGAAACTCCCTTGGATCGGCATAACTGAGGAAGTGAGATATCTTCTGAAGGGTTGCTCATTGGAGATGGTATTCAGCCATTTCATGGTGGATGAATTAGAGAATCAATTTTTATCAAGGGACTGAAACTAGCAAGGAAGGCGAGGCAATTTGTTACAATCCAGAAGGGCGCTATCTAATACTGGGTTCACCGCAGTTTCGAGATTCAACAGGGATAATTTCTGCTGGCTGACCTCTCCTGAAGCCGTGTTTTTCATAAACAATAATTATGGAGTTCCTTCGAGCATCAGCAAGCACGTATTGAACCACCTCATCACGAGTAAGTCTTGAAGATTTTCTAATAAGAAAATCGCGAGTTGGGTGTGAGTTGCAAATATCCGCGCCAAGACTGGAAGCAGCTACAGCTTAAATTGTTTCATTTATTGGAATCGGGACTGAGGGTTTCGAATTAAAACAGGAGTAGTTTGGAGTTCGCCCACCATAGTGATTTCCAAGTTGACTGTTATAGACGGCAAGTGAATTCGCGATCTCTATTTCGTGTAGTGCGATTTTGCAAATACAGACGCAGCGGATTCCGTCGGGACAGGGGTGCGAAGGGAATCATAGCACCAGTAGTCGGATGAAATCATCAAGACGGCTATTATTATAAACCCAGCTGTAGAGAACGGTTTTAAGGAAAGCCTGTATTGATCGGCATTCAGTAATCACAATGGAGGCGATAATCCCAGGTTTTTAATGATTACTTGGTTTTTGATATTGATTTCCGTCTGGGCTCTGTCACGCAATTATTGAACTGTAATGAATATTGAATTTGATTACAATGAGATTCTTTCCTGAATATTGTTGGTAATTCTATCTATTATTTTGTGCATTCCGCTGGAGATAATACAAATTTAAAATTACATGGTAAGTATTTTACGAATTGTTTCAATCCAATATTGATTTTTTTGGTGACCCATTTAGAGAGGGTTATCTCAGTGGTATCAGAGCCAGGTTCCTGCCATCCTGTCGGGTAGAAATATTTTATGCAATCATATTCTAGATATTATATTCGCAGGAGGACTAGACATAAAAGCAAAGATATGGGGGAAAGACAATCACAGAGTCCACCAAGATTTCCCAGAATTGATGATGAGGAAACCAGAGAGTTTTACAGATTCATGACTACAAGACAGGAAGAAATAGCTCGGTCACTTCAGGCTTTGAATGCCACAATGGAAAGAATTGTTCAGCCCCGGTTTCTGGAACAAGGAAGAGGTACGTCTGATCAAGATAATAGAAGTGTGGCAAGCTCACAAGGTGCTCCTAGGCGCAGATCATGGACAGCTAATAGGCCTACTCGCCCCACCTTCCTAAGGGAAGAGGCTCAGGAGATGGGAGAAGATGATGTACCGGAAGATTTCCAGGATGATCTTAGGGCTGCTACTGCAGAGTGGCAGGCATTACCCCCACATGTGCGTGAACTATTGAACTTTGATCGATATCTAAACCAAAGGAGAGAACATATGAGGAATAGCCGCCAGAATAGGAGGCCTAGAGGAGGTCATGATAGTGAGTTACAGGGAGCTGTTAGCAAACTCACTTTACCTTTTTCGATGGTAGTGGTTAGATGACAGCGCAAGCTTGGATTCATAAGTTGGACACCTTCCTAGCATTAAGGCCTATGTCTGAAATAGATGCCATCAGGTATGCCACCTTGCATCTGGAAGGCGCAGCTCATGATTGGTGGTCACATGGAATGGTTACGTTGCAGCACAATCAGGTAACATCGTACCAAGACTTTGTGGATAGATTGGTTGAACGTTTTGATAAGAAGGATCCAGAAATTTATTTTCGCGACCTTGCACAGTTAAGACAATTTGGCAATTTAGAGGTTTATATTAGTG
This sequence comes from Cupressus sempervirens, assembly GCA_028749045.1. NCBI lineage: Eukaryota > Viridiplantae > Streptophyta > Pinopsida > Cupressales > Cupressaceae > Cupressus > Cupressus sempervirens. Next base: position 515,080,183 of record CM053791.1, read on the forward strand.
AATTTCAAAAGTTGTCAGTCATGGTACCAGATGTGTCGGAAAGGAGGTTAGTTATCTTATTTACAGAAGGATTGTCTAAACCCCTCAAGGGATGGATTAAGGCATTTGATTCCCCAACACTGCAGGAAGCCATGAGGAAAGCACGGAGTATGGAGCTTACAGCACCTTCTAGCAGGTTCACTTCCAAGAGTACTACCTCTTTCAGAGATAATAGGAAGTTTGATAAGAATAAAGGGAAGAGCATAGAAACCAAAGGAAAATCTACTACACCCCTGGATGCAGAAGCATTAAACGACTTGCGCAGGAAGAAGTTATGCTTCTATTGCAAAGGTCCATATAACAGGGATCATGATTGTCCTTTGAGGCCTAAAGGAAAAGCCAATAGGGTTATGTGGGCATATTACGAAGGATCAAATTCCGACAGTGCAACAAAAGAGGATGAACACAGTGCTCGTGGTTCAGAGTCTGAGGAAGAAACAGGGAATTCAGAACAAAAAGAAGAAACTGAATTACATTTACAGCAAGGGCGTTTGTCTAGCATTCAGCAAGAAGGATCTTTTAGATTACGTGGTGTTCTAGCAGGACAGAAGGTGATCACATTGGTTGATACAGGAGCTACACATAATTTCATCGATGCACGATTGGTCGAGCGCCGTGGTATTAAGACAGAAGAATTTGAAGGTCTTCAAGTACAGGTTGCTGATGGTTACACTCTTAAGTGTAACAGGATGGTTAAAGACATGCCGTTACGCCTGAACAATTATGAATTCAAGGCAGATTACCATGTGGTCAATATGGGCGACTTGGATATCGTTTTGGGGATGACATGGTTACGTTTATTAGGTGAGGTCACTTTTCGACTCCAGGGCATGGAGATCAACTTTGAAGTGGATGGGAAACAACATGTGTTGAGAGCTATCCGGAATAGCGACATCCGAACAATTTCTCTCAGATGATTAGAAAGATTGGTCAGACATGAGGAAATTGAATGGGCAGCCATGTGTACTCTCATGCCTACACAGGAGGAACAACAAAAGACAGAATATCATCCTGACATACGGACATTGAGGGAAAAATATAGTAAGGTATTTAGTGATATTCCACCTGGTACACCACCTGATAGAGGGATTGAGCACATCATCGAATTAGAAGAAGGTGCTAAACCAGTTATGATCACTCCATACAGACATCCAAAGAGGCTCAAAGATGAAATAGAGAAAACCATCAAGGAGCTCTTGGCGATGGGACACATCAGACCTAGTAAGTCTCCTTTTGCTTCCTCAGTAGTCTTGGTTAAGAAGAAAGATGGTTCATTACGAATGTGTATAGATTACAGGATGCTGAATAAAAAAACCATTAAGAATAGATATCCTATTCCACGGATTGATGAGCTAATAGATGAACTGCATGGGGTATGCTACTTTAGTAAGATTGATTTGAGATCAGGTTACCACCAGATTAGAGTCAGAGAGCAGGACATTGAGAAGACTGCATTCAGGTGTCACTGCGGGCATTTTGAGTTTGTAGTAATGCCATTCGGGTTGACCAATGCACCAGCTACTTTCCAATCTACCATGAATAAGGTTTTCCATCATCAGCTGAGGAAGTTTGTATTAGTTTTCTTTGATGATATCTTGGTATACAGCCGAACATGGCATGAGCATATGGAGCATCTAGAGACAGTACTGAAGACCTTGCAAGCAGAGTCCTTGTATGCAAAAGAGTCTAAATGTGACTTAGGCATGATCGAACTATTATACTTGGGACATATTATCAGTAAAGGAGTACGGATGGATCCTGATAAGATTCGTGCTATTATGGAGTGGCCTACTCCTGAGAACTTGACACAGCTAAGAGGGTTCCTTGGTTTATGTGGCTTCTACCGCAGATTTGTTTGCGGATATTCGCGACACGCAGCTCCTATGACAGATTTGCTTAAAAAGGGAGCTTTCATTTGGACAGCAAAGGCACAAGCTTGTTTTGACAGATTTAAGGAGATCATGACTTCATGTCCGGTACTAGCATTGCCTGATTTCTCGAAGCCATTTGAACTCCAGTGTGATGCTTCAGGAGATGGTATTGGGGCTGTTTTGATGCAGGAAAAACACCCAATTGCATATGAAAGCAGAAAACTCCGTGGGCCAGAAAAAACATTCAGCATTTACGACAAGGAGATGTTAGCTATCATGCATGCATTAGCTAAGTTCAGGCAGTACTTAGTAGGTGGCAAGTTTTGCATAAAAACTGACCACAACAGTTTAAGACATTTCCTTGGGCAGAGGGATCTCAATGATAGACAGCAGAAATGGGTCAGTAAGTTACAGGCATATGACTTTGATATATCTTATGTTAAGGGCACGCAGAATGTGGTAGCGGATGCCTTGTCAATCAGACCACATCTTAGTTCGATGATTGAGATCTCTGAGGATTGGAAGCATGTGATTATTGCAGAATATGTTAAAGACTCATGGGCATCTGGGATAGTTGACGGGACAATTGTTGATACCAGGTATACACTTGTGGATGAGTTGATTGTTTACAAGAACAGGATATTTTTAGTCCCAGGATCGAAGGTGAAGCAGTTTATTATGCGAGCTCTTCATGATTCACCTATAGCTGGTCACCCCGGATACTTAAAAACTTATAGACAGGTGCGAGAAAGGTTTACATAGAAGGGACTCAAGAAGGATGTTTTGCAGTATGTTCGTGAATGTTCTGTTTGTCAACAGAATAAACAGGAACACACCTTTCCAGCAGGACTTCTACAACCACTTCCCATTCCGTGTCAGAAGTGGGAATGCATATCCATGGATTTCATAACCGGGTTGCCCAAGGCTCAGGGTCGTGATTGCATTTATGTGGTGGTAGATAGACTAACGAAATATGCCCATTTCTTTCCCATCACCACTACTTACACTGCAGTACAGGTAGCCGAGGTATTCTTTAGAGAGGTTTTCAGGTTACATGGGATACCCCGCAGTGTTGTCAGTCACAGGGATAGTAGATTTTTGAGTCATTTTTGGCGAGAGGTGTTCCGATTATGCGGCACTGAGCTCACACCCAGTACCAGTTATCATCCGCAAACCGATGGACAGACAAAAATAGTAAACAAATGGGTGGAAGGCTACTTGAGGAATTACGTGGCTGATCAGTAGAAGGCTTGGGTAAGATGGATTTATTTGTGTGAGTACTGCTATAACACAACTTTCCACATGTCTATCCAGATGACACCTTTCCGAGCATTATATGGCTATGATACACCGAGTTTCATCGACTTGTTAATGGGTGATGTTCGGGTTCCACATGCTGGGAATTTGATGCAAGAAAGTAAAGACATTATTAGCTCTCTACGGGATAACATAGCTCGGGCATAGAATCAGTATAAGCAATATGCAGATCAAAAGAGGACGGAGAGGAGTTTTGTGGTAGGTGACATGGTTTACTTAATGCTTCAACCATTTCGACAATCTACTCTCAAAAAGAGTGGGTCAGAGAAGCTTAAGCCCAGGTATTATGGACCTTTCAGGATCATCAGGCGAATAGGGGAATTGGCTTATGAGCTTGAGCTTCCAACAGACAGCAAAGTATATAATGTGTTTCATGTATCACGCCTCAAAAAGGCGTTGGGATAGAATGTGATACCTTCTGCAGTATTACCTCCCTTGGATGATGAAGGGAAATTGATCCTAGTGCCGGAATTCATTTTAGAAAGCAGAGAAAAACAGCTCCGCAGAAGAGTAATCAGAGAATATTTGGTTAAATGGAAGGATCTACCAGTCGAAGATGCTACTTGGGAAAATGAGACAATTTTGCAGCATCCAGCTTTGAGATTGCTTGAGGGCAAGCAATTTCAGGAAGGGCAGACTGTCATGTCCCCTTTTTAGCGACATAACTTTAACAGGGGATTTGCCTATCATCAACTCTCGTAGGCAAATGATTATGGGAAGAGGGTCATTTTTGTCTTCCGATGATTACAATTTTGCTCTCGAAGAATAATAATTAAGTAAGTGGGGCCTACTCGTTCTAATATTAAATTAAGGTTGTACTCTAACTTTATAAAGTTATTTATTTAATTTTATAAAGTTTAATAATTGAAGTACATCATAAAAGATGATTCCGGAAAACTTCCAGAAACTTCTCAGCGAAGTGAATAAATAGAGGACATAAGGCTCCCATTTGGACAAGCGATTTTGTGGTTTCTACTATTTTTTCTCATTGGAGCAATTTGTGGTCTTCGGTCTGCAAAATTTTCATTAGGTCTTTGGGAACGGAAACTCCCTTGGATCGGCATAACTGAGGAAGTGAGATATCTTCTGAAGGGTTGCTCATTGGAGATGGTATTCAGCCATTTCATGGTGGATGAATTAGAGAATCAATTTTTATCAAGGGACTGAAACTAGCAAGGAAGGCGAGGCAATTTGTTACAATCCAGAAGGGCGCTATCTAATACTGGGTTCGCCGCAGTTTCGAGATTCAACAGGGATAATTTCCGCTGGCTGACCTCTCCTGAAGCCGTGTTTTTCATAAACAATAATTATGGAGTTCCTTCGAGCATCAGCCAGCACGTATTGAACCACCTCATCACGAGTAAGTCTTGAAGATTTTCTAATAAGAAAATCGCGAGTTGGGTGTGAGTTGCAAATATCCACGCCAAGACTAGAAGCAGCTACAGCTTAAATTGTTTCATTTATTGGAATCGGGATTGAGGGTTTCGAATTAAAACAGGAGTAGTTTGGAGTTCGCCCACCATAGTGATTTCCAAGTTGACTGTTATAGACGGCAAGTGAATTCGCGATCTCTATTTCATGCAGTGCGATTTCGCAGATACAAACGCAGCGGATTCCGTCGGGACAGGGGTGCGAAGGGAATCATAGCACCAGTAGTCGGATGAAATCATCAAGACGGCTATTATTATAAACCCAGCTGTAGAGAACGGTTTTAAGGAAAGCCTGTACTGATCGGCATTCAGTAATCACAATGGAGGCGACAATCCCAGGTTTTTAATGATTACTTGGTTTTTGATATTGATTTCCGTCTGGGCTCTGTCACGCAATTATTGAACTGTAATGAATATTGAATTTGACAAAAAGAAGGACGAGACGATGCGCATGTGTGTGGACTACTGCGCGCTGAACAAGAAAACAATAAAGAATAGGTATCCCATTCCAAGAATAGATGAGCTGTCGGATGAATTGCATGGAGCGGTCTATTTTTCAAAAATAGATCTCCGTTCCGGATACCATCAAATCCGAATGAGAGAAGATGTGGAGAAAACGGTTTTCCACTATCACTACAGACATTATGAGTTCCTGGTCATGCTGTTCGGATTGACCAATGCACCTACTACATTTCAATCATGCATGAATCGCATCTTCAACAAACAATTGCGTAAGTATCTAGTGGTATTCTTTGATGATCTTCATATTTATAGCAGGACATGGGAGGAGCATCTGAAGCATCTGAATGAAGTTTTGAGTATCATGGAGGAACAATCCTTGTTCGCCAAGTAGTCCAAAGGTGAGTTTGGGATGACAGAGATATTGTACTTGGGGCATGTTGTCAATAAATACAGGTTTCAAGTGCATCAGGAGAAGATTCAGGCTATCCTTGACTGGCCTCCCCCAAAATCACTCACGGACCTGCGAGGATTCTTCAGACTATGCAGTTACTACAAGAGGTTTGTTAAAGGATTCTCTTAGCTTAGCACACCTTTAACGGTTCTGACAAAGAAGGGGTCATTCCAGTGGAACGAAGAGGCACAGTGCACCTTTGAAAAACTGAAAAGGGCCATGAGCACTTGTCTTGTACTTGCACTACTTGACTTCACTCGACTGTTCATTCTAGAGTGCGACACATCTGGGGAAGCCATTGGAGCAGTAATGATGCAAGACAAACACCCCATCGCTTATTAGAGCACAAAGCTTACACCAGTAGAACACCTATATTCCATCTACGACAAAGAAATGTTGCCCATCATGCATGCACTAACCAAGTTCTGACAGTATCTGGTAGGTGCCAAGTTTGTCGTCCATACAGATCACAACAATCTGACATATTTCCTGGAGCAGTGGGACTTGAACGAACGGAAAGAAAAATGGGTAAGCAAAGTTCGGTCTTTTGATTTTGACATTAAATATGTAAAAAGAAAGAACAATGTTGTTGCAAATGCCTTGTCCAGAAAACCCACCATCTACTCACTAGACTAGATTTGAGCTAATTGGAAGGCACAATTGTTAGTGGACTATTCCAAGAATACAATTGCCTATGAAATAATGGATGGCCACACCTACAATAATTGATACCGAGTGGTGGGTGATATCATATACTATAAAGACCAGATATACTTAGTGCTAGAGTCCAAACTGAAGCAGAAGATCTTGAAGGAAGTACACAACTCACCTCTAGCTGGACACCCCAGTTTCCTTCAAACTTACAGAAGTCTTCGAGAGAGGAAGAAGTCTTTGGGAGAGGTTTTCATGGAAGGGACTAAAAGGGGACATGTTGCAACATGTAAGAGAATGTACGGTCTGCCAAAAGAATAAGTCCGAACACACTCTGCCTGCCAAGCTGCTACAGCCTTTGCCAATTCCCGAACATAAGTGGGAAAGTATATCAATGGACTTCATAATAGGTCTTCCCAAGGTGAATGAAAAGGACTGTATCTTCGTGGTGGTTGACAGGTTGACAAAATATGCACATTTCTTCGCCATCCCCTCGGACTTTCAGGTTGCTCAAGTTGCAAATTTGTTTTTTAGAGAAGTCTTTCGCTTGCACGAGTTGCCCCGAAACATTGTCAGTGATCAGGATGGACGATTCGTCAGTATCTTCTGGACAGAATTGTTTCGAATGGCAGGGATAGAATTATCACCAAGCACGAGTTACCACCCGCAGAGGGATGGACAAACAAAGATTGTGAACAAATCGCTCGAAGGCTACCTTCAGAACTACGTCTCGGCACAACAACGAGCGTGGATAAAATGGATCCATTTGGGGGAATATTGCTATAATACCACGTACCACATGTCTATCGGGATGGCTCCATTCAAGGCTTTGTACAGGTATGAACCCCTCTCCTTCTTCGACATAGTTTTGGGTGACAGTCGCGTTCCAAGGGCGAGGGAACAGCTTTAGGAGGGGCAGGACATACTGAGGAGTCTAAAAGAAAACCTACAACAGGTACAAAATCAACAGAAGATGTATGCCGACAGACGCCGAATAGAGAGGAGTTTTGAAGTAGGGGATCTGGCATATCTCCAGCTCCAGCCATACCGACAGTCTTCATTAAAAGGAACAAGGAACGAGAAATTGAAGCCACAATTTTATGGTCCCTATTGCGTGGTCTGTCGCATTGGTGAAGTAGCGTATGAACTGGAACTTCCGGAGGGAAGTCGCATTCATAATGTCTTCCATGTTTCTTGTCTGAAAAAAGCCATAGGGAAAAATATCACAGTTGCTACCAACCTTCTGCCACTCAATGAAGAAGGAAAACTCATTCTAGAACCTGCTGAGATCCTCAAAGCACGTGAAAAGACCCTACGGAACTGCACTGTAAAGGAATATTTGGTACGCTGGCGACACCTACCGTTGGATGATGCAACGTGGGAAGGTGAGCACATTCTCCAGCACCTGGCAATGCATTTGCTTGAGGACAAGAAAATTTTAGGACGGGAGGACTGTAATGTTCCCATCATAAAATAAGTGTATTTAATTAAACTATGTAACGGGCCGATTGATTTAATTTACCTCGATCCCTTTTTTATTTTTGTGTCGAAGTTTGTGTCACCATCGGCTATCTTTGTACACCCTTAGAATGGTTTCCCAACAGGTATTTAAGCACAGCTTGTAGGAAGTCTTAGGTATGCCTTGGAATATATTTCTTTGTACTGCGAACTCCTGTTTAGGGTTCTCTATTGTTCGCCATTTCGAAAGTGAAAGACCTTCCCTATTTAGCTTGTGCAGTTTTGGTGGGATTTAACCCTCACCCTATTCCGTCAGTGTTCAACTCGGTCTGTATCTGGCAAATTGAAGACTTAATTGTGTGTGGAAATATCAGTACAGTTGGTGAATCTCTTGGCTCTGCGCCTAAAACTTGTGTTTGTTACATCCTACAATTTTCAAGTAGTATCAAGTCGGTTTGTATTGTTGATTTTCCTCCCTTCAAATAACTTACTGTACGGCATCCCTGTTTCCTCTATTTGCATGTTATAACTGTCAGCCGATTGGATGGTTCCGACAGTGTTTCTGTAGCCAACGGATTGGTTGTCGTCAGTGTTTTGTATTTTGTAGCCGACGGGTAAATAGTTTGTAGTGGATGTAATGTTGTGGCCGACGGACTCCTTCGGGAAGGTTCGGCAGTAGTATTTATATCCCGCCTGGGATCATTGTAAATCATCAATAATCTATTATCGTTAATCTTATGAAGCATAATATATGTCTGGCATGTGCGAATATAATTCTACTATTCTGTTCCACTGTCTGTATGCGTTCATATGTTTACCAGCCTCGGTCCTTATGACTCCTCTAGCAGAGGCAGATGTCCCACGAACAATGACGGAGATGGTCCCACAGACAGCGACATATGTTGTCCTGCGGACAGTCGCCGAGATATTGCCGACGGCTGTAGCGAAGGTGATTCCAGTTGTACTAGCAGATGTCACCGTTGCAGCCTCACAGAGAGCACAGTTGCCACCGCCGGAGCCTGAGCCGTAGGTTCGGTTGGAGGTCATTGATTGTGATGCAGTCGTCACTGTTTCGTCATCTTTTTTAGCAGAGACCGAGTCAACCCAGCCAGTACTGGAGGAGAACCTAGAGCTCGCGCAGTCAGACCAACCAGAGGTGATGGATAGAGCTAGTATGTTTTTGAGGCAACAGTTTCGACTCACTCCGGCCAAGCGGGGTCCGTCTATTCAGTCTCCTAGGCATTCAGGAACATCACCGGCAGTACCAGAGCCTCAGCTTCAGGAGGAGGGAATGCCACATGCTGTGGTTGCGCCAACAGTAGAGAAGGCGGCACCGGATGTGGGCATGGCTCCCGCTGATGTGGAGGAGAACAGTGATGCGGAATGGTCATTGGAGGACTTCGCCAAGGAGGATTACGGGTCGGATGAGGACAGGTGTCGGGATTACTTCAGGACTATGAAGTCTGCGTTGAAGAAGGGACACGATGTGGCAATTCAGGCCTTGACTCGACGGAGGGAGTGGCATTTGATCAGAGCATATATCTGTGGGATCTGTCCTCGACGATTTCAGACTTGTTTTGTAGACAGGGGCTGCCCGATAGTGGAGACAGCTGAGATGGTAGATTGGGCTACTGAGTCGGAGTTGGGACCCAGTGACACCCCTATGATGAAGCTGGCACATGAGATTGTGGGATTGTACAAGGATGTCTACTATGGTCGTCGGCGTGCGGAGGCGAACAGGGTTGCAACAGAGAGATCATTGGCAGCTAAGAGTGAGGCTAGACAAAAGATAGCCGCCGACTTGGCCGACCAGCAAGCAGCATGGGCCGCAAAGCGGGCAGCACTACTGGCAGATTTGGCAGCAGCGGTGCAGGAGAGGGACATGGCTAGGCAAGGTACAGAGGCGGCGGTCCGAGATAAGGATGCAGCTGAGCACGAGATGCAGTTAGCTAAGAGGCAGGCTATGGATGCAGCGCTTCTTCTAAAGGAGGCCGTCGAGGTTAATTCTCAGATTCAGACAGATCTCTGCATCAGGACAGAGCAGGTGTATGAGTTACGTTGCCAGCAGCACACTTTTGGGATGCCCCCTTCGCTCTAGTATTTCTTCTATTGTCTGTAAGTTGTCTCCTAATTTTGTTAGTCGTCAGGAGACGACTTTTTTTTGGGGGGGATGGTGTCAGCCGACTTGATGGTTCCGGCGGTGTTTCTGTAGCCGACGGATTGGTTGTCGTCGGTGTTTTGAATTTTGTAGCCAATGGGTAAATAGTTTGTAGCGGATGTAATGTTGTGGCCGACGGACTCCTTCGGGAAGGTTCGGCAGTAGTATTTATATCCCGCCTAGGATCATTGTAAATCATCAATAATCTACTATCGTTAATCTTATGAAGCATAATGTATGTCTGGCATGTGCGATTATAATTCTGCTATTCTGTTCCATTGTCTGTATGCATTGATTTCTTTACCAGTATGGTAAACAATAACTAACTGTACAGCGAGTACAACCTTTCAAGCATTTCCTCCGTACACCCCCTCACCCAAACACACCCGTACGAAACCTCATCTTGCCACCGTACGGACTCTATCCTCTCCACTCTCCATATCACTCTGGAATATCTTTGTACAACCCTGAGATTATCACCGTACAGCCTACTTCACCATACCGTCCCCCACATAGCCTGTACGGCCTTCTAAAAACAGTCGTCCCTTCTTGGCATATGGTCATCCCTTCTTGGCGTATGGACTTGCAAGGTAGAATAGTGTACAGATTCCAACCGTACGGCTACTCTAGGCAGCACCTCTTCATCGTACGAACTCATTCAAGGGTATATTTGCAGCAATTCCGTATAATACTAATCTACTAATCAATGCATTGCTCACTAGGTATAGTACAAAGGAAGAGATAGAGCAAATCAACAAGAACAAACTTGGGATCTTGTACCAAGACCCAAGGACAAGAACATGATTGGGACAAAATCGGTGTTCAGTAATAAGGTAAACGAAGAAGATAAAGTTGTTAGAAACAAAGCTCGGTTGGTTTGCAAAGGCTAATCACAACTTAAAGGTGTGGATTTTGATAAGACTTTTGCTCCCATTGCAGGCTAGAAGCAATTAGAATACTTCTCGCTCTTGCTTCCTTCAAAGGTTTTAAGGTATTTCAAATGGATGTCAAATCAGCATTCTTAAATGGTGACTTGAATGAAGAAGTTTATGTGGAACAGCAGGATGGTTTTGTGTTCACTAATGAATTGGACTATGTGTGCAAGCTGAAAGAGGCACTCTATGGCTTAAAACAAGCCCTTAGGGCCTGGTATGACAGGTTGAACAACTACTTACAGCAGCAAGGATTCAAGAAAGGGTATGTGGATAGCAATTTGTATGTCAAGAATGAAGGTAACAACACTCTTATTGTTGATGTCTATGTTGACGATTGGATTTTTGGTAGTGATAACTCCAAAATGAACAAGAAGTTGCTGATTACATGAAAAATGTATTCAAAATGTCTATGATGGGGGAGCTATCTTATTTTCTTGAGCTGCAAATTAGTCAATCAGCTGAAGGTATTTTTATTTCACAAGTTAAATATCTCAGAGGGCTGCTTAAAAGGTTTAAGATGGAAGATTGCAACCCGGTTAGCACTCTCATGGAAACCGGATGCAAACTAAGCAATAATGATGTATCCCCTAGTCTTGACCAAACTTTCTACAGGTCTATGGCAGGAAGTTTGTTGTTTGTTACTGCCACCAGACTGGACATCATGCAAATTGTTGGTTATGTTACTAGATTTCAAGCATCTCCTAAGCAAACACATGTTAAAGTTGTTAAGAGAATTTTTAAATATTTAAAAGCACTACTAAATATGGTATTTGGTTTCGTAAGAGTTCTGATTTCTCTCTTACAGCCTTTACAAATGCAGATTGGAGTGGCTCGGTGGATGGTAAAAAAAGCACAAGTGGGTGTGCTTTCTTCCTAGGAAATTGTTTGGTTTCATGGCTCAGCAAGAAACAGTCTTGCACTTCTTTGTTTAATGCTAAAGCGAAATACATTGCAGCAGTTTCATGTTGCACTCAGGTAATTTGGATGCAAAACATTTTGATTGATTACAAGATTCAGTTCGATAATCCCATCTGCATATATTGTGATAATACGAGTGCCATTGATATTTCTAAGAATCCTTTTATGCACTCCCATACCAAGCACATTCCCACTAAGTATAATTATTTGAAATAGCAAGTTGCTAACATGGTCAAACTAGAATATGTTTGTTCAAAAGAACAAGTTGCTGACATTTTTACAAAACTGTATCTCGGGAGCACTTTGAGTAAACAAGCTCAGTGTTCTTTTATCTAATTAAATGGCATATGTTCAAGGGGATATTTTCATTGCTATATCTCATGGTCATTGATGTCAAAGGGGGAGTTATGTCGTATGCTTGCAGGGGAGTTGTATGTTCTTATGTTGTATGCTTGAAGGGAGAGTTGTATGTTCAGCTTTGGGACAACTTGGTTTTAGGAATATTGTGGCATCAATATGGGTTGCCATCAATAAAAAGTAGGGGGAGATTGTTAGTATTTTTCATTTCAATCTTTTAGGCTCAGTGACTTGTTTCCACAGGAAAATGAAGTCCACAAAAGGTTAGTCCACAGGAAAGTTTGTCCAACGGAAATTTCTCCATGGGAAAATTCTCCACGAGAAAGTTTGTCCACCGAAAAGTTTCCATAAGAAAGTTCTCCACGAGATAGTTCTCCATGGGAAAGTTTTCCACAGGAAAGTTCTCCATGGGAAAGTTCTCCACGGGAAAGTTCTCCATGGGAAATTTTGTCCACAGGAAAGTTCTCTAGAGGAAAGTTTCTCCACGGGAAAGTTAGTCCACGGGAGAATGTTAGTCCACGGGAAAGTGAAGTCCGCTGGAGAATATTTAGTCCATGGGAAATGGTTCCACAGAAGCCCTTCTTGCAGTTTTTTTCTTTAAGTTGCCAAGTGTTGATCTCCTTGGTAGTATTTCTTCATTGCACCCTTTGTAACTGTCAACACTGTGTGTGAGCGATTCTCGAATTTCTGACTGCAAGATGTAATGATCATACTTCAACGGTTACTTTCATGCAGGTAGCAATGACAGCATTATGGACAGGTTGCGTACCCATGTTAGAGACACAATTTTGATATGCATGGAGACAGTGAGGAACATTAAGAGGTTTTTCAATTCCTTACGTAGAGTGAGAATCAGAGGGTGAAATTTTCATTTGAAGCAAGACGATAGTGATAGAAAATGAGGAACAAAGAAATTGTTGCGTCTATATTCTTGTCTAAAGCATTTTATCATTTCATGATAAAACAAGATTAAAAACTGGTTGTGATACAGTTACTTCATCAGTTAGCTGGAGGTTGTGGCCTCTAGAGGTAGTTGCCTCAGTTCGATCAGGCTGAAGCCTGCCTTTTGTTCAAAATGTTGAAGCCTTGGATGTATTGGGTTGTAGCCCACATTTGCAATGATTAGTGATATTGTGGTTTTTACCCAACAGGGTTTCCACGAGATAAATTCCGGTGTCTTTGTTTTTCTTTGTGTTTTTTCAGTTGCATTTACTTTTAAATTTTTGAAATACTAATTTACCCCCTCCCCCTCTCTGCATTTCTTAAGTTTTTCAAGCAGAGCCTGAGAAGCCACAATAATTTGATGATGACAATGATGTGTAAATGAGATTGGAGGAAATAGTTACACTTGCTTTTGGCTATTCCAATAATGAGGAGTTTCCTACATAATCAACTACAGATGGTGATGATTCTAACTCTTGAGATTGCTGCTCAGACAAAAAGAGCTATTGATATCACTTTTCGCAACTTACTTTTATCATTTTGGTGCTAGTTACTTGCATAATGAGACTCTTGAACTTTCGGCTTGTAACTTATTTGAATACTTCAACTTGAAATAGATTCCAATATCCAGCTACTGCTGTGTTTCATTAACGATTGTTGATATTCAAATTTTATAATTATTACATCTTGTCATTTCATTATACAATCCAACAATTTGAATCCGTCCTCACATTGCTTAGCTTTAGTTATGAATAGCAATTATCAATTTAAATTATAAGTTAGTGTGTGTTTATTAGATATATTATTTTGCAGCTGTCTTCTCACCATCACCAAAAATTGGAATTTTTTTCTTTTCTGTCCCTGCATCCTGGAAACTCATATAAACACTAAATTTTATACACGCAAATGTATTATAATGTTTTGGAGTTACTTGATTCCTTTACCAACATCATTTGAACTTTACTATGAGCTATTCCTTTCTGTTTCTTTTTACATTATACTATTCATGCTACTTAAAAATAGGGCTACAAATTCTTGCAACTAATTGCTCTGTTGACAGATTTTTCCCCTCTACACTAAGATAAGTCTTCTTGTGGTTTGCACAAGTAAGAAAAGGCATGCACATGAGGTGCATCTAGGAACAGAGTCTCATCTTTTACCTGTTAACATGGAGTTAATATAGGAAAATATGCACTAAAATATTTCTTCCCAATATTTCCTGCTGGATATTTGGAGGAAACAAACATAATATTTACCAAACATTATTAAAACCAGGTTATTCAAATAAAACTCAACTGACATAACCAGGATTTAAAGCATGATTACAGCTAATTGTTCAACACATCACTTGCTCACATCTAAACCTCACAAATTTGAATTGTATGCTAAGAAATGAAACAAACATGGCATCCAAAAGGACAGAAGCACTGCTGGATAATACCACATTCAATAATAATTAAATTTACAAAGAAACCCTTCAAATACAGAAAATACAGATTTAAAGAATGGCTTCAAGATTACGGTACAAAACATCAATTGCTTCACTGCCAAGATCATTTGAATAGGTAGGGAAGTCGTGCAAGAGTTCACAATACCTGTGGGGCAATGCCAATGCTTCCAGGATGGCGATCAAATAACAGGAGCCTCTCTGGGAAATAACGGCTATCATGTGGATTCGCACATTCTGTCCCTAAATCTGAAGGATTGCACATAATATACCTATGGATTTACAATGATTAACATTCCAATCAATGGTGTGACCAAAAAAGTACTGACAAGCCATTCTATTTAGGTTCTTCCTAAAAAAACTTAGTATAACAAGATATGTGTCATACCTATTCAAGATGGACATAGAAAAAAAATAACAAAGGAAAGAATTAAGTTACACAAAGGATTTCTTAAGTTGGTCTAGGAAACTCTTAACACTTTATTGTTTCTTACAATGGCATTATGTTGAGCAATGCATGAGAGGCAGCATGCAGGCCTGCCCGGAAAGAAAGACTTTTCTTTTCAATTTCCATTCGGATCTGAAGTGGCACTCGTATCCAGACTGCCTGTCAAAACCACCAAAAATAATTGAGAGGGATGACATAATTGCCAATTTTGAATTTATAACACATATTTTTATTAAAAAAATTGACAGTGTCGGTATTGCAGATTGAAAAATTTCTAGGTGATTTATAGAGTTCCCAACTAACTTGTGATTCATATGAGTACTCCGGAAGAAAAAGATCCACAGTATCAAAAACTTGATTGCTCCCGCACCATATACGGCGGAAGCCAATCCACTTTGTAGTTACTTTGCAGAGATTTGCTTGAGCAGTAGTTGCCCGATTCTCCAGTCCTGAAATTTTGAGAGGATATGCCTGCATGGTCAGACATAGAAGAACAGGGATATTTAGCATATCCTATCATGAATCATAAGATTATAAGGTCCATTAACAAATTCAAATCATTAAATGCTCACACCATATTTAGAATGTGGACAACTAGCTAACAGTGTATATTGCATATCTTATCAGCAAAACTGCTTGAAAATCCTTGTTGCCTGTATAATTGTTCTGGACTGATTTTAGCAACAACACCTGTAAATTTGAGAAGAGAAGCTAAACCATGTAAAAAGAAAATGGTTGCTACAAGGCTACCCCCAACCCTTTATAATAGAGAGCCCCTTGAGGCCTTCTGCTTGCAGTATCCATCCATTTGGTATTTTTCCTAGAGGTAGGGCTGGGCTCACACACGTTAGGTAGGAAAAGAACGGGGTCATAATATCTAAAGGATTTGGCTGGGTGGGCCCCATTCAGTATCAGCTCTTCCATCTGGCCAATGGAAAGGTAGGCTTACTCATGGCCTCTATAGAGGTAGTGGTACGAAGGCTAGGAGCTCACATTTCTTTTACTCACTTTTGTTGTCACTCTCATCTATTGGATAAAATAAGTTGCTGATTCAGCTGCTGATGTGGACGAAGGTACACAACTTGTGTGTGGGGATGTATGAAATTTTTTTTTGCGGGGTTTGGATGCATTTTGGTGCGTTAATATATATACACACAAACCAATACAAGAAATAAGCAGAATTAAATCATTTGATAGTATGATACTTCATCATTGATCAAGATAAGTATTATATATAGAGATTGGAAAACTGTTCATCATTCATGTACCAAATCATAATTGTAAGTCTAAGTATACTGTCAAATCTGTTCATACAGATTAAATATGAATACTTCATTTTCTGTCTTCATTGATTGTAGATGATATTGAATCAGATTAAGTCCGATTAATCTCTCCATGTTTGGTGATCACATATATATAGCATTTAGTTAAGAATGAAGTCTTAATTAACCCTAATTAATAATCGGGTCTCTTCTTCGAAATGGACCGATGTATATCAGAGACATATCCTAAATGGACTTGTCTCCACCATGACATAACTATTCAAATATTATATATGTATCCTTGAAACAGTCTGTCTAGAAACATCAAAATTCATAAATGTTTATCTACAGCAGATCGAGCATTATCTGAACCATATCAGACTTGAGATATTCAGTATTTGTAAATACTAAAATTGCATTCTTTCTACATTTGGTATAAAGATCAAAATCCACATTTTCTGATATAAATCTGCATACAACAAATCAAAAAATAGCAACTGTTCTATTCTGAAATTTAAAAGGTATCATTTACTCTGAATCTGATAGAAATTTAATCTACATTAACTGATATCAGAACCTTGCTAAGGAAGATCCAATTAAATTTGAGATGACAGATTACACTCTCTTGATATTGCAGTCACATCACATTCTTCATAATGTCAAATGTGATCAGATTTGAGGATTGACTTGAAGGTGCAAACAACTTCAAATCATGGAAGTTATGAATTATGACGATAATAAAAGAGAATAAGTTTAATTCACTTGTGAAAGATAGGAAGACAAAACCTAAGAATGAACCAGAGAAATCCCAATAGATTGGGAATAGTAACCCCTATGTTTATGAGAACTGACTTACTGGAAGCTCCAACTTCCACACATTGTAGGCTGTCCTATTGGAAGCCATAACCCCCACTGCTGTCTTCGTGAGCACTAACCCACTGCACGGAAAACTTCTTTTCCACCTTGGCAATGTTGCTAACTCAACTGATGATGGATAATTTGCACAACTTTCTTTCTTCAATCAGATAGTTATCTCTGCATGAATTCCTTAATTTCAGCATACATTCAACTTTCTCTTATTTCTTTCCCACTTCAAGTCAACCTCCAAAAATATCTTATTTTAATCAACCAACTTATTCCAAACTTTATATATAAATCAAATTTTCAATCTAATTATATATATTTTCTCTTTTAACTCTTTTACCTCTTATTCTCCACTTTACACACATTACACTTCTTTTATAATCCTGACATGTGTATATAAATTAGAGTTCTGAGACTTTGTGAGTCCGAGGCAAATGGCCTCTAGACTCAGACTAGGCCAAGTCTTCGCAAGGTCCACGTGGATTTGCCGAGGCCCAAGCCTAGGACTCTCCTAAATTTTTTAATTTTTTAATTTTTTTTTTTTTTTAAAGATAGAGATTTCTGGAAAGTGTTTTTTTTTTTCCAGTGTATATTAATTTTGAAAATGATGTTGTGGTATGTCAAGAATTTATTAAAGATTGAATCTCAACTCTTAAATCTTCAAATTTATGTCTAAAAATCTTGAATATTATAGGAATTTTAATGTTTAAATCTTCAAATGCCGTTAACCAAGTTATAGCAAATTACACAACTGAATAGCCCTGCATCTCAAAATGAAGGATAGTTACCCAAATTGAAGGCTCGCTGCCAATATTGGTTACTATCTAGGTTTCATCATGAAGAAGTCAAATTCAGCATTGTAGAGTTCAGTAATGTTGTACAAATATTTTAAAATTTACATATATTTGTGTTAGAATCCTATAATGATGTATATGAGTTTTTCTTTTTTTCTAGACTTGCGTGTTCATGAATGTTAGAACTTTCTAGTGTTGTACATAAAGTTATAAACTTTCAGACTTACATGTATATGTGTTGTTGGCTATGTCCTTGATCATTTTCTTGGCAAAAAATTGTAAGCCAACTATAATTGTTATTCAAAGACTTAAATCATTAAAGGTTGTGTTTCACCAAGCAAATTGATAGACATACTTGAGAGCCCTGTTGTTGTCTACAATGCGCACATAAGCTGTAACAAACATATTTTTCAATATCTGAGTCTTCCATGACTTATCTTAGGCATATCTGAAGGAAGGCATAGGCTACTATGAACCTTAGTCTTCTACACTCTAGCTGATATTTTGATATATGTTTTCAAGTTTTGATTCCATGGATTTCATATATTGTAGACATTTGACAACGACATTGTGTTTAACTTTATATTATGTTATTCAGGTTTATTCTTTCAGAAATTTGTTGTTATACTTATGCGATCTATGCAAAATTGTGTATGATTGTTAAATAGCTTCTATTTATCTCTATTATTGTGTATTTGATGTTAATTGACTAAATGATGCATGAAAAAATCTTTAAATCCTTAAAAATCTTTCAATTTCATTGGTTTTTCGATTTTCTGAGTCTTCGCTGAGTAGGTTGTAGAGTTCGAGTTCGAGTCAAATTTTGACTTTCTGAGTCAGAGGCGAATTTGAGTCATGTAACTATGATATAAATTAGATTAAAGATCTAATTATATGCATACATGTATTTGTAAATATTCTGCAAATCCTTTGAATCAGACTTTTATTTCCTTCCTTGATTGTTGACAATGGTCTTCTAATTACCTGAATATTGATGAAGTTGACACTTATAATTCTGATTAGAGAATTATATATTTCTGCAATAGATTAGTATGATATTGCTTGAGGAAATAGCCTTAAATGTGAAATGTTTGAAGAACACTGAACTTCTCTAATGTCGATACAAGAAGGAATAGTCGACTTTGATCTGATATTAAAATAGAATACCTCTGCACTATAAATTGCTAAATAATGATGCTTGGAGGAGTAGACTGAATTATGTTTGTGTGTCCTTCAAAACTGCACCACTATCCCTCTAAATATCTAGACTAGGAGACGTGACCCTTAAAGAGCATGTCTCTTCCCTAAGTCGGCTTGTATGACTCCTAAAACCGGCAATATGCAAACTAATCCATCATTAGTTAGTGACTAACACATTATGTTAGATTCACTTGTTTAATAATAAATAATTTTGGAAATTCGTCGCCTAGAAGAGAGAGATAGGAACACATACATAAGGCCATACGTAGATACTTAGACATAGAAGAGCAACTACGGTCTACAGTTTCAAACTTGGAGATCATCAAGTTATTAAACATAACACTCCCTCTTAACTTGATAATCACACAAAGAGATATCATATCTAGCAACATCAATACAGATGAATAAGCAAGAATTAATACTCTATATCTGTCTGAATCTTCTTAGTATGTGAAATCATAGAACACATAATACAATGTCATATCACTCAATCTGTGATATGAGAAATCACTGCTACTAGTGATAAGTTATAGGATAAATCTGAAGGGTAACTTTCTTCAAATTATCCAAGTTGTGACTCATAGAACCTTGTATTTCTATATCACAACATGATCTTGAGTTTAAGATCTACCTGAATACAAGATAAACTCAGAGAATACTAAAATTCTTCCTTTATCCAAATTGTGACTCATAGACCTAGCAATGTCTACATCACAATACAATCTTAAACTAATCTAGATCTTATAGTAGAACTATGTTGTTTAGCACATTATCTAAGAGATCGTCACCTCTTCAATAATGAATACAAATGGTGGAGCCCATAATAGTCAATAGCCCAACAAAATTATTTTATTAAAATTTAAAGATTACAAATGGATTACAACTCAACCATACCAAGTCTCCTCCTGAAGTGTTTTATCTTCACTCTAGATAGAGGTTTGGTAAGTATGCTTGCTGTCTGATCTGCTGTGCAAATTTATTCCAATTTTACAGAATTCCTATCTACCATATCTTTTACATAATGGTAAGGAATTTCAATATGCTTGGATCTATCATGAAAAACTAGATTCACTAAAATCTTCATGGAACTTTGATTACCACAATGAATAATCATAGGATTCATGGCTTGTCCAAATAATCCCACAAGTAACTTCCTTAGCCAGACTGCTTCTCGAGAGGCCATTGCTGCTGCAATGTCTTCGGCTTCTATGGAACTCTGAGCTACTAAAGACTACTTTTTGCATATTCAAGATATCATTGCTAATCCTAACTGAAACAACATCCTGAAGTACTTTTTCTATTTGTAACACTTCTACCCCAATCTAAATCAGTGAATCCATGTAAGTCTAAGGCAACTTTCTCATATTTGAGTCCAAAATTAAGAGTGCCTTGTAAGTATCTCGTAATGTGTTTAACTGCAACTAGGTGAATCTCCCTTGGTTCAAACATAAACTAACTTAAGGCATTAACTGCATAGCAAATATCCGGTCTTGTATTTACTAAGTACATAAGGGACCCAATCATCTATCTGTAGAGAGTAGAATCTATGAAAGTTGATTCTGCTACTGCTTCCTTAAGTTTATGTAGATTAGTCTCCATTGGAGAAGACATAGGTTTGCAATTCCATATTCCAAATCTCTTTAAAATGTCTGATGTATACTTCCCTTGATTAAGTATGATACTGTTAGAATTCTGCCGTACTTCCAATCCTAGGAAGTAATGGAGTCCAAATCTTTCATCTTGAATTCTCTAGTTAGATCTTTCTTGCATTGATCTATGAGTTGATCACCACCTGTTATTAGTAAATCATCAACATACAGTATCAGAATTACCATATCATTTTTATCTCTTTTATAATATAAATTGCGATCGGCTTCATTCTTGGAGAATCCTAAGCTGGTGAGATACTTATCAATTCTTTCATACCAGGCCCTGGGAGCCTATTAAAGCCCATAGAGAGCTTTCTTGAGCTTGCAAACAAAAGCGTTAGGATCATGAGTTTTAAATACTTCAAGTTGCTCCAGATATACTTCTTCTGAAATCTTTCCATTTAGGAATGTTGTTTTTACATCCATTTGATGTACCTTCCATCCCTTTGATGCAGCAATTGCTACAAATCTGGCTCTATACTTCTCAATGCTACCATCAGCAACATGCTTTATTTTAAATATCCATTTGGAAGAAACAACAAATTTTCCTTTAGGTATTGGAACAATTTCCCAAACATCATTTTTCTTAATAGATTGGTATTCTTCTGTCATAGCTTCTTGCCAAGCTGTATGTTTAATAGCATCAGAAGGATTAGTTGGTTCTGATTTGGATAAATCACTCATGTTTACTGTATAATTAGAGAATCTTTTAGGTCTTTTACTTTCTCTGACTGTTTCGGAAGGTGTAACAAAGTCTTGAGCTGCTTCAACTATTTTAATCACCCAAAGTGGTCTTTTCTTTGAATTTTCTTCAAGGTTCATATTTTGAATTTCATCTTCAATTTCTTCTAAGTTCTCCCTCTAAGACTCAAATTCACTATTTCTTTCAGAACTAGATAAAGGAGAAGGTTCATCAGAACTTATGGCTCTTTTGAATGCAAGATCTTCTTCAAATATTACATCCCTACTAAGTTCAACACTTTTCTGTCCAGGTATGAAAATCCTATATGCCTTAGATGTTTCACCATACCCTACAAAAATACCTCTCTTCTTAGAGGGTTCTAACTTGGTTCTCTTTTCTTTTGGAACATGGATATATATAGGGCATCCAAAAATCCTAAAATAATTTATATTGGGCTTAACCTTAGTAAATACTTCTTCAGGAGTTTTATCTCTAACGTAGGAATGAGAGCTTCTGTTTTGAATATATACAACAGTACAAGAGGCTTTTGCCCAAAGATAATATTCCAGATTTTGATAAAAAATCATGGCTCTAGCAACTTCTATAATCGTCCTATTCTTTCTTTCTACTACCCCATTTTGTTCTAGATTATAAGGAATAGTGTACTCCCTCTTAATCCTTGATTCTTTACAAAACATTTTAAACAAGTCTGAGGTATATTCTCCTCCGTTATCAGTTCTAAGGGTTTTGATTTTATGCCCTAAAAAGTTTTCAGTTTATGTTTTGAATTCTTTAAATCTCTAAAGGATTTCTTTTGATTCTTTGCATTTTAAGAAGTAAATCCATGTTTTTCTAGACAAGTCATCTACGAACAAGATATAATACCAAAATCCTCCAAGAGAAGGAACAGACATAGGTCCACATAAATTTGAATGAATTAATTCTAGTACATTATTTGTTTTTCTAGTACTATCATGAAAAAGATTTCTGGTGTTCTTACCTAGAGCACACCCTTTGCATATACTTGAGTGGTTTTTAGTTAATTTATGTAACCAAGTAACCATCTTTTCCATAGTTGATAAGGTTTTAAAATTTAAATGCCCTAATCTTCTATGCCATATTTCATTTATGTCTTCAACTTCATGGATTAAGGCTTGAATAGGTCGACTAGATTTTGTATTCAATTCATACAAATATCCTTTTATCTGACCAATCAACTTTACTTTCTTGATTGAAGAGTTCTTGCCCAAGTTATTACTTTACCGTCCACGAATACAACATTATGCCCATCATCTTCAAGTGTTGTAATTAAGATTAGACTTCTTTTAATTCTTGGTATGTAGAGTACACCTTTGAGAAGAAGAGTATTTCTTGATTTTAGTTTCAAGATGCAATTTCCAATTCCTTCAATGGAGTGTGCTAAATTATCACCAATAGTAACTTCACTGTTAACCTTCTCTGATAAAGAGTCTAGTGTTTCTTTATATCTTGTTATATGTCTAGAAGACCCACTATCAATTACCCATGCTTTATTTGAAATTTCATTTGATAGTGAGGAGTACAAAACACGGTTCTCAGGATCATAAGTATATTCTTCCCTACTAACGTTTGTACAGTTTGCTTGTTGTTTGGAATTTTTAGGACAATTAGATCTGTAGTGTCCAAATTTTTCACATTTGAAACTTTATTTTAGATAGATCTTTCTTGGGTTTTTCATTCTTTTGATTTCCCTTTTTCTTCTTGAAATGCTTCTTCTTGCCCTTATAGGACTTTGTATTAAGAACATTAAGTTCTTCATCTTTTGTTTTCGGTTTCCCTCCTTTCTTTAGTTTTTTGGATTCCTCTTGAAGAGACAATTGTTCTCAAGTCTGTTAAAGTCCGAAAGATTATCTGTGGCACTTATTCCTTGTGCAAATGTCTCCCAAGAATCTGGCAATCCATCTATAGCCATAAGTGTTAATTCTGTGTCACTAATAGTGGTTCCTATACTTGATAGTTCATCTTTAATGCCGACAACTATTAGGAAGTAAGAATTTAGCGATTCTCCTTTCTTTATTTGAATGTGATTTAGTTGCCTTTTCAGTGCGAGAACCCCAGTTGCATTGTTTACTTCATATGCATTTTGTAATGCATTCATCATATCAAAGGTAGTTTGATGTTTTGTAAGCATAGGTACGATATCATTTTTCATACCATCTAAAATGATTTGAATGGCTTTTCTATTTCCTCTGCTCCAAATAGATTTGTGAGGTTCAACTGGAGGTTGCTTAGATGCTCCATAAACAAATTGTTTTACATCATTCTCTTCAAAAATCATCATGATTCTGAATTTCCAGGCTTCAAAGTGTTCTTTCCCATCAAACCTATCCTCGAGTCGGATTGTGTATGCCATTGAAAATAGAAGATAGTTGCTAGATATATATGGAGTCTGATAATTGAATTTTGCAAAGCCTAGGTTCGACTACTACAGCTCTGATACCATGTAAATATTCTGCAGATCCTTTGAATCAGACTTCTATTTCCTTCCTTGATTGCTGACAATGGTCTTCTAATAATCTGAATATTGATGAAGTTGACACTTGTAATTCTGATCAGAGAATTATATATTTTCTGCAATAGATCAGTACGATAGTGCTTGAGGAAATAGCCTTAAATGTGAAATGTTTGAAGAACACTGAACTTCTCTAATGCCAATACAAGAAGGAATAGTCGACTTTGATCTGATATTAAAATAGAATATCTCTGCACTATAAATTGCTGGATAATGATGCTTGGAGGAGCAGCATGAATTATGTTTGTGTGTTCTTCAAAATTGCACCACTATCCCTCTAAATATCTAGACTAAGAGACATGAAAGAGCATGTCTCTTCCCTAAGTTGGCTTGTATGACTCCTCCTAAAACCGGCAATATGCAACCTAATCCATCATTAGTTAGTGACTAACACATTGTGTTAGATTCACTTGTTTAATATTAAATAATTCTGGAAAGTCGCCACCTAGAAGAAAGAGGAAGGAACACATACATAAGGCCATACATAGATACTTAGAAGAGCAAGTGCGGTCTACACTTTCAGACCTGGAGATTATCAGGTTATTAAACTTAACTATATATATATATAATATATATGTATAACTATATATCTTCTTTATTCATGTCAATCACTTTTCTCTTCCATGTCCACTGACATACTTGTTTGGCAAATGAAACATCTCCTATTTATATAGTGTCATTCCAAGGAAATGATGAGTCTTGGCCAAAATAATTGTTTCTTCCAAACTTTGCACCTTTTCATTAAATAATAAAATTGCACTGATCAATGGCAGATTCTTTTTTCATATAATTACAGCTTAATAATATATTAATGTTTTAAAAAATACAATATTGTCTTTTAATAAAATGACTCAACACCATTTTTGAATGCCCTTGTTATTTTGTGGATGATTGCTACATATACCACTGCAGAAAATATGTGTTTCTTAACATATGCACTTGTGATTATATGGCGTCATCCTATAAGAGCACCAACTAGTTATAACTTCAACAAATACCAAATTCTTTTATAATTCAGTTGCTTGACATTTCCTCAAACACTTTGCAAGGAAACTCAAATACCACTGTAAATATGATATTTTATTTTTATCATTGTTCTATGAAATGTAACCAAATTGCTCACAACTAATTATGACATCAAGCACAATTTCTCAGATTATTTCAGCCATATGAATTCTAAGAGATGAATACAAATACTGAAATTTATAATTCTGAAGATGACTAGTACTTCACACTAACTCTGAATTTATTTGTTAACCAACTAGGCTGCAATATAATAAATCATTTTACAATTGGATGGAACCTGTTACTCCTAGTTTCAGTTTGATTTGTAGCAGATGTCCACCATTTGCAGGTCTGGTCACATGCATTTAACAGGTCTGTAGCTGCACCATGTACTGGTAATTATGCACGCCCAGCTGTCATTAGAATGCTAGCACTGCAGTCTCCTAACCACAGGCTGAATGGCCAGACATCAGGCCTGTCTAGTGGTCCAATCCTCAGCAGAATTCACGCCAATTATAACAGTAACGGTAAGGCATTAACGAACCCCAATTTGTAGATATAGCTTGCATTCAAATAACATAATTTAATCACCAACCTCTTATGATAAATTGCACACAAGATCAGACCTGTTTGATGCCTTCTTGTAGTATCCAAATGCTGCTTCCCAGGATATAATCAGCAGCCAAAAATGCCCAGATCAAATCGCTATAATGCAGATACAATTTGATATAATAAATTTCAGTGAGCCTATTCACATTCTCCAGACAATCTCCAGCAATCAAACTCACATTAAATCAGACAATTACCACAGAACAAATCCCTCCTTTAGACACAGTTAAAACAGTGAGGAGTGATGACAGATTGCTATACAACAGCAGCAATTTGCAATACAATCTTTAGAACCACTTTTAGCTTCAGACCCTTATACCTCAGCAAGGGCACAAACTTCAGAAACTCAGAAAAGCCACAAGGGCAACAAAGGGGTCCTTCCAGTGGGATGAAAAGGTGCAACTCACTTTTGATGAGCTGAAGGAAGCAATGAGCACTTGTCCCGTGCTTGCTTTACCTAATTTCACTCGACAGTTCATTATGGAGTACGACACATCCGGAGAAGGCATTGGTGCAGTACTGATGCAAGATTGACACCACATAGCCTATAAGAGCAGGAAGCTTACACAAACAAAACACTTATATTCCATCTACGACAAAAAGATGTTGACCATCGTACATGCACTAACCAAGTTCTAGCAATATCACAATAGTTTGAGATATTTTCTGGAGCAACAGGACTTGAATGAGAGGCAACAAAAATGGGTAAGCAAGGTTCAAACTTTTGATTTTGACATTGAATATGTGAAAGGAAAAAACAATATGGTTGCAGATGCATTGTTTAGAAAACCTACCATCTGCTTACTGACCCAGATTTCAATGGACTGAAAAGCACATTTATTGGTAGAATGCTGCAAAAACATATTTTCTTGTGAGCTAATGGATGGCAACACCCAAGATGATCGGTACAAAGTGATGGATGACATCATTTACTATAAAAATCAGATATATTTAGTGCCAGAATCCAAATTGAAGCAGAAAATCTTGGAGGTACATGACTCACCCTTGGCCGAATACCCAAGCTTCCTCAAAACTTACAGATGTCTCAAACAAAGGTTTTCATGGAAGGGTCTTAAAGGAGACGTATCGCAATATGTAAGAGAGTGTGCGGTCTGCTAGCAAAACAAATCCGAATATACTCTACCCGTCAGGTTACTGCAACCTCTACCAATTCCAGAACAGAAGTGGAAAAGTATCTCGATGGATTTCATAACTAGACTCCCCAAGGTGAACGAAAAGGATTGTGTCTTCGTGGTGGTTGACAAACTGACAAAGTATGCACATTTCTTCATCATCCCCTCAGATTTCCAGGCTGCACAAGTTGCCAATCTATTTTTTAGAGAAGTTTTTCATCTGCACGGGTTACCCTGAAACATTGTTAGTAATCAGGATGGGTGATTTATCAATATCTTCTGGATAGAACTGTTTTGGTTGGCAGGGACAGAATTGTCATCAAGTAATAGTTACAACCCTCAGACGGACGGACAAAAGGAGATTGTGAACAAGTGGCTCAAAGCTTACCATCGGAACTATGTTTCGGCACAACAACGAGCATGGGTCAAACGGATACACCTAGGGGAATATTGTTACAATACCACGTACCACATGTCCATCAAGATGGCACCATTCAAAGCTCTATACGGGTACAAACCTCTTTCCTTCATCGACATAGTTCTGGTAGATAGTCGTGCACCAAGGGTGAGGGACTGGCTTCAAGAGGGATAGGACATCCTAAGATACCTAAAGAAAAACTTACAACAGGCACAGACTCAACAAAAGATGTATGCCCACAGACACCGAATAGAGAGGAGTTTCGAAGTAGGAGACTTGGTCTACCTCAAGCTCTAGCCATACCGACAATCCTCATTGAAAGAAAAGGAAAAAAAAAAATTGAAGCCACGATTTTATGGCCCTTATCATGTAGTTTTTCACATCAGTGAAGTCGCCTATGAGTTGGAACTTCTGGAGGGGAGCCGTATTCATAATGTTTTTCATGTTTCCTGCTTGAAGAAAGTCATGGGACAGAACGTCACAATAGTTACAAACCTTTTGTCGCTCAATGAAGAAGGAAAGCTCATATTGGAACCAACCGAGATTATTGAAGTACGTGAGAAGACCCTGCAAAACTGAATGGTGAAGGAATATTTGGCACGTTGGAAACACTTGCCGCTGGACGATGCAACCTGGGAAGGTGAGCACATTCTACAACATCTGAAATTGTGTTTTCTTGAGGACAAGCAAAATTTGGGACGGGAGGACTATAATATCCCCATCATAAAATAGATTATTAATCAAATCTTTGTTAATGGGCCGATTGATGTAAAATATCTCGGACCCATTTTAGTTTCATTTCGTAAGTGTAGCTGTCGGCTATCTTTGTACACCCTCGAAAAATTTTCCCAACCAGTATTTAAGCACGACTTGTAGGTAGTTGTAGGTATGCAATTTGGATTATTTTCTCCGTATTGTGAATTCCTGTTGGAGTTCTCTGTTGTTCTCCATTTCAGAACTGAAAGACCTTCCCTATTTGGTTTCTCTAGTTTCGGTGAGATTCAACCCTCAACCTATTCCATCGCCTATAACACTTTGCTTAGATCTAGCAAGTCGGAGCACCATCTCTATAGTTTATGCATATATCTATATCTGGAGTTGTATTAAATCTCTCATTCTACCGTGGTATAACATATTTGGTTAATATATTGGATCGATATCAATTACAGTGCAATACCCTCGTTCTGGAAGATCTCCAACTCCATCATTCCTCTCCAACAGCTCATTGTATGGACACCCAGTGCTACCATATGACCATCTTGGCCTATCCTACATCTTTTTCTCCCATCCTCCCTCTGTCGTACTTCATTCTGTCATCACCGTATGTTCACCCATCCTTCGTTGGTGTACAACCTTCATTGTATACCGTACGGACTCATCCATACTGTAACCTACTCCACCGTATGGCCTGTTTGGAATACCGTACGGCTGCACCATCCTCCATCATACGGCTCCTATTCATTTCCCACCGTACAACCACCACCATCTCCATTGTACGGCCTTCTGGCTGCTTCTCCTTACAACCACTCAGTGTTAGTAATTGATCACCAGACGCTCCCTCCAAGAACAGAACTATACACATATTGTGATTGGTAGAAAAAGGAGATACACTTGAGGTTGTGCAGTGTGGATGCCAAGAACTTGAAGGAATCAATCCAAGAGATCCAAGATTGACAAATGCACAACTGAAGACATGGATATAGAAACATTGAAAGAGAAGATGAGCGTCATCTACTTTAGAGCCATCAATTCCGTCAAGAAACAACATTTGAAAAGTATTGCTTCATTTGGGACTTTTATGGTGACTTGTCGAAAAATGGAACTGAATGGAAAAACATCTTTGTCAAGTGTACAGCTGACTTGGAGGTTGTTGAATGTAAGGTCAGCAATATGCAAGTGTGCCTATGGAAGAGGTCAACAATATCATGTCTAGGTTCATTGAATTTGCAACTAAAGAGAAAGATATGAACCAAACTTCTAGAGGAAGATTTTTTGTAGGTCCATGTGGCAATAAATTCTCTTATTGGTTCCTAGATATGTGCTTCAATTTGATTGAACAACATATAATTACTGTTAGTGGTAGTTGTAACAACCCTAATTAGGGCTGTGTTGGAATAATCTTGGCCATTGATACTAATCAATTTGGGTCGTCCATTGTTATTGGGCTCCCTATATGAGGTTTGCTCCTCTCATTTGTAAACAAGGCAATTATTGAAATACGTTTCGCTAATATGCTGCCAAAATTGCTCCTTCTTTATTGTTACCTTTGCATGGCCTATACTAGTGAATTTTGGAGTATTGCATGGTTTCCTACATTCTTCATTTAGCATAAATTTGCTTGAGTAAGAGTTCGAAAAGTTGAAGTAAAATAGTTGGATAGTTAATTATATGATGAAATATCTTCTTGTTGTTAAAAGCATGATGAAACTAATATACATAAGTTTTGGTGTTTGTTAACTGCAAAAAGCAGTGCAAGATTATACTAGGCCTTATTTCAAGCACTTCACTTCAATTACTTGGTGATCATTGCTTTGAATTATTTATCGTTTTGATGAATACAAGTGTTTTGAAAATATACTTACATCCATTGAAGACTTCACCCTCCTTAGTTGATTTGGTGAAGCTAGGACTGGTTTGGTCTCACAACATTAACATTGTCTTGCATTGGTAAGGCTTGAAATAGCAGTAGTCTAGGTTTCTAAACCTTCATCTTGTTTGCACGTTATTTAAAATAGAAGTTAGGAGTAATTGATTTACTCATATTGCTACATCATTTGTACAGTTGACAAATATAAGTGAATTAGTGTAAGTCCCATTGCACAACCAGCATATACCAAAGCCAAATGATCTGATCCACACTAAAGTCTCAAGTTCACAGTTTGAACCCTTGAGTCGCCTCTATGATCTTTGTGCAATCTTGGTATACGTTATTTTGATCAAGAGAGCATAAAGTGTTCTGGCAATTTAATTTGTGTTGGTGTGATTGTAGAACACCCATCAACACTATGATCAAGATAACTGAGGATAGTTTACAATCAGAAACAAAATACAAAATTAAAACCTGACAGTATCATTTCTATATCCTTATAACTCAGTATGAGCACATTATTACTTACCTGACTTCATTTAAGATATCAGCAACGAAATTGCACTGTTTGATTGTCTGTCTGATTATTTTTCTGCATTTACCATTATCCACATGAACAAGGCTAACCTAACCGTGTTATCAGCATATTATTTCTATATATGTGACAATGTCAAATGAAAGTAAGATTTCTTATCTAATACATGTCTATAGGTTAAAAACATTAGACTACAAATGAAATCAGGAATCAGGTGTGCATTACTACTAGGGTTTCAGAGAAGTCATACCAACCTTCAAGATAACTCACACCAACATCAGTTGCATTCTCCATAATGGACAGAATGAGTTTGCAAAATATTGATATATAGGTATTTAGAAGGCTAAGTTTCTACTTGGCATTTCCTTTACATGATGTTATGAGGATAAATAGAAGGAAAAGAAAACAGGAATTTGGAGCACTCACAAGGTCACCACCAATTACATGAATATCTGTGAAGTCACGAGTTTTGGTATAGTACTTCAAGTCTGACTGTTGACACACAGCTATCTTAGCAGAAAGATCTAAACTCTTCACAAGATACGTCTTCCCCTGATGCATGTAGACAGCACCTTCATAAACCTGCAAATAGATCCAAGTTTCTTTGAATGTTTAATTTCAATCACACCATGCAAAGCAATGCTAAGTGGAAATAATAAAGGAGGTTCCTGGGATTTTGAAATTTTGGCATGGAAAAGTAGAGAATAAGCTTTGACCAAAGGCAAAGACTTCAATTCTGAAAATGATGTACCACCGTACATAAACAGCATCTTCAGAAGGAAGAATGTTACAAAGATTAACAAAATAAAATAACTCCAATCAAACTTTGCCTTATATAATTGTTTAAGGTGCAGTAATTACACAAGAGAGATGGAAAGACATGCAAGCTTTGCAATAAAATGAAGGTTGAATCAGCTGAACAAAGAATCTTGCAATGCCAACATTACCAAAGAAATCAACATTAAGATAACCAACAACAATAAGCTGCAACAACTACTGATGATAAACATTTCCTTAAACTAGAGAATCCCATGAGATGTATTTAGAGTGCATAGTATAGGTCTATTATGTTCTTTCATACAGTAAAATTATCCAATTATAAGACAAATTGGACTATCACCAGCAGCAAAACCAAAGAACCCAAAAGTAACGAACTAAACTAATAGTTACAAGTGCTTATTAAACCAATATCTAGGAAAAGAGCCATACAAAATATTAAGTGTTTCCATCTTGCATTTGACCACTTGGAGGCAGTAATTTTTGTATCATGTTCTCATCCTGTGTACAAGTGTATGTGATGAAAAAAAAAATATGAATTAATAAAAGAAGCACAAAAGATTTCTATAATGTGTAGAACTCCTATTTTAGCTGAACGGAGAGTAGGATCAGATTTGGGATATTCAGCAGGAAAATTATAGGATGTCTGAATCTTTAAAATTTGTAATGAAGGAATACAATTCTTATCAATGTACACAAGGACACATCCCCAGGTCTTTTGTAGTTGCCACTCTCGATTTCCTGTTCTGCAGTTGCAAGCATGCTTTGGAAATGCCTCCAGGCTGTTCTCATCTCCCTATTCAGAGAAGCAAATTTGGCCTAGAGGAGGTGGTGATAGTTCAGTCATGGCTGGCTGTTCCTATGATGTATATGATGTCCCTCAACTGTCTTGAGATGGCCAGCCATCTCCAATTTTCTTCAAGCAAGCCACCCATCCCCAATAGTCAATAAATTTTAAGAAGAATTAAAAAATAAAAAATAAAAGTGCACATTCAAAAGGGTTGGCCAACAATGCTCCCACATGCCTTTTCAAAACTCTAAACATAAAGCACTTTTTGAATTACATCAAACACATTT
Organism: Cupressus sempervirens; assembly: GCA_028749045.1. Taxonomy (NCBI): domain Eukaryota; kingdom Viridiplantae; phylum Streptophyta; class Pinopsida; order Cupressales; family Cupressaceae; genus Cupressus; species Cupressus sempervirens. Next base: position 515,112,210 of record CM053791.1, read on the forward strand.
AATTTTCTATTTTTCCAACGTGCAAGAAGAAGAGGAAAAAAAGAAGAAGAGAGTATAATGTTCCAAGCACAGAATTGATACAAAAACACAATGATAGACAATGAATGATTGGAAATCAGAAACCAACTTCAATGATCATGTTAGTGTGTACACCAAAGACTGTTAGCCAACTGGATGGGTCCGGCGGTGTTTCTGTAGCCGACGGATTGACTATCGTCGGTGTTTTGTATTTTGTAGTCGACGGGTAAATAGTTTGTAGCGGATAGAATATTTGTGGCCGACGGACTCCTTTGGGAAGGTTCGGCGGTAGTATTTATATCCCGTCTAGGATCATTGTAAATTATCAATCATCTGCTATTGCGAATATTATGAAGCCTAATGTATGTTCTGGCATATGCGAATATTATTCTGCTATTATTGTCTGTATGCGTTGATTTCTTTACCAGTACGGTAAACATTTGGCGCTATTGCCTTATGAATCTGGAAGGTGGGAGGAATGAAGATTAATTCCAAATCAGCTTAACAAGGATCGAAATAACGCGAAGGGAAAAGATGGAATCCGTACTACGCAAGAGAATTTATTTCTGGCACAGCAAGCCGAATGCCAACGGAGATTTCACAAGATTGCTGACGGAAACCGAAGCGCGGAGGAATTGTTGGATGAGACTCGGCAGCGGGTGGAATTGGTGGAAGAAGCACGGGAGGAGTTCTTGAATTTGTGTTCGCCGAGGGAAGAAAATTCAGACGGAAGAGCATCAACTCGCACGGCTCGCAGTGCCGAGAGAGCACGAGCATGGAGTGACCTCTTCGTCCGGGATAGACTTCCGCAGGAAACAACTTCAGAAGATCCTTCTTCTTCACCAAGGTTCGCAGTTGTCGAGACCTCCGATGTGGGAGAGCAGTCCGTCGGTGTGGGAGTGCAGACCTCCGGTGTGGGAGACTAGTCCGCCAGTGTGGGAGTGCAAACCACCGGTGTGGAAGACCAGTCCGCCGGTGTGGGAGTACAGACTGTCGTGGTGGAACTGCAGACCGCTGGTGTGGGAGTGCAGACCGCCAGGGTGGGAGTGAAGAGCGCCAGTGTTGCAGGACCGAGCAACGCCTGTTTACAAAAACCAATTGTGATGGCGGGACCAAAAGAGAAACTGCCAAAGTTCAATGGAAATGGTACGGCTGATCCCATTCGACATTGCAAAACATGTGAAACGATCTGGAGGGCAAATGACATAACTGATGAAGACGACTGGATAATGCAATTTCCGGAAACCCTACGGGGGCTGGCGATTGATTGGTTTTCGGATATGGATCCGCAAAAGCTGGATACCTGGGATAACATTAAAAAGGAGTTCTTGGCGGAATTTAAACTCTTGCGGGATGATAATGAAATTGTAGCAGAGATTTTCAATACCAAACAGGTGAAGCACGAAACTGTCCGCGTCTACGCCAAGAGATTAAAAGACTTAATAAACAAAATGGAAAGCAAGCCAGCGAACGGATTGCAAAAAAGATGGTTTGTGGACGGCCTACGCTCGAAGTTACGGAGGAAAATGAAAATTGTGCCACCGTCATCATATGTGGACGCGTATAATAGAGCACTGGACCTTGAAAGTGAGCAGAAGACAAAGAAGAAGAAAACTAGCTCCTCTGATTCGGATGACGACGAGCCTAACAGAGATGATAGTAGCGACGACGAAGGCAGCAACAAGAAGGTTCGTGCCCTACAGAAGGATATGGTTCGCATGATGAAAGAGTTTAAAAACATGCAGAAGGAGCCAAAAGGTAGTGAGCTCTGGTGCACGGAGTGTAAGACCGACGGTCATACTAAAAGATCGTGTCCAAAGAACCAATTCTGTGACATTTGTCAGATCATGGGCAATTTGACAAAGGACTGTCCCTTTAACATGAAGACAAGAGGATCTCCGCAGGTGTTTCTCACACAGGAGGCTTCCCCATCGGGTAGTAGCGGAAACACGAATACCACCGGTGCTACATCCGGAGGGTACAGGAATAATAGAAGAGGGCAAAATAACAACAATACAAATAATAACAATAATAATGGGAGCCGAAGTCGAACTCAGTATGATGCAAACGGACGGCCGATCGTTCAATGCCGAGCGTGTAATTTGTGGGGTCATTTTGCGTGGGATTGTACAACGGCAAACACACTGAAATTATTATGCAGATGGTGCGGACCTGACAATCATGAAGATTCCAAGTTTCCAAAGTCTGGAGTAAACTTAATCATTGTCGGCACAGATGTAGAGGAGGTTCTGGCAATTACACGGAGGCAAGCGGAGGAAAAGAGAAAATTGGGGGAAGTGCAGACGGAAATTGCAAAGGCATCGTCGGCAGGGACATCTCAGTTGAAGGACATCACTGGCACCTTGGCAAAGAACTTCATAGAACAAAACATTATACGGCAGATCTTACAAACGGAGATACTGGTCAAGATAAGTGACCTTCTCACAATGCCCCGATTACGAACGGCCATTCTAAACCATACACCGTTTCCGAAAGCACCGGAGGACATAGGAAGGGATAGTAGGGAAGTGATGACAGCAGACCCAATGCTGTTGGCACTCACATCTGGACGGCATCCGGCGGTCGTCAAGATGGGGATTTTGGGAAATGTTTTGACAGAGACAATTGTTGACGGAGGGTCTGGCGTGAATGTGTTACTGGAGGATACCTGGAAGAAGTTGGGGAAGCCGACGCTATGGCCACCTACATTCCAGTTGCTCATGGCAGACCAGCACGGGATCAAACTCGTTAGGAACCTTGAGGGCGCAACTGGTAACCATTGGTATGCAACCATTTTTATTGGATTTTGTGGTCATTCCATTAAAAAGAAAAGGATATGATGCTATTCTGGGAGGGGATCAGTTGGTGCAAGCAAAAGTAAAACATGATTGGAAAGGAAATACCCTATCAATGGAGCACGAAGGCAAAAGATTCACAATTGACCTGCATACACAAATGGTCAGTGAGGAGGTAGCATCGTCAGATTTAGAAAGTGACGGCGAAGCAAAGAGGAGAATGGAACCAGATGAAGGAGTATTGAGACTTGACGGAGGATCGAATGATGACAACCTAGACTCGGTGAATGGCCTGTTCCACTGGCAGATAGAAGACTACGAACTGTTTCCAAGTTGCAATATGTTAACAGTCGACAAACGTGAAAAAACACAGGAAAATGAATATCCGGAGGAATGCAGGGAAGCGGAAGAAGGAAAAGCTCTCATGGTTGAAGCTGAGGGGAAGAACATACAATTTGAACATATTAAAACAAAAGATCCTACTGCCCGGTACATGGTGAATGGACCGTGCGGAAAGAAAAGGTTACACTGCAGCATAAAATTAGTGGAAGGGCACCAACAAGGAAATAATCCAGTTGCGCGACGACCGCAGGCACAGTGGGTGACGGAGGCGGCACAGAACAGACGTCAGGCATATGACGGTCGAAAGGAAATCAAAGTGGAAAATTTTAAGGCCATATGGGTTGGACCATATCAAATTCGAAAGGACGGTGACAATGGAGCGATCAAATTATCAACTTTGGACGGGCAAAAGGTACCTTCGATAGTCAACGGATCCAAATTCAAAATATATGGTGCCAGGAAGACTCCATCGCTGTCACAAGATGGCTAGCTGACTCCGTCGTCGTTGCAGAATGGCGACGCCTGGAGGCAAAATTGAGGTACCTCTATATTTTTATTTTTGAAAAAAAAAAAAAAGATAGGCCCCGCGAGCAGCTTGTCTGCGGGTGAAGAAAGACCCTGCGGACAATCTGTCTGCGGGTGTAAGAATGGCCCGTGGGCAGCTGTCCGCAGGTGAAAAAAGGCTTGCGAACAAGTGAAAATCCCCGCGGATATTAAACAATTTCGCCAGACTTCTTCGTTCACTCCTCCAAGCCGGTCGTGCCAGACTTCTCCGTGGAGAAACAGAGACAAATAAAACAAGAAGCGTGCTTTTCTGCCATTCGCTGCCAGAAGGAAATTGAATCGTACAGGGGTAGCAGTTCTCAACGGGAGGAGCAAAGAAGTTTGCCGACTAAAAAATCGCAAGGGATGAGAAGACGGATCTGCACCACCACCACCATTCTTTCCAACTGAGTTGAATCTACCATATTTGAAGCAGTCGTAGACCCAATCACACAGAACCATTTCGACTTATGCCTGTAATTTTCGGTGGCACAATAAAATCTTCATTCAGCGCAAGCACTTTTACTGGCAGTTTTGGAAATCTTGAACGGAAGTGAGTCGATGGGTTATCAAGTACTACTTTTGATTGGAGGATCTCACTCGGCCATGCCCATAAGATGTAATAGCTTAAGGAACGGGATTGGAGGTTCTTATTTGAGTCAAACTCCTTCAGTGGTTGTCTGCTACCGTAACGGTCCATGGGAAAGGTGACTTCGACACATCCAGAGTGAGATTTTTTGTAACGGACGGAGGAAACAAATATAAGGAGAAATAAGCCATTTTTGCATGGAATTGACAAACAAACAGAAGCAGGAGGGTTTGCTAAAAGAAAACAAAAAAAAAACGACGACAGAATCAAACTATTCGAAATGAGTAGCAAATGATGCCAAAGGGAAGGGGAAGCATTAGTGGTTGCCAAAAAGAGTGTAGAATTGACAGAAAATGACAAAAATGGTGTGTTTTGTGTAGTTTTGTGTGGGTTTCGAAGTGCTAATTTGGTCTTGGCGGCGAGGGGCGCTACCCCTCGACCCCGCCCTGTACTGAGCACACCCGAGGTGCTACCCTTCGACCCCGTCTGGGGCGTTGCCCCCTGGACCCCCAGTCGTTGTGAATATCAGTCGTGGGAGTCTGACCAGTTGATGAAGACCTGGAGCTGTTGCAGGCATAGAGTGTTGTGTACCAAAGGCACTTGAAGTAGGTGTTGGCTGTGAGGCTGTCTTGGTGGATGTGTAGAGAGCTCGGGAGGAGTTGATCGTCCAGCTGGAGGCAGTGCAGCGACACTTGGCTCGGGGTATCCAGGAGTTGGAAACAGCGAAAGTAGCGTGGGTGGCTATCAAGGTCAACTTCATCAAGGAGGCAGTGTTGTGTTAGCAGAGGCTACAGGAACGGGATGAAGATATTTTGTCAATCGTCAGGAGACGACTCTTTTTTTTGGGGGGGGGATGGTGTTAGCCGATTGGATGGGTCTGGTGGTGTTTCTGTAGCCGACGGATTGACTGTCGTCGGTGTTTTGTATTTTGTAGTCGACGGGTAAATAGTTTGTAACGGATAGAATATTTGTGGCTGACGGACTCCTTCAGGAAGGTTTGGCGGTAGTATTTATATCCCGTCTGGGATCATTGTAAATTATCAATCATCTGCTATTGCGAATATTATGAAGCTTAATGTATGTTCTAGCATATGCGAATATTATTCTACTATTATTGTCTGTATGCGTTGATTTCTTTACCAGTATGGTAAACAAAGACAACAATTAAAATATTGATGGCTCTTCTCATGATAGCTATATGTGTTGGTCTGTGTGGATACTGGATACAGACGATACAATTCTAAGACAATATTGTGTTACACGATCTCTGTACTCTGTAGTACATAATGCAATGAAGATGCCAATGTATCACTGATAACTGCGAGTATGACTGTGTATGTGAATGCAATCTGTCACTACCAATTATCAAGGAGATTGTCGCCTATGATTAATAGACTGAGAATGTATGTGTTATGCTCTATTGCTAGGCACTTCAATCTCTAGGATATCAATCAATTGGAAAATCACAAAGGTTTGATCAAGCAGTCCAACTGCCCAATCCATGTGTAATGGTATTGTTTGGATTCAAGGTAATCACCTTATTATAGTTGCACAATGATATGTTGGAGCAATTATTTGAGGATGTGGCTATCCTCCAGAAAAAATGCACCTTTGACAAAAATTGAAAAAATTGAAAACACAACGGATTTTTGCTGAATTTTTCAGAATTTGTTCTTCATGATCTGTATGTTTTGTGATTGAAAACCGCAAAAAACTTGAGAAAAAATCAGTGTTTTTGGAGATCAGAAAAAAAAAAAAATTGACTTTTGGTGCATTTTGTCTGGAGCATAGCCGGTGCCAATATTTGATGTGAGTTGTGAATTACCAAGACATTTAATGTCACAATCGAGAATCACTATTGGTGAGTATCGATGTCCTCAATGGTGTATGTCCATGTTGTATAACAATCTGAGATTGTGCAGATGTCTCACCAAGATTGATATCATTTGTGATCTCCAAGACATCACAAGTATGATGACTGCCTATGATGGTAAGGTTATAAATATTACCTGATCGCTGAGTATAGTTATCACTGTCCAAGGTTCGATCAAGAGTGTTTCACAAATTACCAATGTTGTTCCTAATGTAGATATGAATCTTCGAACCTTCGTAGGGTCAATCTTTTGATTGTGTCAAAGACAAGATGATTGAAGAGCACACGATTATACTGAGAGTGGGGGTGAATCAGTATAATAACAACTTTTCTGATTTAAAACAATTATCCAAACAATTGCCTCAATAACTTCAAATACTGAAGTTAACAGTTATGCACATGAACACAATAACACAATGATTTTCATAGAAACCCAATACAGAAGAAAACCATGGCAAAATGATTGCATTTATATAAACTTGTACTTTTACAATGATTTGCAGGCACCAACCTACTAGAGGCTGCAACCTTTATGTTCATGTGCACCAACTCATTGGAAGCACCAACTCCCACACTTTCACGGCACCAACCTACTGGACACACCCTCCCTCTGTTGTCTTTGTGAGCAACAACCCACTGTACTTTAAATCTGATTTTCCACCTCTTATCATTGTTGCTTACTCAACTCGTGATGGATAATTCAATTGAATAATTTCTCTTCTTCAATCTGATAGTTATATCTGCCTGAATTTTTTAATCTCCACCTGTACACACCTTTCTCTTATTTTTACTCTACCTCAAGTCAGCCTCTCAACAAAATTATTTTCTTTCAATCAAACAACAAATTATGAAATATATATATATATAAGATTTTTTTATCTGAATATATCTTCCCTTTTTTCCTTCTCTTCTTTTATATATATATATATATATATATATACTGAATTTATATTTCTTTTATTATTCTCATATTACTTCTCCAACTGCTAACTTATCTTTTTCAAATGATGCATCTTCCTTTTATATCTTGCATAAAGAATGATGTGACTTTTCATATATGAATAAATGTGTCTTTTCTTAAAAAATACTTAATCTCTATTTCATTCTTTACTTAATTGACTGCACCAACCTTCTCATTAATTATTTTTTATTTGTTGGTCACCATTGTGTATATTTGCTTACAAAAATATACATGTTCCTTAATGTTTCAATGCAGATATCAGCTGAAATTGGTCCCATGCACTTCTCATTTATTCTGTGCCACTTATTTGACTTCCATATGCACAAGAAATGCTGCCAAAAATATTATCGCTGTCATATTGAATCCTTGTAATGGTTTATTAGTTGCTGTAAGCTTTCAATAACTGGTTACTCCTGACGGTATGTGTGTTCATCCATGTGTTTATTTACTTGTATATACGCAAGATGGCATATGATCTATTTTTAAAGAAGATGATATGGCAAGTTTGACTGCCATCTTATTAAAATTTGACTGCCATCTCATCAATCTGACACCGTTTCCATCGATGTGTATGATATAGACTCCATTCTAGCTTCTACTCATGTCTTTGTTCATTTTGATGTGGCAGACACAATATTTCACATTCAATTGTCTACACCATAGTCTTCAAGCGCACACTGCCCTATATACTTGCCCATTCACTTCTTTTTGTTTTGATAAATTTCCTTTATTACTCCTGATGTTGCTTGTCATTTATCATTATTGCTGTTGAGACTTTCATTTTATTCCATGTTTATCTCTCTTTAGACTGTGGCCCTTTTAATTGACTATCCATGATAGTTTGATCTTTTCTTAGAATTTGTTCGTCATCACTGTCTCAAAGTAATTTTCGGTGTCAATATGTTACTGTAGTTATTAATATCATTGTTCAGGCAATCTAAGCAAGGTATCACACAATCTTATTGATTTCCGTAAATCTGCACCTTTCTTCATCGTGTTATTACTGGTGGATGCTGTAGTATGCATTCAGCGGTTGCAGTGATTAAAATTGTGTTTCTTCCAACTCCAAAACAATTTCCTCTTTGTATCAGTGCTTGTTGTATAAACTGGCTGCTCAAGCTTCTCTTTTTTATTGCATTTTAACCATCATTCTTTGACTGTTGCTCATATGGTCTTTGTTCATGTCTTGTATTTAAACAATAGTGTGCATGTATTATATGTATTCATCACTTTACCATTGATACTAAATGTATATACATATAATATTGACATCAATGACAATTCAACAATCTCCCTTATTGGCTTTGACATAAATGACAATACTTCCATCAATGATATCGTTGAACACTTGTTTGCAAATCATTGTGGCATCCACCACTGATGACCGACTGTCCCCCTTCAGTGATAATGTTATTCTATACAGCTAGTGGCCAAAGGTTTACTCCAGAAGATAAAGAATTACAATTCGTACCCATGAATTGTTTGATTGTTATGTGCTCTGCTGAATGCTGGCGGTGATGTGTAATGACCCTTGCCAAAAAAAAACCTCTAAAAGTCACCAATGCTGAAGTATGGGATTTTGTCAAACACTTGGCATGCAATCTGAACTGTGCTGCGGGAGAATATGTACTATGAAATTTCGTCAAACAGTTGGCAAACAAACAACTATACTGCTGGAAAGTAAGGACTGAATATGGACAAAGTGTTGAGCAACAAATCCACTCAACTTACTAATGCAAATTAGTACTGATATATTCACTCAACAAAGATATAGGTTCTTTTACAATCGGTTTGCAACTTCCGGACCAAACAATTTGGCACACAAATTCTACTTTACCAATCACTTACACAGTTGGGTACAATTTCAACAACTTAATCTAGAAATCTTCATGATATATGGACAGCACATGAAATCTTAATGCCAATAACATGTACAGCTGTGACTGATTATTTCAAACCCTCATAGCAAATGCTGATACAACATGTACCTACAGCAGCAACTTAATGCAACCTTATGCAACAATGAATAACTGATTTTTCAATGCTTGGAAGACTAAACTTATGCAACAATGAATAACTGATTTTTCAATGCTTGGAAGACTAAACTTACATGCCTACGAATGCCTCAAATGCAACTACAATGATTATAACAAACTTGCTGTGTGTAACAACTAAAAATGCAAACCCAGAATTAACAAGAAACCTGTTATATTGTTGGCAGCCACCAAGAACAAGTCCATCTTCTCATCTCCAACTGTGATTCTGATTTAATCCACTAGGACTGGAGAATAACACCCAGAACTCCAATGCAGGTCAGAAAAAAGAGTGAAACTAAAGCATCTTATTGTAGTGATTTTACTGTTCACGAGTTACTGTAGCGCGGCACTATTCCCACGGGTATTGTTCATGCGAGTACTGTAGCGCTGTCACTGTTCACCATTCACTTTGCATATTAGTTTCTGATTTGCAGGCACCAAATAAATCCCCAAACTGAATATTGCAACGACGCCCCAGGAAGATTATCTCCAAACTAAACAAGTGATTTCTTCAATCAACCCAAGCATGCCCCAATGGAAGCTCTTCCACCTCTTTTATTTTGTTCTCACAAAACCCATGCCTTCATCTTGTCAATGTGGGATAAAACATAACTCCCTTATGTAACTTATGTCTCCAATTTATTATAAAATAAAGGGGACTCTTTTATTTTAATATTTCCCACCAACTATAGTCTAAGCATTAACAAAGTTAAATATTTGAATTTAACTTTATAAAATGACTTTATTAATGCAAAACAAATCATATCAATAATAAATGAATCTTTTTGTCGATTTTAAAAATTTACCATCGATATGTTGCTGCCATAGGATGTCCAATCATATCTAGAATGACTTACTATAAATAGTAAGTATGCCCAAAACTACCTAAAAACCCCACAGAGACACCTGCAACTGAAACTGTCTAGGTCAAATGGACTCTAAGTCCCTTTGATGTCCTGGTTAGCCTATGGGACCATGGGGAAATAGGCTAACAACACATCATGCTATGAATGCTAGAAAGGGGACATTACATGATGAAGTGTTTGGCAATGGCATGTTAATCTATAAAAAATAGATTGTCAGATAGTCCAATAAGATCATGAAGTGACTTCACCTTATTGGAGAAACCAATAGACTAAGGAGGATATTTCACCTCGAAAAAAGCTCCCAAAGCTTAATCCATCAATCAGAACTATACACGAGAATAGATAAAATTTCAATAATGAAAATGAATAGCCAAATAGATTGCTTATATATAAAAGTGTAGGTCCTGAATCACAATTGAGGCAATTCCAAAAGTGGGTGCCCAAATTCAAATTATAAAATTATATCCTACTTAAAATTAAAGTGGTGCACTAGTGCACCCCTTTAACTAGGCCCCCTTGCTGAAGAAATCATGTCCTGTGGAACTGTAAGACTAAAGAGCAAATTGAACTCCTTGTACGACAATTATCTCCCGATGGACCATAAGAGTTAATTGTAAAAATAAAATAGATTTGACTTAAATAAGGGACACGATAATCTCTTCTTCCCAGAATTGCTTGCCCCCAAGCAATCACAAACTTGGATACTCCAAAATCTGCTCACTCTTCCACATGACATACTCAATTGGAAAATTCATCCAACGAACTAGGTACTCCTTGATCATGAGTGACCTTAACTTCCACTCCCTTACATCAACGATCTCTACGAGCTCCAACGAAATTATACCCACTTCATAAATCGTTGGAAGCTAATCATAAATTATTACACGCTGCTCAACCACCTTCTCGAGGCATGATGTGAAGCACATTGAGAATCTACCTACCATCCAAAAGCTCCAACTACTAGGCAATCTCTCCTACTCTTTGTATAACCCTCTATGGTATGTAGAAGCAAGGCTTGAGCTTCTTGGCTCCACTCCTCTTCAAATAGGACTGTCGATATGGTTACAATAAAAAATATACCAAATCTCCCAAGACAAAGCTCCACTCAATCTTGTACCAATTGACATACATTTTTTTTTTTTATGGACCATTTGAAGGTAATCCTTGAGAAATCAAAGGATATCCAAACTCTCCAACCACTTCTTGGCCCTCAATGCTCAACTACCTCCCAATGCCAAATCCACAAATGATGCAACCTCATAACCATACATTGTCTTGAAAGGAAACATACCTATTGACACATGATAGGTAGTGTTCTAGTTGCGCTTTCCCTACTAAAGCCATAGATCCACACTTTCTACTGCATTGCTATGTAGTTCCTCAAAATAGCCTTCCAACCACTTATTTACAATGTTGGTTTGACCATTTACTTAAGGATGATTGTCATATCCCCATTTTAACATATAATTTTAATAATAATTAGATAATACAATGTTACTAAACAAATAATAATAATAAAGTTATATTAAAACTAATACTAAAATAGAAAAATAGAAAAATAAAAATTATTTAATCTATATTATCAATGAAATAATATTTAGTATGATAAATCTCAATAAGTAAATAAAGAAATAAAATTAAATACAAGAGACAATATTGTAGAAAGTATCTTAACTTTCTAGATAGAATTTAATAACAAATAATAATAAACACAAATAAGTAAATAAATAATATAAATTAACTAAATCTAATAAAAAGTCAAGAGATATTTAACCAATAGATATGAATCCTTAAAATTAAGATATAAAAGGGAGGAGAGTTTATTTTAGAGACGGGAAAAAAAAAGAGGACAAGATAGGAATTCGAAAATAAAAAATCGAAGAGGAAAGTAATATGGAGAAAATAAGTCACTTTCTAAAAAGGTGCCAATGATATTGAAAAGATGTGAACCTTTGAAAGGGTCATACTTATGAATAGTTGTGACTCTTCAACAATATTGTGATTATAAAGTATTGAGACTTTTCCAAAGGATTTTAGTTATGAAGTGTTGTGACCTTTCGAAAGGATTATAACTATGAAGTGTTGTGACTTTTCAAAGGTTTTGTATTATGAAAGGTTGTGACTCTTGGAAAAGAAGAAACGAAAAGTATATTTTATCCTTTCCTTATAAATAGAAAAGGAAGAATTTTAGAAAGTAAATATAGAGTTGAGATAATCTAGAAGGAATAATTCATTGAAGGGACGACTAAGAAATAGAGCTACCTAGACCAAGAAAATAAGAAGATAAGAAAGATATGTTTATGGATTAAATTTGTTTAATTATGTTTATGAATTTATTTATATTAATGAATCATACTTGTGGATAACATTGTGTTAGCTCATGGGGTTAACACTATGGAGATTAATGAGACTCGAAGCATAGAGCATGTGAGATATTAAGATCTCCATTGTCCGTCATGGCCGAGAATCAATGTGCTTAAATATTTTGTTGATGTCAACATATGCATATGTGATTGGCCTTGGATAGAGGATGCTCGTCGAAGAAAAATCTTAAGGGGTGTGCTCCTAAGAAGATGACAAGGTAGCTATTAGCTAGGAAGCCCAATCTAAAGATGCCCTTAAAATTGGGGTTATATTAGAGGGTAGAATAATATAGTTAGTTATGTTATTGTTGTGATTATAACCATTATTTTGCAGGTACTACTTGTCCCAAACTAGCAGCAATAGTGGGGGCATTATAGTGGTATCATAGCATGATCTTGCCATCCTGAAGGGATAAAGAGGATCTAGAAAATGATAAGTATGAAAGACTAATGTAGAAAGTTAATAACTATTAGAAAGGATTCAAACATATCCATGATAGCAACCTAAGACTTTGGACTAAAAGAAATATATATTTCAACTCAATAAAAGAAATTATCTAATTGCTTGAAGACAAGCGATTTGAGGAAGGGTGGGCTGTCATAGCCCCATTTTAAGATATAACTTTAATAATAATTAGCTAATACAATGCTATTAGATAAATAATGATAATAAAGTTATATTAAAACTAATAATAAAATATAAAGATAGAAAATTATTATTATTTAATCTATATTATCAATGAAATAATATTTAGTATGATATTTTAAATAGTTAAAAAATAATAAAATCTCAATGAGTAAATAAAGAAATAAAATTAAATACAAGAGACAAATTTGTGAAAAGTTTGTTAACTTTCTAAATAGAATTTAATAACAAATAATAATAAACACAAATAAGTAAGTAAATAAATAATATAAAATAGAATAATATAAATTAAATAAATCTAATGAAAAGTCAAGAGATGTTTAACAAATATCCATGACTAGGTTAAAATAAAGATATGAAAGGGAGGAGCGTTTATTTTAGAGGGGAAAAAAGAAGAGGAGAAGATAGGAGTTCGAAAAGGAAAAATGAAAGAAGAAAGTAATATGAAGAAAATAAGAAGTTACTTTCTAAAAAAGTATCAATGATATTGAAAGGATGTGAACCTTCAAAAGGGTCATACTTATGAATAGTTGCGACTCTTCAAAAATATTGTGATTATAAAGTATTGGAACTTTTCGAAAGGATTTTAGTTATGGAGTGTTGTGACTTTTTCAAAGGACTATAATTATGAAGTGTTGTGACTTTCCAAAGGATTTGTATTATGAAAGGTTGTGACTCTTGGAAAAGAAGAAACAAAACGTATATTTTATCCTTTTCCTTATAAATAGAAAAGGAAGAATTTTAGAAAGTAACTATAGAGTTCAAATAATCTAGAAGGAACACAACCTGATAGCAGCTCGCACACACAAAAATAATTCATTGAAGGGTCGACTAAGGATAGAACCACATGGACCAAGAAAATAAGAAGGTAAGAAAGGTATGTTTATGGATTATATTTGTTTAATTATTTTTATAAATTTATGTATATTAATGAATCATACTTTTGGATAATATTGTATTAGCTCATGGGGTTAACACCATGGAAATTAATGAGACTCAGAGCATGGAGCATGTGAAATATTAAGATCTCCATTGTCTGCCATGGCCAAGAATCAATGTGCCCAAATATTCTAATGATGTCAACATATGCATATGTGATTGGCCTTGGATAGAGGATGCTTGTCCAAAAAGAATCTTAAGGGGTCCGCTCCTAAGAGGACAGTGAGGTAGCTATGAGCTAGGAAGCTTGATCTGGAGAGGTCCTTAAGATTGGGTTTATATTAGAGGGTAGAATAATATAGTTAGTTTTGTTATTGTTATGATTCTAACCATTACTTTGCAGATATTACTTGTCCTAAACTAACCCTAGTAGTGGGGACATTACAATGATAGCTCATACTATGATGTCCCCTTTCTAAATGATAATTTAATAAATAATATTAAAAATGTATAATTAAATAAATAAATATGTTACAAAAGACAAAACTGTAAAAACTATGCTCCATTTCTAAAATAAGATTTAATAATAAATAATAATATTAAAATATAAAATGAATATAAATAAAATCTTAAGTAAATTTAAAAACAATTAAATTAAAATATATTTAAGTTTAATGATGGTTAAAAGCCATGAAATAAATAGATGACTCCGTCGAACAAGAGATATAAAAGACAATAGACTTTCATTTGGAGGGGGTGAGCAAAAGATGATAAGGCACATACATCAAGAGAGAGTAGGATATAAAGACAGATTGTTCAATTATTGACAAAAGGATATGTCTCTTCCCAAGAAGATGCAACCATCCAATATCAATGATACTTAATGAGAATTGAAATCATTCATAAGGGCATAGAATAAGAGAAGAATGGAACAACAGATTAAAATATTATAATTATAGCAAACTAAGATATATATATATATATATATATATATATATTATCAAGATGGTTAATAATATAAATATAAATCAATAATTAGAGTCAAATACATGTTACATTTTATATGTACAGATACACATACACATACATACATACATACACATACATACATACATATACATACATACATACATACATATATATATATATATATATATATATATATATATATATATCACGTTTATAATGCAGGAAAGGCTATTACAATAACCTACCTTAGAACATTCACTAACGTCTTTGGGAGGGTAGGTTGGTTTGTGTAGGGAGACAATCGTAACTTGATCCCAAGTTAGCTAACTCCCAAGTGGTGCAATCGGCAACTGTTCATGAAACCCTTTGGTATAATCATATAGATGGTTTCAAGCGCCCTATGACAATAATTCCCCATCCTTCTTTAGGGTTAGGAAAGAAGTAAGGATTATGGTTAAATATAGCAATTATAAATTGTATTATGAACAAATCAACTATCTCTTAATTAATATTGCACAATAATGTATACAGATGCATGTTGAACAGGAAGTCCCTCATTGGGGACATTACACATACTCAAAGTCAACTTTGTCCCTACCACCCTAGAAAGCTCCACACAAAAAGGCACTATGAAAATAGTTGTCTTCATCAAATTCTTCTTCCCCTTCATATAATTTCAAAATCATAAGCTTCAATCTTGCTTACCAACTTCTGCTACCTCCTGTTCAAACCATTTTGCTACAAGAAATATTTCAAACTATTATAATCGGTCCTCACCACAAATCTCGCTCGAGCCATGAATTGTCTAAACATCACCAATGCATGCATGATTGCAAGAACTTATAATAGATCGAGTACAATCCCTTGGCCCTTGTGAGGTTTCGACTATCAAAAGAGAAATTATGTCATCAAAGACCACCCATAAATACTTTGGCAACTAGTGTTGAACTAGCGCGTTGGTCAACCCAAAAGGTATGACCAAGATTTCATAGTGGCAATAAATGTTGCCTTGTGTAAATCTTTCGCCCTCACATGAATCTAATATTACTCACAATTAAAATGAATCTTCAAAAACTAGACTACTCCACAAAGTTCATCAATTCTTGAGACAGGTATCTAATCTTTATTGTCTTCTTGTGCAGTGCCCGATAATTAATGCACATCATAAGAGTGTCATCTATCTTCATCAAGATCGTTGAAGATGCAAAGGGACTCAAACTAGATATACCCCTCTTCAAGAAGCTCTTGGATTGTCTTCTCTAAGTCATCT
This sequence comes from Cupressus sempervirens, assembly GCA_028749045.1. NCBI lineage: Eukaryota > Viridiplantae > Streptophyta > Pinopsida > Cupressales > Cupressaceae > Cupressus > Cupressus sempervirens. The sequence continues at coordinate 515,128,360 of CM053791.1, forward strand.
TTAAACTTCTTTGGGTGGCAATAGGACATAGTGACCCCTAGTTTGGCTCTCTCCTTCAGCATGATTGTGTGCTCAAACCCTTTGTATAGGTGTGTTGCTGGCTGAATGTCACTAAACACCAAACTGTGCCTTTAATATATGTAATATATTTAGACGACTACTTCTACATGATCACAAATGATAATGAACCCAAAAAAAATCAATAATGTACCTAATAGTGATGCAGTTGGTGTACCTAATGGAAAATGAGGCAATGTGCTTAATGTGACTAACAACACCACAACTGATGTACTTTACGAGAACGCGGAATATTTGCCCGATGGCAATGCAATGAGGTGTCTAACAACAACACAAGCAATGTGTTTGATGGCAATGCGATGATGTGTCTAACAACAACCTTCTTACCTGTACAACAAACTCAACTCTCTGATTGACAACTTCACTCTTTCCACAAGATTTGCATACATCTTAATGAATTCCACCTATGGCGTGTGGTAACATTTTCACTCACACAATAAGGTGACTCAAACAATCCTTACACCAACTCGGACATGTTATTGCCAATGAATCAACCCAAAACAAATATAAGACCAATGAATCAACACTAATAGAGTTATTGGAATTTCATTTAACAAACTTAACAATGAAGTAAAAGGTCAAATATCTAAAGCGATATCTCCAACAACAAACTAGTGTGAGGAATGACTCCCTCTGAAACTACAAATGTAAAAGAGTGAGGATCTTGCAGAAATGAAACTGCAAACAAAGACTCAATTCCAACTAAATTTCTAAATACACAATAAAATAAATCCACAATTATTTCTTACAATGCCAAAAATGGCCATATAAAGATCTTTGAGAAGTTTCCCTAAGGGCTACAAATAGACTCACATATCTTATTATTTTGCTACTTGGACCCCTTCTATTTATTTAAAAAATCAATGTTAGACTAGTACAGGGGTACTTCGGGAGGTGGTACGCCGAGGCGAGTTTCTGGGACGCATGGAAAATGGGCCTCATTTTCGGGATGGCGGGGGGCGGCCAAGAGATGACATCAAGGGGAGGACGACTAGAGAGGGGTGTTGTATAGTATACATATAGAACTTGAAATGCTAGTTATGAAATGATGTTTCAGTAGTTCACTAGAACATACCAAACTAAAATACTTGAACATGCAAAATTGCAACATAAATTAAAACCATTGACATTCAACATAGTAACGTATTACATACCCAATAGTAACATTCAAAAATCAAAATTCAAATAGAAATTCAAGTACACATCCTAGCGGGTGGCAGAAGTGGAGGTGCTTGGGTACTCAAGTACCCAGTACAGGGACATCTCAAGGACGGGTACTTCAAGGTTTGGGAAGGGGTGCAAGTCTCTGGGTTACACTAAAAAAAACTAAACAAATCTTTATAATATTACTTAATTCTGGAACCACCTAATTAATTATTTCACTCTATTAATTTAAGGACATTACACAATACTGCATGGATCTCATCATCATGGTAGTATGCTTGTCCACCCAAAGGTTTGGCTAACACCAAACATAAAGCTACCTAAACGACCTCATCGTATCTAACAGTTGCTTCCATACATTTTGCCCAAATCTACCAAGGCCTCCATTAGACACCCCTTGTAGCACCACCTTCTTGTCATCCACCTTGAATGAGAAGTCCATCTTCTTGAAACTTTATGAATTTGTTGACGGTTTCCATCCATCGAAAGCCCTAAATGATATTTGTAACCATCCAAATCGACCACAAAGAAGTCACATTTTAGTATATAGTTTCCCATGTTTATGCTAAACTATGGAATCGAATTTGTGCATGGCAACAAAGATTTTCCAAGCATCTTGACCTCAAAGCCTCTATGCTCAAATGTGTGTGAGTCTCTTTAGGTGACTAGAGATAAACTGGTGGATTTGACAGTTAATCTATTGTCCAACATGACTAGGACAAGTTTCCCTTGGAGTGTACCATAAACCTAAAATAAACTACATCAAGGGGTCCCAAAAGTGTAGCAACAATACACTCCTACTGTTATGTGGAGCCTAATCAAACTAAGACGTTAATTTTTCACACTTCCTTTGGTGTGGTTTCCGCCAAAAAATTTCTACAAGGATTTGAAGGCATCACCCCCATGATGAGGTCAAGGGGCATAAGTCTAGTATAAAATGGCTTACAGTTAGGGATTTTATTATGTATGATGGTTTAGTAGCTTCTTGTGGCAATATTGAGTTGTAAGTGATTACAGATAGTAATCAAGTTGAAATCAATGGATAATAATATTGGACATGTTGTTCGGTGGATCTAGCCCAAGGATTAGGTGAACCACGTTAAATCTTTGTGTCTTATGTTCGCTTATGTGTGCTTCATTCCTTTCTATTATTGGTTGTTTCTGCATGTAATTGGTATTTCTGTCTCTCTAATCCTAACACCTTCCTCACTAATGTAGCCATCTTCTCCATGTGATTAATTTTTTCTTCTTGCTCCTCAAATTTGTTGCCTTCTTCCTTGCTAACAAAAATCACCTCAATGTAATGCATATTTCCCTTGCCAAGGCATCAATGACATGGTTACCAAGGCTCATTACATGTATAGAGAAACTTCCTCTTCCTAAGCTGTTGACATGTGGCCTCACCCATCAATGGCTTCCTCTAACATAGTTTCCTTCCTTGTTCGTATGTACGAGATAGATACAAATAAGATAAATTTATTAATGTCCAACGAATGATCATAAAAGGGGTCAAAAGGAATGCCAAGAACAAAACAGGGGACCATGTGATGTCTCCTTTTCTAAATTAAGATTTCATAATCAATGATAAAAACATGATCAAATGATATTACACCATTTTATAATTTATCATTAATATGTTTATATTAATCATAATAATATGAATAATATTAGATATGATAATTGCAATAGTAGGAGCATTAGAAGGCCTGACTATTTTATGGGATCCTAGGAGAGTCAATTTTAAAAAGGTAGAGTAAGCATATATTGTTGGCATGGGGAGTGGGGCAGAAATGTAAATGTAATTAGACTTATTATCAGACTGATATATATCTTGCAATTTGCAAATTTTAATTTACTAATCTCTTCTAACTATTTGCAGGCTACGATCAAAAGTTATTCTTGAAGGAATCTACATATCAATAACTATGGAATATAGGTTTAAATTTGTGTATTTAATTTTTCTTCATGTCTATATTGCCGAACCCCAAATGAGAGAGCATTTATCAATTTCGCTGCCTCTCTTGGTCTTATCGGTTGAGTACATATAATGTCTCCAAAAGATGTCATGAGAGGACACGTCTCCACAATGTGGAGCCATGTTCTATAATGTTCCCAAGTACAAAGGGACAGGAACTATATGGAGATGATTGCTTGAGGTCCGTACGAGTGTCTTGGTAGAGGCCGTATGATAGGTGTATTGGTGATCTCGGCTATGTTGGTGTCTGTATGGTGGAAGTGAAGGGAAGTTGTACGGTATACAAGGAAAAGGAGGGGTCATACGATGTCTAGGCTTTGGCCGTACGATTGTTACAAGAGAGACCATACGATATGGAAAAGTAGGTCGTACGGTGTTGGGAGGGAGTTTGTACGATGGTGGGGTGGAATGACTGGCCGTATGGTGGAGAGACAGCCGTGGGTAATTGGTCGTACGGTAGGTCTAGATGGTCGTACAGTATGGTAATGCTGCAGTACGGACAAATGCACTGCGTGTTGCACTAAGCCAAGGGTCCATAGGGTAGTGGATGGTGTACGGATAGAAGGTGGGTTCAGTCATGCAACCATAAACAAACTTATAGTCCCAAATTCATCGGATAAAAGCCAAACAAGAATGAAGACTGAACACAAATAACCTTCAATTAATATTTGCAACAAGATGGTGCTCCAATTTGCCTGATCCGAGCGAAATGTTACAGGCAACGAAATAGGGTGAGGGTTGAATCCCACCGAAACCGGAATAGCCAAGTAGAGAAGATCTTTCACTTCCGAAATGGTGAACAATCCAAAACTCCAACAAGAATTTGCAATACAAGAAATAATCCAAAATCACACACCTACTACTACCTATATGCTATGCTTAAATACCTGTCGGGGAAACCTATCCGAGGGTGTACAAAGATAGTGGATGGCCACACCTACCTACAGACACAATTAAATAAAAAATGGGTCCGAGATATACTAAATCAATCGGCCCATTAACAAAGGTTTGATTAAATATTTATTTAATGACAAGAACATTACATGTTCGCTCAAGACATGGCTTTTCAAATAAACAAAATCTTATCATAATCTTGATCAGTTTTAGTTAATACTTAACCAAATATTATTTTGGCAAGTCACCGATCTGCATATAATATAATGGATCATTTGTTAGATCCATAATATGATTTATTATTAGTATGCTCGATCATTACACGATCTGTTCTACATATGATCATTGCTCTATCTATGCCAAGAGAAGATAATTAATATTAGAATAGATTTTAGTATACTTGATCTTGTATGATGCATAGAGCTTCAATTGAATAAGAATGATAGTTTTATCTCCAAAGGTATTTGAAATGATTATTCTTATTGAGCCCAAGAAATATTTATCTTTGTATATATCTCAGTTCACATAGTGAACTTACATACATGCACATATGTATACAAACTATCATTCTTATGTCTGACTGAAGCTACTACGTATCAACAAGAAGTATAAATAGCTTGTTAAAAAAATTTATGATTGACATATATTGGCCCATAAGCGTGAATAGTAAAAATGAAGTTTGGGTTTAAGTCGAATCCTCTGTGAATCAGAATAACAATACAAACTATATAATAGGATGGGATTATAACACACTTACAAATATAACTGAAGAATTTGGAAGCAGCCAATATGAAGCACAAACACTTAAGGATTTTAGGGACTGCATAATTATAATAACAGCACGATGGATATGGAAACCAGCAATGGAAAATTTGCCTAGAACAATAGAAAGAAAGGCTTCAGTAATTAGGCAGAGCAACTAGATAAATTTTGATATAAGAGTGATTAAACAGAATTTATAAACACATTAAAAGTACTAATCTTGACAAACACAGGATCAGACCACTTCCCTGTTCAATTGAATATAGAAGAGAAAGGACCTCCAAGGAATTGCCCTTCTAAATTTGAAATGATGTGGTTTCAGAATGAGCAGATTTTGGGACTGGCAAAATAATGGTCGAAGGAGTGAAAGTTCATAGGCTCTAAAATGTTTTGTTTCATCTCAAAACTAAAATATATCAAACAAAACATGTTACAGTGGAACCGAGAGCACTTTAAGCACATATTCAAAGAAAAAAATATATAAAAGCTGAGATCCAAAATCTAAATGAAATTTTCATTAAAGAAGGATTGGATTTAGATAAATTCAACAAAGGAAAGGAACTATTTAGTATATATGAGGAGTAATTAACAACAGAAGAAATATTCTGGAAGCAAAATTCTAGGGAAACGTGGTTGGCTGAAGAAGATTAAAACTCAAAAAAAAATCATAACACCACTAGGCAAATGAGTAGTGTTGATAGAATCATCAAAATTAAAGATGAAAGATGAGTTATATTAGAAGAACAAGCAGCAATACCATAAGAGGTTGTTAACTTCTTTAAAAGAAAAAATTGAACGGTTGGGATTTCTCAGACCATAAGGCACAAAAGGAGTCATTAAATAATATCCCTGAGATCAAATTTCAAGATCAAAATAAAATGCTGATGAGGAATTTACATGGTGCAATTGAAGAAGCGTTGAACCAATTGCACTAGAGAAGGGTCCTAGCCTTATGGGTTTCCTATTCGCTTTTTTTAAAATGTTGGCACTATTTGGTGGAAGATCTTTGGGAACCAACAAAGAATATGCAAGATTCAAGGACCATTTTGAGAGAAATAAACAACACCTTTCTCACCTTGATTCCTAAAACATATAAAACTGAAAACTTAGATGATTATTGGCCAATTTGACTTTGTAACACCATTTATATCATTTTGTCTAAAGTTTTGGCTAATATACTAAAGGTGTTACCATTCATAATATCGGAGGAATAAACAAGGTTTGTTCCAAGAAAATCCATTTTTGATGGAGTAACCAAAGCTCAGAAAGTCATACATTAAGTCCAGTACAACTTGGAATCTTGTATGTTGATAAAAAATATAAAGAAAGCTTATGATAAAGTAGATTGGAGGTTCCTTTGAAAATGTAGGCAAGCCTTTGGTTTTATAAAACGATGGATAAACCTGATTTTTAATTACATATCAAGACCTCGGATGTCATTCTTACACACTAGGACCCCTAATGGACTCTTTGATATTTCTAGGGGACTTAGACAAGGGGACTCAAACTCCCCATTCTTGTTTATAATAATGGCAAAAGCCTTTGGTAGTGAACTCCATAAAGCTCAAGAACATAATAAACTTAAGGGGATTAACATTACGGAAGACATAAATTACTTAAGACATCAGCAATTCACAAATGACACACTTTTATTTGGGGAAAGAATCAAGTGAGAAGTTAAAAAATTAACAATACTCCATAACTACATGAAAACATCTGGTTAGATGGTTGATGTCAATAATTCAGAAAATTTCTTTATAAGCACAAATAGTAGACTAGAAGAGGAGATATGTAATATTTTCTACTTTTAAAAAAGGTAAGTTTCCTAACAAATACTTAGGATTACCCCTATACAAAGGGAACAGAACAAATAAATTATGGCACCCTATTCTCAACCGAATTAATCAAAAAATTTATTATTGGAAAGGAAAATTGTTATCTAATGTTAGCAAAGCACCTAGTGCTGAAATAAGTATTGTCAACATTGCCCTCCTACTAGATGTCATGCTTATCTTTATCAGAAAAGACAAGAAGAAAACGAACAAAAAATTAAGATCCTTTTATTGGAAAAGGGTATCAGAAGATAGGAAATCAGCATTAATTAGCAGGCATAAGATATGAAGACCTATATCAGACAGGGAAATATACCTAAGGAATTTGGCTTGGCAAAGTATGGCCTTAAGAGCCAAACTAATTTGGAATATGTACAAGTAACCAAAAAGGAAATGGGCCAAACTTTTCTATAAAAAATATCTAAATAGTACAAATCCTAGTAATTTACTCAGAACAACAAAACCACCAAAAAGATCTAGGGTTTGGAACTTTATCTTAGAATGCAGAAGCTTAATTAAAGACAAACATTCCTAGGATATAGGATAACAAAAAGCCGTGTTCTCAGAAGATTCTTTAGTGGGGTATCCAGCTTTTGATAGTATCACTAGATCTCTAAGTGTAAAAGAAATTCTAGTAAATTTCTGGGGAAAATATGTTAAGGATTATATAACAATTCCCAATAGGAACCCCCCTTAGGATGGTGTTGGAAGTCATTAGAAAACATTTCTTTATCGGAGGCTGAAACAACAGAAGACAGTGAAGTGCTAAATCAAGGAAGATATAACAATAAGGAAAGGAGAGGATTAAATGTCCCTTTTTTCTCAGAGATTAGAAAAATTATTAGGCCAACCCAATTTATATTAATATTGACTATTGAGGACTTAATGTAGAATTATTAAAGTCAGTTTAATATTTAAATTGGGGTAAATGAAAGACAAATTGGCAAAAGGACAAAGACAGAATGAGAGTTAAAGGCAATAAAAGAGGAAGTCACATTCATTTTCAGCGTGCTTGGATTTGAGATTGAACTTCAAGTTTCTCTTTGGAGAACTTTGGGAAGCTTTTAGCTTTCTCTTACTGCAGCCTAAGGCAGGAAAACCTTCAGGATTTCTGGGTGGATAGGACATAGCCTTGGTTCATCATTTGTGGTGGATCCACATCAAAATTCAAATTTGGGATTATGAGTGCATGTTGTTGTTTCTCCCCAATCTGATTGTAATACATACTGTTTTTGAGATCGGATTTTATGCATGTCGGTATTGTAGTGCTGATTTATAATACAATAACAATTCTGAAGTTGTATTAAAACTAAGTTTTGTAATAAGCATTACGGTCCATTGATGGTCTAATAATTAATTTGAGATAAATTCGGGGAGAATATCCATGTGGGATATTACACTGGTATTAGAGCATCGACCCTATCATCCTTTTGGGTCTAATTAGATATCTCATCAGAAACATTTTTAAGAAAGGTTATCAAGACAGCATATCCTACCCGCCTTTGTGTTCTAGTGAGTAACAGGAGTGTTTGCAGTGAAGTACATTTCTTTCGTCATCATTCTGGAGCTAAAATACCAATATTCTTTGTTTGTGATTATAAGATTTTATGAGAATTGGGAGACATGTCTGTTCGAAGTCAAACTTCAAAAAATACCTTTGGAAATAATATCGCAGGTACTAGAAGTATTTTTAATGTTTGGAGGGTACTCAGAATGTCGCGAAGGTTACTCTAGCTTATTAAGTGTACGCTTAAACATTTATAAATGTTGTGAGTTTAAGGTCGTTTTGATAGAAATTTGATAAAGAATGTATTGCTTGGAGATTTGAAATTCTTTCCACCATTGGGAAGAACTAACAAGAGATGAATAAAGAAGCTGAGAATCATGTGAGTCTCTAAGTTTCCCTAACTTAACCCTCGAGAAAAGGAGGTCGAACATAGCCCTGACTATTGTATGTGTATGTTTGTGTCTAGATTTTGTAATGTTCCGAACGGTTTCGGTAATGTTCCCAAAAAATTTCTACTCTGATACCATTGAATTGTTCTGAATGGTTTCAGTGATGTTCCCGAAAGTGTCGGAGATGCTCCTGAACAATTTCGGTAATGTTCCCAAAAGTTTCGGAGATGCTCCCGACCAATTTCGATAATGTTCCCAAAAGTTTCGGAGATGCTTTCGAAAGGTTTCTGCTCCGATACCACTGTAATGTTTTGTTCTAGAGTTTCCTTATGAAGTCACGTAGTATGCTCTAGGTAGTCTTGTCATGTGCTTCAGGTAGTCTGGTTGTATGCTCGAAGTAGTATCCCTCAGTGCTTCAGGTGGCCAATGCTTTAAATGAATGCTTCAAGTAGTTCTCCCTTAGTGCTTCAAGTGGCCAGTGCTTTCGGTAGTTCTTCTTCAGTGCTTCGGGTGGCCAGTGCTTAACAGTATAGTCATACCATAGGGACTATGGGGTTCGTACGGTGAGCAGGTGGAGGCTGTACGGTTGGGTATATGGGGGTCATACGATTGGTTGGGAGGAGGTACGACTTAGCTTGGAGGTCGTACGATAATTGCGCAGAGTGTTGTGAGAAATGGAGGAGGTACAGAAAAAAATGATTTCAGATCTGCACTTTAAACTATTAATTATGAATTCATCAGACAATGCCAAACAAGAATAGAGGTTCGAACACAAACAACCTTCAATTAATAATTGCCAAAAGATGGTGCTCCGACTTGCCAGATCCAAGCAAAGTATTACATGCAACGGAATAGGGCGAGGGTTGAATCCCACCAAAACCGAATAAGCCAAGTAGGGAAGATCTTTCACTTTTGAAATGGTGAACAACAAAGAATCCCAACAGGAATTTGTAGTACAAAAATAAATAATTAGAATGCTTGTCTACGCCTACCTACAAGCCGTGCTTAAATACCCGCCAGGACAAACCTTTTTGAGGGTGTACAAAGATAGCTGACGGCAACACTTACTAACGGAAACTAAAAGAAAAATAGGTCTGAGATATATTAAATCAATAGGAACCACAAATATAAATATTAACTTGGGCCACATATTAATTAATTAAAGTAACTAATTAAAGGTCCTTATATTATTTAAATTTTGGGACCAGTTAATTAATTAATTTAATTTTAAAATTACATTAAAATTTTGGGACATGACAGATTTACCATTGAGCCAAGTTAGCATGAACTCTTGAAGGAAAAGAAATGTTTGATCCAAAGTTCTTCAGCATATGAAGGAGAAATCGAATAGTGTCTTGGGACTTCTGTCACTAGTTGGCTGTTCAAATTGTTTGTAGACAAGTCACAGAGATCACGTTGTGAATCATTATTGGGAGAACCGAATCATATATAAAATGTCATTGAGTCGATTTGGCTTTGAATATTTGGCATAGTTTAATACTATAATTGCCCATTTGAAAAATGAATTTGCCGCCTTAAATAAGAAGTACTAAATTGCAAAAACTTGGTTCAAAACTGTTCTTATAAGATGCAAAGAGGCCCATATACCATTTAATGTCAAAGATTAACGAAGAGTTCATTAAGAGGAAAAAAAGGATTGATGACAGATACTAGCACTCTCAGAAGTAGCTGCAAGAAATACATGGTGATTCAAAATCTAATAGGGAATTGTTGTAAGCCGAACTAGAGAGAGTCCAAGGAGTTGGGATAAAGTTGTGCTCAACATTTATATGTTTTGTGGGGTCAACCTTCAAAGGAGTAATGGCCATTAGAGTTCAAATAGGTTTCAATCAAACGCCTCTCGACAGAAGTTGTCGAGATTACCAAGAGTTCAACAATGTGAATTGAGATAATTCACAAAGGAGCAATTTGTCGTGGTTGGAGATTATAGTATATGTGCTGGAATTACATAGCAACATTTGGGAACATCCATTTTTGCGGTTATTGCATGACACAAATTTGAAGCAACAACTAGAGTAATGCTTATGTTGTTCTTTGGAACACGAAGAAAATAGTTGGTACATTGCCGAGAAGTTTCACAAAGAATGTTGGGCTCATGATTCTGAGCGTCATAGATCTAGTTGGTAAAGTATTGTAATTGGTTAATATTTGCAAGGAATATTAAAGAGCGGTCTATGCTTTTTCCATTTAGTTTGGCATTAATTTCAAAAACTATAGTGGAGTCTATAGTTGCCCAACAATATTAAACTAAGAATTACATTATTGGGCCTCTCTTATCTACTATGATTGCTGGACTATAGGCGAATACAAAAAAATTTAATGACAGAAAGGACGGATTAATTTATTCCCATAAAATTCAGCAGGCCATGACATGCACAAGAATTGTATTAAGGTGTGGGCTTTAATTAAGATTGTCGGACTATACTCTAACACCAAGGAAGGTGTAGTTTATTCAAATATTGGCCAAAAATGGTTCAGAATTTGCCATGTATACAAGTCTCCTCTAGTTGGCTGCCGTTTTGGAAGATAACGAATTGAGAAAATATGTATTCAAACTTTGTAAAGGAAGTGACAATCTTCTTCTGCACCAACTACTGGTTGTCTGGAATTTCATTTGAGCAGTTGCAATTTGCAAGAAAAGATGGTGGGAATATTTTTGTTGTGCATGAATGGTAATTTTGTGCTACACACAAAAACAACGAAATAGAGGACATGCACCAGTCTTTCACGATTAGGATTTTGTCTTATCATACTGTTTTTTGGCATTGCTACCTAAAAGTGGAGTTTGGGGCCTCATAACTAATGCATTATATCCTAAATCTTTGCCTGAGTGTATGATGAAAGACACTCCAAACCTGTGCAAATATGAATTCATCACTAGGCAAAGTAAAGTTGTCTACATAGAGCAAATAAAGGATATTCAGGAGGGTGTGTATTTTGATCTTTATTATAAGATTCTCCTTTTACACGAAATATCTAATAAATTATCAGTCATTAACCCTCCACTAGAAGCATGTAAAATAAAGAAAGAAGAGGAAACTAATAGTGGTTGCAATGTATTGGAGTTCGACATTTGTGCTATTTGTATTACGAAGTAATTGGTAAAATAATTGCTCGTTATTAATAGAGACCGAGAGATCTATATAGACAAAAGAATAAAACGATGTTTCCTTAGGAAATAATCGTAAAGAATAGAAACATTCTATTCCAGCTAAAAGAAAGCTAAAAAAGCTAACAAATAACTACAACTAACTAAATATTAGAAACATTCTAATATCTACAATAGATTACAAATAGATTACCATTAACTAATAATAGACATTTATCTATTATCGTAATACCCTCCCTTAATGGTTAATCTATCCACAGCACCAAGTTGTCTTCTGAATTTGACAAACTTATCAGGACCAAGAGGCTTGGTGAGAATGTCTGCAGTCTGATCTGTAGTAGGAACATACTACAAATCTATTGTCTCGTCTTCAACCAGTTGTCGTATGTAGTGATAGTGAATATCCACATGCTTGGTTATATTTATGTAGTTGGTCTTGCTAGTGACATCTATTTATCCCCAAGTATCTGACGAAGCCAAACAGCTTCACATCCTTCCTTAACAGTCCATGGAGCCTAGGATTAGAACTTCGAGAGTAAAGAAGTCCATAACCTGAAATGTCCTTCACATTATGAAGCACACACTTTGCAACCATCCAATGATCAGCCTTGGGAGTTGTCCTAAAGCGTGAGATGTAGATGGCTGCGAAGCTAATGTCAGGCCTAGTAGCAAAGAGGTAGAGGAGGTTGCCTACTAGTTGCCTATATGAAGTATCATTAACGGGAGGAGAATTAGATTTGGCTGATAACTTGAGGCCGTTCTCCAAGGATGTAGATAAAGGCTTGCAATCCTACACACGGAATTCATCAACCAAAGCCCTGGCATATTTGGACTGAGAGATGAATACACTAGAAAATTGTTGCCAAACTTCAATACCTACACAATAATGCATCAGCTCAAGGTCAGTCATATCAGAAGACTGGCATAAATTTTATTTGATTCCTCGAATTAAAGATGTCGAACTATTAGTGATGATCAAATCATACACATAAATAACTAGAAGGATGATGTCACTATCAGTAGTCTTATGTAAAAATTGAGTCTAAAGAACTCCTCTTGAAGTCTTGATCACTAAGGTACTTATCAATTTTTATTTACTAGGCCCAAGGGTACTGCTTCAAGCCATAAGGAGCTTTCACCAATCTAAGAACTTGATGGTCTTTACCAGGAACCTTGAAACCAGGAGGTTGGATCATGTAGACCTCTTCATGGAGATCACCATTTAGGAAAGCACTCTTGATGTTCATCTAACAAACCTTCCAACCAAACCGTGTTGCCATGGCAAGGAGTAACCTGATGGTGCTAATCTTTACAATAGGAGCAAAGGTCTCCTCATAATTAATGCCCTCACGCTGAGAATAGCCCTTCACAACTACACGAGCTTTGTACTTATCAAAAGTACCATTAGATTTGTATTTGACTTTGTAAACCCATTTGCAACCAATGGGTTTCTTCCCTGGTGGAAGATTAGAAAGGATCCATGTGTTATTCTTCAAAAGGCTCTGGTGTTCAGGCATCATGGCATGTTCCCACTTTGGAATTTCTTTAGCCTCGGAGTATGTTTGAGGTTCAAACACACTATGAATGTTGGCCATGAGAGCAAAATTCATAGACTCTGTAGATCTTTTTCAGAGCAATCCACCCACTAATGAGTTGATCATCATGAAGATCAGCAAGTGTCTTAGCCCACCACTTAGGCCGGAGAGGAGAATGAACAACATTAGTATCAGGAGATGATTGCTGATCGGGTTCCTCATCAAAAGAATTAGGTACAAACTCAGGTAAAGCATCTACAAATCAAAGTGATCCTGTAGGAGAAGCTGGCGGTGTCTGTACAAGGATCACTGGTTCAATTGGAGCTGCAGGAGCTATTGTAGCCCTCCCATCAGGTGGACCTAATGAAAGCCTAACTCCCAAATCATGAGCCTTCATAGGCTGGTTTGTTGGATCAGAAATATGAGAAATTGGCATGAATGGTCCTCGTTGCTCATCAAAGACTACATCAAAACTATACAGGAGACGAGATGTCTTAGTGTTTGTGAAGACTGTTGTGTCTAGCAAGCATGAGTTTCTGACTTTTGGCATCCAACTTGGTGTGTGATGCATCACAGATCCAAACAAAAGCAAGGGAGCCCTTCAAGTGACCGATTTTGGGCTTGTGCCTGACCAAATCTCTTCCAGAGTTTTACCTTTGACCACCACTATGGGTGATCGGTTCAAAAGAAAAACTGCACTATTGACTGCTTCTGCCCAGAACTTCTTCGGAACATATTTGTGTTCAAGCATGGACAAAGCCATCTTGGTGATTGTTATGTTTTGTCGTTCAACTACATTGTTATGTTGTGGTGTGTGGGGTGAGGTTAACTTTGTTTGTTGCCATGAGTATCCAAGAAGCTAGAGAATTCATTAGAACAAAATTCCCACACATTGTCTGATCTAAGACTAATAATAGATTTCTGTCTTAGAGAGATTTCCCAGACTCTTTTTCAACTAAAGGTTTAAACTTTTGAAATAGAGGAAATGCATTTGATTTCTTTTTAAGAAAATATACCCACATTTTTCTACTGACATCATCAACAAACAACAGAAAATACCTAGACCCAAATATAGAAGGAGCGGACATAGAGCTACAGATATCGGCATGACCAAGCTTAAGTACCTAAGAAGCTCGCCATGAATTGCCACTGGTGAAAGGTGTGAGATGCTCCTTCCCAGCCTGGCATGCATCACAAACTCCAAGCTGTTGAGTCTGAATCTTTGGCAATCCAAGGACAAGCTGGTCCCAAGCAAGCTGAGAGAGATAATGCACATTTAAGTGCCCATAGTGTTGATGCCAAAGTGTGTTAGCAGAATACCACCAAGCAGCCATAGCTAAGTCTCAAGAATCACCAAAATCAGTAAGTCAGAAAAGAACATGATCCTCAAGACCCACTGCAACAATTGGCTAAGTCGCCCTAACAATGACGGTACACTAATGTGAATTGAACGTGACATCCAAGTGTGGAGAATGTCACAATAACTGACTAAGAGTAGATTTAGTTCCATCCTTGGAACATAGTACACATCAAGAAAAATTAGATTCCTCCTAGCAGACTGAATCTGAATCTTGCCTTTGCCAACAACGGTGTACTCTTCTCCGCCATCAAAAGTAACAGAATCTAAATAAGCCCAGTAGTCAGTAAACCAATCTTTGTGGTGGGTGAAATGACGAGAGGCACCTGAATCAATGTATGAGGTAAATGACTTCACATGATCTACAGGTCTTTTAGCCATGAAGGCATAAAAGGCAGATTCTATCTGCTCAGTGTGCTTTGCACTATTCACTTTGGGTTGCGAACTTGATTTCTTAGTTTGGGCAGCTAAGTGTTTCCGACATTCAACTTTAATGTGACCAAACTTGTGGTAGTAGTTGCATTGAATGTTCTTCTGGGAGCCTTCTGAAGCAGGAGTGGAGGACTTATGCTGAGAAGACTATTGAAACTTGCCTTTATCCTTCTGAACGGATTTAGCAGCAAAGGCTTACTCTATGGAGGTGGAGTTAGAACTTCCACCGAATTGTTGTTTCCACCAATCGTGATGAAGAAAATGTGTGCAAAGATCAGTGAACTCTAGATCAACAACAGAAGACGTGAAGTTGAGAGTCTCGATAAAATGTTTATAGGACTGGGGTAAACTCCGAAGAGTCATACCTACAATGTCCTCCATCTTGTAACTGATGGCAAGCAATTGATCACGGATTTTCTGAATCCTATTCAAGTGAGACTACAACAAGGTTCGCTCATCCGTGATAATAGAAACAAAGTGTTCTCCAAGAAAAAAGCTCTATTTTTGTTAGAAGTCTCATGAAGACCTTTGAGATGTGTCCATATCTCGGGAGTTGTCTTGCCGGATAGAATCTAGGAGAGTTGATCATTAGCCATGGATAATTTGAGAAGAATCACCGCCTCTCGATTATTCAGATCCCATGTATCCTAATCAATACCAAAGGCAATCAGATGCTTCGTAGCACCCAGAACAATTTGATCGGTATTTCAATATTCAAAAATTGTTATGATCTGTTGCTTCCAAGTGCCATAATTTCGACCACAGAATTTTGAGTTGTGCTCAAGCAAAATGTTTGTCAGAGATGCCAACATGTTTCTCAATGAAACAATGTGAAAATCTATGAAGACAGGTTCCTCGAGGCAAAAAAAACAAAAGACCCAAAAAATTAGAAGGATGACCTAGAAGAGGGCTTGAAAAGCACAAAAAGAATACGTTGTCGGTTTTTAGATCCGTTGACTCGAAAATCAAGGCACCCAAAAACCAAACGAAAACCAAGTTGAGCTCTCAATAAACCCACCAAGAATCTGGAATCAAAAAAATTATAAGCTCAAGAATTATGGTTTCGAGCAAAAAATCCTAGTCGACAACTATGGAGGGAAAAAAATGCAGAAAAAATGGTGATTTCTTGGAAAAAATTGCCGATTTTTGTCATAGATCACAGCTACAAGAAAAAGGGTGTAGAAGATCAATGGTTTAACTCCAAACAATGGCAGATTTTGCAGTCACGAACGGATTTAAAAAGGGCAAAGCCATCTATGAAAAAATGCTAGTATACACAAAAAATCCGAGATTTTGAGGTCACGATTTTGCTAAAAAAAATCACCAATGGCAGACGTTTCCTATTCCAAGCTGATAAGGAAGAGAGAAACCCAATTTTTCAGACAAAAAACGAACACAATTTGTGTAGACGTGATTTGGAGTCATTCTGATCACTGCAATTTTGCTCTTGCTTGGAGAAATCGCAAATTTCAGATCCTCAAACCCTAGATGGTATGTAATAAATTTAGAAATAATTTTCAAAATATTGTAGCAAATAATTTCAGAAGGAATTATAAATTTTCAAAAAAATTGAAAAATTGGCTCTAATACCATATTATGAAGTAACTGGTAAAATACTTGCTTGTTATTAACAAAGACCGAGAGGTCTATATATACAAAAAAATAAAACGATGCTTCCTTAAGAAACGATCATAAAAAATAGAAACATTCTATTGTAGCTAAAAGAAAGCTAAAAAATCTAACATATAACTACATCTAACTAAATATTAGAAACATTTTAATATTTACAATCGATTACAAATAGATTACCATCAACTAATAATAGACGTTTATCTATTATTGTAATAATTCATGGATAACATCAAAAAATCAGCCTTCTTTCAGACTAAGCCAAGACAATGATCTCCATTTCTCATATGTAAAAATCTATGCACTGTCATTTTACATCATGTATTTCCTAGCTGTGTTACATCACAAATTTATGATCTTTTAGAATTATGTTATAGCTGTTGTAATGGTTAGTTAAAAACTCTCAGATATCATGATCTTGCGATATGGAAGTTATGGTTAACCGATTTGATTCATGTGAAAATGACTTGTTAGTTGTTTATTGTTATTTCAATTAAAAATGAATGCTTATATTTTAAGGTAAATATTAGTGGTGGTTAGTCGTCATGACAATTATCAATTATTTTGTTTTCTTGATATTTTGATTTAAAATGGAGGAGAATGTTATTATTGTGGAAATATGCATTTTGGTTGCAAGAGCAGACGAAGGTTGGAATCATTGCTAAACGAGATTTAAGGAACGGGGCACCAATTTAGTTCATTGTCAGACCATCAAGTTTGAGTTCTAACTATCTTCGTGAAGGATTTAATGGCTAGGCAATAGGGTATACCTTGGACGATCATGAGCTACCCAGTCGATTCCTATACCAAGAGACATTAAACATTTAATAACATAAGAGAAACTATAACCTTCTTTTATTTTGAGACCATGGAGTGGTCATCAAATATATATATATATATATATATATATATATATATATTGACACCATGTTATTTTTGCTAACATCTACGATTTGCACTTACATGTATATATACATATATGTGTGCATGCATGATCATTATATTGATAAAAAGAAATTATATGTGCTCTCATAATTACACAAACGTGTGTGTGTACGTACAATTATAGGTAATGTCAATAGCATGATGTTAGTATATATATATATATATATATATATATATATGTTATATAATCTTGAGAATATAATCTTTAAGTCTTTATTTTGGCTCCATAACGGTGACCAAATGTCACCTTTCATATCGGCCTTTATTCATTTTAAATTTTTTAAATGTTTGAAGTTGGTCTTGCTCGACTCCTTTGTAACGGTTGGAGGATGCGGAGGATTTAATTCACATTTCGCGGCTAAAGAGAAAGCTCTCGGTGATGCCTTTTATTCTTGCATATGTCTCTCTGAACTAAGCAGAAAGTGATCGTCCTTTACACCGATTGTTTTCAGAGACTCAATATCATTCTTGTTACATATTACGGTACCGCAACTGCAATATCATTCATGGCTATGTCAATGCTTCTCCTCTGTACCAGATGTCGAGGCTTGCACAACATATCAACAGTTATTTTGATGCATATATGAATTCTTGGTCTTTTGCGTGTACATGCTTTACATGTTACTTTGAAATGCATAATTGTATATATGGTTTATTATTTTCTTTCAAGTGTAATTATGGAATTTGGTTAGGGAAGTTATATTAGTTTCTTCCATACAAATTCGATATAGGCATTGCTTAATTTCTGATTACTTATTCTTGTATAATAAATTCAGTTGATAGTTTCCTTTCTATAAAAAGCAACAGATTACAACTACCTTATGTCATTCTGTTAAGAAAATCAGTTATAATCTTAGAATATGTTCTCTGATTTCAGCTTAGTAAAATGGTATATTACAGGCTGCTATTACAAACTGTCTAAGTCGAAATTATTGAGCTCCTATAAATCCATGAACAAATTATGTCATGTCTTACTATGTATGTTAAAAGATTTTGAGACAATGCTCAAATGTTAACTATTTTGATTAATGCAAGTTTTTGAATTCACACTATCTAGTTCATATCAAAAATTGTGCATGGAGATTTACCAGTTTGTGCTCAAATATAGACCACTTTGGTCTGCATAATAGAAAATGTTTGTGAATCTTATCGCGCACCAATTATGTGTCACCTAGTTTAAGTTTTGAATATAGTGAGTAGTTTTCTCTCAACTTTCCACATAAGCTCTACCATATTGGGCAAGAGACTAGTTGTGTCCAGCTATGGGGAGGTTTTATGGCTTCGTATAATCAAGAAAGACATTGTTAAATTGCAACAATAGTTAGCCCTAAATTTCCAACCCAATATGGGGACTGAAATAATGAGCATAAATGATAAGTACAACAAATTCCCTCCCCAAATTCAGAAAGAATTACCCTTCATGGATTATGTGGACTTTCATCGAATGCTGCAAACCAAGAGTGATGTGGCAAAAAAGAAATATTATGATTTGGCCTAGGATCTCCTTGCAAAAGATAGATGTAAAAATTTGTATGACAATAATCAGCTTGCTACTGGTCTTGAAAACGAAGAGCAACCTGCACATGATCATGTGGAAGGTGTTAAACATGGAGCAGGTCTATTGACGGGTAGCATGTAGTTAGAAAGCTCTTGCAGGGCTACCAACACTAGTACTCTTGATGAGCATGTTGAAAAGAAAGTGGAGAAGATTGTCCAGCCAACCAATGATGAGGACTCAGCATTACTTGTGGCTGCTGATTCAGATCTATGGGTCTCTACATATGGCACGGATTCTTCTTGTGAAAGATTTATTTCTGAATATGATGTTGCCCCTAAGTCTTTCTCACATCTAATTATAAAAGAGAACGTTGATGATATGGGATCTTGGTATTGGTTTACGGCTCTATGATTGCTTGAGGGCACGCAATCTCGAGGTGTAATGTCCCCTTTTCTGGGAGATTAGAAAAATTATTAGGCTAACCCAATTTATATTACTATTGGCTATTCAGGACTTAATGCAGAATTATTATAGTCAATTTAATATTACAAAGGGGGTTAAATAGAGACAAATTAGCAAAAGCACAAAGACAGAATGGGGAGTTGAAAAGTCATTGTTTGAACAATAAAAGAGAAAGTCTCATTCATTTTCGACATACATGGATTATGGTTGGATTTGAAATTGAATTTTTGGTTTCTCTTTGGAGAACTTTGGGAAGCTTCTAGCTTTCTCTTGCTGAAGCCTGAGGATGAAAAACCTTCAAGATTTATGGGTGGATTAGACGTAGCTCCATGTTATCATTTGTAGTGGATTCACATGAGAACTCACATTTGGGATTACAGGTGCATGTTGTTATTTCTCTCCAATCTGATTGTAATATATTCTATTTTTAAGATCAGATTTTATGCATGTCATTATTGTATTACTGATTTATAATACAATAACAATTCTCAAGTTGTATTAAAACTGAGTTTTTTAATAAGCATTCTGGTCCATTGTTGGTCTATTCTAATGGTTTTATTTGCAAAGGATGTACATTCTCTTCTAAAAATCAACTTGAGGTAAATCCAAGGAGGATATCCATTTGGGGTATTATAGAGGACAAATTGATTACAGGAGAATACAAGGTTAAGGATGGTGTAATATCCGAGTAGGATATTATCCCCAAATTTGCTCACAAATAAATTTCAAAAAACAACATACATCCTATGCAAATCAAACTAGTAGATAGGCCAACAATGAACCATAACGCTTATATAAAATAATCAGTTTTAATACTTTTGAAATTGTTTTTGTATTATAAATCAGCAATACAATATCGACATGCATAAAAATCCAATCTTAAAAATAGTATTACAGTCAGATTGGAGAGAAATAGCAACATGCACCTATAATCCCAAAGGTAAATTCTGATTGAATTCACAATTGACGACGAATCGGAGCTACATCCAATCCACCCAAATGAACCTGAGGGTTTGTGTCCTTCGATTCCTAAAGAAGTTAAAGCTTCTTAATTTCTCAAAGAGAAATCTCAAACCAAATAAATATCCAAGCATGCTCAAAATAAGTCTCCCTTCTTTGAATGCATCAAGTTGTGACTCTTTAGCTTTCTCTACCCTCTCTCCTTGTCATCTTGTCATTTTGTCTCTTATTAATGCCCCTTTAATATTAAATTGACGCTTTTATAATTCTACGTTAAGCTTTCATAAGCCAAATTAAATATTTCAAGAGTTTAACTTTAGAATTCTTAATATCCCAAAAAGGAGACATTACAAGTCCTCCCTCCTTGAGATCACTTGCCCTCAAGCAATCATGAGTCCACAAACTAATACCAAGGTCCCATATCCATCTTGTAACTCTAAAGTCATGACCGGCAATGTTGTAGCACCCAAAGTCAAAACGCAATCCATCTATCACTATGATCCTTGGATCCCAAGTCAATCTGTGAAGTATGGCTACATCTTTAGGTTGTGCAACTAGGATCATGAATCTCCAACTGTGTAGCATCACAACATAATGCACAGTGTAAAACATTAATTTCATTAGCACCTGGATCCCAAACCAATCTATCAATATGATCCTGGGTGTAGAAATAGATGATCAATGAATCTCCAACCTCCTAAATCAACTAGCTGAATAAATAGATGCCAAACACACTACCCATGTGCAAGGAAACCAACTCATCATGACTCAAGATGTTTGTCATAGCTCAAATCCTTGTCAAGAATGACAATGTTGTTACCAATATGTTGTTGAATTGGAAAGGCAAACACCTCATATGGAATATATCACAATATGTGTAGTTCCTATTGGGTGGATATTTTGCAACCAACAATTTTGGATAAAAATCCAATCGCAAAATAGGATGACCAGCCACAGCGTGTAAGACGGAGTCTCTCCTACCTTAAAGGGAAGGCTCCCCCTTCTCACTGTTCCTTGGATCAACTCAAGGTACGCAAGAAATCAAGAGATTTTTATAAAATGGGTGTTACCAATATCTTTTCTTCTTATCTTTCAAGAAATAATCCACTTACTCATGGAGCGAGTAATGGGCAGGGTGAATCTCTAACTACACTTCTATCAAGAGCTGGAAATAGTGATACTAATAAACCTTCATTAACTCAAATACTAGCTAAAAATGTACCGGTTTGGCTCTAAGTCCAGTTGTATTTCTATATGAAAAGCTTTACAATTAGGGCACAAAGACTCCTAAAAGTAAGAATACCTAACTATTTTACAAATTAAGAAGAAAATATAAGCTACAGGCAAAGCTTCTAGCTATACACTTTCACAATTGCTTCTGGTCAAAGCTCTGGCTTCAATTGCTTCCTAACTCTTTTCTATTCAATTCATGAGATACAATTACCAATAGCACAAGATAACATAAATCAAAGACAACTTGGATGAATTATAGAGAAAGCTTACGATTCACACAAATAACAATCTCACTCAATCAAAGTTAAGTATCAAATTCTCCTTTGTATTCACTCTCTCAAAATAGTGCTTACATAAACAAGGTTCTGCTCACACAATTTCTCCAGAGCTCTCTTGCATAAAGATAATGATGATTTTATAATAAGGGGGCACTACTTTATATAGGTACAGGAGCTAAGAAAAAGGTGGAGGAAAAAGTAGGAGCAACTCAACTAACTTTGACCTAGTCTAACTACTGAAGAAAATAGAGGGTTACATGCAACTACACATGCAACTCGCATTATTACATCCTTTTACATACATGCATCTCACATTACATGTAATTATGTTTTTTCATGTAATGCATTCTTTACAACTACTAACATGAAATAAAAACAAAAAACAACAATCTTAGAGATTGTTTCTCAATGCCTTGAATTTAACAATGATGTCACACACTATAGGAAGATCAACAATTTCCATAGTCTTTGATATGGCTTCAACTCTCACTGCAAATTTATATGCTGATTGCACAACTTTGGAACTTTTTGCCATAGTATCTAACAAGTGTTTCGTCAAGGATTTATACAAGACAAACTTGTTCATCGTATGTGAACCAAAATCTTCAGAATCTACATCAGCATTGATCCTGATCGTATATTCTGAATTTACTATCTCTGTTGCAATAAGATTACCAAATTCATCAGTAACACGGCATCCCATTTGTTCCAAATCACAAGTAACACTTGTTTCAACCGCTTGATAATCTCCAAAGATCACTTGCAGCATTATGATCAGCTTCCTTAATGTCTCCTCTTTCTAACCAATGAGCCCTTGAAATCTGAAGAACATTTCACGTGACTGAAGAATGTCACATGAGACCAAGACATCCAAATCAAATTTCACCATTTCATCCCAATCATCAAAGATTTCCTTCAAGTTATTTGCTTCCTAAGTCAAAGAAGAAATTAAATTTTGCTCCATTTCATTCATCTTTTTGACATGCCTAAGAATGATAAATATCTCTGTGATGGCTTGAACTCTTTCAGAAATGATTTCCTGTATCCAAGACTTGGAGGCTTCAATCAACATTCTCTCTTTAGACGTTTGACACATAACAACACTCTGAGAAGATTGTTTCTAGATAACCTCATTCAAACGAGAGACCTCCTGTTTCAGCTGATTCTTCTTTTCCCAAAGCTCATGATTGCTCTTTGATACATAAGCCAATGCATCTTGAGCATCTTGCAAGCAACTCAATCATGATTGTTTTCCAATTTCAACTTTACTAAACTTGTAGTTAGAACGACTAAGCTCCTCAACAGGTTTATGTCCCCAGGGCTCAACAACCTCAACAAATTTGATTTTATTAAAATCAACCAAAATTCTGGAAACAATTTTATCTTTCAAAGATTTGGATTTAGTCTTCTTAATAGGAAGATTGTTAGGAGGACCAACCACTTTCTTTCTCTTTGTTGTTATTTTACTCAACCATGCAAGCAGGCTGATACTTTCATCCAAATAAGTAGGCACTATGGAGACCATTAGCATTGATCCAGATTGTATAGCCCTAGTGACTGAGCAAGATTCAATCTGTATTGCTAAAGGCATAGGAACATGTTGAGAAGATTATGTCATAAAAAGCTCAAATCCTGTCAAAGACGTATCAACTTGGGAAACTTGACCACTGGTAAGGGTCAGAAAATCTTTAAACACATCTGGTAAGTGATCATATCGTTCATGTGCAGGGACGCAAGGAACAGCAAAAGAAATAGGAAGAGTCATGATATTAACCTCCAAGATTGGAATGGAATGAGTGAAAATAGTGGAAAATGAATCCACATCATCATCAACCTCATGCACAAATGGCTCTTCATGTATAGAAGATGTATAGGCTTGTGTAGGCTTTGGAGGAGATATGATCATGATTTCCCCTTCTTCATCTGAATCTCTTTTGTTAGATTCTGTTTCCAATTCTTCTTTTGATTCTTGAATTGGTTCAGGAATTTGACATGATTTAGTTCCTTTTATGCGCTTCAATTTGAATTTGAGGGAACCCTTTGCATCAAAAGATGAGGCACCATCTTTCCCTGTAATCTCCAGTTGTGATTTCCTACTAGGAGGACCAAAACATCCACAACCCAAACCCATCTTAGGATTTACTCTTTTAAGGTCTTTACTTTTCAACTATTTGTTGGTGTTTACTAGGATGGATTGAAATCTGTCTATGATAGATCTACCTTCCTTTTGTTGCAATTGGATAGGAAAAGGGCACTTCTTATCAAAGCCGGCTTGATGAAACTCCGAACCAAAGATGTCGCCATCATCTTCAACTTGAAAATCTAAAGGGATTTCCAACATGTCAACATCAATTATCTACTGCAAAATTAATCTACAGTAATCCATCTTCATGATGTCAAGTTTTGTCCTCATATCTATCCAGATGTCTTCGATGCGATGAACATGAGTGTAGGCTCTTTTCATCTGAGAATTCATCTCTCGGTAGTCAAAATCAAATCTGGCCTTGAACTTCTTCAAGGTAATCAATTGCAACTCTGCTTCCATGTTCTTTGCTTTAGGCACAAAAATGATTGAATAATTGCCAATAGCCAAAGCCTTAGCCGAGGTGATGCCAAAACCAAGAGTATGCAAAGCATGTTGATCACTCTGCACGTCCATGAGCTATCTAGCTAGCTCCATCAGGATGATTTGATCAGTAGCATACCTAAGTAAGGTATACAACTTACCTTTGAAATATCCAACTCTCAAATATGTGAAAGTGGGAAATTAAATAAAAATACATTGTATTGGTTCACCTTCTCCCATGTTGTATCAGATACTCTTTTGATAGACAACTGCTTATTGAACAAACACCAAAAATGTCCGAAGAAGGCATCTTGGACTCTTGTGTAGTGGAATTTACTATTTGCCAAAGTGATTTGGTTATAGTAATCCCAAATAGGAACTTGAAGACGATCTCCTTTGGTAGAAAGACCAGAAAAAGACCCCATGGCAGCAACAATGTAAACAAGATAAGAATTCATATAGAAAGACACTAATGTTTCCACATTGCATATTTCTCCCCAAAAGACGTGTTCTTTTGTAATGACCCTTACTAATAGAATCGCTAAAACACTAATTCTTTGCACAATTGAATTTCGTCAAACACTTGGCATATAATCTGAATTGTACGATTGAAGAAAATGAAACTGAATATGTACTATGGAAATTCCGTCAAACACTTGGCAAGCAAACTGATTTGTACTGTTAAAGTTTAATTCCATACTCAAGAAATTGTTGTGCAACAAATCCACAGTAAACTAATGTAATAACAGTACCAATATATTTAAGTGTTCAATACAATTGCTAATTATAACTTCCAGATTCTGACAACTTTCAGACTTGCAATTGTTTGGCACTAAAAACTACTATAAGTATGCACTGTAAATAGACCTTATGGTTTGAATTCAACATTAATGTTTGTCACATTTGATAGACTCAGATTTGAAATATGCAATGTAGATAATGACTGATTTCTATGAACTGTTACAGCAATGACTGACAAATACAAACCCTTACTACAAACTTTGACAATAATCTAGAAAATACAATAGAATTAGACGAACTTGGAATTGCAATACAAGCACTGTAGACAAAAACCCAAACTGTATGTTGCTCCCAAGAAAGTTGTCTGTACCCTGCTGCTGTGCCAGGTGTTACTGTAGGTCGGCATTGTAGCGCTGTCACTGTAGCTCGGCACTATAGCTCGACATTGTAGCGCTGTCACTGTTCACCATTCACTTTGCATATTAGTTTCTAACTTGCAATCACCAAATAAACCCCCAAACTGTATATTGCAACAGCGTGGAGATTGATAGCTGAGAGGGATTTCGTCCTCAAAGCCCCAGGAAGATTATCTCCAAACTAAACAAGTAATTTCTTCAATCAACAAAGCATGCCTCAATGGAAGCTCTTCCAGCTCTTTTATTTAGTTCTCACAAAACCCATGCCTTCGTCTTGTCAATGTGGGATAAAACATAACTCCCTTATGTAACTTATGTCTCCAATGTATTATAAAATAAAGGGGACTCTTTTATTTAAATATTTCCCACCAACTATAGTCTAAGCATTAACAAAGTTAAATATTTGAATTTAACTTTATAAAATGACTTTATTAATGCAAAATAAATCATATCAATAATAAATGAATCTTTTTGTCGATTTTAAACATTTAACATCGATATGTTTGTGCCATAGGATGTCCAGAATGACTTACTATAAATAGTAAGTATGCCCAAAACTACCTCAAAACCCCTCAAAGACACTTGCAACTGAAAACTGTCTACGTCAAATGGCCTCTAAGTCCCTTTGATGTCCTAGTTAGCCTATGGGACCATGGGGAAATAGGCTAACGACACATCATGCTATGAATGCTAGAAAGCGGACATTACATCTTTATTCTCCATAATTTGAAACATGAACTTATACATCCATGGCTCAAAATTAGTAGTCTTTAAGGCCACAAATCTTGCTGAGAAGGATGATGAGATCCTTATACTCTTGTTTGAAATTTGATCGATGAATGCTCTTTGGCCATCTGGAGAAATTACTTCTTTTATTATCTAACCACTAAATGCTGACATACTTCTAATAATTACTCTTTTGCTCATTCCAACAAGCTAACAATGATCCTTTAGTCAAATTAGCACATTCTAATTTATGCAGAACATTGAAGATTTGTTCTATAACCTCAAGATCTAGGCTAATGATAACCTTGCCATAAGCATCTTTGATAGTCTTCGTCTTGGAAGTAAACTGCCGTGCACATCCATAAATGAAGTCAGGTTCTATAGCCACCATAGGAAACGTAGATACCAAGTGAATATTGCTTCTCCTAATGTGCTTCATTTCATTACTAGCTGGAGCTTCAAATCTTTGTAGAAAATCAGCGACATCCACATGACCAATCTTTGTGTCCAACACGTTATCCAAAATAGATATAACTGAAGGAGGAGTTGCATGAGCCAATTCCTTATCATATTGATAGTTTAGTTTGCCTTAGGATTTTGATGGCGAGAACATGTCATGTGCTTGCGCTGCAACACAAAAATCCCAAAACAAAAACACATCATCAAAAGGAATCTCCATACAAGTGAATTCCAAATCAGCATTGAAGATTCGAAAATGGATTGGAGACTTCACAAATCCGACAAAGTGATTTCAAAAAGAAAGCATATGCATATGCAAATAAAAAAGAAAAGTGAAATGGTATGAAAGTGAGAAAATGGAATGGAATGAAAATGCGTGAAGGTGAAATGCATGGGAATGCGTACAAATAAAAATTGCTGATTTCAAAAGTGACTTAGCGTTTTCAAGGCATTATTGCATGAAAAATGAGTACATGTAAATGCAACATGTAACGGGAGGTGGAGGGTGAAAAGAGATGTGAATGCGGGTGGAGTATGCACTTCACATGTAAGTGTGAATGAAAGCATGGAAACATACAAAAATATGTATTTGCTCATGGAGGCGCAAATGGATATGGAGGAATGGAAATGGAAAATGGAAGTGAGATAATGACTTTTATTGTCACCTTTGGTGAAAAGGAGAAGTCAAAGTACATGGGAGGTGAAAATGACATCTTTTTGACTTTTCAAGATGTGACTTTTAATCAAAATCGGACTTTTTTGATGCAATTGCACGTAAGACATTTCATGTAGTTGTGTTGTGCGAATGGAAGCGAAAAGTGAGATTGGTGAAAATGGAAGCGAAAAATGTGATTACATGCATATGTGGATGGTGAATGAGATGGAAAACATTTAATCGCATTTCGTTGAATGAGAGATGAAGTGTTGTCAGATGGAAACGGAATGTGGAATATGAAGATGCTTTCGCATGTAATGAATCAAAAACAAGTTCTTGGGAAACAACTTGCAATTTCTCCAAGAGGAGAAAACCGGCAAGCAAGCACAAAACACAAAACACAAAAGAAACAATGTACCCTTGGAAACTGACACATATAAACCAAGATGCAATGCACTTCAACACTCAAATTTGAAATTGGACTTGGGAAGGAACCAAAAACATGAATGAACAAAAACTTCATTTTTAAAGGAAAAATGCACTTCCCATGGCGAAGATTTTAACAAATGGCAACCATCAAGTTATTTCATGCATAAAATAAGCAAGATAAGCATGAATTTAAAGCAAGAAAGAAAAAGTCCACTTACATGTGCCAAAAATGAAGGGAAAAGATGCTCCAATGTTTGAAAAAAATTTCCAAAACACTTAGACTTTTTCCAACTTAACAAATGTGAATGGGAGAGGGCAGAAAATAAGAATTTGTTAGGAGATGCTAAAACGTGCTCTATTCATGCTCCATATTCCAACATTTTTGAGTGTTCATGCTTGTGAGACGTTTTTGGCAAAAAACGTTTTTTCTCATGTTGCAAGATCAAAACGTTTTGATCATTAAACACCAAAATGTGAACTACAATGCAATGTAACCTCCAAAATATGCCAAATTGATTTGGTTGGGAGGAAAAACATGCATTAAAAACGAATAGTTTTGCAAATTTCTCCAAAAACCTAATCTATCATGAAGCTTTCAAAAACATTTTTGAGGTTAATGAATCCATTTTAGAAATAAGAGAAATCATTGCCGACCAAAAAAACTTCCAATGGGATTCAAACCTCATGCAAATCCATTGAGAAAATCTCAAGTTATGATCAAAATTGGGTTTTTGGAGGGCGAAAGCATGTTATTCTTCAAAAACAGACCTTTGGAAGCTCAATGCATACGTTAAAAACACGTATTTCTCCAAAATCGGACCTTTTTGGGTCACATTCACATTTTAAAATATGCATCTCTTCAAAATCGCACTTTTCAGGTGCCATTACATATTTTAAAACATGCTCATAGGTAAAAACAGACTTTTTGGAGGAGGAAGCATATTTTAAAATGCAACTCACCTTTTAGATGTTTAAACATAAAAACTTCACTTTTCATGCCATAGCATCAAAAAGGTCCACTTATGATGAACTTTTGATGTAATAACATCCAAAAGGTCCACCAAAGTAAACTTTATATGCAGCGACATGTAAAAAGTCCACTTTTGATGGATTTTACATGTTATTGCATATAAAATGTCCACTTATGAAGACTTTAAGTCATTTAATTCACTTAAAATTATAAAAATGTTACAAAACAGGTCATAAAAAATATTTATTTATCATATTATAAAATATAATATATTAACATCATTTTAAAATAACATTTAAATAAATATTTGATTTTTAAAACCAAAAAATAAATTGAAACTACATGGTTTTATAGTTACTTTAAGTGAAAAATTAACAAGTAACTCAACTTAAAATTATAACATAAAGTGCACTATAGTCACTTTAAGTTAAAAATTTAAAGTTAAAGTAACTTAATATCATAACAAAAGTGAATATAAGTTATATTTTTCAAAAGTTAATGTTAAAATGAAAATATAACATCATATTTTTTATTTGTGTTGTTGCACCTAAAATGTCCACTTTTGAGGCACTAAAACGGGCATAACTCTTGATTGACAACTGCGATTGACCTCTAGGTTAAACCGAATCGAAAGGAAAAACGAAAGGCACGACATGAGCAAAACCAAAACACTAAAAAGCAAGCAAAACAAACTCAAAAGCAAAGAACGGACTATGAAGGCTTCAAAAATCAAGCGAAGGCTCGACAAAAAGCAAAACGAAAAAGACTTGACGAAGGCCTTTAGTAAAACAATTTGATATATGAATTGAAATGGATCAATCGATTAACATTAAACAATTAAATATCAAATTCAAGCTTAAATAAACAAAAAACTAGCTTGAAAAAGTTTTGTGCTGTTACCAACATTTTGTGGTGACAAAATGTAGGACAATAGTTCCCACTCTTCTACATGCAACTCACTAACCACTGTATGCCAAGCCAAATCTGAAAATGTACTAATAGTCCAAGAAGGACAGCCACTGATAATTGGTGTTTGTTGAAAGATAAAATCATCGATCAATAAGATGGAAGCTTCCGTATCATAAGAACTTGGTGATGAATCTCTAGGTAAGTTGTAAAAACCCTCAAGGCACACTAAGGACAACTTTAATTATGACAACTGCTGATATCCCCAAGATTATGAAAATTATCAACCATTAACTTAAGTACCTCCTTCAACATAACTT
Organism: Cupressus sempervirens; assembly: GCA_028749045.1. Lineage (NCBI taxonomy): Eukaryota > Viridiplantae > Streptophyta > Pinopsida > Cupressales > Cupressaceae > Cupressus > Cupressus sempervirens. The sequence goes on from CM053791.1 coordinate 515,158,608, forward strand.
CTTTGTAAGGTTCTTGAGTTCCTAAAATCCTTGTAACCTCCATCAAACAAGAAGTAACCATCAGAACGTATCTCATTGTTTGAATGCTTTAGCTACTTCTATGGATTCAATGTGCTCACTATAAGAACAATGGCGATCTGCAGTAATTCAGAGGGTGATTGCTTGACCATGCTTAAGCATCCCTCCAATTTAACCACAGTGATGAGAGTATGTCCATTCGTTGGCAAGTCCAAGCCCAACTTGCTCCCTATTTCATAAAAATCTGGCCAAATTGTCACTTGATGCCATTTTAAATCTATGTAGTTGAATGTGGAAGTTAATGCCCAACTACAATTTGCTTCAGACAATAAACTGAATTACAAATTCTCACGACAATACAGAAAAGAGGCCAACTTTCTCGGTGTAAAGGCTTATGGAAGACTACTACAATGATCCTTAAATAATTTTTGCGCTTACACGATCAAGTGTAATGAAACATACTTAATTTCGATATAAGTTTTCCTGACCTTTCAACCGAGTGCTTGATGTCTAGGAGTTCAAAATATTAAAAGGGTTTACCTTTGTCTCTTCCCTTCTATCAGCTCTACCCAATTTAGCTTGAAATTCCCTAGACAAATTTGTTAACGTGAGCTTTGTTGGCAGTCAGAAAAGGATACTAGGAGAGTGACTGTAAATTGTTGTTACACTAGATTTTGGTTTAGTCCCAACAAGTTATAACTTACGATGATATACCTCCTTCAAACAGAGAACAATATTAAGATGAAAACAATCAAAATATCTATGTCAATAATTAATGCAAACACCAATCACCTTCAGTAGAGAATGTAAGCTATGTGCATGATTCCCATGGCTACACAGTAGGAAGCTCATCCTCAAATTTTTAGTCATGGTTATACTAATTCCAAGCTCTTATCGTTCAAACACAGAGGAATGATTCAATAGCAACTCCACAATATTTGTTGCAATCCAAATCTTAACACCCTTGGCGTATAGTAATATTTCCCTTATGCACCCTAAAATAAAAATGTTGTTTGTTTGGTGAGTATCGACACACTAGTAAACAATCTTACATTGTTTGAACCCCTCTCACACTTTCTAAGTCCAAGAGATATTATAATGTGACTATTCTCTATAGTCACATTATTACAATCTTACATATATATGATTAATATAATATATTTAAAAAATAAAATATTAAAGAAAAGTAATAATGTGACTATAGAGAACAGTCACAATCCTTGAGAAGTCTTCATATTTATAAGGCATGACATAACATAGAAAGAAAAAGGGAGGATTAAAAAAATAAAAAAAATAAAAGAGGGAGTAGCCACCATCAAGGGATGAGAGACCAACCCCAAACAACGGGCATTGTATTCCATAACAGTAGAGAGCCTTCGTTAAATAGCAGGGCAGACGGCTATGGAGGGATTGGCAAACGGCTATAGAAGGATCCATTCTGAGAAACTTATATAGTCAGCATTTAATTTGAAACGATAATACAAGGAGAATACTCTAGATGAATTGAGAAGATATGAACGGTGAACTCAACTCTAGGCATAAATCGATAATGCGACTCTCAATACAGAGATATGAAGAGGAGACAAAATTCAACGTCAACAAACACAGGAAGGTCATGAAGAGGAATAAAATAACCATAGATCAAACAATGACTCAGCATAAGAGGTCAACGTTGGAAATCTTTAAACACATTGTCAATTACAAGTCAATATCAATGGTATTTATTGGCAGTATGAGAATTATCATCTGATATCATAATAATAACTATATCAATAGATTGTTCTAAGGAGCTTAGACGTAGTCATAAATGTGGGCAAACTAAATGGACGGCGAATGGCCAAAGAGACTCACACCATTAGCAAGCAAAGGACTCTCCAAAGTGGTTGTCACCAATTACAATTCTTTTATATTAAATATTTAGAAGGCCAAAGCCAAACTAATTAACAAAGAGTCGAATTGAGCCATAACAGGAACATCCGCGTTTGAGACAACATCCCTGACAGACCGGATCACATTAGGAAAGATGCAAAGACAACAAGATACTTTGGCACAGATGGCTAGGAGGGAGAAGGGACTCTCAGTCATCACATAAAGACTTGAGGACATCGAAGGTCCATATGTTTATAACTTCAAACAAGAAAAGGGTTTGTTAAACCATAGTATAGTGGTATGTCTCAGGAATAGAGAACCGGCTAAGGACATCCGACCACTTCATTATCACGATATTGAGGATAGGATAAAAGGAGATGAAATCTTCACTCCCACTTAAATCCCATATTGGATCTATCCATCGAGCCAATACATATTGCCAAGATTAGGATAACAAGTTACATCCTATATGTGATGATAAGAACACTTCCAAGTTTGTAGCTTTCACTGTTACCTATAATAAGAAGTGAATACAAAAATAGAGAAGGGAACTATCTTTAGCATTAAATACTAAGATCCATTGGTACAATTCTATTGTAATGTCCCCTTTTTAGCATTCATAGCATGCTGTTGTCGTTAGCCTATTTCCCCACAGTCTCATAGGCTAACCAGGACATTAAAGGGGCTTAGAGGCCATTTGGCCTAGATAGTTTCAGTTGCAAGTCTTTCTGATGGGTTTTGAGGCAACTTTGGGCATACTTACTATTTATAGTAAGTCATCTTGGACATAGTCGGACATCCAGTGGCAACGATATGTCGATGGTAATTGTTCAAAATTGACAAGAAGACTTGTTTATCATTGATAAGATTTGTTATGCATCGATAAAGCTATTTTATAAAGTTAAATTTAAATATTTAACTTTATTAATGCATAGACTATAGTTTATGAGAAATATTTAAATTAAAAGAGTTCCCTTTATTTTATAACACATTGGAGACATAAGTTACATAAAGGGAGTTATGTTTTATCCCAAATTGAGAAAACGAAGGATGGAGCTCTTGTGAGAACACTATAAAAGAAATGGAAGAGCTTATTTTAAGTTTGCTTGGAAATACCAAAGAAATTGGGTAATATTCTGGAGATTATATCTCAATAGTTTGAAGGACGAAATCCCTTCAAGCTAGAAATCTTGACGCCATTGAAAGATATGGTCTTGAGATTGAACATGGTATCTGTCATGTCCCCGTTTTGGAGGCAATTTGATTTAATTAATTTAATTAATTAGGTTATCTAAAATAATGAATATTTTATGAGGATGACTAATTAATTATTTTAATTAAATAAATAAGTGGTATTAAGTTAATTATTTATAAAGTTATCAAATAAATAGATATTAAAAGGTAACTTTATATTTAATTAATTTAATAAAGTGACTTGAATTATAAAATATTTTATAAAGTCACTTAATAGATAAAACAAAATAATGTTCTAGAAGCTTCTGGAGAAAGTGGAGGAAAAAGAATAAATAGGCACCCCGGGCTTCATTCTAATCATCCAAATTTTTTGTTGTTGATGTTGATGTTTGTTGATGTGCATTGTGGAGCCTAGGGTTTCTGCAGTAGTCACAACTGGCCATTGAGAACGAAAAACTCTCAATTGGTACGCAATTTTGAGGGTGTGAAATATCACCTGAATTATTGCAGCTAGGAGGAAGATACTTCAATCTTCTATTTGTGCTACATTGAGAAAAAATATTTGAGTACAAAAAGCACTTCGAAAAAGCAGGCCGAAAAAACAGTCCGAAAGAGCAGACCGAAAAAGCAGTTCGAAAAAGCAGGCCAAAAAAGTAGTCCGAAAAAAGCAGACCGAAAAAGTAGAACCGAAAAGCAGGCCCGAAAAAGCAATCCAAAAAGAAGCAATCCGAAAAAGCAAATTCGAAAAAGCAAAGAAAATTATTACAGCCATCTACAATCAGGGGCGGCAGCTAGAGAGGCACGACTTGGCAATTAAGGAGGTTATTTTTTGTTCAGTGGTATTGCAATGCATCTATTCTCTAAGGCGACTTCATATGCCAGGTCTAATGTGTATTTTCATAGTTGCCTCTCACTATAGAGTGCTATTGTAATTGTCATTTCGTATCAAACCTATCATTCATTAATAGATACATCATTCATTTTTACATTCCTCACAATGGTATCAGCAATCCATGGCTTTAGTTGTATTTAATCATGCATGTGATTAGCATACTGTTGAAGTGAAGTATTGAAGTTAGATATTTAGTATTGCATTAGTTTTCATTTGCAGCTGTAGGTACATATTACTTTACCAGCAATCATCATATTTTGATATCTTTGTAAATGCCAAGAGTCTTGGCTAACTTAGTATGAATATTGTATTCGATACTCATTCTCAATCAAGGAGATACAATTGCTGGTCATTAATAGTTTTCCTTGAGGGTTAATATATCATTTTTTATCAGCCAATTAGCTTGCATACCAACTGTTTGTAAAAATACTAGTTGGCTGTAGGTGATCATTTTCATGATTAGAACTCATATATGCATTCACTATTGCCAAAATTAGTTGCATATTTATGTTAGGACATTGTTTAAACAATTTGGAGTCTTTGTAAACATTCTCTTTGAGGCAAATCCAAACAAGAATCACTGCAGCAATCTGAAAAGTTATATCAGTTAGATGACCCTTGCTTGCAAAGTGTTTGATGAAATGTCAAACAACTGAAGTATAAAGATTTTTGGTGTTTGAAGAAGGTATAACCCATTGGGGTTATTACAGTGGTATCAGAGCTATTGACCTGCCATCCTGTTGGGTAGATTGGACATTGAATCAGTTAGTTAATCATGTTTACTTCAAGTACCCAGAAGCAGTGGGACAAGGATATGAAGAAGCTTAAGCAAAATTTGAAAAGGTTGGATGAAAGTCAGAAAAGGATGAATGAATTGATGGTTTCCATGTTTAAGAGGACTAAGTCATAGAACAAAGAAAAAGAGGAACAAGAGGTCTCTACAAGTGACGTATCTAGAAACCTCTACAAGGAGTTTGCAGCAGTTGGTGACCAGCATATAGCTGAATCTAGGGAGGACAAAAATCAGACTAGCTTGGAGGAAGATGTTGGGCACACAATACTTCAGAAGGTAGTGGGAATGGATATTATGCAGATTGAGAGTAACGGTCAACTTGATACTCAAGTTGAGAAAATTGTATACAAGTTGTCAGAGGGTGATGTCACAGGTACTCGGGATGGTTTAGTTCAAACAAGCAGTGACTACAACGTAGTGGGTTCAGATGATGATTATGAGGATGTTGTTGTGCATGATGGTGAGATACTTGGTAGAGATGAGCAGACATTGAGCATTCATGACTTTGTTGAGAGAGAGTACCAGGCAGAAATAGATGCTTCGTCACATGAGGTTGAGACTGGTAGTACTTCACAGGATTTGTCCAGCCAGCTCAAGGTGAGCGAAGATAGTATTGTGACTTCATTATCTCATCATGACAGAATGCGGGATATGATAAAGGATCACATCTGGATGATTCAGTTACAGGGTCGACATAAGGGAGTTCAGGCAAAGTCTTCTTGTGTTGACTTACAGGTGAGTAGGAAAGGAATGGGAACGATGAAGTTGAGTTATTTACATCTTCTATCAGATCCTAACCATCTTCTTAGCCTTGTCGGAGACTATTCAGATGCCTTGAGGAGGAAGGAGGAGGAAGTTGACAGGCTTTCTCGCAAGCTTGAGGACACTCGAGCTTCTTTGGTGAATACTCCATTGGCGTTACAGGACTGGGAGAGACATGGGGATAAGCATGGCATGGAGTTGAGTTTAGTTTCATCTTGCACTCCTGATACTCAGCTTTCTGCAACACATAAATCATATGTGGCCGTTGATAATGTTGTGAGTTCATCTTGCATTCACATCCAGGATACAGGGACAATGTCAGACAGGTATGTGGAGTTAGTTGGTATTGGTCATATTACTCAGCTGAGGAATTTGCTTGAGTTACCAGCTGATTCTAGTTTACGAATATGGACTTGAGATTGTTTCATTGGCATTTGGGATTTAGTTGACTGGAGATCTTTAACACTTTTTGGTAGCAGTGATTGTTTGGGTGCTATCATGGATTTGATTAGCAGATTGCACGGTGTTGTCTTTTCTTGTGCCAGCAGCTTGTCCGATGTTGGTATTAGTTTTTATACACCGGTGTTGGGCTTTGTTCATATATCCAGTCGACCATTCTTGCTGGAATGTGTTGATGATCTTTCATATTTGGCAGTGTGTACAGATGAGTCCCAGGATCATATTGGCCTCGATGACATCCAGGAGGATGCAGTGGGTAGTTTTGAAGACTTAGCTTCCTTGGCAGTTTCTTTTGGTATAGAGGAGTTGGACAACAGTGGTACAGTTTTTGATACTCCGTATGTTGATATGAGCTTTGGAGTTGATTCGCAGGATATGGTTGGTAATACTCTAGAGACCAGTAACTTTGAGGATACTCCCTTAGACAGTGTGTCAGAGGAAGTTTGTAGGAGACAGTTTAGCCAGTGCCATCATGTGTCTAGTCAATTGAGAGTTAGTGAGCGAGACATTGCTATCACTTGCTAGCATTTCGATGCTGCTTGTCAGTTGTTAGCAGTTTATGGATGGGGTTCTCCTACTAGTGATGAGCAGGGAGGCAGCTATTTTTCCTTGACAGAGATCCACTCTTTATGGGAGGCTATTTGAATTCTGAGACAGAATTATATGCAGCTGGTAGCCGACATAGATTATCTTATGGAGCGGGGGAGTACAGCATACGATGCATTATTGGCCAAGGAAGATGAGGTGAGTGAGCTTACTTAGCAGCTCGAGGTGACTTATGAGATTCTTGAGAGTACACAGTTGGCTTTCGAGGAGTCACAGTTTCATTTGGCTAAGGTGACCATGGAGTTAGAGCGATTGCAGTCTTTACCAGATTCTGTACAGTCACAAGCTATGGTGTCTAGTGATCCCAGGATGTCCATGGTCGAAATTATCAGAGACAGTGGAGATGGGGATGCATCCATCCTTGATACTAACATTGGCATATCAGGTTCGTTCCCACTAGAGTCAGCTTCAGTTGAGTTGGGTGCTGCAATAGATTGTTGTGGTATGCCTAACATGGTGGTGGCCTCTAGTACTAATGGCACGGAAACTAGAGATGTTGTATCAAAGATCATGTGTGATGTTGGTGAGCCGGTAGTTGGCATGGTTCCTGCTAGTAATACTACTCCCTTGGCGATGTCTTCGGAGGTAGTAGCTAGTTCCAGCTTGGTTAGTGATCGATTGCAGTTAGTTTCATCTGGATTGCAGTCTGAGCCATTGACTGAGATTGGTGCATTCTATCGGCATTACACTGTGAGGTATGCTCATCAATTTACCTTTGATGACCATGTTGATGAGATGATGATACAGAGATGTACTTTGGTTCCTAGTGCTCGTCATCAGTTATGGGACGGTTTGACACCTCGAGATGAGAGTTGTGATGGGCATGACATGGCGATAGGTTTTGCGGTTGACAGCTTGATAATACATGACTTAGAGCAGGAGTTTAGGAGAGATGCTTCAGCAATTGTTGTTATTGATTCTACTCCTTTGGCTATGGCATCTCCTGACTTAGCTGGTGATCAGTTACAGTGGGTTGTATCACTTGTTCATGGTGAGCTCTTAACTGAGGTTGGTTCTTTTTATCAGCATTATACTGCAGGGTATGTACATCAGTTAGCATTTGATCCTTGTGTTGAGGAGTTGATGGTAGGCAAATTTGGTTTGGGTTCCATTTCTTGCTATTTATCTTGTGATGTCTTTTCACCATCAGCGGTGCATGGGAGTTATGGTTATGAGACAATGGCCAATGATCTGCAAAGTTGTGTTGACTACAGGAGTTGTACAGTGTGTGGATTCTCCATACTTGGTACAGTTTCATTCGAGAGCGTTCACCATTGTTGTAGAGTTGGATTGTACATTCCGTATAGGCCAGTGGGATGCGTTGATGGTATTTACTGTGTTGGCAGTTTGATTTGTCCACTTTACTTGGGTTTTGATGTTCTAGGAGTTTGTGTTTCATGGGATTCTAACTGTGGCAATTGTGATTTTGGAGTTTGGTTGAGCTGTAATTGTCAGTTTGATTATGGATTCCTCTTGGTTATATTGCAGAGGCTATTGCAGGAGCCTATGTTAATTGATAGTAGTATAGTTTATGACTACATTTGGGATCCAGCGGATTGATTGGTTTATTGTTCAGCCATTGCTTGGGGACAAGCAATTTCAGGAAGGGTGGACTATCATGTCCCAATTTTGGAGGCAATTTGATTTAATTAATTTAATTAATTAGGTTATCCAAAATAATGAATATTTTATGAGGATGACTAATTAATTATTTTAATTAAATAAATAAGTGGTATTAAGTTAATTATTTATAAAGTTATCAAATAAATAGATATTAAAAGGTAACTTTATATTTAATTAATTTAATAAAGTGACTTGAATTATAAAATATTTTATAAAGTCACTTAATAGATAAAACAAAATAATGTTCTAGAAGCTTCTGGAGAAAGTGGAGGAAAAAGAATAAATAAGCACCCCGGGCTTCATTCTAATCATCCAAATTTGTTGTTGTTGATGGTGATGTTTGTTGATGTGCATTGTGGAGCCTAGGGTTTCTGCAGTAGTCACAACTGGCCATTGAGAACGAAAACTCTCAATTGGTACGCAATTTTGAGAGTGTGAAATATCACCTAAATTATTGCAGTTGGGAGGAAGATACATCAGTCTTCTATTTATGCTACATTGAGAAAAAATATTTGAGTACAAAAAGCAGTTTGAAAAAGCAGGCCGGAAAAACAGTCTGAAAAAGCAGGCTGAAAAAGCAGTTCGAAAAAGTAGGCCGAAAAAGCAGTCCGAAAAAAGCAGGTCGAAAAAGCAATCCGAAAAAAGCAGGCCGAAAAAGCAGAACCGAAAAAGCAGGCCTGAAAAAGCAATCCAAAAAAAAGCAATCCGAAAAAGCAAATTCGAAAAAGCAAAGAAAATTATTACAGCCATCTACAATCAGGGGCGGCAGCTAGAGAGGCACGACTTGGGCACTTGAGGAGGTTATTTTCTGTTCAGTGGTATTGCAATGCATCTATTCTCTAAGGCGACTTCATATGCCAGGTCTGATGTGTATTTTCATAGTTGCCTCTCACTATAGAGTGCTATTGTAATTGTCATTTCGTATCAAACCTATCATTCATTAATAGATACATCATTCATTTTTACATTCCTCACAATGGTATCAGCAATCCATGGCTTTAGTTGTATTTAATCATGCATGTGATTAGCATATTGCTGTAGGGAAATATTGAAGTTAGATATTTAGTATTGCATTAGTTTTCATTGGCAGTTGTAGGTGCATATTACTTTACCAGCAATCATCATATTTTGATATCTTTGTAAATGCCAAGAGTCTTGGCTAACTTAGTATGAATATTGTATTGGATACTCATTCTCAATCAAGGAGATACAATTGTTGGTCATTAATAGTTGTCCTTGAGGGTTAATATATCATTTTTTATCAGCCAATTAGCTTGCATACCAACTGTTTGTTAAAATACCAGTTGGTTGTAGGTGATCATTTTGATGATTAGAACTCATATATGCATTCACTATTGCAAAAATTAGTTACATATTTATGTTAGGACATTGTTTAGACAATTTGGAGTCTTTGTAAACATTCTCTTTGAGGCAAATCCAAACAAAAATCACTGCAGCAATCTGAAAAGTTATATCAGTCAAATGACCCTTGCTTGCAAAGTGTTTGATGAAATGTCAAACAACTGAAGTATAAAGATTTTTGGTGTTTGGAGAAGGTATAACCAATTGGGGTTATTACAGTAACAGCAAGTTCCTATCGCACGGTATTGTACCAGCGAGTTACTGTAGCAGTCAGAATTACTGTAGCAACGAGTTACTGTAGCAGTCGAAATCACTGTAGCAGCAAGTTACTGTAGCAGTCGGAATCACTATAGCAGCGAGTTACTATAGCAATCGGAATCACTGTGATAGCAAGTTACTGTAGCAGTCTGAATCGTTGTAGCAGCGAGTTACTGTAGCAGCCCAAATCATTGTAGCGCGGTACTATAGCAGCGAGTTACTATAGCAGCAAGTCACTGTCGCAGTCCGGATCACTGTAGCTGCAAGTTACTGTAGCAATTTCAGAACTATTAACACTGTTGTAACCGCAATGGGTATGGACCATCATTGAACTTTATACTTGATATAATGCGTTGAGTTTAATGAGAAGTTATGATTGTTATGGTAGTTGTAATTTCCTGATAATCTGAAACAAGAAATAAATGAATGGTCATTGTTATTAGTTGCATATGGTTCTATGTTGCCTCCTATTTGTATCTCATATGAAACACAAACAATCTTGAGAAACCATTGATCAACATCAAGCTGAAAACTATTAGGAAATTTAGTTGCAAGACAATTGTTTGACAAAATTACAGGAAGAAATAGACATTAAAAATAACAAAACAAGGTTGTTAAATCTAACCAGCTACGTCAGGTGTATAACACTTATCAATATCCCACCTACATGTGAACTATGTAACTTTAACATTCACAAATAAATATTCATAGTAATAATTGGAGATTTTGAAAGAAATCCCTTATCACTTAGATTGTCAAGTAACTATCCTTATTTCTTGAGTTAGTCGAGTAGGGGGCATTACAGCTTTCTCTCTGTAGAAGTCCTTTGATCATTAAATCTGTGTGGCAACCTTTCTTTCTGGAAAACACCTAATGCTACAGGAAGACCATTTCTTTGCTTAAATGATCTTATAGTAGAGTTGTCGATTTACTCCTGAGGAGAACCTCTTGCACATACACTCACTATACCTTGTGTCTTCGAAATCAAAATGCTTCTGATGTCATAACAACATATTTCACACAAAAATATCTACAACTATGTCAACTAATGACCACAACCAATAATATAGCTTGGAGTTGTTGACTAATTTTAGACTATTAATGTTTTAAACCATTTGTCTATATTTACATGGCTATATTCTTATATTTCTTCCTTCAGTCGTGCATTTTCAAAACTACTGTCACGTGTTACTTCATAAATAACTGACATGATCACTGGCCGATGATAAAATTTGAAGAAATGAATGCACAATATCGTAGACACAAATGATTCAAAATAGTGTACCAGTAATCATCACATGCTAGAAAAACAGCAATTGGACCAGGAGAATGCTTAGAGAACTACCTTCATTCCCACACAAAAGATTCTCTAACAGTCTCAAATGTTTTATTGCAAACTTGAGAAAAAATCCAACATTGCCCAATTATGAAAATCAATCAAAACACTCCTCTAATACATTTGCCAGCCAGAACATTACACTTCATTTAGTTTTTTCCCAAACATTCTCGTTCATGGATAGCAATTTGGGAAGGGAATCTTATAACAACAATGACCAACTTTTTGAAAAACTCTACCACCGTTTCGTCAATTATAGGAGGCAAGGAGTGCTACGTTTCTTACAAATTCTATCACAACACCTTCCAAACTTGCATGCATCCACCAAGATTGAATCTTTGGTCTCCCATAAATCTCTTCTGGTAATTCGTTGACATAGTTTAGACGGCTCCCGTAAACATACAGTTAATCAATGTCTCTGAAGCTATTAAATCAAGGTCCTCAACGCATGTAAGATAAATATCAATTTCCAAACTATTCACATCCCTTTTTACTTGGTCCAAGATATCCTTTAGACAACAGCTTCATGGAAGATTAATAGATTCAAACTGTACTTTCTCTCCAATTTGCTATAACAATAGTTGCTCGTCTTTACTCCCCATTTCTATGCATGAATATTCATATTGTAATCCAAACTGCTGAACTTTTGTATGCTTCTTTCAGAATCCTTCACAACTTTTTACAACCACTACCAAACAAAAATTGGTTCCAGTTACTCCCCACATTAGAAACTCACGACAAGCATTTTATGCAAATCACAAGCATTAGGCCATAATCTCCTACAGAAATGCTAATCTCAGAAGCTACAATAGTATCATTAATCCACAAAAATTTTAAACTTATATCACCCCTTAATCGCCAATCTCGAGAATAAAGAATTCATAAAAAAACTTGGCTGGAATATCAATCGCGTCATTCATTAAATTCATCAATGTTCTCATTCGGTCAATCCAAGGACTAAATACGGAAATATGTGTATTGGTCCCAAAATCTATACACAAACAAAGTTAAGGGTTGTAGGTTGCGACCATACTCTCCAAAATTGTCAAGAACTCAGTATTTAACAAAATCAATTATCATTGGTTGATATGTCACCCATCACATCAGTAATATTGTTGATTTCATATTGGATCCCGACTCATTGACTTTTATTATTAATTGATTTGTCGCTTATTGTCTTCGACTCATGTAGTATAATTGAATATTGTTAAGTCAATTATATTGTTAATTGCATAATGAATTATTATGGATAATAAATATTAATATCACTAACTACATTGGAAATATACATTGATAGCATTGACCAATAATCAGAGATTTGAATCTGATTAGCATTATGATAATGCTAATAAACTATCGGCCTTAACAGAAATGGTTATATGTTTAAAAATGCTGCATATTTACCACCGAAATCCATTAGTGCAAGTCCAAGCATTTAATTCATATATTCATAAAGTTGTTCATCAATCTAACATAACTGAAGTGTTATCAGATCAAAAATATTTGTACTGTGAAAACATTGTTGCATTCCCATTTTGATTATAACTTGCATAAGAAATATTAGTCTATAAACATGTTGGTAAGAGAAAAAGAAAATTAAAACATATACATATTCTAATCTGCCATAAGTCTAATCAACATTGACAATAGCTATTTAAATATTAGTATTATTAAGTATATTGATTATATATTGATAAATATTATTAAGATTGCCATAAATTAATATTTAATTGTATAGAAATTAGAAATAGATATTGATAAATTGATTATATTAATACTAATATGGTTTAGTTATTAATATTGACTAATAATTAATACATTATTAGGTAATTTCATAGATTAACTATCAATTTAAATGTTTCAGAGACATCTGAAGGTGGCAAGGGGGATGATGGCACTAAAGACGGTGATGGGGATGACAACAATGAAGACAAAGGAGGCCTATTGTTCATATGTTCCGCGGTCGCATAGGAAAGGTTGCTCTTGCGTTTTTCCTTTGGACTGATGTCGGCTAGGGTTATGCTGTAAAAACCCTTCCTTGGCTAGAACTAAATATTTTAATAAGGACAATCTTGATATTCTGTGTTTATTGCTTTCTCTGATTTTTGTTGTATTTTTTGGAATATATAAATGATAGCAAAACAAAAGTAAAGCATAGAGAATTATTACTCAACGTTGCCTTATTCCAAGAGATGAATACAATGCATAATGAGTTCATAACCAACAGCTCGAATGAATTACGAACCTAATTTTATTTACTAAACTTGGCCGACTCTCAATTTGGACTGTCAATGTGCCAAGTCAATTACAATGTACAGGCCGCTAGCTAATGCACATCACCAACACTGGTATGATCCATGGCATGTAGAATTTGTGTCCAATCAACACGCAACCACCCCACAATCTTCCAACGCAAGCCAAAGATAGTCTGGACTTAACCCGCACTGCTCTTAATTGCAAATCATGTCCAACTAGGAATGACGTCTAAGTAAATTACAGATCGCAAGTGGTTTCAAAAAGGACGTGAGACCATGTGGAGAGGTGGAATTGCATTTGTATCTGCCAAGCCCAATTTGCTAGTCCAGCTACCTTCACCTCATAGCTTGGCGTCTAGCTGATATCTCAGACATAGCCCAATAATGAAAAACAGCAGGCTCCAATACCTTCAATCAATTATTAAATCAACTGCCAGATTGCACATATTACAATCGATTCCCTTTAGGAAACAATCTCCGTAGCCACAGTGATCACAATTGGAGTATTGTGACAATTTCTTTCTTCAGCACAATTGCCAATGATGAATCTCATACTTCTTCAAACCCTCAGCCAGATAATATGATGCATAATAATATATAATATTCAAGATTGTTCTCCTTAGCTATAGAAGATACAGCAAGAGAATGTTGGCCAATTGTATACATTAATACAATTTCCAAGAACTTCTCAGACGAGACCCTTATACTTCATCGAGGGCTCACAAGTCAAAAATCAGTAGAAAAGTCACAAGGGCACAAAAAGCAAATATATAATCAAGCATGTCTTTCCCAATGAAATGAGCTCTCATTTATAAGCTTTTGTTGGCCAAAGTTTCCTTAAACTCCACTTCAAAAATTGTGGAAGTTTCCCAAAAGAACTCAATACTAGAAACTTTCCAACATGCTTTTTTAGAAATTATCTTAAAGTTGTTATTATAATAATATAAACATTATTATAATAATGCAATTCAATGATTAATAAATAAGAGTTCATGCAATTATTACTTTATTAATTGCAGGTGACGACCAACTGCTGAAGCCACCCACTGCACTGCCAAAAATAGCAACTACCAAAAAAAGACTTACTAAAAATAGTAAGTTCACAACTGAGACCCCCAAAACACCCTATCAGCTCACCAGGTCACTATGATGAGCTAACTCTATCAACTGTGTAGACCTGCCAAAAACAGGGACATTACAGTCCTCCCTACCCAAGATTGCTTGTCCTCAAGCAATCCGACATCATACAAAAGCCTCCACTGGGATCCCATGAGAAGCAAGTGATGTCCCTGTCCTCACTGAACCAACAAAAAGGAAAAACCAATAACATGACCTACAACACAACACCAAGTACCTATGTTGGTGATGTAAAGGTCAAAACATCACTAAAAGACAAATCCTTAGGGGATCTCAACACACTCCATTATGCCTACCCAATCATCCTGTAGATAATCCAACTTAGGCTCAAACCAACTTTGTACCTAGTGCAAGTCCTGAACATGTGAGTCAAATACCAAACTATAAATACTCATCACACTATAAACTTTGTCACCAATATGATCATCTTCATCGACATCCTCATGTTGATGTGATGACTCATCCTCAATCACATCTGTGTAAACCCACATACCACAATTCCCTACTCCTTTTGGCCTTAACACACAAGTATGACCTTTAGAGAAAAGCCCCTTGCACCAAAAGCAAAGCCGATGCCTCCTTAAATCCTCTCTTGAAGTGACATCAAATCTCCCCACTGACTTGCCCTTGTCCTCAATAGCTGGTGGGGACTCCTCATCATCAGGCGTAAGAGCAGAAGATTTCGAAGCAACCTTGCTTCGAGAAGAGGACTCCAAGTCTTGTGCCTTTCACAATGCTAACTATAGAGAAGATGGGTCCAATGACTTTACCCATCCACGGAGTGGCTCAGTCAATCCCTTCATAAATAACATTACTCGTCTAAGCTTTGAAATATCATAAACCATGACTAAAAGCCTCTGGAACTCACTGATGTAACTCTCCAATCCACCAACTGCTTCAGCTAAGCCAACTCATGGAAGTACACCTCCAAATCATTCCTATCAAATCTCTCGATCAAGCGATCTACGAACTCCTGATAGGAAGTGATCTGATCATGACGCAAAAAAACTAACCCATGGTACCACCAGCATGGGTAGCTCCATCCAAATGCAACACTCCAAATCTAATAGCACGCACCTTTGACATAGGACGCAAAGCCAAATATATGTTGAGCTTATGAATACAAGCTCAAGTTGTAACTCTCCTAGTGCCATCAAAGTGCTCCAATGTCATCTTACTGGCAATTTTTTGTAACTCAGTTTCTCGAGGTTTTTGTCTCTCAAGTACTGATCTCGCTCTGGAATGCTCTCGTTTTTTAGTCAGGAACCTATCAAAATTTGGATGATCTTTAATAGCCTACGGTAAAGCATCCCACTTCGTAAAGTGTGTTAGCACGTCATCAGCAAAAGGAGTAGCCTCAAACTCAATACTAAATGCATCCACCTCAGGTCTGAGAAACGCAAGCCTCTGCAACCTATCATGAGTTCCAATATGAAAGTCAACTCTATCAGGTAATCCATCATGATCCTCAACTCGAACCTGATCTGCATCTCTGTACCTGACACCATCTCGAGTTTTATCCTCAACTCGAGATCTATGAGAACCAATAGAAACATCTCGAGCCCTCTCCCTGCTCTGTCCCCGAGGAAGTGTTATCTGCTTTAGAGTATTAGACAACTGTTGCAGTACATCTGTCACTTCCTATTCCCCAACTGCAATATTCCTAAATGCCAACAGGGCCTCTCTATCAACCTCAGCATTTGTGGGTTGTAGTCTAGTGCCACCAGAACCACCTGGACTACCAACCGAACCAAACTAACTCTCAGGCTCTCCTTCTCTGCCAGAAGAATTACATCCTCTTTGAGTATAGTGCATACCCGGCACAAATCTCCTATCGTCAACCATGATAGAAAATAATGGATCACATACTGACCATTAACAACTGATTTGGAGACCAATTCTTGCAGGCTGGCAAGAAACTGCTCTGATACCACTGAAAGAAACCTTTCCTTGGCTAGAACTAAATATTTTAAATGAGGACAATCTTGATATTCTATGTTTATTGTTTTCTTTAATTTTTATTGTATGTTTTGGAAAATATAAATGATAGCAAAACAAAAGTAAAACACAGAGAATTATTACTCAACTTTGCCTTATTCCAAGAGACGAATACAATGCATAATGAGTTCATAACCAACAACTGGAATGAATTAAGAACCTGAGTTTATTTACTAAACTTGGTCGGCTCTCAATTTGGACTATCAACGTGCCAAGTCAATGACAATGTACAAGCCGCCAACTAATGCACATTACCAACACTGGTATGATCCACAGCTACCAGAATTTGTGCCTAGTTAGCACGCAACCACCCCACAATCTTCCAACGCAAGCCAAAGACAGTCTTGACTTAACCTACACTACTCCGAATTGCAAATCATGTCCAGCTGGGAATGAGGTCTAGGTAGATTGCAGATCGCAGGTGGTTTTAGAAAGGACGAGAGACCATGTGGAGAGCTAGAATTGCGTTTGTATCTGCCCAGCCCAATTTGCTAGTCTAGCTACCTTCACCTCATAGCTTAGCGTATAGCTGATATCTCAAATGTAGCTCAATAATGAAAAATGGAAGGCTCCAATACCTTCAAATAGTTATTAAATCGATTGCCAAATTGCACATATTACAATCGATTCCCTTCAGGAAACAATCTCGATAGCCACAGTGGTCACAGTTGGAGTATTGTGACAATTGCTTTCCTCGGCACAACTGCCAATGATGAATCTCAAACTTCTTCAAACACTCAACCAGATAATATGATGCATAATAATATATAATATTCAGGATTGTTCTCCTTAGCTACAGAAGATACAGTAGGAGAATGTAGGCCAATTGTATACTTCAGCACAATTGCCAAGAACTTCTCAGACAAGACCCTTATACTTCAGCAAGGGCTCACAAGTTAGAAATCAGGGGAAAAGCCACAAGGGCACAAAAAACAAATATTTAATCAAGCATGTCTTTCCCAATGAAATGAGCTCTCATTTATAAGCTTTCGTTGGCCAAAGTTTCCTTAAAGTCCACTTCAAGAATTGTGGAAGTTTCTCAAAAGAACTCAACACTAGAAACTTTCCAACTCACTTTTTTAGAAATATCTCTTAAAGTCATTCTTATAATAATATAAACATTATTATCATATTGCAATTCAATGATTAATAAATAACTCAGAGCTCATACAATTATTACTTTATTAACTGCAACTGACGACCAACTACTGAAGCCACCCACTACATTGCCAAAAATAGCAACTGCCAAAAAAAGACTTACTAAAAATAGTAAGTTCACAACAGAAACCCCCAAAACACCCTGTCAGCTCACAAGGTCGCTATGATGAGCTAACTCTATCAACTGCGTAGACCTACCAAAACGGGGACATTACATATGCGGGCTTGCTTCTTCCTTTGGTCTATGGGCTTCCTTGACTATTGTTGCCTCCTTTTCCAGGGCTAATTTTTGGTGGATAAGGAGAGGGTGTGTGTTGTGTGTCTACTCCTAAGGGTCTTAGGGGACACTCTCTTCTTTCTATCCCTTTGGCTCTTTGTTGGGCATAGTAGGGTTTTGGGTGCCCCTATTTTGTCCGACCGATGAACTCCCAATGTTGAGATATGGTTTTTGCCCATTGTATTGTTGGGATTTAATCATTCAATAGTTTTAGAGCCAAGTATCTCTAACTTGGCCTGTTTTGTTATTCCCCTCTCTTTCTCAGCGACGTTTCATTGGGAAGTTTTAGTTCTTGGTTGGATCCTTTTGGAATTCACTTTGGTTATGGTGGATGTGATCTCTACTGAGGGGGGATCCAGTTTTTTGGATCTATGGTTGTATATGGCTTCACTGAACCTTGTCTCTTCATGGTTGCCTTCTATTTTGATGCAAGTTCCTCGTGGGGTGGAGGCTTAGCTTATTTTGGATGCCAAGGTTGTGCTTAGGAAAGAATAGAAAACATCCTTTCCTTTTCTTGGTGAAAACAGATCTAAAGAAATTTTAAATATTGTAAATTCTAATTTATGTGGCCTAATTTCAGTGCCATCCCTAACTAGATTTTTGTACACTGTAAACTTCATTGATGATCACTCTAGGACAACTTGGATCTACTTCCTTATATCTAAAGAGTCATAAGAAGTCCTAAATAAGTTTAAAGAATTTTAAGCCCACGTATAAAATAGTTTTGGGAAAAGAATCCAAATCCTGAGATTGGACAATGGGGAGAATATACCTCTAATAACTTTCAAAAAAATTGCATAGAAGCAAGAATCAAGAGAGAATTTAGTGTCACATATAACCCTCAACAAAATGGGGTGGTCGAAAGAAAAAATAGAACAATTGTAAAAGCAGCAAGAGCTATGCTACATGATCAAAATCTCCAAACCTTCCTATGGGCAGAAGCCTCTAAAACTGTTGTTTATGTTCAAAACAGAAGCCCACTCATGTCCTTCAAAACATGACTCTCAAAGAAGCCTCCATAGGTGTAAAACCTTAAGTAAGTCACCTTAGGATATTTGGATGTCCTTTCTATATCAATGTATGCAAAGACAACTAAACTTGAGCCCTCGGACAAAAAAGGAATTCTCATAGGATAAAGTGAATCATCCAAAGCCTATTAGAATGTACATTCCTACACAAAAGCAAATTGAGGTTAGTAGAGATGTTATCCTTAAAGAGGACATTGTTTTCAAAAGTTCAAAAGGATCTCACATGGAAATTGAAGATGAACCTACTCAAGATATGGAAGGCTATTCTATTCATGCACTGTCGATCAACTTACATTTGTATCCTGTCATCTCCAATAGTAAATAATTTGGACTATGTTTGTCTTGAAATTTGTTATTCTCACCAAATTCAACTATTGTTTCTGATACAGACTAAACTAGGTGGTGTCTTGGGCCTGCCACACTTGATCCATACATGATTCACTTTCCTTGTTGATTTTGGAAATTGGATAGAGACATCACATTTCGAGCATTTTAAGTGCTTGGATTCCTGATTAAGAGATTGGAGTTTTCCATATGAACTTGCAAATCCCATTATGCTCCACTCTAGGTTTCATATGATGTAGAGAATCAAAAGGGAATTATGAAACTTTATTAATCCCGTAAATGCATGTTTTTGGTAGCATTTCGTCATTTCAACTATTCAAGTTATAATGGCACATAATTGCAATCTTTGATGGGATTTGGTAATTGCAACGAAGTTATAGCGGCCGTAAAGTTTCTACAAATTCTGTTATAAATCAGACTTGGATTATACCTTCTTCTAGTTTTATGCTTGCTGCAAATGATCTTCAATATACAGATTTGAGTGAATTGAGAAATATAATTCTGGAAATGTTTTTTATTTTCTGCAAGTCATCTTAGGGCAGTATTGATCAAGGAGCAGACTTATTATTTTGTGTGTCCTTAAACTTCAACCACACCCTATATTAATACATCAACCAAGGGGCAAGTCCCTCTAACGAACATGACCCTTCCTAGGTCGGCCCATTTTGCATTCTCATAATTGGCGAACTAAGAAGATAATGGTTTGTAGACAAACTTAACTAAGATTATTTAAGTTAAACATAGTTATCTCAAGGAGCCGCCAATCATGTCTAGACAAGAAGCAATAGGCCTTCATAAGGCATTTCATGCAAGATAATACATGTGTGAACTGCACAATCAGACCAATATGCTGAACAAAGTTACAGATTTAACACTCCCTCTTAATTTGATAATCATATTGAGAGATAACATATCTAGCATCATCAATTATGATGGATAAGCATAGATTGATACTTTGTTTCTATCTGAATCTTCTAAGCATGTGGTATCTTTAAACACATGATACTATGTCATAGTACTGTCCCTGTGATATAACTTATCACTGATACTAGTGATAACAGTATTTCAACGCAGACAATATACAAGATAAAATCCGAAAAATAATTAAATTCTTCATTTATCCAAGTTGTGACTCATAGGTACTGGTGGTCCTATATCACAACATGATCCTGAGTTCAAGATCTACTAGAACACAAGATAAAATCTGGAGAATAATTAAATTCTTCATTTATCCAATTTGTGACTCATACACATCGAAATTGTCTACATCGCAATGTGATCTTGAACTCGTCTAGATTTGACAATAGATCTCTATTGTACATCACACTATCTAAGAGACCATGACCTCTTAAAAATGAATACAAATAGTGAAGCTTATAACAGCCAATAGCCTGACATTTAAATTATTTCATTAATAATTTAAAGAATACAAAATGTTTCATAATTCAACCATACCAAGTCTTTTCCTAAAGTGATCTATCTTCACTCGAGAGAGAGGTTTGGTAAGAATATCTGTTGTCAAATCTAAAGTACAAATATATTCTAATTTTACAGTATTCTTGTCTACCATATCTCTAACATAATAATGGTAAGGAATTTCAATATGCTTGGACCTGTCATGGATATCTGGATTCACAGAAAGCTTGATGGAACTCTGATTATCACAATGAATAACCAAAGGACTTATGGCTTGACCAAATAATCCCACAAGTAACTTTTTAAGCCAAACTGCTTCCCGAGAGGCCATTGCTTCTGCAATGTATTCGGCTTCTGTGGAACTTTGTGCTACTAATGACTGCTTTATGCTTTATGCATATGCATGATATCATCGTTGATCCTAATCTGAAACAACATCCTGAAGCACTTTTTCTGTCCTCAACAGTTCCACCCCAATCTAAATCTGTGAATCCATGTAAATCCAAGTCAACTTTCTCATATTTGAGCACAAGGGTAAGAATGCCTTGTAAGCATCTCATAATGTGTTTGACTGCAACTAGGTGAATCTCCTTTGGCTCACACATAAACTGACTTAAGGCAATAACAGCATAGAAAATATCAAGTCTTGTATTTACTAAGCACATAACGGACCCAACATTTGTCGATAGAGAACAGAATCTATGGAAGGTGATTTTGCTGTTACTTCCTTAAGTTTATGTAGATTAGTCTCCATTGGAGAAGACATAGATCTGCAATTCCATATTCCAAATCGCTTCAAGATATCTAATGTATACTTTCCTTGATTAAGTATGATATTGTCAGAATTCTGCCATACTTCCAGTCCTAGGAAGTAATGGAGTCTTAAATCCTTCATTTCGAATTCTCCGATTAGATCTTTCTTACATTGATCTATAAGATGATCATCACTTGTTATTTGTAAATCATCAACATACAGTATCAAAATTAGCATATCATGTTTGTCCTGTTTATAATATAGATTTGGATCGGCTTCATTCTTGGAGAATCCTAAGCTGGTGAGATACTTAGCAAATCTTTCATACCAAGCTCTTGGAGCTTGTTTAAGCCCGTATAGAACTTTCTTAAGTTTACAAACAAAAACTTTAGGACTACGAGTTTCAAAGCCTTCAGGTTGCTCTAAATATACCTCTTTTGTAATCGTTCCATTCAAAAATGTTATTTTTACATCTATCTGATGTACTTTCCATCCCTTTGATGCTGCAATCGCTAGGACTGCTCTTACAAAGGTGTATTGAGTTACAGGAGCAAAGATTTCTTCATAATCAATTCCCTCTTTCTAAGAGAATCCCCTCGCTACAAATCTGGCTTTATATTTTTCAATGCTACCATTAGCAACATGCTTGATTTTAAATATCCACTAAGAAGAAACAACGGATTTCCCTTCAGGTCTAGGAGCAATTTCCCAAACATCATTGTTAATAATGGATTTGTATTCTTCTGTCATAGCATCCTTCCCAGCTATATGTTTAATAGCATCTGAAACATTCGTTGGTTCTGATTTAGATAAATCACTCATGTTTGTTGTATAACTAGAAAATCTTTTGGGCCTTTTTCTTTCTCTGAATGTTCCAAATGGTGCAGCAAAGTCTTGTGCTTCCTCTACTATCTTAATGGCCCAAAGTGGTCTTTTCTTTGGATTTTGAGTTTCCTCAAGATTAAGATCTTGAATTTCATTTTCAATTTCTTCAATGTTCTCCCTTTAAAACTCAAATTCAGTATTTTCTTCAGAACTAAGGGAGAGGGATCTTCAGAACTTAGGGCTCTTTTGAATGCTAAATCCTCTTTAAATATCACATCCCTACTAAGTTCAATGTTTTTTTGACCAAGTATAAAAATCCTATATGCTTTAGATGTTTCACTATACCCGACAATAATACCTTTCCTCCCGGAGGGTTCTAACTCGGTTCTCTTTTCTTTAGGAATGTGTTGAAAGATCCCTGATAGATGCCCTTGCTGATCTGTTGTAGTTTTTAAATTAATAAACTATATTTTCTTGTGATTTCTTTGATGGTCTTTGAGAATAGACAGAAGTTGCAGAAGGTTTTGTTTTTGTTTTGTGTTTTCTGATAGTTTTCACAATAGTAATGAATAATGAACAATAAACATGAGAGGAGACTGAAAATAAATAAGAACATAGAGCCAAATCAGAATTGCTATAAATCGTACCAGGCCGATTTCTGATTTATAAAGCCAAATAATAAATCCAATGCAATTCCAAGGAGCTTACATCCAACAGCTGCAAATGGCAACCGTAAGACTGCAAGGAATCACGTCCCAGCTGAAAGAATCAATCTATAACGCTGAAACCATAAATCTGCAACCTAAATCCACAATAAAGAATGGTACACTCTATCCCTGATAGCAACGCACACTGTTTGAAGAATCCAATGCCAATAACTGCTGAGGGCTACGTCTCAGCCAGTCTAGAACCTGGAGTTTGTGTCCCAGATGAAGAATTGCTCTCTCAGAGCCAATTCACAAAAACAAGTTTTTCAATATGCAAAAGATAATAAGAAATTAGGTCTTCATCTCCTTATATCCCCTTCCAACTGTAAATCGAACCGTAAAGGGAAATTACACTTTGCCCTTTAAATAAAATATAATAAAATAACATTTTCCCAATTAAAGTCGTCCATGCTATAGAAAAAACATTACTTTATTAAAATTCCATAGCTGAAGGCACCAAAAAGTCTACATATAGTAAAAATCATGTATAATAATTCGAGACCTTTCCAACGAGCTATAACACATAGGTGTACCTGATCAACTGAAGCCAAAATCCCCTTATTACTCCAAAATGGTTATATTATTAACCTTATTTTAATTTATTTAATCACCAACTTAAGAAATATTTAAATATATTAAAATATTTCCCAAATGGTCCCAAAAGGCCCAAAATGACCAATCAAACATGAATCTGACCTTGTCACCTGTCTATGACTAATGCCGGACAAGATCTGTCAACTGGTAGTACATCCCTAAAATCTAGGGATGCTCCTAAAAAGTAGGAGATAGCCCCAATCAACCAAAATTGAGTCCCAATGACTCCCCTGCTGTGTGCACCTCTAAGAGAACTGTCACTGAACTGGGAGTTCCTCCTAAAAAATAGGAATGCCTCCTAAAAAATAGGAGATGCACTCTAAGTCTCCAAAACGTTCGCCGAGGTCTCCAAATGCCTCCTAGACCACTCCTAGTCAATCCCTACAAATTAGGAATCCCTCATAAATTGTAGGAAACTGTTGTCTACTGCTCCAAACTACTTGGGAAGCTCATGCATGACTCTCAAAGTCCCTGGGTTGGTTTCCTCTACGCTCTGCTGACCTATGCGAACCAGATAATAGACCAACCCTGCTAGAAATGTTGTCACTAAGGAAGGGCAAAAATTGGGGACATGACATGTGTGTATATACAAAGCACCCAAAAATCCTAAGATGACTTATATTAGGTTTAATCTTAGTAAAATCTTATTCAAGAGTTTTATGTTTAAGGTAGGAGTGAGGACTTCTATTTTGAATATAAATAGCAATACAAGAGGCTTCTGCCCAAAGATAATATTCTAAGTATTGATCAAATATCATAGTTCTTGCTGCTTCTAAAATTGTTTTATTTTTCCTTTTTGCTACCCCATTTTGTTGTGGGTTGTAAGGAACGGTATACTCCCTTTTAATTCATGTTTCTTTACAAAACTCTTTAAACAAATCTGAAGTATATTCCCCTTCATTATCTATCCTAAGAATTTTAATTTTATGTCCCGATAGGTTTTCAGTTAAGGTTTTGAACTCTTTAAATCTCTTACGAATTTCTTTTTTTTCTTTACACTTTAAGAAGTAAATCCAAGTTTTCCTAGAGAAATCATCTATAAAGAGTATATAGTACAAGAATCTTCCAAGAGAAGGAACAGACATAGGTCCACACAAATCTGAGTGGATTAATTCCAAAACATTGTTAGATCTCCTAGTGCTATCGTGAAGTGGACTTTTGGTCTTCTTAACCAAAGCGCATCGTTTGCATATGCTTGAAAGATCTTTATTTAATTTCGGTAAACCAGTAACCATCTTCTCCATAGTTGATAAGGTTTTGAAATTTAGATGTCCTAACCTTCTGTGTCATATTTTGTTTATATCAGCAACTTCATGAATTAATGCTTGAACAGGTCAACTAGATTCTGTATTTAATTCATACAAGTATCCCTTTCTTTGACCAATCAACTTTAATTTCTTATATGAAGAGTTCTTAGACCAAGTCAATACTCTACCGTCAATGAAAGCAACATTATGTCCATCATCTTCAAGTGTTGTAATGGAGATTAGATTCCTTTTTATTCCTGGTACATAGAGTACTATTTTGAGATGTAGAACACTACTCAACTTTAGTTTTAGGGTACAATCTCCTATTACTTTGACAGAATGAGTTGAATTATCACCGATGGTAACTTTGCCATCAACTTCTTCTAATATAGAGTCTAGTGCTTCTTTGTATCCTCTAATATGTCGGAATGATCCACTATCAATCACCCATGCCTTGCTTGATACTTCATTTGATAGTGCCGAATACAATACACGATTCTCATGACTAGTCATCTTCTTTCCTAGTAATGTTTGTACAATTCACTTGCTATATAGAATTCTCGAGGCAATTAGATTTGTAGTGTCCAAAATTTTTGCATTTGAAGCATTTTATTTTGGATAGATCTTTCTTAGATTTGTCATTCTTTTGATTACACTTCTTCTCGAAATGCTTCTTCTTACCTTTATAGCAATTTGTGTTGAGAACATTAAGTTCTTCGTCTTCAATTTTCAACTTTCCCCCTTAAGTTTTCTGGATATTGAAGTCAAGATAATTGTCTCTAGCACTTACTCCTTGTGCGAATGTTTCCCATAAATCTGGTAATCCATCTATAGCCATCAATGTTAGTTCTTCGTCATCAATTATGGTTCCTATACCTACAAGTTCATCTCTTAGACTAGCAACCCTTAGGAAGCAAGAATTCATCAATTGTCCCTTCTTTATCTATATATGATTTAGTTGCCTTTTTAGTGTGATGACTCTGGTTGCATTGTTAACCTCATATGCATTCAATAATGCATTCATCATATTAAATGTTGTTTGATGTTTCATTAGCATGGGTACTATTTCATTTTTTACTCCATCTAATATGATCTGCATGGCTTTACTATTTCCTTTACTCCAAATAGTTTTATTAGGTTCAACAGCAGATTGTTTGGATGCTGAATCAACGAACTGTTTCACATCATTTTCTTCAAGAATCATCACGATTCTAAATTTCCAAGCATTGAAGTGTTCTTTCCCATCAAACCTGTCCTCGGGTCTGATTGTGTATGTCATTGAAGATAGAAGACTGATGCTAGATATATTAAGTCTCATCATTTAATTTGCAAAGTCCAGGTTCGACTACCAGAGCTCTGATACCATGTAAAGTTTCTACAAATTCTGTTATAAATCAGACTTAGATTATACCTTCTTCTAGTTTTATGCTTGCTGCAAATGATCTTCAATATACAGATTTGAGTGAATTGAGAAATATAATTCTAGGAATGTTTTTTATTTTCTGCAAGTCGTCTTAGGGCAGTATTGATCAAGAAGCAGACTTATTATTTTGCATGTCCTTAAACTTCAACCACAACCCATATTAATACATCAACCAATGGGCAAGTCCCTCTAAGGGACATGACCCTTCCTAAGTCGGCCCACTTCGCATTCTCATAATCGGTGATCTAAGAAGGTAATGGTTTGTAGACAAACTTAACTAAGATTAGTTAATTTAATACTTAAAACACAATTATCTTGAGGAGCCACCGATCATGTCTAGACGAGAAGCAATAGGCATTCATAAGGCATTTCATGCAAGACAATACATGTGCAATCTGCACAATCAAACTAGTATGCTGATAAAAGTTACAGATTTACCAGAGGTAACATCTTTTATTGGTCCAACATGTCGAAGAGGCGCAACAAAGTTAAATTTGGCTTTTGTTTAATTCAATTGTGCCACTTATAACACTAAAAAACACTAGGGTTTGACACTCAAATCTCATGAACCAACTTTTATTGTCACACTTCCCATATGAATTCTACCATTGCACTCAAAAAACCAAAATGGAATGCTTTACTACCAAATCATCCAAATTTGAGTTGGATATTTGTAGAGCCAAATTTTTTTCCTAGGACCCCAAACATAGCTTTGTACAAAATTGTTCAAGAAAAGAATTAAAGTACTAACGATAAATGAAAAAACTTCTAAAGTACTTCACAAACCTTAGCATTAATAGCTAAGACATTGATTTTAAGCGCTCAAAATGCCATTTTTCGAGGGATTGAGCCACCTATTTGTACCACCTCATGGACTAAACACCAACCAATCTCTAGCCATAAGTAGCTAAACCTTAAACCCTTGCAGCCAAGACTCTCCCTCCAAGCAGCAGTTTGTTAATAACCGATCAAAATTAACAAAGAACCATCTCCACTACCACAAGCTCTACTAATCATTACAAATCATTTCAAATTTTATGTTTTTTCATCAAGACAAAACTACCACTCTCAACAATAGCCCAGTAGTTGAAAAACCAACCCTAGGAAAGTTGGTGTATTTGCTTTCCTGGATCTTCAGGAAGATTCATAATCTTCGATTTCAAGAAGACTTCGTCATGTCAAAGAACATTATTCTTTTCTCAAATCCTTTGTGTGTGCACGCACGTATGTGTCTGTGCGCGTGAGCGTGTATGTCTGCATGTGTGGGTGTGTCGGCGTATGCGTGAACATGTGTGTGCACGTACATGTGTGTGTGAGAGAGTGTGTTTGTGCGTGTGTCTGTATCTGTGTTTTAGTGCATGTATGTGTGCATGTGCGTGTGTATGCATGTGTGTGTGTGTTTGTCCTTGTGTCCGCACGTGTGTTTGTGTTTGTGGCTGTGTTTGTATCTATGTCTGTGCCTGTGTCTATATCTGTGTCTGTGTTTGTGTCTATGTCTGTGTCTGTGTGTGTGCATCTCTGTGTGCGTGCATGTGCATGTGTGTGTGTGTGTATCTCAAAGTCAACTTCCTATTGAAGAGAGGGTATACCTTCTAATTCCATAAAATGGGTGGTTTGCTTCAACATGTAATTAGTGACAGCACACCACTGACTGGCAAAGGGGAATCCTCAAGACATGCAACCAATGCTTCTAGAAATGGTCAAGTTGAATGATGATAATGCCATTTACACTACACAAGAAATGCCCAACATAGATAGCAACTTGTTGCTAGACATTTACAGAGGAAAATCCCAAAGTAGCTAAGATGTAAAGTTGATGAATGACCTCTCTGACAATTTTATTACTCATCTCTTCTGAAGGGAGAAAGCAAGGGGGTGCATCTAAGTTACACTTAAAAATGATGGGATACAATCAATAGAGATGTCTATGGATTGAAGGATTGGATTAGTCTTGAAATATCACAACACCAGAATCTAGCGCGGCTAGAAGAGGCAATCTTGTTTTTATAAACAAACTACCAATTGGTATCTCCCATGGACTAAAGATGAATCACCCATGTGTTTGAGTCTGTAGATGAAGAAATGATCTTGAATGAATATTCAAGGAGAAGCTATTGGGTGGTTTTATATGTCAAATGATAAATTGAGGAGTTATACACTGCGACTCAAAAACGACTAAAGCAAGAGATTGTGGACCCATTTGTACAATCACAAAAAAAAGACTGCAAACTAGGAAATCAAATCTCAAAACCATAAAGCAAAGTAAGCACAATAACTCCATTGAATGGTTATCTTAAAAATTTATATGAAAGTACTAGCACTGTACTCCAACAATGAAACTAAGGTAAATCCCTTACAAAGATACATTTAAGAGGCATGTTTTAAATAGAAGGATACTCTATTGAACATGATTCTGAAAACTAAGTACAAGCCTGAGTTATTTACATAAATTTACAGTAAGAAAAACTAAACTTGGATACAAAACCATTGGAGTTGTTAAGGACTATTACCTTGGTTATTTGATTGTTCCGATAGGATTTCTTTAATGATTTCATAACAAGAAAGGCATCTAAGACAATGATAGATCTATGCGTATGTTTTCATCAACCATCAATTTCGTCCACATCAACTAGTGCCAATTCTTTAAAATGACTAGTACAATACCAAGCCCAAAATAACCTTTGATTATTAAAGACATACACCATACAAAAATAAAATAGCTAAGAGTTGTATAAACAAAGATCATAATTTAACTATGAAATGACAGTAAAACACTATAGAATCCTCATAAAGCTCTTATACTTGCTTGTATAATATTTTCCTAGGTCAATGACCAACCTTAGAAGCACACAACTAGTGAAAAAGAACTAAACCACAAAATAGAAATATAAGCGTCATATGATAAGATAAATTTATTGATGTTCTACAAGAGAGCACCAAACGAGTCTAAGGGGCTAAACGCATACAACCAAGGAGACAACGAAACAATAGCAGCACCAAACTGTGTCTAGGAAAGAGAAAGCCAAGAAAACAAAAGAAAGCAGAAGAGAAGGACGACCACAGAGGCAAGGACTAGGGGTCCTTCCTCGATGGAAAGAAGTCCAACACCAAATGGTGCATACCAGGGCGGCCAAGGGCCCTAGTCTATCTCTGAATATCGCTAGAGGAGTGATTATGTCGACTTAACTCCTTGTAGGGTCTGACAAACCTAGAGTGACAAGTGGTTGGAGCGTTGGGCAACCACTTCTTACCGCAAGCAGGAGGCGAGGATGAGAAAAAGGTCGTGATAAGATGATTAGAGGCCTGGTGTTATGGGAAAAGGAGCTATAGAGTGTGGTCACGGAGTTGCAACGCCTCTCGAAGGTAAAGCATGAGGCACCTCTGATCCATGTATTTGAGAAAAGTGGAGAGGCAATGACACTTTTTGAACAAACAGTGGAATCTTCCTCTAATCTCATAGTAGATGGGGCACTAGAAAGCAAAGTGGATTTCCATTTCGGCCTTGGCCAAAGGACATAACCGGCAAACCCATTCCTATCTATCAATGTGG
The DNA here is from genome assembly GCA_028749045.1 of Cupressus sempervirens. Taxonomy (NCBI): domain Eukaryota; kingdom Viridiplantae; phylum Streptophyta; class Pinopsida; order Cupressales; family Cupressaceae; genus Cupressus; species Cupressus sempervirens. The sequence continues at coordinate 515,188,494 of CM053791.1, forward strand.
TGATTAGTTTAAATCTAAAGCATGTCCAACACAAAAGGAACCTAGGTTGATACATAGGGTGTGGCTCCAGCACCAAAACAAATAGCCAAGGCATGTAAAATCCCATCCTACATATCTAAAAAGTGCTCCACATATAAGGCCATCTGTGGACATAAACCCCCTTGGGGGGTTACTCTAGGCCGTGAAAATGTAATGTCTGTAAATGTCCAATCTGACATGCTTGTTCAACTCTTCTTGCCAAGGAAGGAGGTGAGCCAAAGCGTCCAACGAAAACTTAAAGGGGGGAAGGCGATCAATCGCAACCCTAACCAATCTCAACAAAGTAGCGGATAGAGCATACCAACAACGAGTACTGGTGGTAGTGTCCAAGTCAACGACAACAACAAAGGAGCAATTGGCCAGATAGCAGTAATGATCACAACCATCTACAAAGTCCACATAACCGTAAAGGCGGTGAAGAAACCAGTACAAATCAAAGATGACCCCAAGCCTGAAAGGATGCACACCAAACTCGACAAAGATAATACTGTATAGGTGGATTGATGACATCTGATGATACGCCGAAGGAAAAGTGTCTAAACCCGCTCAATCGAGGCCCAATCTGAGTCTAGGAGGGAGGGACCCTACACCACAGAACCATAAAGCACGGTAGGTCTGACAAAGGAGTCTAGGAGGGCCAAGTTAGAATATGTGTTCTAAAATTGTTGTCTAAAGCACTGCCTCTCCAACATGGCAATGGAGCGTAACCCTTTGCTAATCCTGGGCTCGATGGCTGATGTCAAGTTGAAGGGGGGTTCGATGAAATTAACCCCGAGATAAGTATAAAATGAAGCAATCTCAACCTCCTAGCCCTAAAAGTAGAATTGGAGATGTGAGGTCTTCAAACAGTTGAGGACCATGACCCGAGTCTTACTCAAGTTCACAAAAAGATGCAAGGCGATCAAGAAGCCTCTCACAGCCTCTAGAGAGGAGGCCAAAAGAACCACATCATCTACAAAGCAAAGGATAGAGATCAAATCCTGGTGCAAGTAACAACCATCCCCGAGAAGCGTGGAGTCTCTGAGAAATGCCTTGAGCTCATCAATATAGATGCCAAATAGAGTGGGTGACAAAGGGCAGCCTCGCTTCACACCAATGGTGCTCCAGTTGGGATCGGAGAAACCCTCGGAAGTTCTAAACCTGCCCAAAACAGTCTCGTAGAGCCTCATAATAGCTATCAGTAAAATCTCCAGGGTCCTGATGTCTCTAAGCCTCTGGAAAAGGGCCATCCGAGGAATGCAATCAAAGGCCTTGCGAAAGTTTACAAACAACATTAGACTTTCACTGAGCGGTGTCGGCCCTCCTCAATAATAGCCTGTAGCATCAAGATATGGTCTATGGTATGGAAATGTGTCTGAAACCCCGGGTAACCCCTAGCACAATAAAGTCTCCTGTCGAGCTCTCTAGATAAGATAGTGTTTAACATTGTGGCGTAAAGCTTGGCAAAGGTGTGGCTAATCATTATGGTCCTGTAGTTGCCCAAGTCCGAAGTAACCTAGGCCTTATGTATCAAATAGATAACATGCCTCAACCAAGGTTGAAGAGCGTGAGGAAGGAATCCAAGACAAAGATACCAAGCTTGAAGAGTTCAGCCTGGAACCCTTCCTCATCTGCTGCTCTGCTACATCCCATAGATTTGATAGCCTCGTAAATGCTAGTGGGAGTGAATAAGTGTCATTGAGGAGGAGGGGTGAGGTGGATAGAGGGCTGGCCGAGAATATCGTAAAGAGAGGAGGTATGGGTGATGAGGGAACGGAGGTCAAGGGTGGAAGGATGGAGGGGATGGCGGGGAAACAGGGTGTGCTAGAAAAGCTTGGGATTGTGAATAAGTGTGTTGCAAAAGGATCCGCACTGGAAAGTGATGAACAACCATTTCTTATAGCGAAGGAAGCAGTGGTAGGAAAGACGCAGCCAAGGGTAAGTGTCGGAATCAGCAGAAAAGGCACAGTGCAAGGAGTGGTGGAATCACAAAAAACACAATGATTTTTAATACAAGGAATTGACATATTGGTATATCTAAGATAGTTTGAAATTCTCCTACAATGCAATAAGAAGGATAACCAGTAATGCACATTTAAAATTTAAAATATATCAAATGTAAGAGAATACAAAAGTCTGAAATTTCTTGAATCAAGAATGCTTATATTTAGTAGCATACCTCGAAGAATGCTTTGCTCTCTTCAATTTCTTCTATTACTTCATTTGTAGACTGATCTATTATACTGTACTTCTCTGGATCTATTGCCCGAATACTGACAGCATAGGAAGGGTGTTTCTGCTTATCAAAAAATAACCCAAATTTTAATGTATATTTTGTATTTCGAAAACAAATATTACAATGATTATATTGGTGAGTACAAGTACATACTATAAAAACTGATAAAAGTATCATGCAATGCTTGATAAGAAAAGCAAAGCAAATCCTACCTCCTGCCCAATGTAGTGTAAAGACCGATCATTTGGTACGCCATTGGAATGCCTACTTAAATATCCTTTTTGGCTAAGATCCAATATAGCATCACTTAAAACAGAACCAAAATACTCTTCATCGTGGTCCATGTGAATAGGGTATTCAAAAGCAGCACAAGCTAGATGTTGTTTTACCACCTGTATCATATCACAATCCAAAATAAATAAATAAAAGCAATTTCCCGATCAAACCAATGCATAACATAGCTACTAAGAATAAGTCGTGCATGATGAATGCACTTTGTCATTTTACGTGTCTTTTCCAGTATAAATTGTAACCACAAGATGAAGGATCTAGATTTAGTGCATCACCAAAACTAATTCAAATTTTGTTTTGAATATTAACCTGTTTGTTATAAGCATCCACTTGGCAATGTTCTATTGGTCTTGAGAATAGTTTATTAGGGTATCTCATGAAGTGTTGATCTAGTGGTCCGTCAAATCCCACATAAATAGACAAGGAGGGTTTTTCCCTCCTCCCTGCTCTGCCAGCTTGCTGCCACAAACTGTAATCAAATATACAAATTGAATTACGAGATATACTCAATTGGAATTTAAGATGTGAACCAAAAACAATAAAGCTATTATTTACAATTAATAAGATATAATTTCTTTGAGAATCAGCCCCTAAAAAACCTAGGCAGATTACTAACCTTGCAACACTGCCTGGAAAGCCAAGGTGCAAGGTTACATCAAGGCTACCCACATCAATTCCAAGCTCTAAAGCATTCGTTGCTGCAACTCCTCGAAGGTTTCCTCCAAAGAGATCAGTCTCAATCTTTCTCCTGTCCTGTTTATCCAGTGCACTGGTAATTATATGGAAACATAAGTTTTAAAACTCCAGAGGTACAAACAACACCAATGTTTAACCAGTTTTCCTTGAATTACTGAATCCTAAATCTAGACGAGACCAAAACATATAATTATCCTCAACTGAACTTTCCAATTTATTTTTCTTTTATCCCTTCATTTTGACTTACCAGGACTGTCTGGTTTTAGGAAGAATCAATGCATGGCTATTTTGAAGTGTTTGTCTCGAGGTCATTGACTCGATAGCAGAGCTTCATGTTTTACAAATTAAACAGGTTCGCTTGGCTCGACCCCTATGTTTCATTATTTGTTGTTTTATAGATATTAGAAGTAATCAGAACAGGCCACATAAATGTATTACTAAGGGCATAAAGATTGCAAAGGATAAGCTCATCTGGAGTTACTGGCACTTGCTTGTGGGAAAATTGTCCCTTCCAACCAAGCTATAAATTGAATCATCAAAAATAGCCCAAGCTAGCTATTGTGATCATTTTCTTCACCTTCTGAATTGAGAATTCTGTTCATTCTACTGATCCAAGGGTTTAAACACTCAGCTGCTTTTAGAAATCTTTGAGGATAAAAACTGTCTTGGATTTCTATTTTCAACATGAACACAAAACCCCCATCTCTAGCATTAGCAATTCCATAATTAGGATCGCATGATAGACTGAGTTAAAGATCTGTGTGTTACATTAAAGTTTAGTAAAGTTTCTTAGAGAGTGCCAGTCTTTTTCAGAAAGGGAACTGACAGTGGTAGTGAGTATTGGAAATCAAGGTGAAAATAAAGGAACTCCACAGGTGCAATTATAATTTTCTAGGTCTCCAAACCTCTTTTAAAAGTCTTCTATTTTTGGATTGCTATTTTTGGAAGGCATCAATTTTAATTAAGCTCGATATCCAAAAGGTTGAGATTATTCTGGTATGATCAGAATTCATATTTGGATCATTTTTGTATATTCCAATACTCGGTGGTTTTACAGAAATATTCTTATTTTTTATTTTAAAAGTAACTCATTTAGTTCAGAAGAAAATTAATATTCTGGTCACTTTATTAAGAGACAATTATAAATATGTATCTTTCCTACAAAAGTTGTTAATGTACCATCTAGGAAGCTCCCAAGAGTTTGCAAAAGGAGATTGAAAGAAATGATTTCCTTGTTCTTGATATTCTTAGCATTTGATATTTTGTTGAAATCCAAATTGTGTGTTAGCCGACTGGATGGTTCCAACGGTGTTTTCTATTTTGTAGCCGACGGGTAAATAGTTTGTAGCGGATGTAATATTGTGGCCGACAGACTCCCTCGGGAAGGTTCGGCGATAGTATTTATAGCCCGTCTGGGATCACTATAAAGCATCAATCATCTGCTATTGCGAATATTATGAAGCCTAATGTATGTTCTGGCATATGCGAATATTATTCTGCTATTATTGTCTATATGCATTGATTTCTTTACCTGTACAACAAACATTTGGCGCCGTTGCCTTATGAATCTGGAAGGTGGGAGGAATGAAGATTAATGCCAAATCAGCTTAACAAGGATCGAAATAAGGCGAAGGGAAAAGATGGAATCCGTACTGCGCAAGACAATTTAATTCTGGCACAGCAAGCCAAACGCCGATGAAGATTTCAGAAGATTGCCGACGGACACCGGAGCGCGGAAGAATTGTTGGAGGAGACTCGGCAGCGGGTGGAATTGGTGGAAGAAGCACGGGAGGAGTTCTTGAACTTGTGTTCGCCAAAGGAGGAAAACTCTGACGGAAGAGCATCAACTTGCACGTCTCGTAGTGTCGACGGAGCACGAGCGTGGAGTGATCTCTTCGTCCAGGATAGACTTCCACGGGAAACAATTTCTAAGGATCCTTCTTCTTCACCAAGGTTCGCAGCTGTCGACACCTCCAGTGCGGAAGTGCAGACCGTCGGTGTGGAAGTTCAGACTACTAGTGTGGGAGTGATGCAGGAGCATCCAGAGGTATAAGGGCAATCCTGTGTCACCCAAAAAATATACTTAGACTTAGTTTCTGTTTCATGTGTTTTCATTTTTGGATACCCATTTGGGTCAAATAAAGGTTCCAACTCTCACAGTTCCACCATCAGTGTTTGTGTAAATCCCGAAAAAATAGGAGTATGTAATTGAGCCATCATTTTGGTGAACTAGGAGGTGTAAATTGGCTAGATGAATGTAATTGTAATTTAGAGCATTCCAGAAAAAGAATCAGGTCAAAAGGCCCCACGGTTTGAGAGTTATTGCAGTTTTTCGGGTTGTGGAGACCTCTTAAGAATGCTTCAAAGTCAAGTTAGGGGCATTAAATGACCTCGAAAAAGGCTAACAAATGGGGGACAAGCAAAGCTCGTCCATAAGGCTATAGAGCGCTTCGAGAGCTTTCCGAAAATGTAAACGGTTCGTCAATCGGAGCTATGGTTCAAAAGTTATGCCTCCCGGAAGCTCGGTGACCGTTTCTGGATTCTTCTAGATTTGCGCCGACTTCTAATGCAGCTTTTGGAACCTTCTATTTGATCGGTGGATGCCTACTAGCACTTTCTAGAATGTACTCCTAGTCCTTAACCCTCCAGGGTCTATTTAAGGAGATTTCTGGCATTGTAAAAGGCAATTCGGAGTGGAGTTTGAGAGGAGGTACTGAAAGGAGAAATTATCTCCACATTTATGCTATTGTAAGCCCTTAGGGCATGTTTTGAAGTTTATTTTCTCTGTACTGAATGTACTAGCTTATTTTTCAGTTAATACAAATTCCCTTTTCTGTTGTGTCCATTCTGTTCTTGGGCTGTGTCCCCATCAGGGAGTGCCGATTGTCGATGTAGGAGTACAGACCTCTGGTGTGACAATGCAGACCTCCAGTGTTGTGATGGCGGGACCCAAAGAGAAGCTGCCAAAATTTGAAGGCAATGGTACAGCCGACCCCATCCGACATTGTAAGACATGTGAGACGATCTGGCGGGCAAATGGAATCACAGATGCCGACGAATGGGTCAGGCAATTTCCGGCAACCCTACGAGGTGTCGCGATTGATTGGTTTTCGGATATGGATCCGCAGAAGCTGGATACCTGGGATAAGATTAAAAAGGAGTTCCTGGCGGAATTTAAACTCTTACGGGACGATAATGAAATCGTAGCAAAGATTTCCAATACGAAACAAGGGAAGCACGAAACTGTCCGCGTCTACGCCAGAAGATTAAAAGACTTAATAAACAAAATGGAAAGCAAGCCGGTAGACGGATTGCAAAAAAGGTGGTTTGTGGACGGCCTACGCTCGCAGTTGCGGAGGAAAATGAAAATTGTGCCACCGTCGTCATATGTGGATGCTTATAACAGAGCACTGGACCTTGAAAGTGCGCACAAGACAAAGAAGAAGAAAACTAGCTCCTCTGACTCTGATGACGACGAATCTGCTGGAGATGATAGCAGCGACGACGAAGGTAGTAGCAAAAAGGTTCGTGCCTTACAGAAGGATATGGTTTGAATGATGGAGTTTAAAAATATGCAAAAGGAGCCAAAACGTAGTGAACTGTAGTGCACGGAATGTAAGACCGACGGTCATACTAAAGGATCATGTCCGAAGAACCAATTCTGTGACATCTGTCAGATCATGGGACATTTGACAAAAGACTGCCCCTTTAACATGAAAACAAGAGGATCTCCGCAGGTGCTTCTCACACAGGAGGCTTCCCCGTCAGGTGGTAACGGAAACACGAATGCCGCCGACGCTACATCTGGAGGATACAGGAATAATCGGCGTGGATAGAATAACAACAACAATAACAATACCAATACGAGCAGAAGCCGGATCTAGTATGATGCAAACGGGGGGCCGATTATTCAATGCCGAGCATGTAACTTGTGGGGGCATTTTGCGCGGGAATGTCCAATAGCAAATACACCTCAACTATTGTGCCGATGGTGCGGACCCAGCGATCACGACGACTCAAAATGTCCAAAATCCGGAATGAACTTGATCACTATTGGAGCGGATGTGGAAGAAGTTCTGGCAATTACGCGGCAACAAGAAAAAGAATACCCGGACCCCACCGAAGAAAAGAAGAAATTTGCGACAGCACAAGCGGAGGTTGGAAAAGTATCTCAAGCAGTAACACCTCCGGACACCGCCAGCACTTTAGCAAGGAATTCCGCAGAACAAAACATAGTACGACAAATTTTGCAAACGGAGGTGCAAGTAAAGGTAAGTGATTTGCTTCTCACCATGCCCCAACTTCAATCTGCTCTTTCAAATATGGTAGGAGAATCAAGCCTCGAGAAGGAAAAGTCACCGGGAGAACCGAGTCGACGAAAAGAAAAGGAAATTGTTACGGGAGGAAAAAATCAAATGTTGCTGGCGCTGACATCCGGACGGCACCCTGCAGTTGTCAAAATGGGGATACTTGGACATGTTCTCACAGACACCATAGTGGATGGAGGGTCCGGCGTAAATGTATTGCCAGAAGAAACTTGGAAGAAACTTGGACAGCCAACATTGTGGCCTCCAAGATTTCAGCTGTTGACTGCCAATCAACATGGCATTAAACCACTGGGGATTCTCATGGCACAGCCGGTAACCATTGGCACCCAGTCGTTCTTGATGGATTTCGTGGTGATTCCGTTGAAAAGGAAAGGCTATGACGCCATCCTGGGCCGCGGGTGGCTTATCGAAGCAAGAGCTCGACACGACTGGAAGAACACTTTATCCCTCGAAAGTAAAGGCCGTCGATTCGTCATTGATCTGCATACCCAAATGGTAGGGGAAGAGGCCCTCTCGTCAGATTCTGAGGGAGAGGAGGATGAAGGGTAGACGACGGATGGAACCGGATCAGGAGGGCGTCCTCCGATTGGACGGGGGAACAACGGATGACGACTTGGATTCCGTCAACGGTCTCTACCACTGGCAAATGGAGGACTATGAATTATTTCACAGCTGCAATGTTCTGTCAATTGAGAACGAATATCCGAAGGAGTTTAGTGAAGTAAAGGAGGGGGAGGCACCGTTGGATGTTACACCCGCCCATGCATTCAATAAAGGAGAGACAATCAAGTACAATGAAGCTACGCTGCAAACGATGAATTTGGGGGATGAGGCAGAGCTGAAGAACATACTAGTCGGAGATAATTGGGATCCAGTACTCAAGGCCGCGGCATTCAAGATATTTATGGACTACAAGGATGTGTTTGCATGGACATACAAGGACCTCAAAGGAGTACCGCCGGAATTGTGTGTGCACCGCATCCCACTAGTGGAAGGAGTTGTACCTGTACGAAAGCGACCCTACAGAATGAACAAGAACTATGTCGCACGGGTTACGAAGGAAATCAACCGAATGCTGGAAGCTGGCATTATCTTCAAGGTACAGACCAGCGAATGGGTGTCACCGATAGCCATTTCATTGAAGAAGGATACTATTCAGATCCGAATATTCGTTGATTTTAGATGCTTGAATGCAGTGACGATCAAAGATCCTTTTCCGATTCCTTTCACAGATAGCATTCTGGAGGAGGTTGCAGGACATGAAATCTACTCTTTTATGGACGGGTTCTCCGGATACAATCAGATTTCTATAGTGGAGGAGGATAAGTTGAAGACAACGTTTGTTGTCGAAGATGGGGTTGACGCGTACAACCGGATGCCTTTTGGGTTGTGTAATGCACCGGCCACATTCCAGCGGATTATATTGCATATCTTCGACAGGATGTCTGTGGGAAATTTCAAAGCCTTCATGGATGATTGGTCAATATTTAGCACAGAGGATGGACACCTAGCAGCACTTGGTGAATGTATGGAGAGATGTCGCAGAGCCCGACTAGCGTTGAATCCCAAGAAGTGCAGATTCATGGTTCCGCACGGAAGACTGCTTGAACACATTGTCTGTAAGGAAGGGCTAAAGACGGATCCCGACAAGGTGAGAGTCATTCTTGAAATGCAGCCATCTACTAATGTGACGGAGGTAAAGTCTTTTCTCGGGCATATAGGTTATTACAAAAGATTTATTAAAAATTTTGCCAAGGTGTCCCAACCGTTAGATAAGCTAACCTGCAAGGAGGAATCATTTAGATGGGATAAAGAGCAAGACAAAGCATTTGGAGGGCTAAAGATACGACTGGCTACGACACCCATCCTGGCATATCCGGACTGGAATAAGGGGTTTCATGTTCATGTGGATGCCTCCAACTATGCGATCGGCGCGACCTTGGCACAGACTAGTAATCACAACCTGGATCATCCAATATACTTTGCCAGCCGGTTGCTCTCAAAGGCCGAGCAGAACTACAACACGACTGACAGGGAAGCATTGGGAATGGTTTATGCTATGCAAAAATTTCGTCATTATTTGCTTGCTACACCGTTTGTGTTTTATGTTGATCACCAAGCCCTATTGTACATGATTAATAAACCCATTATCCAAGGGAGGATCAGCAGATGGCTACTACTGTTGCAGGAATTCACTTTCAAAATCATTGTCCGGCCAGGAAAGAAACATGTCAGTGCCGACCACCTGTCGCAGATCAAAACAGGGGAACCAGCGGATGGTGTGAATGACGACTTCCCTGACACACAGCTGTTTCAAATTGGGGTACTGCTGGAATGGTACAGGAGTATTGGCGAGTACCTGTCAACAGGACAGTTTCCCACAGGGATGTCACCGAGTGATAGGCGCAAGTTGATAATCAAGAGTCATACGTTTCAATTGATCAATGGATTGCTCTATAAAATGGGGCCGGATCATATTCCTCGGCGGTGTGTATTGGAAGAGGAGATACCGCAAGTTTTAAAAGAAGCACATGAGGGTCCCGCGGGAGGCCACATGGGACCGACACCACTGCACGGAAGATATTACTCGCAGGACTCTGGTGGCCGACGGTGTACAATGATGCATGGGAATGGGTCGTCGGATGTGACACTTGCCAACGGGCCGGGAAGCCGCTGAAGAGGGATTTCATGCCACTTCAACCCTCTCATTCGCAGGAACTTTTTGAGAGATGGGGATTAGATTTCATTGGACCACTGAGGGTGAGCAAGACTCGACGGTGCCGGTACATCATTGTTGCAACTGCGTACTTGACCAAATGGGTGGAGGCACGTGCATTACTAGATAACTTGGCCGTCAGCATTGCGAAGTTTATTTATGAACAGATCATCACCAGGTATGGAATTCCATTGCAATTAACAAGTGATAGGGGAGGTCATTTTGTTAATCATCTTATTCGACTACTCACCACTCAGTTTAAGATTTATCATTCACTGTCGAGTCCATACTATCCAAGAGCAAACGGACAGGCAAAGGCCACCAATAAAATTCTAGTATCCATCATCTACAAATCCTGCGCGGTGGAAGGTGCCGATTGAGAGAACTTACCCGCTGCCTTGTGGGCGTACCGCACGGCGTACAAGGTGACGACAAGGCACACACCATTCCAATTAATGTTTGGACAGGAAGCAGTAGTCCCAGCGGAATTCATGATTCCGAGTCTCCGAATAGCATTGGAAAACAAATTGGCTGATGACGGAAGCTTACAAAAGCGATTGAATAATTTAAATAAACTGGAGGAGAAACGGTTGTTGGCACAGTGGGCGACGGAAGTGGCACAGAACAGACGCAAGCTCTGGCATGATAAGCATCTGAAACATAGCAGATTCCAGTCGGGACTATTAGTACTGAAGTATGATGGCCGTAATGAAATCAAGCCAAGAAAACTGAAAGTGCGATGGATTGGACCATATCACATCCGAGAAATTGGCGACACTGGGGCAATCAAACTAGCGACCTTGGACGGACAGGAGATGGCTCAGTCAGTTAACAGATCTAAGTTGAAACTATATCACGCAAGAAAGTTCTCGCCGTCGTTAAATCCTCCATCGTCATCATTACAGGACTCTCTGGCGGCGACGTCATCTAGAGGTACCTATGCTATTTGATGTGTTAGAATAGAGAGCAAAAATTAAAAAAATTAAAATATATATATATATATATAAAAAAAATAAAAAATAAATTAAAACAAAAAAAAAGGGCCCCGCGGACAGAAAGGCCCATAGACTGAAAAGCCTCGCGGGCAACAGCCTGTCCACGGGCAGAGTCAAAGACCCCGCAGGCAACAGCCTGTCCGCGGGAGTGAAGCGGAAGGTCCCTGCGGACAGTCTGTCCACGGGTTGTTAAAAGCCCCGCGGGCAGATGTCCACGGGCATAAAACTTTACTAAAATTCTCTGCTGAAAATAAAAGCCCCACGGTATAATCCTCTGTTCAAAATGATAATGCCCTCCGCCAAAGCAAGCCTTGCGGGCTTAAACATATTTTGCACTAAAAATCTCCTCAGCGGGCAGTCTCCACCGGCAAGAACTCCGTCTGATATTGCATGAATGCACTGCTCGACGTTCCTAAATCCATCACTATTACAAGCTCAACGGAATGAAAGGAATTTGGTTTTAAAATATACAGATTACACAAGTTTGAAAGAAATGCCTCAACCGTTGGTGAACTTGAAGGCCCGCAACATTTAATTATATAAGTTTTACTGAAGCTCTGCAATATCTGGATGGACTTAATAGTTCACGACTACAGAAAATGGCCATCTACATCATTTGGATATATTTGTCTAATACGTTGTTCAAAGATCGACTCGACGATGACGGCATCAAGATTCTAAACTAGAGTGAGCATTTTTTGTACTGTTTTGAAGGATATTGAATAGCTGCGTAAGGTTTGGTCCGTGCTCATGTTCTCATCCTATAGAAGTAAAAAGAAGAATGCAGTGCATGTTTAGGGCAGTTTTGTGACAACGCAGGGAGATTTTGTGCATTCATCACAACAGCAATATAATTGTGGAGTTCACATTCTCCTCCAGACGGGATTCCTTGCCAGATACTCTAAATACACTTTGCACATATTTCTCTTCCTCTCGGCCTGCAGGGGATTGGACAGGTAGTCTTCCGCAAAATTTCATTGGGTTGCCGCGGGAGTAAGCGGAACTATATAAGAAATAACAAATAAGAGGCCACCTTCATATGGAATCGGCAGGCAAGCGGAAGTCGTGGAAGAGTCAGTTGGCAGCTAACATGGAAAAGAATTCAAGAATTTTGGCATCGGGAATTCGAGTTGCAGGCCCTTCCGGTTCCAATAACAAGAAACAGAAGACCAAGGAGGAACTCACTTATCTCACCGTCTAGTTTGAGAGTTTTAGTGGAAGCGAATGCTGGAAGTGGTGGCAGGAGACCCCTGAGGCAGACCAAATTAAACAGATTTTGATAAGGGCACAGGTACATTGGGCTATTCAGCTTCCCATCTTTTCCATCCGGTTGTTTGAATCAGTATTGCACACTATGATAAAGACATATAGCGCTCAGAGCAGAACGAGTACATTCCTGTACTAGCAGCATCAGATGACAGTATTTTTTAAACGTAGGGATTTCACTAGGGTTTTCGGCTTCCCTAGCCCCAATGGGAGGAAAGTGGAAATCAAGAATCATAAACTGTCATGAGAACGGAAGGAGCATTGGATAGATCTAGTGTGCAGGGACCTTACACCCATGGAGAGGGAGACAGCGGTTCAGGGGACAAAGTGCAGAGGGCTTCGCAGAGACTTTATTCGGGAGGGTCATTGGCATTGTATCATGGACGTCATCAAGAGCAGGTTGACAGGCGCCACCCGGGCCTCAGATATCGCATTGCCGCAGATTGTGTTTATGAATGGTATCATGCAAGGAGTAGTATATGATTGGGCCTCAGTGCTTGCCGACAGGATGGAGCAATTCATGACACTTCAGCACCGAACATTTTTTATGCCGCACCATGCCGTCGGGTTGTTTCTAGAGGCTGCAGCTAGCCAAATTCCAATGGATGGTTTTGAGGCTCCTCCAAGCGGCAAGTTGGCAGACGGGGAGCCTCCCGTATTCTACTGGCGACACTTAGATACCGGAGGATCAACATCAAGTCACAAGCAAGTACTCCGCAGATTGGCTGCTTCCGAAGAGACAGATAGCGAACGGGAGGGCACTTCGATGAGTGACGAGGCTGAGTCCGTGGAAGAAGAGGTGAGCACTTCGGCGGAAGTTGATGGTGAGGCAGTGGGTAGTGGGCCCACATTCTTTACCCCTCCTCAGCTGTCAACTTCGGCGCACTTGACTACCTTTTCAACAGTCATTCCGACATTTGGTCAGCGCCGTGCCCCGGTCCTTATGACTCCTCCAGCGGAGGCAGATGTCCCACAGACAATGACGGAGGTGGTCCCACAGGCAGTGACGGATGTTGTCCCACGGACAGTCGTCGAGTCATTGCCAACGGCTGTAGCGAAGGTGATTCCAGTTGTACCAGCAGATGTCATCGTCGCAGTCCCACTGAGAGCACAGTTGCCACCGCCACAGTCTGAGCCGCAGGTTCGGTTGGAGGTCATTGATTGTGATGCAGTGGTCACCGTTTCATCATCCTTTTTGGCAGAGGCTAAGTCAGCCTAGCCAGTACCGAAGGCGAACATGGAGCTTGCGCAGTTTGACCAACCAGAGGTGATGGATAGAGCTAGTGAGTTTTTGAGGCAGCAGTTCCAACTCACTCCTGCCAAGCGGGGTTTGTCCATTCAGTCTCCTAGGTGTTCAGGAACATCACCAGCGGTACCAGAGCCTCAGCTTCAGAAGGAGGGAATGCCACATGCCGTGGTTGCGCCAACAGCAGAGAAGGCGGCACCGGATGTGGGCATGGCTCCCGCTGATGAGGAGAACAGTGATGCAGAATGGTCATTGGAGGCCTTCCTCAAGGAAGACTATGGGTCGGATGAGGACAGGTGTCGGGATTACCTCAGTACTATGAAGTCTGCATTAAAGAAGTGACACGATGTGGCAATTCAGGCCCTGACTCGGCGGAGGGAGTGGCACTTGATCAGAGCATATATCCGTGGGATTTGTCCTCGACGATTTCAGACTTGCTTTGTAGACAGGGGCTGGCCGGCGATGGAGACAGCTGAGATGTTGGCAGATTGGGCCACTGAGCCGGAGTTGGGACCCAGTAACACCACTATGATGAAGCTAGCACATGAGATTGTGGGACTATACAAAGATGTTTACTACGGTTGTCGGTGTGCGGAGGCAGACAGGGTTACAGCAGAGAGATCAGTAGCAGCTGAGACTGAGGCTAGACAGAAGCTAGCCGCCGACTTGGCTGACCAGCAGGCAGCATGGGCCGCAAAGCAGGCAGCACTACTGGCAGATTTGGCAGCAGCGGTGCAGGAGAGGGACGTGGCTAAGCAAGGTACGGAGGCAGCGGTTCGAGATAAGGATGCGGCTAAGCACGAGATGCAGTTAGCTAGGACGCAGGCCATGGATGTGGCGCTTCTTTTAAAGGAGGCCGTCGAAGTTAATTCTCAGATTCAGACAGATCTCCGCATCAGGACAGAGCAGGTGTACAAGTTACGTCGCCAGCAGCACACTTCTGGGACGCCCCCTTCGCTCTAGTATTTCCTCTGTGGTCTATAAGTTGTCTCCTAATTTTGCTAGTCATTAAGAGATGACTTTTTTTTGGGGGGGATAGTGTTAGCCGACTGGATGGTTCCGGCGGTGTTTTCTATTTTGTAGCCGATGGGTAAATAGTTTGTAGCGGATGTAATATTGTGGCCGACGGACTCCTTCGGGAAGGTTCGGCGGTAGTATTTATAGCCCATCTGGGATCATTGTAAAGCATCAATCATCTGCTATTGCGAATATTATGAAGCCTAATGTATGTTCTGGCATATGCAAATATTATTCTGCTATTATTGTTTGTATGCAATGATTTCTTTACCTGTACGACAAACATTGTGCAGTTGAGCAGATTTCTTCTGCCCTATGACAAAAGTCCTGAGATGAAAATTGGTTTTGAAAGTGAAAGGTCTTTCCTAACAAATATGACATAACCCTTTCAAATTCAGGAGATGTGCTGAAAGGATTCAATTTGAGATTTTTTTGTACTAAATGTTGGAGGAAGTTTCACCAATCTGAATAATTTACATGTTCTGTAATGAATATGGCAATAGTGAATAAGTTCACTGGAAGAAGAACACAGTCTCTATCAAGAGTGATGGAGGGATGTACATTATTCACTTTGCAGAACCGGTGGTCAGCTAGGAATTGACATCGAACTCAAAGACAAAAGGCAAAGAATTTGACATGGAAGCGGGCAAGATGGAACCTAATGAATATTGGAGCTTGGAAACTGCTCAGAAGATGAAACAAGTTCCCTAAATGGGTTATCTCATTGGCAAATGTATAAGTATGAAGTCTTCAATCCAAGCTGCAATATTTTGGATATTGAGGAAGACGACACAAAGGGTGACAACTCTCCTCTGGAGGATGAAGAGTACAAAGGTGTGGCAAAAGTACACGACACACAACCCATCAATTTGCGAGGGGTAGGGCAGTCAAATACGAGGAATCGAACATACAAGAGGTAAACTTGGGAGAGGAAGATAATCTGAAGGAGATCTTGGTCAAAGATGACTGGGAACCCGTACTGATGAAAGTTGCATTCAAAATATTCATGGAGTACAAAGATGTTTTTTCTTGGCTGTACAACAATATGAAGGGTATGTCGTCAAAGCTGTGTGTTCACCGGATTCCTAGCATACCAGGTGCACAACCAATATATACGAGGTCCTATAGTATAAATAAAAACTATACTGCCAAGGTCCAAAAGTAAATAGAAAAGATGTTGGAGGCAAGCATCATTTTCAAAGTGTAAACACGTGAGCGATTCTCACCTATTGTTATTTCCCTCAAGAAAGAAGCAAACCAGATTCACATCTACATGAATTTTAGATGCCTCAACGTGAGATTCCATTCACTGACAACATATTAGAGGAGATCACAAAGCATGAGATGAACTCGTCCATGGACGACTTTTCTAGGCACAATCAAATCTGCATTGCAGAGGACAAATTAAAAACCATGTTTCAGGTCGAAGATGGAGTGTGTGTGTACAACTGGGTGTCATTCAGGTCATGCAACACATTCACCACGTTCCAGACAATAATATTACACATATTTGACAAAATGTTTGTTGGGAACTTCAAAGCCTTTATACATGATTGGTCTATCTAAAGTGGAAAGGACAACCACCACATAACACTAGAGGAATGTATGGAAAGATGTCGCAAGGCACACCTAACACTCAACCCAAAGGAGTGTCGATTTATAGTAGTAGAGGGTGAGTTGCTAGGTCACATAGTATGTGTTGCACTTGTAATAATCCTTACTCTTTTGATTCACCCTTGAGCTTTATTCATCCCCGAATCGAAGTTGAGCTTGAACCTTCATTTTTATCCTAAGTTCAAGTTCAGGTTCAAGTTGTTCGTGAGAAAGTTGAAAGACTTTTTCTTTAGTCCTCGATTGGTGGTCCGTCAACTTAGGTGTTGAACTTGAACCTTGAACCTTCCGGTTTCAAGTTCAAGTTCAACATTGTGATTTTGATAATTGATTGTGCCTTGATGCTTTTCCTTTGCAGGTGTTTCTTCCTTGGAAAGACATCAACCCCGAATCATTGCGGGTAATTCCTAATCTCAAATGTCGTACATGATGGAACTGTTGGACATTGAAATATGATGATAAAGACAGTTGGCAATTACATGGCAAAGTACAGCTCATCATTAGACGAAGTGTGATAATAAGATGAGGTCACTAAAAACCGGGGATGTGTGACGATTTGACAAGAAGAGTTAATTGAAAAGGCCAAAATGTCTTATCAAATAAATATTTGCACGAATGTATTGATTATTCCATACTCTTGTATCTATTTGTAACCTTTCTCAAGTCCTCACCATAAATATCGATCTCCTCGCTATTGTTTCCTAATTAGCTATCCTAGAGATTAGAGGCGACAAAGCCAATAAGAATTTGCAGGAGTATTTTAACACAGGAAATTAGTGAGTTCATGTACTCCCTTCTATGATTTCCCATTTCTAGTTTCTCTTTAAGAAATTTGGGCTATTGTATGTTGTGGGTTAATTTCATTTTCAGATTGACATGTCTCTTTTTCAACCAAAACTCCCCAAACCTGAAAAAGAGACCTACTTGTTGAGCTCTTTTCCTGAAATCCGTGACACATCCCTAGTAAATGTAAACTTGACGAGATTAATAGAGAGAACTAGAAATGCCCAAAGTGGAACCATCGCTGAAAAGCTGACCAATAGTGGGTTATTAGAGGTCACAGCTTTTCCTCCCGCTCTGGTGTGCCCTGAATTAGTGATAGAATGTGCAAATCAATACGATCCCAAAAATAGGTGCATAAGAAAGATTTTAGGAAAAATCTTGGCAAGGATCGATAGGGTTATTGTTATAGCAGCCTTGAAGATTCACCATAAAGAACCATACAAGCCTTGGACCTTTGAGGTAGCAACACAGATATATGAAGGGAAAAAGAACTATAACTCCCTTGTTGCACGGAGCTAGCTTTTGAAACCGACGAAAGGAGGATTATGATTGCCTAAGCGTCATACTATTGAACATTTCATAAAGGGGATTGCAGATGTAGTTTTCCTCTTGAATAGGGTAAAAGGAAATGTACATGTCTTTCATTGGGAAGACAAGATGTATTTCTTCATACAAAAAATTGTGGAAGGTGAAAAGTTCATTGGTTGGGTAGAGCTAATAGTCGAAAGACTGCACAAAGAGTTGTTGGGATTAGCCAATTTTACCCCTTTCTTCATGTCATCTTACCTCTTCTATATTTTAACTATTTCAAAGGACTAGGAAGGTCTTCCCATGAGCCATAGATTGAGGAAATGAAAATTTACGAGTATTACACACATTTGTAGGCCAGAAAACCCTCTCAAGAATTCAGAAGGATCAATCATGTATTCTTAGGTGGGTTAGCCTTTGAGTTGAAGGGGAGAAAAAACTGCAAGCTCTCTGAGGAAGCTATGCAGGTAATCAATACCTATGGCTGTCATTTCATCCAATTCCCAAAATTTAGCTATATCAGAGTCTGAGCTTTTGATGGTGAACCTCTTAAGTTATGTTGATATTGCCTGGACAACATTACACTATTGGGGGTATGCAGGCAACTGATTGTTGTTGAAAAACTATCGAAAAGCACTAAAAAGTATCAGGAGTCCTCTTTCCTATTAAACTAGGTCATTACAGGTGTAAAAGCCTAAAGGATGCCATGGCAGTAGAAAATGAGCTCCATAACCTTAATCTGAAGCCCTACATCCCAAGGAAAGGCTTTGACTATGCAAGGTTTGCCAAAGAAGATCTAGATATCACACCCACATTCACTCACACTCCTCATATGGAAGATTATTGGGCCAATTGTTCAGATGAATTCAAAGTCAAAAAGAGGTTGTGGTCAAGAACGACTCTAGTAACCTTCAAAATCAGCCTAGACACAAATTAGATCGAAGATGATGAGCAAGAAGATGTACCAAAACCATGGTATCTAGAACAAATTGAATGTTTCCCAATCCCTGAGCTAGATTGGAGTAAAAGAGAAGAAGATGATCTGCAATCTAGAATTATTGATGTGATCAGCAGAACAAAGGAATGGCTTGTGAAAAAGAGAACCCATGACACTGTCACCCAATCATCAAAACAACATATACAATCAAAGAAAAAAAAGTCTTCAAAAATATTGATTGCTCTCACTGACAATGTTGTTAATGATTCTATTGCAGGTAATCAGGAACTTGAAGTTGAACCAACTCCACCTAAAGTTCAAGTTCAACTTAGAATGGAGCCTATTAAAAGGATAACTCGCTCAAGTACTAAGAAGAAACAAAAGGACAGTAATCCTAAGAAGGATTGTGAGACACTAGTAGATTTGGATCCTCCAGAAGCAGAACTAGAAACGGAACAGGTCCCTAATTGCGACATTTCAAATATGGTCGAAAACCAACAAGCCCTAAGTGGATAAGGCAGCATTCCTATGGATTTTGTCACCTAGACCAACAACTTCACAACATCAAAGAAGACTCCCATAGCGCCCAAATGGTTGGAAAACTTTGATACCAAGAAGCGAAGTATAGTGCCTCTATCCTTGCCTATTGATGACCTAGTGAGTAAATGTTTGGGCAAGACATCTAAGAGAAAAAAGCCAAAAACTAAATCCAAGCTCGAGTTCGATGAGAGTACAGGACACTAGATGGCAGAGATGGCCAAACTAGTCCAGGATAAAGAAGATAGTGAAATGACTACTCAAGCAAAGGTGGACCTTGGGAAAGGAAGTAAGGCAACCGATATGAACATTCTTGAAGTATCCAACAAGAAGA
Organism: Cupressus sempervirens; assembly: GCA_028749045.1. Classification (NCBI taxonomy): domain Eukaryota; kingdom Viridiplantae; phylum Streptophyta; class Pinopsida; order Cupressales; family Cupressaceae; genus Cupressus; species Cupressus sempervirens. The sequence goes on from CM053791.1 coordinate 515,208,033, forward strand.
TTGTCGAACAAGTCTGGAAAGATGCCAAGGATAAACAGGACATAAAGAAAACAATGAAAAGCATGGCTTAATATATCAATGCTATTCAACACCCTGAACCAGTAACACTCAATGAAATGCCTTCTACTATAGATATGAAGTCCTCAATTAATTAAAAAAATTCAGATCATCTGCAGAGAAGCAAGGTGGTTATTAAATCATTTGAGGGTTGGGTTGAATTTGTCAGAGCAGAAGCAATCAAACAAGTTGGCTTTCTAAGAGAAGTTCAAAAGGAAACTACCAATGTGATGAGGAAAATAGAATCAAGCATCGAGTCCCATGAGAAAGAAAAGAGCAATTGGGTCAAAGAAGTCTCATGGATGGAAGAAGTGCAAGAATTCAATTTACAAAAAATCCTTGTAGAATGACCAATACCGGGACTTGACAATAAAACTCTCTACATGATTAAAGATTGCACTGAATGGAGGAACGAAGCTATCACACAAGATGTTTCTGAGATCAAGGAATTGCTCAATGGGCTTGAGGCTGTTGATGATATCATTCAGGAGGATTTGAAATGGATTGACAAACAACGCACTAATGTGGAAATGAATTTAGTCGGGTCTGATGAAGAAATTACCAAACATGTGCAAAAAAGATTCCAGGAGCTGAAAGAGATGAAAACATCAATGACACAGGATTTTTTGAAGGTTGTTCACATGGAAGCCATGCTGATAATCAATCAAAAGCATTTGGAAATGCATGAGACAAAGGTCAGGCAGATTCGCAAGGACAAGGAAGTATGGAAACAAAAGATTGCGTATCTCGGCTTGCCACATCAACAGATCATCTCTTCTTTTACTTCTGCTTATGAAAACTGGAAAACCGCTCGACTGTCTTCAACTTTATCGGGGAAATCCTAGGATTTCGAGACACCTAGAGATGCCTAAAAAGGCAATGATCGCCATAGTTCAGTTTTACTCTTATGTTATGCCTTGGCAATTTGAGCAGTTAGGGTAACTAGAAACTATTCACTCCTAGTGGAGTAATTTTGACTATGGTTAATTTCAGCCCTGCATGGCTATATATGTAAGCACTTAATACTGATTTAATGTTGACTCTCAGTAGATACAAAGGAGACTATTTTTGTTTGATATCTACGCTTTACTTAAAGTAAGAACTCTATGGTGAAAGTTATAAAATTATGTTAGTTTTATAATCTGAGTTTCTGAATGTTGGATAATGTTGGCCATTCCTGTGTGTGATTTGTTTTCTTATGGAAATAGATCATATATAAAGCTGCTCACATTTTATCATAGATAAACTCTTATTTTAATCTCAAGAAATAGAGGGAAGAAAAATTGAAGTTGCAATTTTGATTTGATAATAATAACAATCATGTGGTTAATTATTGTTATAAAGTTTGAATGGTTTTTCAGATTGCACATTCTTTTCATTTTGATGAATTGAATGCTTTTAAACTTTTGTATTTTCTGGTTAAAATACTTGAGAGAGACATTCTCTCTCGTAATGAGAAATTGATATGGACTTAGAGATAGTCCTTCTATGGTCATTGGTTATATATAATGTGTGTGTGTGTGTGTGTGTTATTGTTAATATATTGTCTAATAATGATTCACATATAATTTACCATCTAGAGACATCTCTCTTCATGAGAGATGTCTCTTCTTCTCATATTCATATGACATTCAAATCTGCATTTAAAACAGACAAAAATAAATGGTAGTGTTATTACATTCGACGAGAACGATTCTATAAAATTCAACATGGTATCCGAGCGGGCTGCAAATGTAATAATATAAGTAAAGACATTGCAATCAAAATTATTACATGAGCATTGAAGGAAATAATATGTGGTCATTTAAGAGAGGAATATTCATTGTCATATAGATCGAAGGGGGTCTGCAATTACTATGTGAGGGAAAAGGAACCCTGGCAAATGCACTAACCCGAATACACAAGAGGAAGGAAATAATTACAATCAAAGGGAATTCAGGGAAATAGAAAGCTTTGCATCCATATGAGCAGATCGAAGGGAAATAAAATGTGGCAATTTAAGAGTGGAATATTCATTGTTGAATAGATCCAAGGGGGTCTATAATTACCATGTGAAGGAAAAATAACCCTGAAAAATGCACTAACTTGAATACGCAAGAGGAAGGAAATAATTACAATAAGAAGGAATTCAGGGAAATAGAAAGCTCTTAGCACATAATTTATTTATCCCAGTTTGTGGTTTGAATAAAACTCAATTCAGCTTCCATATTTAATTGGTCATTGAGTTTTCTTTCATTCAATTTAGTTTGTGTGTTTCAAGTGGCAGACGAGGACCATATTCATAACAAGCATTGAAAATTGGAGGCTCACGGCAATGAAATCCAAGAGCATTCTATGCAGCTTGATAGAATGGCATCTTTTCATGGATCAGAACCTAAGAATTCCAGAGATAATAAAGCAATTAACAGCCCTAGCGTAATGCACAAGAAAATAATTGCAGACAAAATAATATTAATCAAATTTCTTGTGACATGCCTTTGGCTACTCTCGAAGAAGAAGAAGAGAATTTGACCCTTGATTCTCTGCATTAATCTAATTTGGTCCAAGTTATTTGCAATGTCTTGCGCAACGATCTCGAGTCACCCTTCACCGTGTCATTAATTTTCAAGAAGCAGTTAATGTGACCAGCCAAATCCATTTTAAGTATAAGGCTCCAGTTCATGTCAAAACTCCTAAACAAATGGCCAATTCTTTTTTGCTTAAAGCACCCAAGAAATCTGCAAGTTACAGGATGTCAAGATTATCAGCTTAAGATATCAAGGAACTTTAGGAGTACTCGCGACATACAAGAAAGATGATTGATGATCTGTAAGCCACAGCCATTTCTTCGAATCTAGAACCACAGAGCCAGTAGAGTCATGCTGTTTTGGAATGCTCTTTGTGGCTATTATCTTCATCAGCAGCGAAAAGAAAATGAAGGAATCTGTGAAAACAATTCACACGCCACGCAGGTTAGGATGGACCAATCACTAACAAAAAGTGGTAATCAAGGTGGGATTAAAGTCCGATAGAGTATGATATAGAAGGAGAATGGTCGATTAAAATTCTTAAAAGACTCAAGACGAGGAAAGAAAATTATGCCACTCAATATCCCCCATTGTGTCTATCTCTTGAAAATTTCGAGCCACCTATAACTGTTGGCATAGAGCAGTTACTGAAGGATAGTGGAAAGAATGGAACTGGACAAAGCATGTGACATGGATAATGCTTGACATGGAAACATGAGTTGTAGACAAGAATGACTTAATCAAATTTTGGCCAAATGAAGTTTGTTTCTAGCAGACAAGGAATGACAAAAGACAAAACTCCCTCCTACACATGTTAGTGTTTTTCACATCCCAAGTAGAAACAAACGTGGAAAATAAGTATTTGTTGCACTAAAAATACACATCGACAGTAGAAGAATAGAATAAGAAGAATGGGAGATATGTATAAGGGATCCTATACCTTTAACATGTGAACCAAGACAATTCCATAATAAGTTTATAGCATTAAGGAGAATACGGAGGGAATTGAAAATGGAGAAATTAGGGGAGACGCGGTTATATATATATCAGTCAAGATCATTGTGAATCATCTCAAATATTTGGTAGTGATATCGACACATAATCAAGTGACGGACATCAATAGATAAAATGAAACAACGAATACAATAATAATTGGAAGGGCTAGTCAACATTCTACACATTCATCTCTACAACCTACTCAGCTAATGAGAGAGAAAGAGGATTAATAATCAATGCAAAAAGAAGGTACTAACCAGCGACAAATATTGGAAACGAATTTCATACTATTATATTTTCCTAACATCTGCAAATGAATGGCTCATAAAGAATGGACAAACGGTTCTTATGTTTTAATTGTCCCAAAGTTTTCATTATATAACACCCAATGGAATGAAATGAGATGCTCTCAGGATGTATGTGAGTCAAAGTTTGCAGAGAGGTTCTCAGAAGCATAACAAATACATCCCAAAGCAATTGGGCAAAAGATCGCATATACTTTAGTTGTCTGTCATGCATTGCATAATTTGATCCTATGATTGAAAATTTGAGCTTCAAGTCACCATGGTAATCATCCTTATGCCATTTGTCCTTTAAGAGGTTATCTAAGTATGCAGCTTGTGAGAACATTGACACTACACACATATAAATGTCCTTAGACAATGTCGTTGTGAACTATTTGACCAAAAGCCTCAATCAAATGTTGCAAATAAAATTTGGAAGCTGTGGATAGAATGTAAACACACACATGTATAATTTGGGGTCACAAACAAGGCATTCAAACTATTGGACAAGGACTTCTTGAAGAAAATTTCAAGAAAATAAAATTAAATGATTGTAGGCTATGCACAAAAGGAATTGGTGAAGAGGTCTTAGAAACTTTCTAATATTGCTATGTGACATTCCCAAAATGGATATGTTTAGAGTGCATTAAGTTTTCCAGAATATGTAATCAACAAATACAAACTCAGCCCACACCAAAATGGGAACATTGAAATAAAATATAGAAACAAAGATAAGTGATGAAAACTCTATAAAATGAAATGAGTGGGAATTTCACATTGTGGGGGGGAATAATAACCAATGTTCCATTCCCAACTGAACCATCTTTAGAGGGGAGCTATCAAAGAAGGGACAAAATCAGAGTTCCAAACTAGACCATCCGTTGATTTGATGCATATCAACTTTCATTGGAGAAACTTGTATCGAGGATGTTGATGTGCAGATAAGTATTTATTATCTTTGAGTAACACATTTATTTAGTCTCTTGTTATATACTATAAGAGTCATTTGCATTGATCTTTTCCTTTGTCTCTGAGGATGTTCTTGCAGGAAAAGAAGGTTGGTACTTTACACATGCTACCAAATATTGTGTAGACTTAATCTTATGACAATAGCTTCAAAGAAGTTGTGATCTAGAATTCATTAGTCATCTAATAATCGAGCTGGATAAAGTGAGGCTCTTGAAGCGAATATCCTTGATGATTAACATTATGAGTATCCCTCTATATAAAGGAGTCCGACAATTGTACAAGGAGGTCAAAAGATTGATATTAGATATAGAGGGAGTATGACATTCCAATCAAAAGGAATCTTGAACAAAAAAAAGGGGGTCAACAAATTGAGAAGGAAAAGGTTGAGGTGAAATTCCTTGTAATACATTCTTTGTGAGAGAGAAGCATGAGGTGAAAACTCTTGTTCCACCTTCTAGAATCAGCTATAGTCGATCCACCCTCTGACTTGGTTCATAGTGGATATTATGAGAGTTACTATTTCGCATATCTGGATTATGTAATGAAAGGCGGCGATCTTTTATTAATGTATTTGTGACGTCGCTATTATAAGGTGATGATCTTAACAATGGTTTGACCTGTTATCATGATTGACTGCATTAAGTTGTCTCAAAGTTTCTGATATCATGATAATGAATGTATCATGGTAGACTACATTAAGTTGTTGTTCTAGAGTCCCGGAGATCATGATACTTGTCGTGATAGAGAACATGACATGTTGATTACTTGTTATCTGATATACTACATTTAGTTGTTCTCTCAGAGTGTGCCGAAAATCAGATAACTCATATCCTTCTAGGATATAACATATTCTTTTGGTGGGCATTGTGAACATGATGCCAGTGCACATACCAAGAGAATATGAATGTGATTGATATTTCTTGTTGAATCATACTTCAGATGATATCAAAAGATAACATCTAAGTTGATGGATATATGTTTATATCCTTAAATATGTCATTCCAAGAATATCATATTGAGATGATATCTCTCTACATGCTTGAGAGCATAATGTGTTCTATAACAATCCTCCCTAGCTAAGAGGGAGTGTTAATGTTGTAGCTCCAGTCGGATTGAAGAGAGCTAGAGATAATCCTTCTATGGTCATTGGTTATATATATATATATATATATATATATATATATATATATATATATATATATATATATATTATTGCTAATATATTGTCTAATGATGATTAACTTATAATTTACCATGTAGAGACTAGACTTGTCTCTTTTTCTCATATTTATATGACATTCAAATCTGCATTTGGAACATACAGAAATAAATGGTAGTGTTATTACATTTGCAAAAAAGGATTCTATAAAATTCAACACCTATAAAGGGCTTGAGGAAAAAAAAAATTGTATAATGTTAAAATCTTAGGAGATCTTGATATTAATTCAAAAATTCCTGAGTTGATAGAACTGGTCACAAAAAATAAAACATATATCATCAAGCCAGTATTTTATCAAGGTTCAATTTATAATAATGTAGTAATTAAAATGAGGAATATACCACATCAAAAAGATAAGACTAATAGCAGGAATACCATTAAGCATCAAGAATGCCAAGGCTAACAGTAAAAAGGTAATTAAACAAATAGAGGAAGTTAACATTTGGCTTGATGAAGAAAGTGGAGACTTTATCTTAGAAACCCAAAATAAAAACTCAAATTGCTGCACTCGCCCTAGCTAACAAGAGGACCTTAAGAAGTTCCTTCAGCATGAGATAAGCAACGAATTGGGTGCTGGTTGATCAGACTTATAAGGAAAATACTAAGAAAAATATAACAAACAACTCTCAGGAATCTAAGATGAGGGATGTTAAGAACGGAGAAATAGTGGAGAATAAGCTCATGGATGCCCCCGCGATGGAGAATGTCATCCTTATGGTTGGAGAGGCTAGAATGGGAATTGAGAGTTCAGAAAATCACGAAGTTATTAAAAAGAGTTTGGAGTTGCCCCCTGCTGATCCAGATTCATTTTCAGTGCCCCACAATCTCAATGACAGTGGGATGGCAGAGAGAGAAACATAGACACAATATAAGAAGAAGGATACTTTTGAGTGTCCATTAGAAGGTTGTGATAGAAGTAATAATGTAGACTTAGCCATTAAATACCTGTGTAATGAGGTCTTAGATAACTTTCTTTAGGGGATTGTTGAGGATTTCCTTAATGAAGAAGAGATTGCCTTAGAGAAACAACTTCTCATTTCCAGAATTATGGAACTCAAAGACTGAGAAAGATATCAAGAGGTATTGGAGGAGGAAATTAATAAGGCAGGAGGGAAGGGGATTCAGCAGATGCATCAATGGGAATTGCACAATCTGGTTTATGCAAAGACACCCTCATTGTGCAAATATTAACAAGAGGAGGAGCGGGAAGACCCTTTCAGACTTAAGGATAAAAGATGGGTCTGCTAAGCATCAAACTAAGATCACATCTTTGTTTAATGCTGGGAAAGTGAAGGGCCTTCCCTTGGCACTATGAAAGTCATAATGTGGAACGTTAGGGGCATCCGCATACATCTCACTAACAAAAGCTTAAATCATAATGCTACAAGAAACAAAACTAAATCAGGACATAGCAATTTTTGGTAAGAAATTAGGTACTGAGAGATTGAAGGAATTTTCGCGAATGGAGCCTCAGGTTGCTTAGTAACAGTCTGGGATCCTAGATCAGTCTCCTTTACTAAACAAGAACTCTGCCAAAACTAGATGAGTGGATCAGTTAGAATTAAAAGACGCAACTTAAGATTCCTATTGATTAATGTTTATGGGCCAATACAGAATAGACACAAAAATGTATTATGAAAAGAAATAGAGCATTACTTAGAAATCGTGCCAAACCAGATGTGTATTATAGGAGAAGATTTTAATGTGATTCTTGACCCTGAAGAAAAAAGAGGTATCGCCAAAGAATATCAATCAACAACAGACTTCAGACAGTGGGTTCACCATAACATTTTTGTTAGAAATCAAACAGAAAATGGAGCATTCACATGGAATAATAGAAGGCAAGGTTTCAGCCATATTGCAGAAAAGTTACAAAGCTTCCTCCTGAAAGCTCATTGAACAAATTTTCCCTTTATTCTCTTGCCTGAAATCCTACCACACTCTGGTTTTCATCATTTGCCTGATTTCCTTAATATTATTGATGATGTACACCCTAAGAGATGTCCTTTTAAGGTTGAAAATATAAGATTGAAAGATGAGAATATGGTAAGGACAATGGAAGTTTGGTGGAAGAATGCTGATGTGTCAGGATCAAAATTATACTATTTAGTTACTAAGATGAAGTTAATCAAAAATAAATTGCAAAAGTGGAACAAGAACCATTTTGGAAATATCTTTGACTAAGTTGCCGATTCGGGTTCGGGGTTCGGTTCGTGGATTCGGGCAATTTTTTATTTCCCCATTTGGGTTCGTGAGTGTGTGTATATATATATATATATATATATATATTTAAACACACACACACACAAGAGAAACATGCATAGTTGCAAAACAAAGTCATTTCACAATATGAACAATTGTTGCTTGATCATTGATCAATGCCAAATGCCAAAGGGTTTCGAGTCCCTTCAAAACCTATTTTTACCTGAATCTAAAAGCATTAAATACTCGCTCATTAATCTATCTTCATGTTTGTAAAGAAAATTATACATTGAATTACTAAATTGCAAAACATACACTAGTTCATCAAATAATACATTGAATTACTAAATTGCAAAAGAAAGACTAGTTCATCAAGTAATAAAGATTGAAACAGGATGATAGATGACAAGTTTTTAGTAGTTTATCAATAATCATAGTATCAAATGCCCTTCAAGGGTCAAATGGATCATCACAAAATAAGGGATCAATGGCTTCATCCCCAACTGCAACTATATCTAGATCTTCATCATTGGAACCCAAACTGGTTCCACTAGTCCCATATGCTGCTATATCATCGTCCTCCTCCTTGACATAAGGGATTAGATGAGTGAAATGTTTTTTATTAAGTTCCTTTGAGAGTTGCATAAGAAAACAATTAAAAAAAACACTCTTTAATGTTGTTTTAGCGTTGGGTTCGCTGTGGGTTCATCTGGGTTCGCTTCAGCAAGGACCCGGACAAATCCACAGTCAAAACTAAGGACTCTACCCGGACCCGAACCGAACCTAGGGACGAATTCAGACCCGAACCCGAATCTGGGCTGCAGGGGACAAATCCGGCAACTAAGATCTTTGAAGCAAAGGAAAGAATAAAGGGAGAATTGGAAACTGTGAACAATGATTTAATCAAAAAAGGAATGGATGTGGAACTTTATCTCAAAGGAAAAATCTATTAACTGAGTATGAAGACATCCTAGCTAAGGAAGATGTAATGTCCCCGTTTTTGGCAGGACTACAGTTGATGGAGTTAGCTCATCATAGCAACCCTCATGAGCTGACAAGGTGTTTTGGAGGTCCCAACTGTGGAATAGCTATTTTTAGTAGGTCTATTTTTGGCAGTTGATATTTTTGGCAGTGCAGTGGGTGAATTTGATAGTTGCTCATCAACTACAGTAAACATGGTTATTAATTTTATGAGCTCTTATTTATTTATTTATTATTAAGTTGCATTATTATAATAATGTTTATATTATTATAATAATAACTTTAAGAGATATTTCTAAAAAGTGTGTTGGAAAGTTTCTAGTGTTGAGTTCTTTTGGGAAACTTCCACAATTTCTAAAGTGGAGTTTTTTAGAAAACTATGGCCAACGAAAGGTTATAAATGAGAGCTCATTTCATTGGGAAAAGCATGCTTGAAAATATATTTGTTTTTTGTGCCTTTGTGGCTTTCCTGATTTCTAACCTACGAGCCCTTGCTGAAGTATAAAGGTCTCATCTGAGAAGTTCTTGGCAATTGTGTTGAAGTATACAATTCGCCAACATCTCCTACTGTGAATTTTGTGGCCAAGGAGAATAATCTGGAATATTTTATATCATCTAGGTAAGGGTTTGAAGTAATTCTTGTCATTAGTAAATATTGTGTAGCCGACAGGATGTATGTTGTCGGTAAATATTGCATAGCCGACGAGTTGATGTCGTGAGTAAATATTGTGTAACCGACGGCCCCTTCGGCAAGGTTCTTGTTATGTAGTTGACGGACCCCTTTGGGAACGTTCTTCAGAAAGTATATATACACCATCCAAGATTATTGTAATCATCATCATAAGTATAATGTAATCTCTTAGCATATGCGAATAAAAGGAGTACTGCTGGTACACGTTCTTGTTTCATTGTCTGTATGCATTAATCTATTTACCCCATGCGGTAAACATTTGGCGTCGTTGCCCAACGGATCTGGAATGAAGGTAGAGGAATGAAGACTAATGCCAAATCAGCTTAACAAGGATAGAAATAAGCTAAAGGGAAAAGATGGAATACGTACCGCACAAGAAAATTTAATTTTGGCACAACAGGGCGAGCACAGACAGAGGTTTCAGCAGATTGCCGACGGACACCGAAGCACTGAGGAATTGTTGAAAGAGACTCGACAGCAATTGGATTTGGTGGAAGAAGCAAGGAAGGAATTCCTTAACCTGCATACGCCGAGGGAAGAGAATCCAGACAGAAGGGAATTAACTCACACAGCTCGGAGTGCCGAAGGAGCATGAGCATGGAGTGAACTCTTCGTCTGCGATACACTTATATAACGAACAAGTTCACTTAACGAAGATCCTTCTTCACCAAACAACGCAATTTTCGGGAATAAGACGACTGCCCAAAAACAGTGTCGGTGCCGGAGTGCACAGCGTTGGTGCTGGAATACAAAGCATTGGTATCGGGATACAAAGCGTTGGTATCAGAGAGCAGAGCGTCGGTGTCGAAATACAAAGCGTCGAGGTCGGAGTACAGAACAGTACCGGTGTCACAGTGTCGAACAGCGCCCATACACAAAATCAAGTAATAATGGCAAGACCAAAGGAGAAGTTGCCAAAGTTTGATGGTGATGGAATGGCCGATCCAATCAGGCACTGTAAGATATGTGAAACAATTTCGAGGGCGAATGGCATAATAGATACAAATGAATGGGTTCGACAATTTCCGGCAACCCTAAGGAGGGTAGCAATTGATTGGTTCGCCGATTCGGATCCCCAAAAATTAACCAATTGGGACAACATTAAAAAGGAGTTTACCACTGAATTTCAATTGCTGCATGACAACAATGAGATTGTAGCAGAGATATACAACACAAAGAAAAGGAAAAATGAAACAGTCCAAGTATATGCCAAGAAATTGAAAGACTTAATAAACAAGATGGAAAGTAAGCCGACAGATGGGCTACAAAAGAGATAGTTCATTGAAGGACTATGCCCAAAATTACGGAAGAAAATGAAGATTGTGCCGCCATCGTCATACACCAAAGCATACAATTGGGTGATGAATTTAGAAAGTTAGCAAAAAACAAAAAAGAAGAAGAAAAGCAGCTCATCCGACTCAGATGACACATCTTCGGAAGAAGATAGCAGTGATGACGAAAAAGGCAGCAAGAAGGTCTAAGCTCTTCAGAAGGATATGCTTCAAATGATGAAGGAATTTAAAAATATGCAAAAAGAGATGAAGGGAAACGAGCTATAGTGCACCGAATGCAAAACGGAAAGTCACACAAAGGGATCCTGTCCAAAGAACCAATTTTGCGAGATCTGCCAGATCATGGAATATTCCACAAAAAAATGCCCTTTCAATATGAAAACAAAAGGACCTCAACAAGTGCTCCTAACTCAGGAGGCTTCCGCGTCAAGAGGGAGCAAAAACACCAGTAATGAGGGTGCCATGTCGAGAGGATACAGAAATAATAGACGAGGGCAAAACAACAATGCCAATAATAATGGGAGCTGCAGCTGAATTCAGTACGATGCGAACGGCGGCCCAATGGTACAATGCCAAGCATGCAATTTGTGGGGCCACTTTACCCGAAACTGTACAACGACAAACGCACCAAAGTTGTTATGTAGATGGGGTGGTCCTGGAGATCATGAAGATGCCAAGTGCCCGAAATCAGGAGTGAATCTGATCACCATCGAGACGTACGAAGAGGAGGTCCTACACAGAAGCAAGCAAAATTGTACCTCGACCCGACGGAGGAAAAGAAGAGATTAGAGGAAGCATGAGTAGAAATTGAGAAGGCAATGCAGGCGGACAAAGCACACTTAAAGGACACTACCGGTACCCCAGCAAGAAACTACACGGAACAGAACATCGTACGACAGATATTACAAACCGATATGCCAGTCAAGATAAATGATCTGCTGCTCACAATGCCTCAACTCCGATCGGCACTCACAAACATCGCTCCAACTGCTAAATTACCAGGAGAACACAGAAGGAAGAAGGAAAGTGGAGCAAGTGCAGCAAACGGAACGGAAAAGAAAAGTGGAACAACTACAGCAGATCCCATGCTGTTAGCCCTCACATCCGGACGGCATCTGGCGGTCGTCAAAATGGGAATTCTGGGAACTGTTCTGACAGACACAATTGTGGACGAAGGGTCTGGTGTGAATGTGTTACCAAAAGATACTTGGAAGAAGTTAGGACAGTCAACGTTGTGGCCACCTACATTCCAATTGCTCACAGCAGACCAACGCGAGATCAAACCATTGGGAATCCTGATGGCACAACCAATAACTATCGAAACACAGTCATTCCTGCTTGACTTTGTAGTCATCCCACTGAAGAGGAGAGGATATGACGCCATTCTGGGCCAAGGATGACTTGTACAAGCAAGGGTTAAGCATGACTGGAAGAAGAATACACTATCAATGGAAAGTAGGGGACGATGATTCATTATTGATTTACACACAAATGGTGGGCGAAGAAGCCGTATCATCTGATTCTGACGAAAAAGGTGAAAGAAAGCAGCAATTGGCACCTAATGAGGAAGGAGTCCTACGATTGGAAGGTGGATTGACGGACGATGATTTGAATTCGATGAACAGCCTTTTGCACTGGCAAATGGAGTATTACGAGCTCTTTCCAAGCTGTAACATGTTAAGGATCGACGAAGGTGATAACGACCGCAGGCACAATGGGCCACGGAGGTGACACAAAACAAAGCATAGCATGATAAACACCTGAAACTGAACAAGTTCCAACCAGGACAGCTGATGTTGAAGTATTGCGGACGGAATGAAATCAAACCAGGCGAGTTTAAAGTCAAATGGGTTGGCACATACCAGATTCGAGAATTAGGTGATAATGAAGCAATAAAGTTGTGGACATTGGACGGGCAGGAAATTCTTGAAATGGTGAACGGTTCAAAATTGAAAATATATCAGGCACAACCTATTTCGTCATCGACGAAGATCAAGGAGCACTAGAATTTTGAAAATTTAAAATTTTAAAAAAAAAAAATTAATTTTAAAAAATGGAAAAGAATTTATTTTAAAAAAGTAAAGCTCACCGTACGATGACCATCGTATGGTGTTCTAAGTGCCCCAACATACAGTGTTTTAAGGGCCTCGTACGGTGTTTGAAATGTTTCCATCGTACAGCAATCAAAGTACGACAATACCGTACGGCCAATTAACACAGCAGATATAATTGTCGTACGGCCATTCATATTGTATGTTGGGCACCATATCGTACGGTGATCTCAGATAGACATAGTACGGTGTTTCAAATACCCCACTGGACAGCAAGAAATGAAAAAAATAAAAAGCGAATACTTGTTGATGGAGACCGTACAGAAAGCTCAAGCATAGCTTGTACTGATAAAACCACCGAACGACATATTCAGCGTTTGCTAGGGAGTGTCATATGCAGTTTTCCGTACGCTGGTGCAGTAGATTGGCAAGTGTTTGGCAAAGCAAATATATAGGTTTTTGGTACAAAGTGGCTACAGTAGGAATACATTTTGATGAAACGAAGGATAACCGGGAAGATGTTTGCTATCAGCCACCATACGACTAGGAAGAGCCACTCTCTTCAGGAAGCAAGAGTAACCAAAAAAAAAGACGACAAACCAAAAATGTTTAGAATGAATAACGCATGATGCCAAAGGAAGGGAAAGACAGAAAGAGTGTGGAATCGGAAGAAAATGGCGAAAATAGTGTGTTCCATGTAGTTTTGTGTGGGTTTGCTAATTTGGTCTTGGCAGCGGGAGAACTGCCCCTCAACCCCACCATGTATCACGACAGGGAGCACGCCTAGGGCACTGCCCCTCGACCCCGCGGGAGGTGCTGCCCCTAGACCCCCAATCAGTGCGGTTATCAGTCATGGGAAGTGTGACCAGTTAATGAGACCTGGAGCTACTGCAAGCATAGTGTGCCAAAGGTGGAAAGATCAACGAAGCAAGCCTTTCGAGAGGGGTGATACACTTTGAGGCACTTGGAGTAGGTGTTGGACACGAAGCTGTCTTGGTGGATGCATAGAGAGTTCGAGAGGACTTGAACATCCAGTTGAAGGTAGTACAGTAACACTTGGCTCAATGTACCCAAGAGTTGGTAGCAGAGAAACCAGCACAGGTGGCTATCAAGGTCAGCTTGATTGAGGAGACAGTATTGTGTTAGTAGAGGCTACAGATGCAATGTGGTTTAGAAACCAATTTGGTGTAGGCACAGGATGAATGTGAAAGTGTTGTGACAGAAGCAGATCTATCTTGTTGTAGTTAGTCAGTTAATGTGTTTCGTTTTGATAATTTGTCTCGGATATTTTGTAATTGTCGTCCGGAGATGACTTTTTCTTTTGAGGGGGATGATGTCGTCGGTAAATATTATGTAGCCGACAGGATGTATGTCGTCGGTAAATATTGAATAGCCGACGAGCTGATGTCGTCAATAAATATTGTGTAGCCAACGGCCCCTTCAGGAAGGTTCTTGTTATGTAGCTGACGGACCCCTTCGGGAAGGTTCTTCGAAAAGTATATATACACCCTCCGGGATCATTGTAATCATCATCATAAGCATAATGTAATCCCTTGGCATATGCGAATAAAAGGAGTATTGTTGGTACATGTTCTTGTTTCATTGTCTATATGCATTAATCTATTTACCCCATGTGGTAAACAATTTTGAGTTTTCTATGATTATTGTGTTGAGTAAACAATTATCCACTTCTACTGTGTCTACGGTGGCTTAGAGATTCTGTTAGTAAAGGGGGATGTGATGGGAACACAACCCAAGAACAAAATGGACACAACAGAAAAGGGAAATTGTATTAACTGAGAAAATAAGCTAGTACAAACAGTACAGAGAAAATAAACTTCAAAACATGCCCTAAGGGCTTACAACAGCATAAAGCTGGAGATAATTTCTCCTTTCAGTACCTCCTCTCAAACTCCACTCCGAATTGCCTTTTACAATGCCAGAAATCTCCTTACATAGACCCCGGAGGGTTAAGGACTAGGAGTACATTCTAGAAAGTGCTAGTAGGCATCCACCGACCAAATAGAAGGTTCCGGAAGCTGCAATAGAAGTCGGCGCAAATCTAGAGGAATCCAGAAACGGTAACCGAACTTCCGGGAGGCATAACTTTTGAACCGTAGCTCCGATTGACGAACCGTTTACATTTCCGGAAAGCTCTCGAAGCGCTCTATAGCCCTATGGACCAGCTTCGCTCGTCCCCCATTTTTCGGCGCTTTTCGAGGTCATTTAATGCCCCTAACCTGACTTTGAAGCATTCTTGAGAGGTCTCCAAAACTCGAAAAACTGCAATAACTTTCAAACCGTGGCGCCTATTGACCTGATTCTTTTTCTGGAATGCTCTAAATCACGATTACATTCATCTGGCCAATTCACACCTTCTAGTTTACCAAAATGATGGCCCAATTACATGCTCCTATTTTTTCGGGATTTTCTAACACACTAATAGTGGAACTGTGAGAGTTGGAACCTTTATTTGACCCAAATGGGTATCCAAAAATGAAAACACATGAAACAGAAACTAAGTCTAAGTACATTTTTTTGGGTGACACAGGATTGCCCTTATACCTCTAGATGCTCCTGCATCAGGATGATTCTTGTTAGGAATAACAGTGGATTTAGCACAAACGATTTGATACTGGAAGTCTGCAAATTCGTTTATACTAGCAGACCTGGCCAAACGCAAGGGCAGTTTTCATTGTGAAGATTGGACGGCTTCATTCTTGGGTCCTACTCACATTCCTAGTGCTGCTTTGAGATACGATGGCCGTGTGTATGTTGGGGTGACACTAGACTGGGCTACGGTTTCAAGATTAGCTGCGTGTGAGATCAAACCGAGCCATGAGTGGTAGTTAGACTTGTATATGATAGACGGAAGCTGTTGGGAGTTGTGTTGAAGCCGAATTCATTACGGCAAAGGGGAATTATGCATTCCTATAGTTTACAAATGGTGGAGTCAGCCGCAAATGGGCATTAGAGCAAATGGCTTCATCACTATATTCCTTTCAGGTTCTAACTGTTTAGAATTGTTTTCAAATTATTGGCAAGGTTGTTCATCATCTCAAATGCAATAAATTGACAAGCATTGTTTTGGAAAGGTTTATACTTTTGCAATTTATGGTCTTGATAGTTATATATTTCAAAAAAACAAAAGAATAGATATATGATCAAAAGTTAGAAAACTTATATATAATAATTTGTTCATCAAGATTTGAATGGGGAGTTGGCCAGGGGCTTTTACAATGGTATCAAAGTAGTTTCTTGCCAACCTACAGGAATTGGGATCAGTTATTATTTTGTTCAGCGCAAACTTTGAAGATTTTCAGATTGATTATGTGATTTGGTTACCAGCATTATGGATGGTGATAGAAGATTAATTCCAGGTAAATATTATACTCATAGAGGGCGTAATTCTTCCCCTAGGGATGCAATAGTAATGGGGGTAAGTCTGTGCGATGATATATCTATAGCTACTTTTGTGATAAATGAGCCATCCAGTGAAGCACTTAGCAGTAGTACCTTATATGTTCAAGTGTGTGTTGTTGATAGTACGCATGTTATTGATTTTGAGGTTGACGATGATCACTCACCTAAGTGGAGCTGGGCTCAATTTATACCATCTGCAGACACAATTCAGTTTCCTATATTTGCAATTGGTGGTGTATCTATATTTGTCGATTCTAATGAGGATGTGGGCATTGTGGATACAATGGAGGTGAGTGCATTTGTTGAGAGCAATAGACCGGTGTATTTTTAATGTCGTCTGCCTCTGCCCAGGAAATATTTGTCTTGATGGTATTCAATTGCTCTTTTTTGCATCCTAGTGTGCTTTTGACCGATGATTCTCTGCCACCCATTGACTAAATTTTTCCCCAACTTATATATGTGCACACGTTGCCTAGTCACGTCCTTTGGACAGGCGACTATTTGTTCACATTGGGAGAATTTTTTTAAAAAATTTGTAAAGAATACAATTGGGAATTATTGAAGTCTTGAGCTTTTAGCCTTCTGTTCTATTTGAGGAGTAAACAAGGGCTATTTTCTTTATGCATCCACTTCTTATCTAAAATTCAAAATGCTTAGAAAGAGTAAAGATCTTTATTTTGTCTTTATTTCTCTAGGCGCTAACATATTTTGCAAGGTAGTCTTTGATTTATGCCAAATGTAGTATTGAGGCTTTCCACATAATTTACAAGCAAACAAAGCCAAGAAGACATTTAGTAAGATTGAAAGCTATTCAATCAGAAAGAAGGTACTAATAACACGATGGATCTATAATGTAAATGTATTTTATTGAAATATCCTATCATGTCATGTAAAGGAGTAAATTCATGTTCCTCAATATTACTTGTTTGTGTAAACAGGATGATTGTAAACATTGCAATTAAGAATTTCCTTGGTAACTCCTGGATATGTACAAGGCCTATTAACATGAAGTTATTATAAAGATTTTTTTTCTTTTGGGGCAAGACTAGAGGTTTTCTCTACCTAGCTCTTTCGCACCAATGACCCCAGTGAGTTGGGTTGTAAATAGGCTTAATTTAATAAAATAATCAGCCTCAACCTTTTACTGATCGGAAAAAATTGTTAAGATTGAAAAATATTACAAAAAATCAAAGGAAGATATAAATAGGGAAAAAATAAAAGAAATAAAAGGGGAAAGAAAAATGAGACATAAGTAAAGAAATTAATTTTCTTTATAAAATTCAAATGTACTATAAAAACCCTAACCTTCATAACAGAAAAATGTGCCTATAAATTGTCATTGAGAATGATTACTAGTTCACAACACGTTAGCGAAGAGCTTGGGAAGATTGGTGCCCATTACCAACCATAAATCCAGAACTTTGCAGGAACCAAAGTAAGAACACATAAAGATCAATATAACTGTACCATAGAAGGTTGATGTGATCATACGATTGAGACATTCCATACAGTTGGAAGGACAATGAAGGGAACTATCCATCTTGTAGAAGTGAGGGGCAAAGATTATTCCATACAAAAGGAAGCAAAACATGATGTAAGTGAAAAGATTGTATGGTAGGATTGCGCCATAAAGAAGACATAGCACAAGCCGAATGTATAAGCAGAAAATGTATTGGAAAGGGATGGTGGTGCAGATTGTACGATCACACGATACATTGTAAGCTTCACAGAGATAGTTTGAATCACCAGTACGACAATCTATCTAGCACTCAAAAAAGATAAAGTTTGTATTTGCCAAGAAGATGGTTAAGGGTAGTTATGGAAACCCCAATATGCTAGTTATGAAATAAATATAAAGATGGAAATGACAAAAAGAAGTAAACACAAGTATGTATGGCGACATCCAATAAAAAGAAGAAAGTGTGAGCCAAACTACAAACAAACGAATCAGCAACTATACAATCCCTCACATACAAGAGAATCACTAACAAGAAGTTCAAAACTCAGTGGAAGAGCACTCTAGATAATTTTAGCTGAAAGACTCCCTACAGAAGGTTGAGGTAGATAAAATAGTTCTAATGTTTGTGTTCGACCTTTGGAAATTCTAACAAATATTGTGCATGATGGTCACGAGATATGATCACCATTTACACAAGCCTATAGCATGATAATTTGGCACAAAATGGTGGCATCCTTCTTGCCAAAAGAGTTCATCAAGGTATTTGGTATTCCCTCCAAGGGTCATTCCTTAATGAAACCTTCATCCAAAATATGACTACTGAACAAAAGGAGTTGTTACTCATGTTGGTAT
Organism: Cupressus sempervirens; assembly: GCA_028749045.1. Classification (NCBI taxonomy): domain Eukaryota; kingdom Viridiplantae; phylum Streptophyta; class Pinopsida; order Cupressales; family Cupressaceae; genus Cupressus; species Cupressus sempervirens. The sequence goes on from CM053791.1 coordinate 515,227,016, forward strand.
GCAGGCCTGACCTCTCTGCACAGAAATGAGATAAAATGTGGAGCAACATCAATAGTAGGGAACTAATAGAATGAAAGTGTATTCTTAATTTGGTGAAAAAAAGGCTTAAAAGATTGAGTAGGGGGTCTGATATAGGCATGCATATGGTTAACCTGATAAACACCCTTGTGAATGGGAGGGTGTACAATAAGGCACAAGTACTCCCATTGTGCATTAAGGATTTTTTTGAGCCTCAAGCATAAAACTTTATACATGCCTCATCATGTCATAGCATTGTTTTGAGAAGCCTTGCAAATGCAAGTACTACAGACCAATGGAGAAAGTTCATACCAACAACCAAGGTTAAGCAGTACAAACCAGCCATGTACTACTAGATGCATTTGGACATCCTCACAGTTGAAGTAGGGGAACGCCTTTAATAGAGGTGGCAGAAGGAAACTACAACCAGTACAAAGGAGGAGGATGAGAATGAGGGGGAAGAGGAGACTACGGTTATTTCGTCATTCTCTAAGTGTGGAACAAGAGCAAAGGAAGGATCCCATATGGTACCACATGGAGGGGATAGTACAAAGGTACAAGAAACGGTAGGCATCGAGGCGAGAGTACCAAGGAAGAAATCTCAATAGCAGAGAGGATGATACCTGTAGTTGTTGACTAGGGAGTGAAACGTGGATTTCACTCCTCCAATTTCTATGATGAGGGGATTCATCCTCAATTTAATATTTGCGATATAACTCACAAAACCCAATACTTATTATTAGGGTTAGGGATCCAGCAACAAGTTTTAGCAGATACACAACAATAATCATATTATTATCTTTACATAAATCATGCAATAACCTACAAACTTTAGAAACCAAGCCATGAGTTGTTTCATTTCCAATGATTAATCATATTGTGCTCGGAGAGGAAACCCACAAAAGATACCCAAATACTTGTTCATGTAGAACCCGGGTGTACTACTAGGTGGGAAGTGGGGTAAATTAGTAGTAAATATAACTTTATCTTCTCATCCAATTTACAACTTTGTGCAGTCACTACAGAATTTATTGTAAAACTAAGGCATCAAATGAAAGATACAAAGAAAGAACCATGAGGCCAAGAGTCAATACACAAGAATATGACGTGGAAACCCAACTAGGTAAAACCACGGTGAGTATTGCTGCTAGAATTTACTGTCCTAATCCGGCCTCACAAATCTGAAATTCAATCACATGTTTATGGTTCCAAACTTAAGGAGTCATCAAACTCCTCACTTCTTAAGAGTGTCAACTCTACCACAACATAAGCACCAACTCATACAATCATCAAAGAACCAAATTATACAATCTTCGGGGCTCCAACCCACTCAACTTTTCTATTGGTTAAATTTTTTGGCATAATCAAATGATTATCAACTGCGACTTGTAATTACACAACAAAAAGAATCTGATATGACAAAGCTCTTGATCTGAATTCAAATAGATTGAAATTCCACTTGTGACGCACATCAAACAGTACCACCTTGAGTATCACTTATTTCTGTAAGTTTACAACTTTTCATGTTAAGATATGTTAAACCAGAAAGATCTACTGAACCAGAGAGACCATTCAATTTGCCTCTTTATACTTGATTCTGAATGTCGATGGAATTCCTCAAATGAATTCTGATAATATCACAAAAATTATGTACTACAAATTCAAAAGACTATAGTCCAGAATAAGGCATCAACATTCAAACAATCTGCCTTGCTGTTTTCATACTTTTTGATGAACCATGCAGGATTTTCTTATCGCCAGTATATATTAGCAGAAAGATTTATATGTTTGATACATAAGACAACAGTTTTGTCTTCTATCGCTTCTTCACTGATCGCTGAAGATTACCATGTTTTAAGAGGTACAACAGATTCGTTGCAGGAAATATTTAAAGAATTTTTGAAACCCAATAAAGAAAAAATGTATTTCATCTTTAGTAAAATTTTGTCTGTATTATATACACCATGCTGTCATGATGAATTTGGTTCCAAACTTATGTATACCTGGAACTTGACAGGCTGACAAGCAGGCACCCAGCTTACTCCAGATATGACAAAAGTCTTTTATAATTTGTCTCTAACCACAAGCACACAGGCAGACAGCATTTGAATCAAAGCAAATATGTATCCAATAGGCTTCCCCTCTGAAATTACTTGCAACCTAAAATTGACTCACACTGGAAAACGATTATAAGTGAATGGTTTCAGATTGCAAGTAATCAGTTTCCCAATTGTCTGCCACCCATTGACAATTCCTATGGAAATAACCGAGCCTCCATTTTGTTAACATTAATGTTTGCCATCCACCTTGGCTTGGGATAAGCGCCAAAGATGTGATATTCAAATACGGCAACAGCTCATAAGCTGACACAAACTTTTATGGATCTTGAAATGCGTGATGTATTGCAATTTTCTTTGAATGATAATGCAGACAGACCTGAGGCAGAGTATGCACATCTTGTGCAGTGCAAGTTTCAAAAGTCAGAATCCCAAGAAGATTGAGTAGGGCCACATGCTTCACCCCTAATCATAAATCCACAACCATGGGCAATAATCATGTGTCTTGCTGTTAGAGAATTTGGTCATTGAATAAATTGTAAAAGAACGTAATTTCTTGAATATGAAAGGATTACAATCAAGATCTAGGATCCAGTTTGGCAGCGGTAAAGATTATCTAGTACTTACATGTTACAAGGAGTGTTTCTTCTACAAAAGCGCTAGATTGGGCAGGTGTTCTTCCCTGCACATAAATTGGCTTTTGATCTCTTGGATGCAGCTAATTCTGTTAATTTGGAGATTCCTATCATCAGCTTTCATCAATTTCTCTATTGGGTGTTCAAACTTTCAATGAATATCGTCTAATTTGAATCCTATTTGCTCCATTGTACACCTAGCCTGGTCTTTTAATTGAAAATAAATCCTAAATTGTGAAGAAGAAGGAGGAAATCTGCTGGTTCAAGAGAACTGATTGAAATGTTTATATTTTCCAGTTGGGTTGTAAAAGTTCAGATGGTTTTGGTTATGAGTGTTTGAGATTTTATTGAGTTTGGGATGAGCATATATAGGGTTGATTTAGCAGGAACATATATATATAAAGGTTGAATATAATCAGGGATTCTATAAGAATCGACATTTCTTGGTTTGGAAATGAAAGGAGGAAAAAATGGTGCACAATCAAAATGTGACAACAATATGAATTTCATGCCCTTGTTGTTTATGATAGTGCTCTGGATAGAAAAAATATTGAACAACTGTTAAGAAGCTCTTATTATCAAAGTAAATCTTGCAAACAGGACATGTGCTCCCTGTTTAAATATGAAATTTGGTCATTGATTTGCAGCAAAATACTTAGGAAAAAAATTCTTTTGAGTTTGCTCTTGCTCTTTGGTTGTGGTAGTGACTGGTGTTGACAGTGTGAAAAATGCTCTAGAGTTCCTTGGTTTAGAAGATCGCCACCAAAGTCTAAATGTAAATGTATGTATGGACTCAAAGCATTTCAAAGATTTTGTGACTTAATGCTGTAGATGATAAGGTTTCTTCTGATGAAACTTTGTTCTTTGTTTTTTTGTGTAATACAGAAGATAGAGCAGGCTAAAGCTTACAGCCTATGACTAGGAGAGTTAAGGTATTTTATAATGCACACTCTAGCATACAGAGAAGAGTTTGGTGATGGGCCAATTATTAAAGTCAAAGAATATAATTCTTACACAGGAGACGGAGTTATTCATGTTACAAAATTAATATTGTTATGAGTCACATCATGATAAATTATACAGCACAATGACACACAGTTAAAGCAGGACCAATGATAAAATTGTTTATATTGTCTCTGCAAAGATGCTAGAAAGAAAGGGAAAAGTAAATTTCTATGCAAACGGAGTTGTGCTCAAACAAGATTATTAGAAAAGATTAAGAAAACCACATGGATAGTACCAAAATAAATTGCTATAATAATAAACACCTGAACAGTGTAGCCAGCTCGATACACACAGAGGGAATTGACTAAATGTGGTGCAGTCTCCTTCAGAATTTCTCGTCTATCACAAAAGCCAGGACCAAAATTAATTCTACTGAGAAATATCTTTCTCCATATAGGAGACCTTACGAAGTATGAAAAAATGTACATTTTAGAATTCTTCTCTAGAAATGAACAAAAAGGGGCATTTAACCATTCTTCACTAGAAATGAACATTTAGGTTCAAAGCCTTCGCAATTGTGAGAACTTTGAAACATACGTATAGCTGAGGACAAGCTCACTGAGTTTACGAGTATTGCAAAAGGCTATGCAGCGTAATCCATGCTGAACCATTTCAGCGAAGATGAAAGAAACCTCCATGATAGCACTGCAAAATTCATGCCATGAGTAATGTTAGTATCAAGCAATCCAACTGTTATCAGAAATCCACTCTTTTGTGAAATAAAAGAATTTCCAGACAAAAGAAAAAACATATTTTATGCCTTACAGCCATTAAAATTGTTAAAGACACTACCATACAAGTTAAAATGTCGATCTTATGTACATGAGAATTAAAAAACAAAAAGGAGTGTACAAACTACAAACAATCCAAAAGCACATACTCAGGAAAACATCATTGTAATAATGCCCTTATAGAGGTACTCCTAAATCAATATAATAGATGACATTTAATCATCCAAACCTTTCACTTAAACAGTCACCTTTCAAAATTACTATTGAGATGAAACTTAACTATTAATAACACTACAAATAGTACACAAAATCAATTGCAGGAAATAGTTATTTTGTCAGGAACACTGTTTCTCCAACTATGTGTACAGGGAAGCCAAAAGACATCAGGGCGAAGAAAATTTTATGAACCAACTTACAGAAAGATAAATAAATTATTATAGAATGCCTAAGAAATTTCAAAAAGGCATATATACGAAAACCAACATTTTGAAGTACATGAATTATAAGTCAAACAAACTAGATATTTTACCAATTTAATCATCAGAATATATACTTAGAGTCTCAAAAGCAGAAGACTCAGGTAGCATGAGGTGTATTTTGCAAAAATCTCTACAATTAGCAAGGCAAAAAAGAAAACAGAGAATGTGATATATATTCAACATCCATTCATATTTTATCAAATAGATCAAGCCCAACACCGCAACAGCTATGAGTCTGTCTCAAGGTCCTCATGATGCAATCCAGAATCCAAAAATCTAGAAAAGCAAGATTAATTGTGAGTAATTATCATACTGGATGGCTATGTGATATGAATTTGATCACAAGTTTGTAGTTCTCTAGCACATTTACAATGCCACATACATGTAATGTCCCCTTCTATGATTTAAGTGTTCAATGAGGACCCTTTAGGCCAATTTCTTACCACAGGCTGATTTGAGGGTCTGGAGAGGGAATAACTTATTAATGAAACTTATTATCTGAAATTCTTATTTTATGGCAACTTTGGTTTAATTAATTAATTTTATTAAAAATTACCATTTATGTTTAAACTGACTTTTCAAAAAGTAATATCACAAGGCAAATAAAAAGCAAAATGCATGTCCTTGAACAATAATTATGTACCGAACTGAAATTTATTTGAAAGTGAAATTGATTACAAGTAATTTGTAGTATCAAAAATATTGCACCTCTGTCTATAAACAATGTTTTCCACATTAGAAGTCACGGAAAAGGCAATTTTGGTTTGCTTGGATTGAAGGGGGCTCAATCAGGCTGGTAGCCTGATGTTATGATAATGTATTGTCATTGAACCTTACACCGGACTGATATCTATGAACCTGATACAAATAGTAGTTCTCTCTAGATGTACTCCCACAATGTAAGTGATTTCTTGATATATATGTGTAGCCATAATTGAATAACTTGCCAAAGTCAAAAATTCCCCAAGGTCTGAAAACAAAAACAAGGCAAGAAACTAGCAACCTAAAAAATTGCTTAAATTTAATTAGAAATGCATCTTTTTTGCAAAATTCAATGAGGAGGTGCATCTGATGAGGCATTAAATGAATAAACAAAAGAGCCAAATTGAGTCTAGCTATATTTGATAGATTTAAATGCAAATTGGGTATAGAATGGCATCCTCATGTGCAATGCTGATGGCTAGTAGCCCGATAGTCTGAAGTAAAATGAAAATAGCAAATTGTTTTTGTAAAACGATAAATAAATACAACACTAAAACAATTTATGTCTTCCTCTTCCCAGCTCTAGTAAAAACTACAGGAGAGTTTGGCAGTCTAGTCTTAGGAATCTGCTGTGACTGTGACTCCTTTCTCAGCATTACTGGCTGTGGCTCAACCTCCATTCTAGATATAAATGTTATTGGCATTCGGAATGCCTTGTCATCATTGTCAACCTCGTCACCTTCCTCAATGTCATCCAATGTGAATCCATCCCCCTCCTCCATAGTCAGCCTCTCCAAATCATAGATAGAATCCTTTGTAAACAATGGAGGTTTGTATTGTGGTCTATATCATCAAAATCAAGTGGACCAGCTGGTGTTTTCTCACTAGCTTCCTTGCGAATCTATATCATCCAAAACCTGCCTAGGAATCCAATTTTGCTTCAAAAACTACTACAAATGTGCTCCAAATCAACTAAATGACCGATTCAGTTCTAGTAAGATCACTAATCATGGTTTATTTATCACTTGTTCTTAAGTTTTAACAACAATAATGCACATGAGACTGCCGATTAGGGAGGAGATATAATCAGACTTAATCTGTTTTGATACCTGCATTTAACCAACATGAAGAACATGAAATGATTACCGTTAGTCACTAATAATCTGCCAGAACAGATTCAGCAATATACTTGGGACATAATTATGATATCATGATCAAGTAAGTGAATATTATAGATTATCATTTGTATATTTGACCATAGCTATCATACCTCAACACTCCCTCTTAGCTAAGTAAGGTAAGGATCTAACCATGTATATATATCACAACAAACTTTTTAATTGTGACAAGCAATATCACCTAACTCATCATATCGGTGGATATAATATTCTCAAGTTATGGTATGTGCACTGACATTAAGGCTCATGATGTCTATTATAACAAATCATGGCATGTCCATGGAAACACTTATCCACCATGATTATCTCATAAAGAACACAATGACCTGCAACTGATATCAACTCTCATGATATCTATCAAAATGTCCAAGAGATAGTAACTATCATGACATGTCTATGAATATCAAGTCACATGATATTCATTATGTTGAGTTAAACATTGTAAAGCCATTGCCTTACAATGTTAAATACAAGTGTTAACTATCTAAAAGATCGTCACCTTTCACTAATGTACACAAGGGGCCCATAAAATAATAGTCACACATATGACAAAAGAGTTTACACATTAAACATCTTTTTTATATATTAGTACAAATAAACACTTTTGAGATTTAATCTCAATAACTTATAATTCAACCATACCAAGTTTCTTTCTGAAGTGTTCAACTTTAACTTTGGAGAGAGGCTTGATGAGAATGTTTGTTATTTGATCGCTTGTACTAATATACTCCAACTGGATCACATTCCTTTCTACCATGTCTCTCACATAGAGGTAAGGAATCTCTATATACTTTGACAGATCATGGAATACTAGATTCACTAAAAGCTTAATACAACTCTGAATCGCAATGGATTGTAGTAGGTTTCAGAGGCTCACCAGATAATCTCACAAGAAGTTTCTAAAGCCATACTACTTCTCTTGCTCCCATAGAGGCTGCAATCTATTCGTCTTCTCTTGAACTTTGTCCCATTAAAGACAGTTTCCTGCTTATCCAAGAGATCATAGCTCTGATCCTAAATTGAAGCAATGTCCAGATGTGTTTTTTCGATCAGTTAGACTTCCAGCCCAATCTGAATCAGGGTATCCATATAGATCTAGGTCAACATTTCCATATTTAAGACCATATCCAATAGTCCCTTGAACGTACCTCAATATATACTTTCCAGCAACAAGTTGTATCTCTCATGGTTCGCACATAAACTGGCACAAAGCATTCATTGCAGAACAAATATCCGGTCTAGTGTTAACCAAGTACATCAATGATCCAATTATTTGTCTATAAAGAGTAGGATCTGCAAATCCAAATTTTGTTGCTACTTCTTTCAACTAATGTCAACTGGTTTCCATGGGTGTAGACATCGGTCTACAATTTAACATCGCAAATCTTTTCAGAATATCAATAGTATATTTTCCTTGATTCAAAAGAATACCATCACATTTCTGCCAAACTTCCAATCCAAGTAAATACTGTAAAATGCACATGTCCTCCATACTGAATTCTGAGACCACATCCTTCTTACGCTATAAGGTGATCTACCCTATAATTAGTAGGTAATCAACATATAGGATTAGTATTAACTTATCACTTTTAATCATTTTAAAATAAAGATATGGGTCTGCATCATTCTTAAAAAACTCTATTCCCATAAGATAAATGACTATCCTTTCATACCAGGCTCAAGGAGCATGTTAGTCAATAAACAGCTTTCTTCAATCTGCACACATGTGATTCTACATTATGAATCACAAAACCTTTGAGTTTCTCTAGACAAACTTCTTCAATAGTCCGGCTTAAGAGCAGTTTTCACATCCATTTGGTCGATCTTTCAGCCCTCGGATGTTGCAATTGCTATTACTACTCTAACAAAAGTATATATGTCAACAAGTGCAAAAATCTCCTCATAATCGATACCTTCCTTTTGTGAACACCCTCTAGCAACAAAACGTGCTTTGTGTTTCTCTATACTGCCATCTTGTGAGGCCTCGCCCTGATCCATCATAGCACATCCGATACATTTTATTTTGACATATTATGACTCAATATGTTGAGACATTATTTGATGGACTGGACATTATTATGTTATTTTATGTTATGTGATGCTTTACTTTAAAATGCTTAATCATGTTATTTGATGTTTTATAAGCATGCATAATGATGATGTAGTACAATAGATGAATTCAGGATTAGGAATATGATTAATAATTTAATTATGCAATTTTTTAATGATCAAAAAAGTGTGCAGAAATGAGGAAAATTTTATTTAAATGAAAGATTGATGTTTTGATTAATGTGATTATCCAAATGAATTTAAATATATACAAGTGATTTTTCTCGAACTACTGATGTGCAATTTTAGTGTGTAGGATTATTAATCGGGATATCTAATGGAGAATCGGTAATCGACCCTATGTACAACCTATGAAACCTAGAGTTGAGTCTATGAAAGATGAAGACCCCGTTGTTTTGTATTTTATTTGTATCATAATCTGAATTTGTGTATCATTCTGTAATTGTCAAGTGTTTAATGTTGTCATAGTGAATCTTATGGTATCACCTGACACTCGTAATTTGTATATATGGATCAGCATGTTAATTAGGGTTAGCAAAGTAACCTGATAATCTAAGATCGATTTAAGTTAGTAACCTAAGACTCAATAGTTGGTAACCTAGATTAATTACCCTAATTAGGATTTAGTGGTAAGTTTGTTTTCCTAGGGTTTCTTAGAAAGTTCAAATATTTCAAGCCAAATTAATAGGTCATAAAATGATCCTAGAGGCCAAAATTAATGTAAACCAAGTGCCTAAAGGGTATGTGTATGGTTTAGGAGAACTTTGCACCCATCTAGACCCTTTTTTTGACTTTTATGACCTCCTAAATATCTCATTTTTCCTTTAGTGCGAAAATTGAACTTCCCCATGAGTTTGTCTGTAATGTCCCCATTTTAGCAGTTGACCAAATGTGTGTGCGTTAGCCTTGTTCTACATGGTCCTGAGAGCTGACGAAGGGTTTAATGGGATCCTGGAGTGTTTTGGCCTAGTCATTTCCAGTTTGGGCCAAAACGAAGTTGATTTACTCAGTTTCAGGCATACTTACTATTTTTAGTAAGTCGGCAGGACACAGTGCAAGTCAATTTTGGTGATTGGATTCGATACTCCTCGGTGCGAGCTTTCCGATGAGCTATCACTCACATTATTCAGAGTCCGATTGCTAATGCATTTTAATACCTGAAGTTTTAAAAAAGTAACGTCTAATTTAATTGTAAAATATTAAAGTGTTACTTTAATATTTATTTTATGGTGATGTGTAACCAAGGGAGACATAAGGGGTATTTTAATATATGTTTTATATATTACACATCTTTTATCCCACATTGCCCATATGAGTTGAGCAGACCCTTGGGAATTGAATAAAAAAAAGCATTTGTGGCTTCATTGGACACGTTGAATATGAGAAGAAATTGGTGTGTGAGTTGCAGCTCCGTTCTTGGCATTTGAGGACGTTTATCCTCTCTTGTAACATTCTAGATGTCATTCCCTTGGGGTTTGGCCTTTGGAATTCTTTGTTATCGGCTTCATTATCAAGCAGTTTAGTTGCATTTCCGGCTACAGGCAGATTTTGTATTTTGCTCATATCTTCTTCACTACTTGTCCAACGCTTATGCCGCTTTGAGAGAATGATATTACGAAGGTAGTGAACTAATTGAAGGACAAAGTACTGTAACAGCAAGTTCGAAAGCATGTGCTGGAGTATTATGTCAATAATGCTGAAGTAATTAGTGAGTTGATAAATCTACCATGTATTTGGTTTTATGAATTCTGAAAATAACATTTATTTGGCTGTAGTTCATTTCCACTTTGCATATTATTGTAGTTTCTTTCTTGTTTATGTTGTATGATACCAATTCCATGCACAAACACAACAAACAAATAAATGTTTGATTTCTGGAGTTATAAGGGGTTTAAAACATTAAATGGAGAAATAAGAGGTTGAATGCAAACTGTTTGACATAATTCCTTTCTGCAATTTGGTTTAGTTTTTGGGACATTCAGGGGTGCCCATTACTGTGGTATCAGAGCTATAAGTCCTGCCATCCTGTGGAGGTCTTATAGGGAATTTGGAACAGCCGGATAGAGGGAAAAAGTGTTTGACGAAATGTCAAAACACTAAAATCAGAAATAAATAAAAAACCCAGGCTAAGCATTTACGTTTGAGCATGCGACAGGGGTCTTATAATTTCCGCAATACCAGAGCAAGACAAAATAGGATTTTAGACTTGCAAAGCAAACAGTCTAGTACATCCGTGCAGGTGGACATTGAATCCAACCATACAGATACAGAGGAGATATTCTTTGATCAGGACAATAATATGGGTGATCGAGATGACAGGAATACAGGATTAGGCGGAGGCGGAAATGCTGGTCTAGATCAGGGGGAGGTACTGTTCAGATGGTTATTGGATACATTAGAGCAGGGGCAGCGTATGCAACAGGAGCAGAATAGGCGAATGGACATGATGTTGCAACTCATGGCTAGACAGATGGGTGTCAATATTAATCCAGGTGATGCCAACAACAGAAACAATAACAATGAGGGAAACAATAACAACGGGGGAAACAATAACCATGGAGGCCAAGGCAACAACAATGGTCCTGAGAATAACATTAATGGTAATAATGGACACGGCAACAATGGGAATGAGGCTGATAACTTTAGACACGTTGCATGCCCAGCGCGGACTGCGAGCTCGAGACCTCTTCTACCCACTTTCCCACCCAAAGATCCGGTTCAACCAGTAAACGAACCGCAGATTACCGAGTTACAAGATCAGTTCAGGAGGGACTGGGAGGCTAGTGGACCGGAGTTTCAGGCGAATATTTCCCTTAGAGATTATATGGACTTGAGGATGAGACACATGCCTAGAGCAGGAGGGAGGAATCAAAATTATGAGCTGAGGAAGAAAGTTGGAAAAATTTCTTTACCTTATTATGATGCTTCAGGGAAGATGATTGCACGAGCTTGGGTGCAGAAGGTAGATACATACTTGCAGCTTAATCCTATGCCTGAGGAGGAGGCTATCAAGTATGCGGCTATGCACTTGGATGGCGTTGCACATGAATGGTGGCATCATGGCATGGTGACTTTGGGGCATAATCAGATTACATCCTATGAGGAATTCACCGAAACATTGATTGAGAGATTTGACACTAGGGATCCCGAGTTACATTTCAAGGAGCTAGCACAATTAAAACAGTCAGGTTCTGCGGATGCTTACATTGCCGAGTTTCAGCGCTTGTCTGTACTTGTTACTGATATCTCTCCTAGGAGATTGGTGGTGTTATTTTGTGATGGTCTTGCTGATCCATTACGAGGTTGGGTGAAGGGACATGATCCACTCACCTTAGCTGAAGCAACTAAAAAGGCAGGAGATTTAACCCCTTCGGTATACAAAGGAAAAAACCATTCAACAGATTCTTCCTACTGCAAAGACAAAGACAAAAAACCGTTTCAGAAAGAGTATAGCAAACCCAAAGAAGGATCAAAAGGACTAGACAATGAAACCTTGAATGAACTTCGAAAGAAGAAGCTGTGCTTCCATTGTAGAGAGCCTTGGGACTTATCTCATAAATGTTCTCTCAAGGCTAAGGCAAATCAAATGGAGTATTTTTCAGCAGAAGATTCAGAGTCAGAGGGGGAGGATCAGCATGCCGATTCAGATGAGGGTAACACTATAGAGGAGAGCAGCATTCCTAAGGATGATAGATCGTTGGCACGCTTGACAGGGGCCCAAAAGGCAATCACATTTAAGGTCAGGGGTACTATCCAGGGGCAGAAAGTGATATCTCTTATTGACACAGGGGCTACACATAACTTCATAGATGCACAGTTGGTAGCCAGGAGAGGGTTACAAACAGAGGAGCATGATTGGTTTAGAGTCATGGTGGCTAACGGTGATAAATTATTATGCACTCGAAAGATATCTAATCTTTGCATCAGGTTTCGAGATGGCTATGAGTTGGAGGATGAGTTCTATGTTGTGGACATGGGAGATTATGATGTCATCCTCGGCATGACATGGATGGCTTCACTAGTTGAGTTCACACTCAACCTAGCGAAATTGGAGATGAGATTCCAGCATGAGGGCAGAACTGTGCTACCTAGAGGACTTTCAGATGGAGGTTGCAGAGTAGTGTCCTTGAGGAGAATGCAGAGACTTTTTCATCATGATGACATAGAGTGGGCGGCAGAGTGCTACATTATGCCAACTTCACCAGAGCCACAAGAAAAGAGTCATCCACCAGATGTCCAGAAGATACTTGATAGACACGCTAAAGTATTTAGCAATATTCCTCATGGGGTTCCTCCTGACAGAGGGATGGAACATGTTATTGAGCTCGAGGAGGGAGCCAAACCAGTTATAATTATTCCTTATCGTCATTCTAAGAAACACAAGGATGAGATAGAGAAGGCGATTAAGGATTTGTTGGAGATGGGGCATATCAGGCCCAGTAAGAGCCCTTTTGCTTCAGCAGTTGTATTGGTAAAGAAGAAGGATGGGACGATGCGCATGTGCATCGATTACAGAGCACTGAATAAGAAAACAATTAAAAACAGGTATCCCATTCCTAGGATTGATGAGCTGATTGATGAGTTGCATGGGGCATGCTTCTTCACCAAAATTGATTTGCGATCCGGATACCATCAGATCAGGATGAGAGCAAAGGACATTGAGAAAACAGCCTTCCGATGTCACTATGGCCACTTTGAGTTCATGGTTATGCCATTTGGTCTAACCAATGCACCCGCTACATTTCAGAGTTGTATGAACCAGGTATTCAGGAAGCAGCTGAGGAGATTTGTCTTGATCTTCTTTCATGACATCTTGGTCTTCAGTAAGACCTGGGAGGAGCACTTACATCATCTGGAGGAGGTGTTATCTATTCTGGAGAGAGAGTCATTGTATGCCAAGGAATCTAAATGTGAGTTTGGCATGACTGAGCTCCTTTACCTTGGGCATATCATTAGTGCAGATGGCGTTCGGGTTGATCCCAAAAAGATTAGAGCTATTGTAGAGTGGCCTACTCCCACAAACCTTACACAGCTTAAGGGATTCTTTGGTTTATGTGGTTTTTATAGGAGGTTTGTTAAGGGATTCTCACAGATTGCTACACCCTTGACAGATCTTACCAAGAAAGGAGCCTTCATGTGGACAAGGGCAGCACAGAGGTGTTTTGAGCATTTTAAGCAAGTAATGTCTTCATGTCCAGTTCTAGCTCTACTGGATTTCACGAAGCCTTTTGAGCTTCATTGTGATGCATCAGGTGATGGGATTGGAGCAATATTGATGCAGGAGAAGCATCCCATTGCATTCGAGAGTAGGAAGCTCCGAGGAGTTGTGAAAAGTTATTCTGTCTATGACCGGGAGATGTTGGCCATAATGCATGCATTGGCCAAATTTCGATCATATTTGGTAGGTGAACGTTTTGTGATCAAGATTGATCACAACAGTATTAAATACTTCATGAGCCAACGTGATCTTAATGACCGGCAACAAAAATGGGTGACTAAATTGCAGGCTTATGACTTTGACATAGAGTTTGTCAAAGGTAAGAAAAATGTGGTGGCTAATGCCTTATCTCGGAGACCTCAGTTATGTGCTCTGGCAGAGATTTCAGGAGATTGGAGAGATCAGATTATAGCAGAGTATGTGGGAGATGCTTGGGCTTCTGAATTGATTTCAAGTACCATACAGGATGATCGTTATGAGGTGATAGATGGATTGATCAGAGTTCAGGACAGGGTTTATTTGATTCCGTCATCACATTTGAGAGAGGCGATACTGAAGGCATTTCATGATGCACCCACAGCTGGACATCCGGGGGTCTTCAAGACCTACAGGCAGATCCGAGAGCGGTTTTCATGGAAAGGGCTCAAGGATGATGTTCAGAGGTATGTCAAGGAGTGTGTGGTTTGTCAACAGAATAAGGGAGAGCACACATTTCCTGCAGGGTTATTACAGCCCTTGCCCATTCCTGATAGGAAATGGGAAAGTATTTCGATGGACTTCATCACTGATTTACCACGAGTGCAGGGAAGGGATTGCATCTATGTGGTGGTGGACCGCTTGACGAAGTTTGCTCACTTCTTTGCTATTCCGTCCACTTACACAGCAGCACAGGTGGCAGATCTTTTCTTTAGAGAGATATTCAAGTTACATGGGCTGCCCAGATTCATTGTCAGCGACCATGATAGTAAGTTTATGAGTGTTTTTTGGCAAGAGTTGTTTAGGTTGTGTGGTACAAATCTTACACCTAGCACTAGTTATCATCCGCAAACAGATGGGCAAACAGAGATTGTGAATAAATGGGCGGAAGGATATTTGAGGAACTATGTAACTACACAACAAAAGGTTTGGATCAGATGGTTGCATATGGGAGAGTATTGTTATAACACCACTTATCATATGTCCATCAAGATGACTCCTTTCATGGCACTCTATGGTTATGAAGCATCTAGCTTCATGGATTTAGTTTTGGGGGACAGTAGAGTGCCCAAAGCCAAAAACTTATTGCAAGATAGTCAGGACACCCTGAAAGTGCTCAAAGAGAATATACAACAGGCCCAGAATCAACAGAAATTGTATGCCGATCAGCACCGAATAGAACGTAGCTTCGAGGTAGGGGATATGGTTTACTTGAGGCTACAACCATATAGACAGTCATCGCTCAAGAAGAGCGGAGCTGAAAAGTTGAAACCTAGATTTTATGGTCCCTACAGGGTGATTCGCAAAGTGGGCAAAGTCGCCTATGAGCTTGAGCTTCTAGAGGGCAATCGAGTGCACAATGTGTTTCATGTGTCTAGGCTTAAGAAAGCCATTCGTCAAAGTGTAGTGCCTTCTGCAGATTTACCCCCTTTGGATGAGGAGGGGAAGCTTGTGTTAGTACCTAAGGTATTCTGGACACCAGAGAGAGGAAGCTTAGAAACAGGATAGTGAAGGAGTATTTGGTCAGATGGAAAGACCTGTCGAAGGAAGATTCTACATGGGAGAGTGAGCAGGTTATTCAGCAGGCTGGACTGAGATTGCTTGAGGACAAGCAATTTCAAGGGGGGCGGACTGTAATGTCCCCATTTTAGCAGTTGACCAAATGTGTGTGCGTTAGCCTTGTTCTACACGATCCCGAGGCCTAACAAACGGTTTAATGGTATCCTGAAGTGTTTTGGCCTAGTCATTTCCAGTTTGGGCCAAAAAAAAACTCAGTTTCAGGCATACTTACTATTTTTAGTAAGTCGGCAAGACACAGTGCAGGTCAATTTTGGTGATTGGATTCGATACTCCTCGGTGAGAGCTTTCCGATGAGCTATCACTCGCATTATTCAGAGTCCGATTGCTAATACATTTTAATGCCTGAAGTTTTATTAAAGTAACGTCTAATTTAATTGTAAAATATTAAAGTGTTACTTTAATATTTATTTTATGGTGATGTGTACCCAAGGGAGACATAAGGGGTATTTTAATACATGTTTTATATATTACACATCTTTTATTCCACATTGCCCATATGAGTTGAGCAGACCCTTGGGAATTGAATAAAAGGAAGCATTTGTGGCTTCATTGGACAGGTTGAATATGAGAAGAAATTGGTGTCTGAGTTGCAGCTCCGTTCTTGGCATTTGAGGACGTTTATCCTCTCTTGTAACATTCTAAACGTCATTCCCTTAGGGTTTGGCCTTTGGAATTCTTTGTTATCGGCTTCATTATCAAGCAGTTTAATTGCATTTCCGGCTACAGGCGGATTTGGTATTTTGCTCATATCTTCTTCACTACTTGTCTGACGCTTATGCCGCTTTGAGAGAATGATATTACGAAGGTAGTGGACTAATTGAAGGACAAAGTACTTTAGCAGCAAGTTCAAAAGCATGTGTTGGAGTATTATGTCAATAATGCTGAAGTAATTAGCGAGTTGATAACTCTGCCATGTATTTGGTTTTATGAATTCTGAAAATAACATTTATTTGGCTGTAGTTCATTTCCACTTTGCATATTATTGTAGTTTCTTTCTTGTTTATGTTGTATGATACCAATTCCATGCACAAACACAACAAACAAATAAATGTTTGATTTCTAGAGTTATAAGGGGTTTAAAACATTAAACGGAGAAATAAGAGGTTGAATGCAAACTGTTTGACATAATTCCTTTCAGCAATTTGGTTTAGTTTTTGGGACATTTAGGGGTGCCCATTACATTGTCAAGTTTACACTCCACCAAAAAAGTGGTCTTAATGATAAGATCAAGTTGGAAGACCCTAAAAGGCCTTAGTCAAGTCTAAAGTTATTGCAATTTTAGGTGGGTGAGTTTAGAAGCCTATTTAGTTGCAAATTTGAGGGTTGAAGGTTGTTCACCCAATCTCTACATTTGGAGAGAGTAAAGCTAGGATTGAAGGAGGAGGAAGGATTAGCTCTTCTCAAAATTTTCATTTGTCATAACAATTTGTGAAGGTAGGAATCCTTTATGGTTTTGTTCTTTATGTTGTGTTTTTATTTGATTAAGTAGACCTATTGCATGTGTGTGTATTCGTATGTATGATGAAACATGTGAGAGATGGGTTAGTATGGGTTTCTTAATTGTTTTCCTTTCTTGCTTCACATTTTGTTTGTGAGGGAAACTGTAAGGGTTGTGTTGGCATTACTCACCCTCGAATAGGGCAGAAGTGGCCATGTATGGGAGGAGGGTCTCAGTTGGACTCCGAGTCAATGCAGACATTGCAAAGTCTCTCCTCATGATGAGGAGAGGGAGATAAGTAGGGTACTATGGGCCCCTACTTGTCAATACAAACCGTTTTGTGTTTGGGGAGATAAGAAGTGAAAGAACGAAAGTTCTTGTGATTATTTGCCTCGGAAGAGGCATCTGTTTTGGTGTTATGATTGACTTCTCCTACCCTGAAAAAATCCACCTTCTCCCTAGTCTTGATTCAATAAGGAACCTGTTGTGCAAACTTGGGATGGGATTTATGTTTGAATGTGTCTATGTGTTAAATTTGTTTGTCACCCAGTCAGTTTTGGTTCTCCATGGTTACCTTGATGAAAATTGCAAATTTCGTAGTTGATACCTTGATATGGAACCAAACTGGATTCAAAGTTTTGGTGCTTTGATTCAAACGTTTTGGAGACTTCTTCTCGGGATAATGATCCTAATGTAAAATTCATTGTTAACCTTATTTTTGAAATGACAACAATATTGGATTTTCTTCTCTAATTATTTCCCGATAGAGTCTTTTAATCAGGTTTTAAAATAATAATAATAAAATAAAGTTTTGTTTATTGTAATGTATGAGATTGGTTAAAAGTAATAATTGCATACTCATTAATAGAAAATGATAACTCCTTATATAAGGAAAGATTAATTGATTTATTATAATGTTCCAATAGTTCTTCCATGGTGATTTTTGTCTTCAAAAGGAAATAAAATATATAGATTGTTTAATCATTTGATTTATATCATATTGAAAATCCACCTCCTCGTAATTGGTATCAATGATGAAAGAATGCAGGATTATTTCATTAAGTATTTTTTTAATGAAATTGCAATGTGGGGTCAAATTCAAAAAAAGAGGAATTCAGCACATGGTTCAATCCACATTTGAAATTGATATATTGTATAGTACCCAATCTTATTTAATTTAATAGATTCTTTGGATAAATATTAGTAATATAAAACACATATAGAACATGGATTTATAACACTGAGGAGACCATCCCTAGTTTAATTGGTAAACCCATGCATTAATACAATTGTTAAATAGAAGATAAACTCAATTACAAAGAGGAAAAGAAAAATGTATTGAAAAAAAAGAGAGATGAAAGTTGCAATTGAGAGAGCCAAAAATGGTCTTTGGAAAATGTATGAGAGGTTTTAATTCTCCTTGAGAAACAAAGAATATTCCTAAGATTCCTTTTAATATGCTCTAGGGCATCTTAGTAAATAAAGAATATAAAATTTTTTTAAAAACACAATTAAAATAAACACTTTAGTATAAACCTCTATAATATTCTACTATTTTTCTCCTCACCAAATAAACTTTTCAAAGTAACTCCTAGCATGCTATTGGCTTACCCAATTCAAATCTCCCATGACATGCGCACTCTCTCAGCCCATTTGGCATTGTGCTTAGAAAAACACAGGAATGGGGATTGGGTAGAAAGGGACCAAGTCCACATGCATTAAAGACTAGGGTTGCTTTTAAAACAAATATTTCCTTAGATCCCCTCCCATTGGTCATTTCTCCCACCAAAGGATCCTCCTTCCAAAACCCACATATAGGATCAAGGAGGGCTGCTGAAAATAATGACACATCAATCCCCATGAAGAATGTCAGGTTGACTTGGGGAAACGCATCACTAAGGAAGTGATGGCCACAATGTGGTGTGAAGACCCTTTAATTTATGCAAGTTCTAAACAACAAAACTTTTCCCCCAAACTCACCTAACGTACTTTGTTTGCAAAGGATGTCATGCTGCCTTGGGCAGCGTACTAATAGCATGGGACAGCGTGTGCCTCCTTGGGGAACACCCAAGCAAGTGGCTGGTCCACTTGCCAAGTGGAAGGGAGGCTTAGGGGGTAGTTAATAGAGCTTAGGGGGTAGTTAGATTTTGATTGGAAGGTTAGGGATGGTAAGTACTGTTTAGTGGGTAGTGATTAATGTTTAGTTAACTTTATAATTTATGATTTGCCTAGGAGTTATAATAATAAAGTGTTAGTGGATAGGTTAATATATATAGTTTAGTCAATATTATTGTGATTTGTGTTTAGGGTAGTAGTTAGTGTTAGTTGAGTTTGTTAGTGTCATTGTTTTAAATGACTTAGGAATTTTAAAATAGGGCTGGTATATATAATTATCTGTTTCTATCAAGTTTTGAAATTGCTTTTTATTATAAAGCTATTTGGATAAATAGTTAAGTATTTGATAAAAGTTTTTGCTTGTATAGTGGGAAGAGAAGTAGTTTGTATATTTATGTTTTCTAAATATGAAATATGATATTATATTATTTTCAAATATGATCCATTTATCAATAAAGATGTATTTGACAATGTTCTAAGTATATATTAATGTTCTAGTTAGAGGCTGTTCTTGAGTTATTGAATGCTCATGTAAATGTTCGAAAGTCCTATAGGACAAGAGTTGACATGATAACTTGTTAGGATAATTTAGGTTATGTTAGAAGACAAGTGAATGTCGTAATTGGTCTAATCGTATATGTATAATGTTTGAATTAGTTATGTGGTTAACTAAGATCAAGTATAAAGATGATAGTAGGGTAACCTTTAAGTGCACAATTAGCCCTGCTAGGGAATTGACCTAATCAAATGTAGTAAGTGTGTAAGTATCGGATTAAATTTAATATAACTTATGTTATCGATCAAATCGCATGATGTGGAATTTATTTTAGTTAAGGCTTATCAAACCGTTAAAAAAGGGTAAAATCCCGAATGTGTCAAAGTTGTGTTTTCTATCCTCATGTTGGAAGATGAAATTTATGATCTTGTCTCTCCTGTAAACTATACCTATCTCAAAATCAATTGGAGAAATTGGAAACCCTAAAATGTATCTTGAACTTAATGTTGTACCTTTGTAATTTGAACCTAATGTTTAATCGATCGACTCATTCAACCCGAACTAAGTGTTCCTCTAGCGTTAGGACTTAGGGTTTTGAACCCGAACAATATCTTGAGATGTCAACTTTGCATCTTAATAAAATGTAAACTAAACACAGTTTTAATCCTTTGTCGACTTTCCATAACCTATTTAGTGTAGTATGTATTATCATAGTGGATTAATTATCTTTAAAAAACAAATTGTTTGTGTGCTTTTGCCCCGATTTTTGGGCATGACATTTTGGTATCAAAATCTAGGTTCGTGACACTTGGGCAACAATGGGTCCATGATTAAGTGTGGACATTTAAATATTACTATACGAAGCACGGATTTCTCCTTGCAGATTTTTAAGAAGCTACTGTATTCTTTCTAAACAATGATACTGATGAGCAAACCTAAGCAAAACCCAAAATCGGTATCAACGACTGAAAATGGTCAACCATGAAGATAACCGAGTCTTGAGGACTTGAAAACAACTAATTAAATGCAAGAATATTATATTCATATTAAGGTAGATTATGATCTCATAAAGAATCCCAGATTATATTGAACACGATCGCCTTTAGGGAAAACTAAGTTAAGGACCTTAAAACATCTTTCAATCATGTGAGTGGAAACAAGTAAATAACCTAGTGATCAAAGACTAGTATGTATTTAGACATTACAAACATAAGTAAAGGAAACCTACGATCTTCATAATTTAATTTTGTACCTTCGAATTATTACAATATAGAAAATTCTAGATCAATATAGATTATTACAAAATAGGAAAGACAACTTATAGAAAATTCTAGATCAGTATAGAATAGGGAACAATGAACCCACAATGATCTGTACAAATCCCAAGAAAATTATCTTATCCTAATGATGAAATCAAGATAAATTTCTCAAGTCAGCTCATGCATAAAACTTGACCTAAATACTTTATATAAAACTTTGACCTAAATACTTTATGTGGGTGCTCCTGCACCACAAACCCCTTAGTACACCAAAAGCTAATTATAGGGCGATGTCAATGAAGATAGGTATGTAGTTAGTATGTGGGATCAATCACAATTTGAACAATATGGTTTTTAGACCACTATCTACTTTCAATTCAAAATCCCTGCAATATATTTGGAAGGCCTAAGATTCCTCCTTTCCCTCAGAGACCCTAGTACGGCTACATTATGTCAGTAATGTAAATTTTGTAAGCAATTGGATTTATTTCCTTATTTGTCTGATTTCAGATTTTGGTATTTTAATATTCTTTTCTTCTTGCCAACAATGTGATGTGGGGCTGCTTAGCCAAATTTATTATTGATGATTCTATTTTGCCTCTAGGAAATGTCTTTATTTCTTGATTAAAATTTTACAATTGTGGCCACTCATTATTTCTTTCATTTCAAACTTTTGCGTTGGATGTTTCATCCTTGATTTTTAATTTAAATTTAGAGGCAACTTCTTGTGAATTGTGTTGGCAAAGTGACATATGATGAGCCTACCAAAGGGATTCCTAACAATCAAGTGGATGTATAGCATTAGGGTATGGGGTTATTAGTTAGAGTATTTGTGCCCCACCCTCTCCTGGGACTTTGAGAATAGCACTAGTGATTATCTGTTGACTGTTATGACTAATGGATTGCACCCCAACATAAAACTAGTTAAGGTTACAATTTAACCTAACAAACTTTTGGATGCAAAAGGTGCATGTGTAGCAATAGACCTGTTTGGTGTCCTACCAAAGATGCAATACACAATGGAACTCTAGAGTAAAAGTGATGTAAACAGGGAAACCAAATATTCGACCTCTTCTCTTTCGGCACATGGATGTAAACAAGGAAACCAAATATTCTTAGGTAACTTATGTCAGGTTTTACAGCAGTAAAAGCCTCTTTAGAAGTTTTGTTATCAAGGTGTGAATGGAGACATCTATTTTGAATGTAAATAGGTATTCTAGATGCTTCTACGCAAGATGAGGTTTCAAAGTTTTCGTCATACAACATTGCTCTAGCAACCAGTACAATAGTTCTATTTTTCCTCTCAGCAACACCATTTTGTTGTGGATTATTTATTATAGTAAACTTCCTCTTAATCCTAACATTAACACAAAATTCTTTATAAGTTTCTAAGCTATACTCCTTCCCATTATCTGTTCTCAATATTTTAATTTTCTTTCTGGAAGAGTTTTTCGTCAAGGCTTTGAACTCCTTGAACCTTTTAAGGATTTCTTTTGACTCTTTACACTTAAGGAAATATATCCAAGCCTTTCTAGAGAAGTCATCCACAAAAATTACATAACATTGGAACCCTCCCATGGCAGGTATAGAAATAGGTCCACATAAGTCAAAGTGGACTAATTCTAGCACATTTTTGGTCCCACTCAAACTATTTTGGAAAGTTCCCTTAGTGTTTTTCCCTAAGGCACACCCTTTGCAAACCTCGGTATGAGTTTGATTTAGTTTGGGTCGTCATGTTACCAATTTCTCAATTGAAGTTAAGGCACAAAAATGAATATGTCCTAGTCTTCGATGTCAGATTTTGTTTGGCTCAGAAGTCTTGTGAATAAAGGCTTAATTTGTCTCAATACAAACTTTATATAGATATCCTTATCTTATACCTATGGTTTGAGATTTCTTTACGGTGGAGTTCTTTGGCCATGCTAGAACTTTCCTGTCCATAAAAGTAACCCTATATCCGTTGTCTTCAAGGGCAGAAATGGATACTAAATTTCTCTTAATTCCTAGTGCAAATAGGGCCCCAATGAGTTGAATAGAGAAGCCTGATTTTAATTTGATGTTGCAAGTTCCAACCCCTTTTAATGGATGTGTAGAATTATCCCTAATTGTTACTTCTTCATCAATTTCTTCTACGTTAGTATCTAGGTGTTCTCTGAATCATGTGATGTGCCTTGATGAGCTACTCAATCACCTAGGTGTTAAGTTTGTTTGATACTTATAGAAAATAAATTTCTCATAATCATGATCTATATTTGTATTTCCAACCTTATCAAATGATGCTTGTTTCTTTGTTCTATCAAGGCATTTGATTGCATAGTGTTCATACTGATCACATCTGAAACATTGAATTTAGGAAACATCTTTCCTTTATTTGGATGAACACTTTTCATGAAAATTTCTCTTTCTTTTGAAATTCTTCTTATTTTTCTTATGAGAATTTGTGTTTAAGCATGAACATGCTCATCTATAGGTTTTTGTTTATTTCCTTTTGCCATATGTATTGTTTCTCCTTGTAGACAATCAAGTCTTAATTGATCAAATTTTGGGAGTTTTGATCTAGCACTTATTCCTTGAACAAATGACTCCCATGAATTAGGTAGGCTACCTAAAACTATGACTATTAACTCTTTTCTATCGATTTCATACCCAATTGTTGACAGTTGATCTCTTAGCTCGGTGATTCTTATGAAGTATGTATTTATAGCTTTTCCTTTGTTCACGCTTATATGAATAATTTTCCTCTTTAATGCAAGGGTTTTGTCAGTGTTGTCTATTTCAAATGTGCTTTCAAGGGATTAGGTATGCAATCTTCTGTTTTGCTAATATAGGTACTATATGGTCCCTAACTGCATCTACTATGAGTTTCATAGCTTTTTCATTGTTCTCAATCCATTGAGTCCTCTCTGGGTCATTTTCAGGTTCTATCTTCTTTTCTTTCACAAATGAGTCTAACGTATTCTCTTTCAATATCATCATAATTCTGAGCTTCCATGATGTGCAATTGTTTACACCTTCAAGATCATCCTCAAATCCGATTACACTTGACATTATGAAGAATGAAATGTGACTGTAATATCAAGAAAGAGTAATGTGATATCTCAAATTTAATCAAATCTTCCTTAACTAGGCTTGATACCATGTCAATGTAGATTAAATTTATATCAGATTATAGAATGTTGTTGTGCTTTCAGAATTGGTTGATAACTAATCTCTAATTTCTTATTTGCAGAATTACAATCAGAAAATATAGCTCTTACAGCAACTATGAATGTGATACAAATATTATGTTAATAATCACTGAATATTTGTAAGTTTGAATTATTTCTGGTCATGTCTGGTCTGTTCTAGATAGAATATTAATTAATTTCAATAATATCTTCTAGGCAGATCAGTTTATATATATATATATATATATATATATATATATATATATATATATTGCTTTGAACAGACATGTCCGTTCAGGACATATCTCTTAATATGAACCAATTCAGTTCTAGTAATCAAACCTGATCGCTAATCAGGGTTTAGTTATCACTTGTTCTTAACAACAATTATGCACATGAGATCACCAATCAGGGAAGATAAGATAAGATAATGATATTAATGTCCAACAAGAGACCACAACGAGGTCTATGGGATTGGAAGATTACAATCAAAAAGCTGACAACAGCAGGAACACCAAACAGTGTCCGAAAGAAAAGCATACAACAACAAAGAAGAAGGAAATGAAATGATTACCTGCATCTAATCAATATCAAGAACATGAAATAATTACCGTTAGTCACTAATAATCTGCAAGAACAGATTCTTCAATATACTTGAGACTTAATTATGATATCATGATCGAGTATGTGAATGATATAGATAATCATTTGTATATCTGACCATAGCTATCATACTAACACGAAGTTACTTCTATATTTATTTATTTTTATTTTTTTAATAGGTAATCAGCTGAAGCCTAAATTATTTATTATTCATTTTTTGTTTATTGTTAAGATTAATTACTATTATGTGTTAATTTCAAGAAGATTTGAACCCAAGACCTCCCCGATGAGAGGCTCGCAATTTATCAATGTGTTTTAGGCTCTTGCCTATTACTTCTATATTTATTAGAGTCAAATGTATTTTATTTTTTACTGTTTCTTCTCATTATATATTATTTTTTCTTTTTTTTCTATTTTTGCATATTTATATTCTTTTCGTTTTAGTGTTTTATATAAACTTCTGTCATTTTTTAATTTCGTCATTTTTTATTTATATATATAGTCATTTTGTTTTAGTGTTATTTTTTATTTAAATTGGTCATTTTGTATTATTTCTTCTTAATATGCTTTATATATTTATTTATTTTGATTTTGTGTTAGTTATTCTTCAATTAGTCTTTTTGGTTTTTCTTTTATGTATTCCTTTTAATCTTTGTTTTTTTCGTATTTATATACATTTATATATTTAGTCCTTTTGTTTTAATATTTGTGTTTTTTGCCAATATAGTTTTTTTGTTTCACTTTTATTCTTTTTCCGTCCTTCCTTGTTTGTGTATTAATTAGATTTATACTTATCTGGTTTTTTAAATATTTTCTTCTCTCTTGGGTTTGCGTGTGCCATTTCCCCTCTCATCTTTTTAAGTGAGTGCTCAGTTTTCAACTTGTCATCTTTTGCATCCTTCATTAAGTTTGATGAAAGGTTAAGAGGCATTCTTGAGATCTTTCACGAATGTGGATTTCTCATGCTTCAAGAAGTAAAATCAGTAGGATTCTCCCTAGAAATTGTTGTTAAATGCATCTCGAAAGATGCATATGCTTTATCTTCAGGTCATTAAAGGGGTAAAGGTGGTACATCTATCCTCGTACGCCCCAGGTGGAAGAAGGCCATTAAGACTTGGGATTGCTCTCCATGCAATAGAGCAGTTTGGGTATCCCAGAAATTTGAGAGCTTTGAATTTAGAGTCTGCTCGGTTTATGCCCACAATGATCATAATGAAAGGATTAGTTTGTGAATTGGGTCTGTAATCTTGCCGACATCCCTTGCGGGTTAGAAGGCAATTTAAATATGGTGGAGAAATCTTAGAACAAAATAGTAGGCATGAATTTTGAGTGGAAAGGAAATGAGCAATTCTATTGGAATAGGATGATTGGTAAGCTCAACTTCTTTGACTCACTTGCTGGTCCCAAAGACAGCCCAACAGATATCTGGTATACCTGGTCCGACCAGAAGGGTGTTAAGAGTATATATTCTAGAGTGGACAGATTCTATCTGAATAGAGATGCATTTAGTTGCACTAAACCTCTAGATGGCAATTGTGCAAAGTCCCTTTCAATCTGTGTGATCACCACCCAATTATCACTGACATTTTCACTTGATAAACCAGCAGAGGCAAAAAGGATGAAATTTGGGTTCTCATTAAATAACTCCTTGTTACGATCAGCATGTACTATTAGCAATTAACATTATTCAGTGCTTTCTTAGAAACATTGTAAGGCAAGATAGCGTCATTGATAGGTGGGTCCAGAACACTAAATCCTAGCAAAGCCTGTTCAAGGTTGTCGGCAAGAAGAAGTCTCTGGATGCAAGAAGGGAAGAACTTGAGCTTCTTAATTCCCTTCAGAATGAAGAAAAGGAATTACGAGATAACCCGGCTAACATTCATGCAGTAGACTTGGTCTCTGGTATAAGAAATGAACTTTGGAAATACAGTGCCAAAATCAAGGCAAGGATAAATTGGATCAACCTAGGGAACATAGGATCCAAATTTTTCTTCCAGATATTGATATGTAAGGAGGCTAGAGATAGGATTGACAATATATGCAAAGAAGTGGAATTAACCTCCCAAAAAGACATCCTTAAGGCTTTTACCAAATATTACTACAAGTTATTCTCTATGGAAGATGATGGTCTTAGGATGGAAGAAGCTAGGAGTAAGGTTAAAAACATTATTCCCAAGAGAATCTCTGCTGAAGATTCTACAGATCTAAGCATGGCTATAACCATTAATTAGATAAAAAAAATGACATCCAGAACCTAAGTAATGATAAAGCTTCAGGACCTGACAGAGTAACAATTGAATTCTAGAGGAAGAACCTTGACTAGGTTTGCTCTGAGCTTTTGGAAGTATATGAGGGAGCCTTTAAGAATAAAACTCTCAGGCCTGATATTAATGCTGGCCTCAAACTCATTCCCAAAGAAGGTGATAAGACCCTGATCAAAAACCAGAGACCCATTACCATGTTAAATGTTTCTCATAAGATTCTAGCCAAGATCCTAGCCATTAGAATGGAGAATATCCTCCCTTAGATTATTAATCTCACTCAAACTTGGTTTATTAAGGGCAGATACATTCTGCAAAACCTTATTACTTGTTGGGAAACTCTGGAGAGGGATAAAGTCTCAAGGCAATAGGTTGGAATGCTCCTCATTGACTATGAAAAAGCATATGACAGGGTAGAGTGGAAGTTTATTGATATGATGATGGATGCTCTTGTTTGTTCCCAAACATTTTGCAATATGGTCTACACTCTACTCTTTGGGGCAATGGTTGCAGTTGAAATCAATGGATATGCGTCTGAAATGCTTGAGCTGACCAGTTTCATTAGGCAAGAATGACCTCTTGCTCTCTCTCTTTTTGTTATTGCTGTGAACTACCTTTGTTACATTCTAAGAGATATAACTCTATCCCCCAAGGCCTACAGTATTGTTTTTCTAAACAAGGATGTATCCAACATTCAATTTGCGGAATGATACTACCATCTTATTTTACTTTTAGGAGGATAATACAGTTCATCTGATGGAGAAGTTAGATCTATTCTGCAAGGCTTTAGGAATAAAGATTTCATTATCAAAATCCATCCGCTTGGGATGGCATGAAAATCCACATGAATGGTGTAAATAATTTGATATTGGTTGGGGAGGACCTAGCCATGTTGTTAGATACCTAGGTATTCCATTTGTTGTTAATCTTAATATTGGAGATATGTAAAGATGCATTAAAGAGAAAATATCCAAGAAATTGAGCAAATGGAATAATAGCTACCTAACTATGGCTGGTAGGTTGCATATATGTTAGAAAACCCTTTCGTCTTATGCAATGTACTAATCTTCAACTTGGCTTTTCAATCATAATTAGTTCATCTTTCTCCATAAAATCATAAGGATCTGCAGTCCAATCGAAAAGGGCAAAAGAAAACCCATCCGATTTGCTAGAGTAGTGTACTAAAAGCAAGGAACTTGGTGGTTTGGGCTTTAAAGATGTCAAAACTCAAGCCATTGCACTTGTTGTCAAACGGATTGGTCAGGTTATTCATGGGTATGAGCCCTAGAAAATGTTAATTAGGGCTAACCTTGTTATAACCCATTGGTATGGAAACAAGTCTTGGTGGGATTTAAATATGCTGGAACTTCTCACCCTGAATCTCAATCTCATAGTTGGGGGATCCGATGTGTTTAACCATTTGGAAACGCTAGAAGTGTGTAAGACATTTCTTCAAAGATGTTCGACTTTATGAATAGGATAATCTTATTTGCGGGCAAAAAATCGATTTTGGTGGAACCTAACTCATGGAGAAAAACACCTGGGTCTTGTCCAAGGTTGTTCGGCCTAGAAATGGGCATAGAAAGGCATATTGAGATTTAGAGGCATTATCAATGATAATCTCCTTGTTTCATGGTCTACTCTTAAAAAGAGATTTGCTATCCCTGAATCCCAGAGGAGAACCTATTTTATCATGAAGAGAGCCTACGACCAAATTGGTTGTTATAATAGTTGTTTCTCTATTGAGTCCTACTCCTTCCAACTTACTTGGCCTGATTTTACACCTCCTCATTTGGTCAAGTAAAATTATGTTTATACCCTTCCCACACATAACCATGATATTATTAACCACCATAACCAAAAATGGAGCCTCCATTTTGAACCTTCAATCTGGTATTGTTGTCCTGCATTTTGGCACCACAAAATGTAGGTAACCTTACGAAACTTTTCAACTTAGTTTCGCATTTCTCAAAGTTTAGTTCATTATTTAATTGGTTAGTATTGATTAATCAATCGAGTCCAATTGATATAATGATTCCTCTTACTCAATGCTTTCATCAATTCTTTTTAGTTTTTCTGTTTGTTTAGCCTATGCTTGATTTTTGAAGCCCTCAAAGTCCTTTTTCTCATTTTTGAATGCACATTTGTCAGCTTTTGGTGTCTTGGCTTTGCTCAAATCATTCCTTTCAGTTTTCCCTTCAATTCGATCTATCTTAGGGCTTAATCGGAGTTGGCAATCAAAAGATATAATCATTTTAGTGCCCAAAAAGTGGGCTCTCCAGTTGCAACTCCATGATTTAAAAAACCATGTTATATTTTAATATTGTCATTAACTTTTTGAAAAATATAACTTAAAATCGCTTTATGTAATGTTTTTAAGTTACTTGATCAATTAAATGATTATAGTGCACTTTATGTTATATTTTCGTGTTGAGTTGCTTTTTAAATTTTTCACTCTATTAACTATATAGTTTGATTTAAATTTTTGAGTTACTTAATGTATTAATTTAAAACATCTATGTAAATATTGCTTTTTGAATGGGTATTTGCACATATTTATTAAATTATATAGTGTAAATATTATTTTTGACCCAATTAAGCGATATTTCCCCAAAAATCAATTAGACATGTGCTTAATTCATCACTTAGGTTGTGCATTATATGTCTTTCAACCCAATTGCATTTAAATATGCATATGCATCTAGACCACACTTTGTACTAGAAAGACATTGTACATGTTTTTAAAATGTGGAATGGTCATCCTAGAATGAGTTTTGCATGTTCTAAAAATATTCAATGACCTCCAAAGAGTGTGGTTTGCACTAAAAAGGTTATAATAAGCAAGTTTTCAAAATATGCAATCACCCCCTAAGAGTGCATTTTGCATCTTAAGAGCAAATAGCATATTTTTAAAACATGTCACTACACTTGGAGAGTCTGTTTTGCATGGGCAACGCGTATTCATGTTTTTAAAATATGCAATGAGGCTTGGAGAATGAGTTTTGCCTTGATACATGTTTTTTAAAATGTTTTGCATTAAAAGATCAAATAAATGTATTATAAAACATGTAATCTCTCCTAGAGAGTGTATTTTGCATGGATTTCATGTATTTGAAAAAAGTGAACCCGAATTTGAAGATTCAAATGTAAAAAGCTTGATGTTTCCCTCCTCCAAGAACACGTTTTTTTATCAAAAATGCTTAGATCTGCCCATGTAATGACTTGAAAACTCCAAGATCAAGGTCACCTTTGCATATTTATGCATTCTCATGCATTTGGCATTGAAATCCATGCAAGAAACAATGTAGATTTTGAGGTTTTGAAGCCACCTTTTGGAGAAAAATGCCCAGATTTGGGGCTTTTTGATCACTTTTTTCTTCCAATACAAGTCGTTTTGGTCTTGTGATCCTTGTGTTTGCTATTGAAGAACACGTTTTTTCCTTTAGATGTCAAAAATGCTTCATTTCATGCCCTGTACGAATCACGTTTTCACCTATGTTACCCCAAGTTTTCGGGACGAGGGGATGGGGGGACATGGAAACGGGTTTCCGGGAACGTTTTTTTTTTGCCAAAACAGGGGACGGTAGGGGACAGATATATATATATATATATATATATATATATATATATATATATATATATATATATATATATATATATATATATATCTGAATTTTCTCTGAATTTTCAAATATATTCATCAATTCTACATTCATCATAGCAACATAGTTTAAAATTATCAATTTCATTCATCAAATAATGATTCATCAATGATCATAGAGCATAGCAATCAGCATCTAATCGAATCATCGTAGAAAATTCTAAATAGCATCATTTTCAATCATCATTTAAGTACTTAAGATACCATTAGCACATAATGAAATGAGTCAAATAAGAGAATGAAAAACATCAACTCTCAATAAAATGGAAACATTGAATAGATAAAGACTCAAACTTTAAAGTTTTAAACTTTTGAAGTATCAACTATAGTGTATCAATGATCATATAATATTATAATGTCAAGACAAAACACTCCAAGTCTGAAACATCAAAGTCAAAATGAAAACAAAAGATACTAAAGCAGCTGCCCCTAATCATCCATATCAAAGTCACTATCACTATCATCCTGAGCTTCAAAATGAAAACAAAGATGGTATGATAGTTGCCCCTAATCATTCATTTTATAATATATTATATAAAAAAATTGACTTCTACATGTTCGGGCCTGCAGATGACTGGAAAATCATTGTTTTAATGGTTTTTTTGAGTTTAATAAATTTTAATAGGAAACCTTTTATGCAGTCCCCGGGACGTTAGGAAACGGAAAAACAGTCCCCGAAATGGTCAATGTGGTTCAGAAACTCGTTGACCGTTTCCGAAGTTTCGGGGACGCGTTTCCTGTTTTCTTCTCCAAGTGGGGACGTCTGGGAAACGTGCCCTGCCATCCCCCCGTCCCCGAAACCGTCCCCGTTTCCGAAACTTCAGGTTTAGGGGTGGAAACGCGTCCCCAAGTAACATAGGTTTTCACTAAAAACGCCCAGAATATTGGGTTCTGTATCCACATTTTTGCATTTTTCATCGACATTTTTGCTTTTGGATCCATGTTTTATCATTTGGGGAAGTCGTTTTTGCATTCACAAATAAAAAACAACCAATATATATCCATTTGTGAGCCACGGTTTTGCAAAAAGGACCCTGATATTTGCATGAAAAGGGCACGTTTTTGTTAAAAACACTCAAAAAATGGCATTTCCAGCCCATACATTTGGACGAATTGCAGTCATTTTTGAGTTCTAACGCATGCTATTGCCTTTGGAGATCATATTTTTTATAAAAACAGGTTTTCTTGGAGTTTTTGACAAAAACGTCTCATGTATTGGTGATCGTTGATCACGTTTTTGGCATTCTCATACCAAATCCGACCATTGAATGCTCATTACTTACAAGTGTTGGAGAAGTCAAATAGTTGTTCGTAAATCCGGATTAGGAAGAGAATTGGTCTTCAAGTCTATAATTCTTGCTATTTTTGGCTCTTTAATCTCCAAGTAAGTAGATAAATTCAACCTTACTTATTTATTCATGCTCATCTTGCTATTTTGCTGCATATTTTAGCTTGATGTTGCAGACTTGTCCATAGATATGCCATGAAAAGTGCATTTTTTCTTTAAATATGATGAAAATTCTCATTTTCATACTATTGCTTTGGGGTCCTCTACTAGGTTTCCTGCCTTGTTAAATTTTTTATATCTTAATATTATTTCTTCTTGCTTTAGTGTTATTATGAAAAAAAATCGTATTTTTATCACCTGTTGCTACCCATGTGCCTTTGGAATTTTGTCTCCAAAAAATTTCTTCTCTCACTAATATATCTTCCAATTCTAGTTTCAGAGATTTTTCTTTTTTAAATATTTCAGCATTCATACTGTGTTCGATGATGATTTTATTTAGTTTTTCCAATTCATGTTGTATTTTTTCTTTTGATTCAAAAATGTTACCAAACCATTATTTATTCTAGATTACTAGTTTATTTTTAATTAATTTAAGTTTATTTACTATGCTGAAAAGTTTTGATCCTTTAATCTTAATTTCATTGCACCATTACTCATGCAATGTTAGCAGATTTTCATTTTCACATTTGTTCGAATTTAAAAGGACTTCCATGTGGCCTTTGATCATCACATTGTTTAGTTGGATTGGGAAATGGTCAGATCCTGAAAATGGGATTAATTCTGCTTTGAAGAAGGGAATTTTGCCCAATCACCTTTAAGGAGAAACCTATCCAATTCTTCAGCTACATTATCTTGTCCTTGTCTTTTATTATTCCAAGTAAATACACCCTCCTCTGTTTCAATATCCATTAGGTGATTTCAATTAATCCATGTCCTAAAATCCTCTACAGTTTATATATTTATGCCATTTCCACTTTTTTTTCATTTAAATTAAGAATGGTATTAAAGTCCTCTCCTAAGAAAGTTTGGTTGGGGTGAGAATCTAGGAATTAATTCAGCTCATTCCATACTAATTTCTTTCCATCCAATGGGTGAGTTTTTATATATTAATGACAGTCATGGTCAAGTTGGATTTTAAACTTCTAACATTTCCAGCCATCCAATGTTTATTGCATCCAAGTGGTGTGTAGGTTACTTTCCTAGGGTCAGTTAAGATGGCCGAACCCCCGGAAGCCCCTTTATACTCCACTCCATATGTTTCCCAAAGCCGCATTTTTTTCTTAACATTATCCAATTCATTATTACTTAATTTAGTTTCCTATAGCATCATTATGTATGGTTTAAATTTATTAATACAATGTTTTATCAGACGCTGTTTGTTAGGGGCTTTGCTGCCCCTAACTTTCCATGGTAGGACTTTCATTAGTCCTTGGGGGGAACTTTCCCCCTACATTAAACATAGAAGTAATTTTGGCCTCATATTGACCATCTTTGTTTCTTAACTCGGGAAGGGATTTCCTTCCGCGTTTTTTTAAGATTTTTGCACAATCTGGGTTTTCTATGGATTTATCAATTACAGTTATACCCAGATTATTTGATTCAAGATTATTCTCAATGTTATTTAATTTCATTAACTCTTCTTCCAAGATTTGTTATGATTTCTCCTGGGCTTACAGTTCTAGTATTTTATTGATGAGGATTTCTCTTTCTTTATTGATGGCTTCCATATCAATGAATTCACTTACTACTTCATTAATGTTTTACCCCAGAAACTCTTCACTGATATTTTCAGTGTGTTCTAGAGTAAGAGTGAATTCTGACACATTATTTTGGTCACTGGACACTTGATCTGATTCCTGAATGAAAGGATTAGATTTTTCCAATTTCCTATTTTATTATGTTTCGAAGGGATTATGCTAAGTGTCGGGGATGTGGGTATTAAATCAAGTAAGGCCAAGTCATTCATATTGATGTGAGTAGTGGTTTGAACATCTACAGTGTTTATTGATATAGAGAAGTCTAAATCAATTAAGGGTTCCAAAGGTGTTTTGCCTTCTACAGCTTTTGGTGGATGATCTGCCCTTTGTTCTACAGGGTCCCTTATCTCTCCTTCCTCTCTATCAGATGTAAGGTGAAAGGATTCATGTTCATGGACTTTGCTTGGGCATCGAGAAGTGGTATAGTTTGCAGATTGGCCTCTATCATTGGATGAAGAGGGTTCTGAAGGAGAAAAATCCTCCTGGTTTACATTTGTATTTCTTTCGAGGCCAAATTTGTCCCTAAGATCCGTTGTTGTTGGGATTCTAGTAAATCTATCATCCATATTTGATTTAAAGAAGGCTATATTCTTAATGGGTCCTTTGTAGAATCCAGGGGTAAGCAATAAATAGAATGGTTTGTAATGATCTTAATAAGGTTTACCCTGTCCTAATTTTGTATTAAGAACTTTATAGTTGAATTTTCCAGGAAGGAAGCCTCTATGCCTAATAATTTCCCTATGAGATTTCCAATTCTTCTCAAAATATTAAGATGTAACAGTTCAACTAGAAAGTTCTTAATACACACCCATTTATAGATTCCTAAATCATTATGTTTACTAGTGTCAGTAATATTATATCCTTCATAGAAAATATCCTTGCTATGTAATAATTTATCGACAAGATCACTATTAATCATAGTTCCAAGAAGCCCAGCGATTCATGTGATTCATGTGATTCGTCGATTCGATTCAAGCCAAACGATTTTTTGTGAATCCGTGAATTGAATCAGCGATAAAGGGTTTATGAAATAAGTTACTCACTAAATTTCAAGGGTTTTTTTTTAATTTGTCAATTCGTGGCCGATTCGATTCCAATTCATGGCGGATTCATGATTCAATTTGGCCTTGCCAATTTCGATCCGATTCCAATTCTCGTACTTTTCTATTAATACAATCAATAAATAAAAAGTTATTTTCCATGACTATTATACTTGGTCCTCTTGGTTTTCCTTCATCCATCTCACTATTGTAGACATGGAGTTGTTTTTCCCATCCCAGTGAGCGAAAATACCATGTTAGTTACACCTTTCCCACATTCCTTCCAAGAAGATATCGCTGATTATCATTGAATCTTCGTCTTTTAAAGCTTTATCTACATAGCATGGTGATGTGGTAAGGTTTTAAACGGAGGAATATTAGGGGGTAGGGCATTAGGGTTTTTTGGATGATTTTGGATTTTGAGGATGGATTCATGGGTATGGGGTTTGGTGTTCGGTATAAAGAAATGTTATCTACCCTGGAGGCAAATCTTGGTGTGATCAATGTAATGGGAATTATCCATAATTTTTCCTATGATTTGGAGAGAGAGTAAGCAAAGGTTGCTTCCTTCCTTTCCCCGTAGTGCTTCGTATGCCATTGAGCCCTTTGCTAATTTTTTGCCCTATGTGTAAATTACTCTACGGGCCTCGTTGAAACTATTTTGCATATTTAGTAGCATCGCCATGTCTTCTTTGTGCAAAGATTGAAATGTTTTCACTACTTTCCTTAATATCTTCTCTCTGCAATTAAGCAAGTGGTATATATTTATTGGAGATTTTAATGTCTTGAGTCTTGACCCTTGCCTACCTTCATCCATCTGTCATTTGCCAGACACTTAAAAATTATTGAGTTCTTTTTGAAGGATGAGATAGTGTGATGTCCTGCAGTAAATATATTGTACGAATTGATGTTCACACTATTATGCTTTTCTCGATGTTTACAAGCCATTTTTTTAAAACCGTAATATGTTGCACTTGTTTTTCAAATACTTGAAATATAATATTTAATTATATTTCCCTCCATTTGGTGCACAACAAAATAATATTAAGTATATTCAATAGTCATTTGTACCTCCCCTTAAATTGGCATTGTGTGCACTTCTAAATAATTGTTAATAAAGTATAAAGGTAAAGATAGAGATAAATTTATTAATCATAACTGTATTAATAATTAAAATGTCATAACTCCAACGATAATCATTATTTCTCAATTCTGTCATAACCAAGAGAGAACCTACTGCATTCACTACTAACTAGGGTACCCTACTAAAAATAGTTGAGGGTCCATCTCTATCAATCCTTAATTTACTATAATTAGCTAAGTTACCAATTCTGTTTAGGGTACGAGTTTGGATGCGAGAATCAAATATGTGGGTTTGTGAAAAAATTATGGTTTGTATGGGTTCATGTGTGTGTGTGTGTGTGTATAAGAGAAAAATACAAAATTGTAAAATTAAATCATTTCATAGTATGATGCGTGATCATTGATCAATGCCAAATGCCAAAGGTAAACATTAAAACACGATTCTAATGAAAAACATTACATTGAATTACTGAATTACAAAATGAAAATGATTCAAAGTTTAATGTTCATTGATAATCAAAGTGTTTGTCACTCATCAAATGGACTATCAAAATAATCATTGCCTATAGCTTTTTCAGAAGCTACAAGTTTATCCTCATCATCATTAGAATAATGAAAGAGCAAATGTGAAATAACAGTGTCTTTGGAGGCTATATAATGGACGGTTCTAGAGTTAGAACCAAAAAGAAGTATTATTTATTTTTATGGGCCCACTTTATAAGTTGGATGCAGTGGGTTCTCACAGGTCTACACAAGTCCATGCTTGGTCCGCCCGAGTTTGGGCAAGGTTAACTCCTAGCCCTATGGGTCTGCCCACAAACCCAAGTGGAACCACAGGGCTGGGCGCGAACGCTACCCAAACCCCCACATGTACTCAGACCTAATTTGAGGATCTAGGGTGCAAACTCAGTCACTTAGATAATTAGTAAACCCCTGAATGTACAAGATCAACAAAGGTGCCAAAGGTCACCACTGTAATTGAGGCTGGTCCATGTGCCCTGCCCAATATAGAAATGTTGGATAGATAAACTGCTATAAATAGTAAGTGTACCAAAGTGAGCCAATTAGCGAATGATTTGATAATTGTGCATGCCATGAGTCTGGTGCCCCTTCCGAAAATAGCTCTAACCATAATTTAACTTACTATAGATAGCAAGTCCCCAACTAAAGCTTTGTCACGTCACCATAACCACTACCAAATTGTCTAGATGTGTTGCTCAAGATAGAAACTCCGACTTTTCCAAAATAGACACTTACCATTAATAGTAAGTGTGCCAATTTGGCTCAAACAAAGAGAAATCCTAAATTTCCCTGACCTCTAGAGTTGGAATTGGCCTCCAACTCAACCAACTAGACCCTCTAAACAACTCCATTAGCCTATGAGGGTCAAGAATTAGGCTAATCCCTTGAAAGCTAACACTCACAAAAAAGGGGGCATTATAGAGGACAAACAAGGAAGGAGGCATCACAAGGGTACATACTTATTTATGTATGCCATTTTAAAAGCGATATTCCAAGATAAAATTTTGATTTAAAAAATCTTTCAGCAAACAAGAGGCAAAATGAAAATTATTGTAGATGAAGCAATAGATGTCTATTTTGTGCTGTTCCTCTCACAAACATTTCAAACAAGAATATTACCTTGCTCGCTTAACCTTTTTATTCATACTCTCTCGATCATGTATTTTGGCACCTTTTTGAGTCTTTAGCTTCTGCAATGCCAATAGTCGTTGTTAAGTGAAGAAATAAAAATATGTACATACATATTCCTTTTTAACCGAAACCCAAAGAAGTCAACAAAATGGATTTCTCATCTAAAGTTTCTTTTGTTTATGCATTACAAAATGAATTCCAAAAACAAACAATGGAAAAATAAAAGTCATTCAATGCCTGTTATATGATGGAGAACCTTGACAAAGTGACACTTACATGATTTACAGTCAATGGAGGATTCCAAAGGAGGAAAAGCTTTGAGCCACATGGACTCCCGTCCTCCAGCACCGCTTCCACTTCTCGCAGATTAGCAAGTTCCTAACAAGACAACTCACAGAGATTAAGTTGATAAGATCATAGTCTACAGTGAAAACGATAGAAACAGTTCAGTTCATCAATCATGTTTCAATTTAAGGAAAATAAAGCATCTTACCCGGTATTGCATTTAAAATTCAAACTTAAGTTCCAAAAAAAATTGAAATGTCATTTTTTTGGTTTAATGTAGCTAGGAGAAGTGGATCTAGACCAATTCTCAATCATGTTTGTATATCATCCATTTTATGGACCACCTTATTTCCGTGTGGTAATTATAATGAATTTCAATATCATTTCTTCAAAGTGGTGCAATACAACATTGTTCATAAATCAAACTTAATAATTGCCAAAAAGGCACATGAAAGATGCCTAGTAAGCCAACTGAAGAAGCATTTGGCTTTTTCCAAAACACATCTTGAGGCAAATAGGGTAATGAGAGCTTAGGGGATATGTATTCATTATAAATTCTAGCATGGAATATTTTCATTTTGTATTCAATAATGTGCTTTGTTATTTCCTCCATATTGTAGCTGTGCATGTGTTCTCATGATTTTATAACATGGTATTAGAGGATAGATTTATGAGTTCAATGTCCCTCTATTGGAATAAAGGTACACGATACAAGACCTACTTTCGACTTGGAGGGTACATGCCTTATTGCCAAAAAATTTGGGAGGAGAAGTGAAAGTTGTAATCCAAGACTTGTGGATGTAGATTGTAGCTCATCATATCACACCATACAGGAAATGCAGATTAGTATTCACCAGAGTGAATCTTGACTTTTGTTTGAGGAAGTGTGTCAATTTCTTCAGTCATGTAATCAGATATTAGATCTGGACATATTTTATGGAAATTGTATGATCCTAAGGAGAGTAACCTGCTTGACCCTCCCAGCCCTCAACACTCCCTGAGAAACACTATCAAATTGTGTATCCAGTCCCTTCCTAGTGATCAATAAAATTAAGAGGTTATTGTAAGCTAGCCATATGGTATACAGGTGCATGGAATTCTTCCAGGAAGATTAGAAGAATGTGGAAGATGAAGATCATGAGAAGCAAATTTTGATCATGAGCTCTATATTGTAACTGCATTGGATAGTATTGCATTTTCATCACTATGTTGCTTTCTTTCCTCCAAACTCCATTTTTATATGGATTCTTTGCTTCTGCTTTCTTATTGCATACAACTTATAAATGAATCTAAGATAAAAGCCTTCCATCAAGCAGTGAGTTAGCACAAATAATTAACTATATCATTTGCAGTCCCTTAAATACATGAAGTAAATGCATAGCAACATTGTATATTTTAGTATCCTAAGAGAGTCGTGATCCATACCATGGCATGTTCACGAGGATTTGCAATAGTTGCACTGCAAATGATGAATGTTGGGTTACCTTCATATACTGTATGATTTATCCACATATCAGAGATTAGATGTATATACAAGAAGAAATCTGTGTATGCAAAGATAGTGATTAATAAACATTAAAATATCACGACTGTATCTAGAATGCAAATAAAGAGCATACAATGGTGACAAATCCTGCGCATCCTTCGCAAAATGAGTGCAGTGTGACATCCAAAAACTCCTTTGTACATATGAGCTTCATCTATGATAATATACCTATCTTATCAAAAATAAATAAAAAATTAGAAAATTCTGTGTCGTTCACTGCCCAATAATAACACATTGCAATCAATAAGAAAAATGCAACAAAGAAAACAGGTATGCTTTGAAGAAAAAACTCAGTAGAAGACATCCTATTCAAGGATAACAAAAAATGACTATCAAAACGACTACCACCAATTAAAAACAAGTATAGACCAGGTACAACTTCAAATTTTCCTTTGTGTGCATGCTCAAGAATACAATATTACATTCAGGAATGCAATTGAATTATCAGCAAAAACATATATCATACCAAAAAAGATTCCATTGAGATAAATCCTGCTTTAGAGAAGCAAGCTATGTAAAAGAACAAAGTGATTAACTCTAAAAAATTCCCCTACCTGAGATTTGATAAGATGCGCTCAAACTTTTTGTGTGATGGCAATATTGACAAATGAAGCATATCTGGGTTTGTAATAAGCTGGAAAACACCAGATCCTTCTTCATTAGACCGTCACATGATGAAAGTTTATTACTAAACGCACAAAGAAAATAGCAGAAAAGCTAACCATGACTGAACTACCATTGATACCTACAAAGACACACATACCAGTCTAGCGTTGTCACGAATCCAGATTCTATGACATTGAGAAGTATCACCATCATAAATACCCATATTTATGGTAACTTCCAATCTTTGTGTCATTTCTATTAAAGCACGATACTGATCCTGAGCCAAAGCCTGTCCACATTTTCCAGCGTTCAAACACTATTGAAAATATACACAAAATTTGGCAAAGAATGTAAAACTTCTTACTCTTGCAATAGTCAAATAACATACACTATTGAAATCAGTCTAACAAATCGAGTAAGAACCATCATCTATATGTGGGAACTCATAGTACAGTGGTCAGAAAACAAATGAGAATTGTTGGTATACATGCGTATTGAAAAATCTTGCTGATGCTTGCAGTCAGAGTCCATGAGTGTTTCCCAAGACAAACTCTAATTTGTACAAATATTGGTAAGTCCGAGTAAGAGTATATCAACTAATCCTAAGCATCCCGAATATGTTTGTACCAAGCACATACCAAGTTTCTTTTGAATGATTTTGTTAGCTTGTTCAAGACCTGTAAGTGTGCATTTTATGCCAAGAAGCCAAGTAGTAAAGTACAAGCACCTAAGCTTGGGCTAAATATCATGAGAGAAACCAATAAGCTCAGAGAGTATCCTTTCCATAGAGTGAGAGTATAGTCTTGAACAGTACATATTGTCTAGTTTAAAGAGGACAAGTTATTACAAAACTCTGACATAAGGGATGCAGTGTATTGAGACATAAGCACATACAAAGAAGGTCCATATGATGCATAGGATCAACCATTCATGCTAGAAGTATCTAAAATTATTGGAAAAGCCCTTGGCCACCTCCTACTTTGGAGAAAATAATGCATCATTAAAGTCCATTATGAGTTCTATCTTCAAATCTCTAATCTTTAAGAGTAGAGGATGAGACTCTTCGCTTGACCTTAAAAGATGACATCAAGGGGAGTTTAAAAAAAATGCACCCCTTGGATCCCTCAAGTATGGATTATCAGAGCATGTCAGTGCAGCTATTGCATATCTTGTGGTCCCAACTAGTTGGGTTTGCTTGAGATGTTGTACTCTGGTAATCCATAGAGTTATAGTTATATGGCTTTTCTACGTGAAGTATCATGTAATAACCCTTAACCGGTTATAGCTTTTACAAATGTCAATTTCCTTTACTGATCAACAGTTTGGCATTTTATCAAACACTTGGCAATCATACTTCAATAGGTAACATCTGTTGTTTCTTGTTTTTATGAATTTTGGATTTTCAGTATACATGTTGAAAGGGAAATACAAAGAAATGCCAAGCAAAAAGAACAACACCTATTTCTGCAAATTTAATTGATGGAAATAAGGCTAATGACTAAAATGAATTTGCTCTGAATTTAAATTGTATACAAAGAAACCTGTTTAATTTTCTGGTATGGAAATTTTAAAGCAATGATTCTGCCCGGACTCAATGTGCAACTTCAGCACACCTCCACCAACTCACTCCAGTATCTACAATTGACATGAACTTCCAATTGCAACCCAGATAATGCTCACAGCTCCCAGGATTGAGTGTGTTTGCCAATGATGCCTTCCAACTCCAATCGCAGGGCCTCCAGTCTTGATCGCAGTCCTCCTAAGTCAAATCGCAGGACCCCTTAAATCAAACTACAGACCCAAATGGAGGAAATGTAGGTCTTTTCTTGCAGCTGCAGGCCTCTAACATTAATTGCAGGTCCTGGTATTGTAATTGCAGGCCCTAGCAGTAATTCGCTGGGCATATAGAATGAAAGCAGGCCTTGGGAAAACTAATGCAGGCCCTCAAAGTTGTATCACAGCCTCTCTTAATACAAATACGCCCCTGTAAGTGATAAACCCCTGCCTTAAAATGTAATGGCAGCCCTCCATTTTCCAGTCAAACTCCCAAAACATGAATCGCCAGAGTCTCAATGTGACTCACCAAACGAACATGTAATTCAATCAACAGCAGCAAACTCTGAATATGTCAAGTAAATCACCTAGTTGTGTAGAAGGAAATAATGACCATGTACAGTCAAACCCAATTACTTTAAGGATGAATTCAATGCCCAACTGACACAGTTTCAACTGATATGAATGGCTCTCAATTTGCAATTACAAATACTATCAGCCTGAATAATCAACAATGCCTTTCCACTACAGTTATCACAGCTTATTAAAACCTTCACAAATTAGATTAACTCTTGCGCAAAAAAAAACTTCTCAATGACAGTAAAGACAATAGAAAAGAAAACTCAATTCGCTTTACCTCAGCAGCAAATTGCAGGACAAACTCAGAATCCAACCCTTTTACTTCAGTAAGGACATAGAAATATCAACCTCCAAAAGACTCTTCACAAGGAACAAAAGAAAATAGACGATCAGATACTTTCTCCTTCACAATGGCTCATATTTAAGATCTTCAAAATGGCATTTAGGTTCCCAAACATAACTCCACTTGAGAAGCTTCATCAACACAACATTTTATAACATTAAATATAATAAAGTGCCTTGCAACAATGTAAACTTTCATAATTAATTAATAAATATGAGTCCCCACAATAAATAGCCCCATTCAATGCAGGTGATGACCAACTGCCAACGCCACCATCTGCACTGCCAAATATGGCAACTGCTCAAATTTGAATAACTAAAATAGTAAATCCGCAACTGAGACCCTCAAATATCACTATCAGCTCATAAGGGTCGCTATGATGAACTACTCATTCAGTTGTAGGAGCTCAGCAAAAATGGGGACATTACATATAAGTCAATTGTCCACGAGGATCTGTCACTTTATTACTCTTGTAGGTAGAGATGGTGCTCCCTACAACATACCAACCAAATGACAAGCTTTAGCACCCCCCAAAGAAACATGGTCATGCGGAAAATCCCTAAAACGTGTTATTTATGCTGCAATAGCTGTGATAATGTCAAGCATGTTCTCCATACTTATTTTGCAGAGTCCTCAATAAATGACAAAATAGTAGATATAAACCATTAGATGAAGAATTCTCGCACTTCTTTGCAACCGTATTACATCTCTTCATTTTCACCACTTGTACATCAATGTACCATAGCTCATAATGACAGAATTCGCAAGGTCCTTGCCTGGACTCACAAGTCAAAATAGCATGTGGTGGCATTAGACAACACTGATGTTAATTTGCTCATTCAATGGATGGAGTCTCTTGACAAAAATTCTCAGAGTTCCAAAAGGTTAGAGTTATTCAAGGTGGGTGGCAAGAAGGTGATTTTGAGACATGTCAACCAGGGGACCTAGAGTTATTTTGTC
Source organism: Cupressus sempervirens (assembly GCA_028749045.1). Classification (NCBI taxonomy): domain Eukaryota; kingdom Viridiplantae; phylum Streptophyta; class Pinopsida; order Cupressales; family Cupressaceae; genus Cupressus; species Cupressus sempervirens. The sequence continues at coordinate 515,270,579 of CM053791.1, forward strand.
TAAACACGTGGAAGCAATCTTCAAACAAGATGATGGGGCATAGGCAGCACAGTATTTGGTTTCTTCTAAGCTCATTGACATCCAGCCTAAGCATTATTATAATGACAAGTTTCAGAAAATTTTGGATAGACATGGTGTGGTCTTCAATGATATTCCCCTTGGGGCATGTTGTCCTCAATTTTGACATTCCAAATTGAGGCAACCCTAAGGGATTTTTTCAATGGATTCGTAGGCGCATCCTCTTTGTTTCAACGCATTGATGAGGTGTCATGAAAACAATTCATTATCTCCTACTTGTTCTTTGTGTAGGCTTGTCTATGTGTTCTTTTGAGGGTTTTCATCTTTTCTATCAAGATTATCCCCAATTGTTTGTTGGTAGGATTTTTTCTTCTCATACTGCAAACACATGATTTTTGGTAAACTTTCACGTCTTTTCTTTGTTTTTGTTTTTTTTGTATTGTAAATAGTTTTTACTTTTTTTTTTGCCTTGGTGAATAGCCCTTGGAATTCCGCTCGATTCAAGCTAACTTAGGTCCAAATTTGAGTTGTCTAGCTCAAGTCATAAGGGAAAAAGTGGGGTTTTTCAAGTCAACTACATATTTTTATTAAAAACCTCATAAAAGTAGGCTTTTTGTTGGCAATTGTACGATTTAAAATTATATATATTGTTTAGAGTAGATTTTCTAGTCCATTTTAAAATTTCAACTCATTCTGAGTAGATTTCACCATAGTTTTTTATGTTTTATGAAAATAGTCTATTTCTAGAGTATTTTTCAAGTTATTTTATTAAAAACTTTAGTTAAATATTAAATATAAATGCATGAGACAACTTAACTGCATAAAGTGGCATTTTTATTACACATTGCATACATCAACATGAAAAATACTTCATAAAAATCAACTCCCGATAAATTATAAGTCCCAGCATTAATTTAAATGGACTTTTTATATACAATAACACATTTTAATGCGTTAAGTAGGCTTTTGATATATATTTACATAGTTTAAACTTATTTAATTAATGTAAGTGGGAAAATATTACTCATTTACATATGTTGTTGCATGTATAAGTTTATTATATATATATATATATATTAATACATTTAAATGGGGATTTTCTAACCCATTACATATACATTTTTAAAATTGTTACATAATGGACTCTTTAAAATAAAAGACATGTTTTAATAACAGGTAAATCCACTAGGTGGTGATTTTGGACCCAATAGCATGTGTATGTAATATTTATAAACCCATTTCACTTAGCCTAGGCCAAAGTGGCTTTTTGGCCCAACTACGTGCATTTTAAAATATGTTTTCATGTTTTAAAATTGGCGATTTTATGCCCAATTGCAAGTCTTTCAAAAACGTGTCAATGGTCTCCAAAAATGCATTTTGCACCAAGTCCATGAAAAACACAAAGTGGCAATTTTGGAGCACATTGCATGCATTATAATATATGCATTTAAACAAGGAAATCCCGTTTTAACTTGCAGCTTGCATTTTGTAATGTTCCCCTTATAAAATAAATAATAAATCAAACTTTTGTAACCGGCCGATTGATTTAATATATCTCGGACCCATTTTTATTTTTGTTTTCGTAGTTTGCGTCACTGCTGCCTATCTTTGTACACCCTCGGAAAGTTTCCCGACTAGTATTTAAGCATGACTTGTAAGTTGTAGACGATATGCTTTTGGATTAATTTTTTTGTACTGCGAATTCCTGTTGGAGTTCGGGATTGTTCACCATTTCGGAAGTGAAAGATCTTCCTTATTTGGCTCGTGCGGTTTCGATGGGATTTAACCCTCACCCTACTTTGTTGTTGCATGTAATACTTCGCTTGGATTTGGCAAATCAGAGCATTATCTTCTAGCAATTATTATTTGCATTCAAATCTCTATTATTATGTGGTTTTCATCAAGATCTATTGTGTGTGTATGAACAAGGGTGTATTCCGTTTTGGTCCCCGATACCTATCCGAGTGGCTTCCTGTCATTTTCTGTACTGCTCATACCTTGACCGTACGGCCCTCATCCCTCTGCCATCCATATCATTTAACTCTGCATTGTATAGCTTATGCCCTTTTTGCCAATGTACAGCCTTTTTTCTCACCCCTTAACTTCTTTACTCCCTCCCCTTTCACCCACTGTACGGCTTGCTGTACAGCCACCTTGGTCTGTCCCACCGTACGGCCCGCTCTTGACACTATACGGCCAAGTATTCCTCCCGTACGGTCACTTCTCCATCAGGTGGCATAGACTAGACTGTCGTACAGCCTTCCTGGCATTCGTACGACCTCTTTGCATCCTATACGGCCTCCTGTGGCCGTCCATACGGACTTTCCTAAGCAGATTTGTATCCATATCGTTCATCATCCATACTCTTCCGCACAAGTAAACCATTTCATCCATTCGTCTGATCATAAAAGAGGACTAGAACATTACAGTAGTATCAGAGCACTTCGATCCTGCTAGCCTGTGGACAATGAATGAGAGTTTATAGCCAAAAGAGAAGATGGACACATTCCGTTGATCAAATGGTTGTCGGACCGGAACCGACCGCTGCCAAACTTGTGGCACTACTGATAGATAGATAGATAGATAAAATTTTAACATCCACGAGGCTAAAAATAGCCTATGGGACAGCAAGACAACTCAAGCATACTTAAGTAGCACTGTTCGCTTCTTGTGCAGGATGATGATGAGTCCACCCAATTGCTTAATGTACTCTTCGTTGAATAAGTTATGCCAAGAACTGTCACATATAGTATCCGCAAATTTATCTTTGCTACTCTAGTAGGCTTCACATTCTAAAATAAAGTGCTGTTCAGTTTCCACTTTCCCAGAATTACAGACTCTGCAAATTCTCTCTTCCCAAGCCTCCTTTGGCCTCTTCCAATGCCCGGTCTCACACCGAAGTTGGTGAGAGTTGGTTCTCAGCTGAGCAATAAGAATTTTAGCCCTCCAAGAAATGTTGGCTCCTATGTATGCTTTTTGGAGTTGATCAGAAGTGGGGTTGAACTCATTTATATAATATAGTTTCTTCCTCCCAATCTCCCTTCCCCAATTTCTCTTGTAGAATTTCTCCATAACAAAGACCTTTATTTCTTTATTATTTGTGGGGCACATATTGAATTGAATATTCCATTTACTCATCCATTTGATGTTTTGTTGCATCCATGTCCTTTTTCGCTTACATAGTGTGTCACTAAAGACAACTTTAGGCCTTCTATCCTCTTCCATTTTTTCGATTCTTTTTAAATAGCTTAGAAGGCGAACCATAGCAAGTGCCTCAATAGGAGCAACCCCCATTTCACTTAGCATGATATCATATGGAACAGTGCTTTTGATTTTAAACTTGCTTGTGATCTTGAGGGAACTTACCAGGAATTAGGCACAGATCACTAATACGCAGCGACTCATGGAAGAAACTCTCAAGAAGTTGGCAAACAACAAAATATCCGGCGAACAAAATGGTCACAGTGCGGACTCAGTGTCGGGTAAATCAAACTCTTAGCCAGCATGCTCTCAACCTTCCATGCCAACTTTTCCACCATGAACGGAGGCACAACACAGAGGGAGACAACTAACCTTCGAAGAGATGCAAGAACAACTGAGAGAAGACTGGAAGAATGCAAACCTTGCAGAAGATATATCCTACAAAGATTACGCAGATTTGAGAATGAGATATTCGAGAGGCAGAAACAGAGGATACTTTAACGATGATCTTAAAAGAAAATTGAGTAAGGTAAATCTGCCTCCATTTGACGGATCCAGTTCCATATCTGCACAAGAGTGGGTAATGAAAGTCGATACCTACTTCCAGCTAAATCCTATGCCAGAAGAAGCAGCAATTAAATTTGCCGTGCTGCACTTGGAGGGAGTTGCACATGAATGGTGGCACCACGGCACCATCACATTAGGGCATGATCAAATAAATACTTATGCAGAATTCACAGAGAGATTGATAGAACGATTTGATGGTAAAGATCCGGAGCTCAATTTCAAAGATTTGGCACAACTAAGACAAACTAGATCGGTCGATCAATTCATTGCAGAATTTCAAAAACTCTTTTTTGGTCACAGACATTTCCGAAAGAAGACGTGTAGTGCTCTAGATGGACGGACTAACAGAACCTCTGAAAGGTTGGGTAAAGGGGTATGACAAAAATATTGTCCCTGGGGCATGTTGTCAGTAAATACGGGGTTCAAGTGCATCAGGAGAAGTTTCAGGCTATCCTCAACTGACCTCCCCCAAAATCACTCACGGATTTGCGAGGATTTTTCGTACTATGCAGTTACTATAGGAGGTTCGTTAAAGGATTCTCTCAGCTTAGTGCACGCTTAACGGATCTGACAAAGGGGTCCTTCTAGTGAAACGAAAAGGCACAATTCACCTTTGATAAGCTGAAAGAGGCCATGAGCACTTGTCTCGTACTTGCACTACTTGATTTCACTCGACCGTTCATTTTGGAATGCGACACGTCCGGGGAAGACATTGGAGCAATACTGATGCAAGATAGACACCCCATCGCTTATGAGAGCAAGAAGCTTATGCCAACAAAATGCCTATATTCCATCTACGACAAAGAAATGTTGGCCATCGTTCATGCATTAACCAAGCTCTGGCAATATCTGGTAGGTGCCAAATTTGTCATCCATACGGATCACAACAATTTGAGATATTTTTTGGAGCAAAGGGATTTGAACGAACGGCAACAAAAATGGGTAAGCAAGGTTCAAACTTTTGATTTTGACATTGAATATGTAAAAGGGAAAAACAATGTGGTTGCAGATGCCTTGTCTCGGAAACCCACCATCTGCTCACTAAACCAGATTTTAGCTTACTAGAAGGCACATTTGTTAGTGGAATATTCAAAAAATACATTTGCATGTGAAATAATGGATGGCTACACTCACAATGATCAGTACAGAGTGGTGGATGACATCATCTACTATAAAAATAGGATATATTTGGTGCCAGAATCCAAACTAAAGCAGAAAATCTTGAAAGAAATACACAACTCACCCCTAGCAAGACACCTAGGTTTCCTCAAAACTTACAGAAGCCTTCGGGAGAGGTTTTCATGGAAAGGACTTAAAGGGGACGTGTTACAGTATGTAAGAGAGTGTACGATCTGCCAGCAGAACAAGTCTGAACATACTCTCCCTGTCGGGCTGCTACAACCTTTGCCAATCCCTGAACGTAAGTGGGAAAGTATATTGATGGATTTCATAACAGGGCTTCCCAAGGTGAACAGAAAGGATTGTATTTTCATGGTGGTTGACAGATTGACAAAATATGCACATTTCTTCGCCATCCCCTTCGACCTTCAAGCCACACAAGTTGTTGATCTATTCTTCAAAGAAGTCTTTCGTCTGCACGGGTTACCCAGAAACATCGTCAGTGATCGGGATGGACGATTTATCAATATCTTCTGGACAGAACTATTTCGGATGGCAGGGACAGAACTATCACCAAGTACAAGTTACCACCCGCAGACAAACAGACAAACAGAGATTGTAAACAAATGGCTCGAAGGCTACCTTCAGAACTATGTTTCGGCACAACAGCAAGCGTGGGTAAAATGGATCCATCTGGAAGAATATTGCTACAATGCCACGTACTACATGTCCATCGGAATGGCACCCTTCAAAACTCTATATGGGTACAAACCCCTTTCCTTCATCGACGCAGGTCTGGGTGACAGTCGCACACCAAGGGCAAGGCACTGGCTTCAGGAGGGACAAGACATTCTGAGGTGCTTGAAGGAAAATCTACAGAGGGCACAAAATCAACAGGAGATGTACACTGACAGACACAGAATAGAGAGAAGTTTCGAAGTGGGGGATTTGGTCTATCTCCAATCCTAGCCATATCGACAATCCTCACTGAAGGAAAAGGGAAAGGAGAAACTGAAACCTTGATTCTATGGCCCCTATTGTGTAACTCGTTGCATTGGTGAAGTTGCCTATGAGTTGGAACTTCCGAAGGGTAGCCATATTCATAATGTCTTCCATGTCTCTTGTCTGAAGAAGGCCGTAGGGTAAAACGTCACAATTGCTACCGACCTTCTACCACTCAATGAAGAAGGAAAGCTCATTTTGGAACCTGTTGAGATCCTCGAAGTACGTGAGAGGGCCCTACAGAATTGCACTGTGAAAGAATACTTGGTACGCTGGTGACCCCTGCCATTGGATGATGCGACATGGGAGGGCGAGCACATTCTCCAACACTCGACGTTGCATTTGCTTGAGGACAAGCAAAATTTGGCACGGGAGGACTATAATGTTCCCATTATAAAATAAATAATAAATCAAACTTTTGTAATGGGCCGATTGATTTAAGATATCTTGGACCCATTTTTCTTTTTGTTTTCGTAGTTTGTGTCGCCATCGGCTATCTTTGTACACCCTCGAAAAGTTTCCCGACGGGTATTTAAGCACGGCTTGTAGGTTGTAATTGGTATGCTTCTGGATTAATTTTTCTGTACTGCAAAATCCTATTGGAGTTCGGGATTGTTTTCCATTTCGGAAGTGAAAGATCTTCACTATTTGGCTCGTGCGGTTTCGATGGGATTTAGCCCTCACCCTATTCCGTTGTTGCATGTAATACTTCGCTCGGATCTAGAAAATCAGAGCATTATCTTCTGGCAATTATTATTTGCATTCAAATCTCTATTATTGTGTGGTTTTCATTAGGGTCTATTGTGTTTGTGTATGAACAAGGGTGTATTCCATTTTGGTCCCGGATACCTATCCATGTGGCTTCCTGTAATTTTCCGTTGCATGGCTTATGCCCCTTTTGCCACTATACGGCCTTTTTCCTCACCCCTTACCTTCTTTACTCCCTCCCATTTCACCCACCGTATAGCTTGTTGTACGGCCGCCTTGGTCTGTCCCACCGTACAGCCCTCCCTTGACATTGTAGGGCCAAGTATTCCTCCCGTACAGTCACTTCTCCATCGGGTGGCATAGACTACACTGTCGTATGGCCTTCCTAGCATCTGTACGACCTCTTTTGCATCCCGTATGGCCCCCTGTGGTCGTCCGTACAGACTTTCCTAAGCAGATTTGTATCCATATCGTTCATCATCCATACTCTTCCACACAAGTAAACCATTTCATCCATTCATCTGATCATAAAATAGAACTAGAACATTACAATTTGGAGGCTTTTTTGGCACATTTTTCACATGCAAATGCATCCAAAAAGTGTGCTTTTACTTCATAACATAAGACTTTTTTATCGAACACCCAAAAGTGGCGACATTTAGCCCAAAAACAGATTTTTTAGCTCTCAAAATTTCACTTTTTTTGGCGGTTTTCTCCAAAAACGGGATTTCCAGCTTTCAAATGTTCATATCTTAAGCATTTCTTGGTCATTTTTGTAAAGTTTCTACAAATTTTGTTATTAAAAACTCAGACTTCTATAATATCCTTTATATTGCTGAAGATGATCTTCTAAATGTTCTAAAGATAGGAGTTATCACCTTTACCTCTGATCTGAATTTGTTTTATATCTGCAATATATATGTATAGGTATTATTCTAAGTAGCCGAATCGGGTACGGGAAAGGGTATGGGTACGTGGGTACGAAACGCTGGTACGGCAGAAAAAAAATTTAGGTGTTGGGTACGGGTACAGGTACGGGTACGTCCACATATATATACAAAAAATCTCTCTCTCTCTCTCTCTCTCTCTCTCTCTCTCTCTCTCTCTCTCTCTCTCTCTCTCTCTCTCTCTCTATATATATATATAATATGTATGTGTGCTGCTAGAAAACATACCAATATCAAAAACAAATTAAATTTAGAATTTAAATATCAACAAGTATGCTAGCAGCTAAACAAAACCATTATAAATTTCAGAGTTTGAAACATAAGTACTAATTAGCATAAGTAATTAATCTGAAATTCAGTTTTCGATATCAAAAAAGATCGAGCTAGTGTCATGAAATATAGTTATTGTTTGCAATAGAAATAATACTAGAAATCAATATCACTGATCAGCTCACTAATCAAAACCATATGGGTCATCATCAATAGAAAGATTGTCATCAACATTGACATTAGATGATTGAATCCCACTGGTATTGCACTAAAAATATGCTGGCTACTTAAATCCTCCATTGGTAAAGCTGGTGCACCGATAGGAAGATCAAAGTCAGTAGACTCCAGTTCTACATCCCATAATTTTGCTGCCCCTTCCTTGTACTCATCAGATTTGTGAGTAAGAGGGCGCAAGTTTGAATGCACATAGACTAAATCCTCAGCTTTGCTTGATGCCAACTGATTGCGCTTCACTGAATGGATGAAGGAGTATGTACTCCAATTTCATTCAGCTGAAGATGAACTAGCAACCTAATGAAGCAAAGGAAGATCTCATTGGAGTCTCTAAAATTTAAGTAAATCAAATGAGTTTGTTGATTTCAAAATGACAACCAGATTTAGAGTTTATAGTATATACAAACTTACCTGTGATAGAACTTTGATTACCAGAATTTGGAGGTTTGGTGATTTGTGGCCATTGAGGTACCACCAAGAGTGAGCATCCTTCCTATACTTGTCACGAATAGCAGCAAGAGTATGACAAGTGGATGATACAAAATCAGCAAATTCACTTGTAACTGCATCCTCCATTTCAATATCAAGGAAGAGTTTAGAAATAGCTTTCCTAGCCCCTTCACCTACTTCTGCATCACGATATGGTGGCACCCTTGTTGGCAAAGCAAGAATCTCTTCACTATAATATTTGGGACTTAATGAGAAGGCAAGAAGATGGAGTGGGGCGGTTATTTTGTTCCATCGCTCAACACATATTAATTGCACCTCCTTGAAGAAGGTTTCTTCAGGGTCTTGCTCTTTTGCATTTATGACAGATCTCATATTCTCAATCATTGAGTCTATTCCATCATAAACCTCCCCCAAGCATGGCTTATCCATGTCAATAAAGCGTATCATACCTAGGATGGGCTCTGTGAAACTAAGAAGGTATTCTGCACGACTCCACCAAGTTTCATCCAAAATCCTTCTCCTAATATCAGTTGCCCTCTCATTATTGGATTGTCTCCATGTGTTCCATTGGTGGCTGATCACCATACTAGAAAGTGCCTCTCGAACCTTCACAAGCCGTCTCAAGAAAATTGTATTTGATGCAAATCTAATCTCAGCAACCTATTTGAAAATTAAAAAAACAAGTAATTAAAAATAAAGAATATGTACATGTATAATTTTGCTGAAATAAATAAGATAATAAGTTATAACTAACGTAAAACATAAAATTGTAGTATTTAAATTTTGGATAACCTTCAATAGCTCCAGCCGCGAGAATGATCTAAAAATGGCTTGGGAGAAGTGGTAGTTCGTTATGAACATTTGGATATCTTGAGCTTCATCATAAACTTGTTTGATCCAAGCTATTTTAGTACCCAACTTCTGTAGCATGAGGTTGAGTGAATGCACGGCACAAGGTTTCCAAAATATATGTGGGAATTGTTTCTCAACTAACATACCAGCTGCTCTACAGTTCTTTGCATTGTCTGTTACAACTTGGACAACATTTTGAGGGCCTACTTCATTAATGCATTCTATGAGAATGTTAGCAATGAATTGTGCATCCTTTACTTCACCCTCACAATCAACAGCTTTTAGAAACATTGCCCCTTTAGGGGACATTGCAATCACATTAATTAAGAGTCTGTTTTTTGCATCCTTCCACCCATCAGAAATAATGGACACCCCTATTTCTTTCCATGAGGCTTTAATAGGAGCCAATGAAGTTTTTATATGCTTGACCTCCTTTGTCAATAAAGTGGTACGAACCTTCTCATAACCTAGGCCTGTGTACCCCTTTGGAGCTTCATTTATTTTTCTTATCATGTCTTGCCAATAGGGTGATCTGATAACATTGAATGATAAACCATTTGCATAGAGGCACCTAGCAATCGCTTCATTAGTAATATCTCTATAATCATTATTAAAGGCCATCTCCAATGGTCCTCTTGCTCTCTTCGAATTACTAGTCTCATCTTCATTTCTCGTCATAAATGAATGGCTTTCTACAACAATATCAGGAGCAGCACTAGGTGTATGGCTTTGAGATGATGAAGCACATGACTTCCGTGAGCCCCTTCCTTTGGTCTTCAACAATGGATGCCCATACCTACTTTCAATTCTTGCATCCACTTCCTCTTGTTCCTTAATAAATGTTGTTATTTAGAAACCGGTATGGGTACCTTATCTTTTCCTGGACAAACTTTGATTCCCTTTCCAAGAATCGCACACAAATGCCCTTTCTCTCGACTGTACGAACTTGTATACTGCACATCACATCCAGGACATATCCAAATACATGTCCGTCCACCAAGAACATGCTCTAATATGTTCACATGCCTCCATAATGGTGAAGCTGGGTCGACAGTAAATGCAAGATAGTGTCTACCATGTTAAATTTGAATAACTGCTAGCACCCTGCAATTGATATAAGAATAACTTTTAAAACAGATAATTTAATTTCAATAGTAAAATAATAAAACTTGAAATAAAAAATATTTAATAAACTTATTTAGCATTTAGTATTTACTAATAGTCTAATAATATACTTATATATATATATATATATATATATATATATATATAAAAATATGATTATTTTTGTGTTTATAAACTTGTATATATATATATATATATTTTTTAATTTTTTTATCGGTAAACGGCCAAGGCCATGATAAATTTTATTAATAACCAAAATTAAACTTGTATATATTTATATAAACATATTTTATAATTACACTAACCTTATCATATTTCTAATATGATAAATATATAATTTAATTATAATACTATAACTGTATATACAACCATATATATTAATTATTAATATAAACATAACAAATTAAAATAATCCTTGAAAATGAAATAATATTTTTGAAACTATAGCAGTAAAAATTAAAAAAAATCCATGGTCGACAATGGAGTCAGAAAAACCATAGATGAAGGTCGCCGACTTGCCTAGATAATGGTCATGTCGCATGGTTGAAGGTCGCAAACACAGGTCGAGGTCGCAAACACAGGAGACAGGTCGAGGTCGCGTTAATGGAGGTCGTCTGCGCAAATGCAGGAGAGCTGCAAACCCCAGAGCTCAGCAAACACAAACGCACGCAGGAGAAAGTAAAACACGACCACGCAAAGTGAAAATAACCCCAAAAAAAGCCACGCCGCATTATGTTTAACAAGATATTTTAGGGTTTTATCCGCGGTCAAAGTCAAGGCGTTGACAGGAGTCGACGTGGAATCACCACGTCAGCACAGAATCGCTTTGAAACGAAACGAAATGAAAAACCGATTCCTGTTCGTGCCCACAGTCAATTCCCCTCAATTTCTGATTCCGAATTGACTCGTACCCGGAAACGATGGGCTGGGGGGAGCGATTCGGCTACTTAGGTATTACTGCTTGAGGGAGCAGACTTGTGATTATTGTGTGTCCTCAAACTACAATAAAACCTAACCTTTATATCAAGACCAAAGGGCATGTCCCTTAAAGGGACATGACCCTCTCTAGGTCGGCCCAAACACCACTTGTAGAAATCGGCGCCTAGAAGGAAATAATACAATGTTTAACTAACACAAACATTTGTTATAATTAATACAAAATATAATTTCTGCCAACGATCGCCGCCCACTCTAATGCCAAATCTAGTGTATATATATGCTTTCTATGATATAATGGGTGAAGATTAAGGTGTGGCCTGCACTTCTCAGACCAATATGATTATCATGGTTAATATTTAACACTCCCTCTTAACTTGATAATCATATTGAGAGATAACATATCTAGCATCATCAATTATGATGCATAAGCATAGATTGATACTCTATATCTATCTGAATCTTCTTAGAAAAATGGTATCATGTAACATATGATACTAAGTCATATCACACTATGACTTTTTCACTTTATACTAGTGATGTTAGTATTGCGTGTAATGCAATACACAGGATAAAATCTGAAGAACGATTAAGTTCTTCATTTATCCATGTTGTGATTCATAGGAATTGGAAAACCTATATCACAACTTGATCTTGAGTTAAGAGCTATCAGAACACAAGATAAAGTCTAAAGAATAAATTCTTCCTTTATCCAAGTTGTGATTCATAGACATGGAAATGTTTATGTCGCAAATGATCTTGAACTCACCTAGATCTAACATTATTTCTATATTGTTCAATACATTATCTGAGAGATTGTCATCTCTCATAATGTCTTCAATACAAGTATTCATTACCTCAAAGATCGTTACCTCTTAAATAATGAATACAGATGGTGGGGCCCATAACAGTCAATAGTCTAAGAAATAAAATTATTTTATTAATAATTTAAAGAATACAAATGAATTACAATTCAAACATACCAAACCTTTTCCTAAAGTGATCTATCTTCACTCTAGAGAGAGGTTTGATGAGAATGTCTATTGTTTGATCTGCAGTGCAAATGTATTCTAATTTTACAATATTCCTATCTACAATATCTCTTACATAATGGTAAGGAATTTCAATATGTTTGGACCTGTCATGAAAAACTGGATTTATCACAAGCTTGATGGAACTCTGATTATCACAATGAATAATCATAGGATTCATGGATTGACCAAATAATCTCACAAGTAACTTCTTTAGCCAAACTGCTTCTCGGGAGGCATCGCTGCTGCAATATATTCAGCTTATGTGGAGCTTTGTGCTACTGAAGGTTGTTTTCTGCATATCCAAAATATCATTGCTAATCCTAAACTGAAACAAAATTCTGAAGTACTTTTTCTATCCTTAACACTCCCACCCCAATTTGAGTCAATGAATCCATGTAAATCAAAGTCAACTTTCTCATATTTAAGCCCAAGATTAAGAGTGCCTTGTAAGTATCTCATAATGTGTTTTACTACAACTAGGTGAATCTCCTTTGGCTCACACATAAACTGACTTAAGGCATTAACAGCATAGCAAATATTAGGTCTTGTATTTACCAAGTACATAAGGGATCCAATCCTCTGTCTATAGAGAGTAGATTCTATAGAAGGTAATTTTGTTGCTACTTTTTTAAGTTTATGTAGATTAGTCTCCATTGGAGAAGACATAGACTTGCAATTCCACATTCCAAATCTCTTCAAAATATATTTACACTTCCTTTGATTAAGTATAATGTTGTCTGAATTTTGTCGTACTTCCAATCCTAAGAAGTAATGGGGTCCCAAGTCTTTCATCTCGAATTCTCTAATTAGATCTTTCTTGCATTGATCTATGAGATGATCATCACATGTTATTAGTAAATCATCAACATACAGTATCAAAATTACCATATCATATTTATCTCTTTTATAATATAAATTTGGATTGGCTTCATTTTTTGAGAATCTTAAGCTAGTGAGATAATTATCAATTCTTTCATACCAAGCCCTTGGAGCCTGCTTAAGCCCGTAGAGAGCTTTCTTGAGCCTGCAAACAAAAACATTAAGATCATGAGTTTCAAATCCTTCAAGTTGCTCCAAATATACTTCTATAATCTTTCTGTTGTTTTTGCATCCATTTGACGTACTTTCCATCCCTTCGATGCAGCAATAGCTAGGACTGCTCTTACAGAAGTGTATCTGGCAATAGGAGCACTTACAGAAGTGTATCTGGCAATAGGAGCAAAAGTCTCTTCATAATCAATCCCTTCTTTTTAAAAGAATCCTCTAGCTACAAATTTGGCTTTATATTTTTCAATACTACCGTCAGCAGCATGCTTTATTTTAAATATCCACTTAGAAGAAACAACAAATTTTCCTTTAGGTCTAGGAACAATTTCCTAAACATCATTCTCCGTAATAGATTGGTATTCTTCTGTCATATCTTCTTTCCAAGCTGTATGTTTAATAGCATTTAAAGTATTGATTGGTTCTGATTTAGACAAATCATTCATGTTTGTTGTATAATTAGAAAATCTTTTGGGTCTTTTGCTTTCTTTGATTGTTCCAAAAGGTGCAGCAAAGTCTTGTGCTTCTTTGACTATTTTAATGGCCCAAAGTGGTGTTTTCTTTGAATTTTGAGTTTCTTCAAGATTTAAATTTTGAATTTCATGTTCAATTTCTTCCATGTTCTCCCTCTTAGACTCAAATTCAGTATTTCTTCTAGAACTAGGTAAAGGAGAGGGTTCTTCAGAGATTAGGGCTCTTTTGAATGCTAGATCTTCTTCAAAAATTACATCCCTACTAAGTTCAATATTTTTCATCTAAGTATGAAAATCCTATATGCTTTAGTATGCTTTAGATGTTTCACTATACCCTACGAAAATACCTTTCCTCTCGAAGGGTTCTAATTTAGTTCTCTTTTCTTTTGGAACGTGGATATATATAGGGCACCCAAAAATCCTAAGATGACTTATATTGGGTTTAACCTTAGTAAAGACTTCTTCAGGAGTTTTATCTCTAAGGTAGGAGTGAGGGCTTCTGTTTTCAATATAGACAGCAGTACAAAAGGCTTCTGCCCAAAGAAAATATTCTAGATTCTGATCAAATATCATAGCTCTAGCAGCTTCTATAATTGTTCTATTCTTTCTTTTTGCTACCCCGTTTTGTTCTGGGTTATAAGGAATGGTATGCTCCCTCTTAACTTTTGTTTATTTACAAAACCTTTTAAACAAATCTGAGGTGTATTCCCCTTCATTATCAGTGCTAAGAGTTCTAATTTTATGTCCTGATAAATTCTCAGTTAATATTTTAAATTCTTTAAATCTCTTTAGGATTTCTTCTAATTATTTGCATTTTAAGAAGTAAATCCATGTTTTCCTAGAGAAGTCATCTATGAACAAAATATAGTACCAGAATCCTCCAAGAGAAGGAATAGACATAATTCTACATAAATCTGAATGGATTAATTCCAAAACATTGTTGGTTTTTCTAGTACTATCATGGAATGGACTTTTGGTGTTCTTACCTAGAGCACACCCTTTGCATATGCTTGAGTGGTTTTTATTTAGTTTAGGTAAACCAGTAACCATCTTCTCCATAGTTGATAACGTTTTGAAATTTAGATGTCCTAACCTTCTATGTCATATTTCATTTATGTTTGCAGCTTCATGAATTAAGGCTTGAATAGGTCGACTAGCTTTTGAATTTAATTCATACAAATACCATTTTCTCTAACCAATCAATTTTGCTTTCTTAATTGAGTTCTTTTCACCAGTTATTACTTTACCGTCCATGAATGCAACATTATCTCCATCATCTAGAAGTGTTGTAACTGAGATTAGATTTATTTTTATTCCTTGTACATAGAATACTTTGAGAAGAAGAGTATATCCTGATTTTAGTTTCAAGGTACGGAATGTGTTGAATTATCACTTCGCCATTAATTTTTTCTGATATAGAGTCTAGTGCTTCTTTATATCCCGAAATATGCCTACATGATCCACTATCAAACACCCATGCTTTATTTGAAACTTCATTTGATAGTGATGAATACAATACACGATTCTCAAGATCATAGTTATCTTCTTCCCTAGTAACATTTGTAGAGTTCACTTGTTGTTTAGAAGTCTCAAGACAATTAGGTTTGTAGTGTCCAAACTTTTCACATCTCAAGCACTTTATTTTGGATAGGTCTTTCTTAGATTTGTCATTCTTTAGATTTACCTTTTTCTTCTTGAAATGCTTCTTCTTGCCTTTATAGGAGTTTGTATTAAAAACATGAAGTTCTTCATCTTTCGTTTTCAATTTCCCTCTTTTCTTTAGTTTCCTGGATTCTTCCTGAAAACAATCTCCCTTATGTCTGTTGAAGTCAGAAAGTTTATCTCTAGCACTTACTGCTTGTGCAAAAGTTTACCATGAATCTAGTAATCCATCTATAGCCATCAGTGTTAGTTCTGTCTCACTAATTATGGTTCCTATACTTGAAAGTTCATCTCTTAGGTTGGCAACCCTTAGGAAGTAAGAATTCATCAATTCCTAAGAGATGAACTTTCAAGTATAGGAACCATCATTAGTGACACGAAACTAACACTAATGGCTATAGATGGATTACCAAATTCATGGGAAACTTTTGCACAAGGAGTAAATGCTAGAGATAAACTTCCTGACTTCAACAAACTTAAGGGAGATTGTCTTCGGGGAGATTTAGTTGCCTTTTTAGCGCAAGAACTCTAGTTGCATTGTTAACCTCATATGCATTTAGTTGTGCATTCATCATAGCAAATGTTGTTTGATGTTTTGTTAGCATGGGTACAATATCATTTTTCACTCCATCTAATATGATCTGAATGGCTTTCCTATTTCCTTTAAACCAGAAGAATTTATGAGGTTCAACTGTAGGTTGTCTGGATGTTGATTCAACAAATTGTTTTACATCATTTTCTTCAAGAATCATCATGATTCTGAATTTCCAGGCATGAAATTGTTTTTTTCCATCAAACCTATCCTCGGGTCTGATTGTGTATGACGTTGAAGATAGGAGAATGATGCTAGATATATATAAGGTCTGATTACTTAATTTGCAGAACCTAGGTTCGACTACCAGAGCTCTGATATCATGTAAAGTTTCTGCAAATTCTGTTATAAAAAACTTAGACTTCTATAATATCCTTCATATTGTTGAAGATGATCTTCTTAATGTTCTAAAGTAGGAAGAGTTATCACCTTTACCTCTTATCTATATTTGTTTTATATCTGCAATATATATGTATAGGTATTATTGCTTGAGGGAGCAGACTTGTATTTATTGTGTGTCCTCAAACTACAATAAAACCTACCCTCTATATCAAGACCAAAGGGCATGTCCCTTAAAAGGACATGACCCTCTCTAGGTCAGCCCAAACACCACTTGTAGAAATCGACACCTAGAAGGAATTAATACAATGTTTAACTAACATAACCAATTGTTATAGTTAATACAAAATATAACTTTTGCCAAGGATCGCCGCCCATTCTAATGCCAAGGCTAGTCTATGTATATGCTTTCTATGATATAATGGGTGAAGATTAAGGTGCAGTCTGCACTTCTTAGACCAGTATGATTATCGGGCTACGCAAAAATGGAGTTTCTTGAGTCGTTTTCTTCATTTCTCAACCCATCTAAGACACGTTTTGCTCAAAAACACCCTAGTTTTGAGCAATTTGCACCATTAAAAAGAAAGTGATTGGATCAAGGTAATGTTGAAATCATTTCCTATCCTTCCTAGCTTGCATTCAAGTCTTCTAAATCACTCGATATGCTTTGGACGCCATTTTCAAAATTCTTTGCATGTTGCACATTGCTTGGTCAAAACGGTTGCTAAAATGATGCAATTTTTTGCCCTAACTTCCGACACTTGGCAAACTACAAATTTTGACTCATCTCTTGCAAGGATCAAGTCAAGATTCGAAGTTGATTTAACACTTCATCTTGCAATCTTTCTAAATCCAAGCTTTGATTGCATTTTTAGATTTTTCACAAATGTTTAGAACAGCTTCTTCTCTTGCCTCTTAATAAACGGGTATGATTCTTTGTTATTTTTCATAAGGTTTTTGTTGTATATATTTGTTGTGTTGTGTATGCAAGTCTCAACATTTCCATTTTCATATTTGCCTGTTTTTTGTATATATGTCATCACTTATTTTTCTTGTATCTTTTTCTTCAAGTTGCACATGCAAGGTCCCATTTACTTGCATACGCAATCGGGGATAAACTCGTTCTAATATGGAAGCAAGTCCCTCTTTTCCCCTCATGAGAATGCAAGTGAAATTCCCACCAATACACATTTTGTGAACCTCTATATGGCTGTCCTATGGATGAAGAAGAATTTCCCACATGCATGTCGAAGACATAGTATGACTTACACCTATTTAAGCATGTTGTGTTTTCATTTGATTACACTTCACTCCTCACTTGCATATTTTAAAGTTTGTTGTTCACATATGCAATCCACTCCAAACAAATGTTTTTGGCTATTTTAACCATTCTTGATCCATTTTGAGCTTCACCCATTTGTTCATTCATTGTCCTCAATCATTTCATCCATTCTCCCTATCCATATCAAGCCTAAAATCTGTGTTTATACATCAAAATATTTTCATGGACCCCTCACATGACGATGTTCATACACTGGAGAACTTTCATGTGATAGTTGCCTAGGCACATCATTCGACAATGTCAAGAGAAGTTATACCAACAAAAGGAAAAGAGACTACAGCTGAATTGAATGACATTCTCAAGTCACTCAATCATCAACTCGGGTTGTTGGACGAAATCTTGGTGCCCGGAACAACATGATGGAGATTGATTTGGAGATCTTGTGCGAGTATGAAATCATCACATCTATTGAAATCTACCATGATTACGCACATGTGATGACCAACAAAGAGAGTTCTACGAGGACTTGTAAAAGATGCAAAGGTCGCAATAGCCAAGATAACCAACCAAGAAAGCATGATCAGAGAGGCATTCAGAGGACTATCATGTGAAATCATCACTGAAAATAACGAACTCAAGAATCAAGAAGATGTTCTCATAGAGTTCGGAGAGGCTATCCGCTTATAGCTTCAAGTGGATAACTTCAACATCAGTGTGTTGGATACATTTGCAAGCTGGAAGTATTCATTGAAGAATCTGCAAAATTAAATGGAGATTTAACAAAGAGATATCTAGAGCAGCAAGCATACTCAGGAAGGTTACAATGATCTTGCAAAACACTGGTAAACTAGATGTTGCAATTGTACACATCCCTGCAAAAGTTTGGAGAGTTGGTCGATACCAAGTGAATACTTAAAATCAGATTTTTATATGCTTTAAGTAGAATAGTAGTAGGAATGCTACATGTAAAGAGCATCTATGTTGTAAGTATAGGATAACATGCACCTGTATAACCAGCTCATGTAGTGAAGTTGCAATCGCATTAAGCATGCAACTTTAAATAAGTCAAATTAGTTTGTTAGAGAATAAGTCAAGGTGGTTGAGAATTTCCCCTTTTCCTTCCACCTTTCTCTCTCCTATTTTCCTATATAAAGGAGGGAGCTCATTCTAAATAATCATCTTTGGCAAGGCAAGACAATTCTGCCAATTTATATATGCACTCTAAGACTTTGTGCTTGGATGTAAATCTAAATTGCTATCAATAAAAGAGGCAACTTCATTTCAAACTTTGTGTTGATTCAAAGTGTTACGCGATAACATTTTCTAGATATTGATTGTGAGTTTTGGAGCTTTGATCAAGAGGGATTTGAATTTAATCGTGCAGACTTTGAGCTGCCTATTACATTCAGAGCCAATTTGAACTTTAGATGACTTTGGGTTGTAGGACAAATTGTAATAGATAGTAGTGGTTGTAATCACTTACATTTGAAGACTTTGGGCTTCAATTGTAAGTGTTTTTATTGAATTTGAGAATATCTAGTAAGAGACTATTGGAAATATAAGGAGCAACTGAGAGGGGAGGGGTGAATCAGTTACCACTAAAACAATTCCAAATCCCTTAGATGTCAACAAAAACTTCCTTGAAACTCACAACTCGGTTAGAATTAAAAATCCACTGTAACTTAGTTAACAAAACAATCTGATATATTAATGTGCATTAACCTTTAGTAACTTACTTGCAGAAAGATAAAGCAATAAGCAAATAACATGAACACGTAAAACACCAATATTTAACGTGGAAACCCAATTTGGGAAAACCACTAATGCAACTAGTTACAACTTTTCACTCTTCTCAAGTGAACCTTGTTAGAAGCCAACCATGTTAAAGGTTACAAAACACACTGTTAGGTGTGACCCTGTTAAAGGATTTAAATCAACCTGTAAGGAGTGGCCTTGCTAGAGGTCTTAAGACGCTTCAATCTAGAAATGCCACCTAGTTAGAGGATTTACAAAATGATTGTTAAGTCAACTTTGTTAAGAGATTTCTTTTACAATTGCTAGAGAGTAACAATGATTGACCTGATTTATGAAGCAACCAAATTGCAAATTCAGATCACTATTCTGGTTTATCTTCTAGATCCTTCCTGATCAAAATATTCTTTGCAGTTCCTTGGATATGTCAGTTTTCTGCAAATTCTGATGACATAATACTGATATAAAACCTTTAGCCTTGCTAGAGATGATCCTTATATATATTCAGGACAGAATATTTAGTGTTCTTGGAGCATGATGTATTATTCTGAAAAAAATTCTCCCTGCTACAAATCGCATAAGATAGCAATGCTAGAGGAGCAAACTTATTGTGTTGAGTGTGTCCTCTATCCACATCCTTGCCTCCCCTTAATAATGAACCCTAGGGACATGTCCTTACAAATGATATGATCCTTTCTAGGTCAACCCTCCATAAAATACATTTAATTTACTCCTTCATATCTCTTATGCATTGACTAATAGTTAACTATTCATTAACTACAATAGTTAATTTCAAGACATAAATGTACTTAGTGAATTGCCAATCTGCTCTAGGGAGATGCATTTATTATGAGGTCATTTACAAAGGAAATTTCATGCATTTTAGATTTGCATAATCTAAAAGATCAAAACATAACTATGATCAAGTTATCAGGATTTAACACTTCGTCTTAACTTGATAATATAAATGAGAGAAACATATCTAGCAACATCGTTAAGCATAGATTTGTACTCTATATCTATCTGATTCTTCCATGCATGTAGTATCACGGTACACATGATACTTTGTTATATTACTAAACCTGTAATATGCATTATCACTAATACTTGTGATAACAGTATTACATGTAACGCAATACACAGGGTAAAATCCAGAGAATGATAAAATTCTTCCTTTATCCAAATTGACTCATAGGCACTGACAAGACTATATCACAATATGATCCTAAATTAAGATCTGCCAATACACAAGATAAAATCCAAAGAATGATAAAATTCTTCCTTTATCCAAATTTTGACTCACAGGCATAGAAATGTCTATAACACAATATGATCTTTAATTCGTCCAAATCTGCTAGTAGTTTCCTACTGTTATAGAACATTATCTCACAGATCGTCATCTCATATAATGTTTATTTATTATCACAGAGATCGTCACCTCTTTAGATAATAAGCACAAATGGTGAAGCCCATAACAGTCAATAGCCTAACAATATTAATTTATACACAAATTTATTTCATTAATAATTAAAGAATATAAATGTATTATAATTCAACCATAACAAGTCTTTTTCTGAAGTGATCTATCTTCACTCGAGAGAGAGGTTTGGTAAGAATATATGTTGTCTGATTTGCAGTGCAAATGTATTCTAACTTGACATTTTCCAATATACCATATTTCTTACATAATGGTAAGGAATTTAAATATGCTTGAACCTGTCATGAAAAACTAGATTCACAGAAAGCTTGATGGAATTTTGATTATCACAGTGAATAATAGTGGGATTCATAGGTTGACCAAATAACCCCACAAGTAACTTTCTAAGCCAAACTGCTTCCCAAGAAGCCATTGCAACTGCAATGTATTCAACTTTTGTGGAACTCTGTGCTACAGATGCCTGCTTTCTACATATCCATGATATCATCGTTGAGCCTAAACTGAAGCATTATCCTGAAGTCCTTTTTCTATCAGTGACACTTCCAGCCCAATCTGAGTCTGTGAATCCATGTAAGTCCAAGTCAACCTTCTCATACTTGAGCCCAAGGTTAAGAGTGCCTTGTATCTCATAATGTGTTTAACTGCAAATAGGTGAATCTCCTTTAGTTCACACATAAACTGACTTAAGGCATTAACAACATAGCAAATATCAAGTCTTTGCCTTGTAAATATCTCATAATGTGTTTGACTGCAACCAAGTGAATCTCCTTTGGTTCACACACAAACTGACTTAAGGCATTAATGGCATAGCAAATATCAAGTCTTGTATTTACCAAGTACATAAGAGATCCAATCATCTATCTGTAAAGAGTAGAATCTATGGAGGGTGATTTTGTTGTTGCTTCCTTAAGTTTGTGTAGATTAGTCTCCATTTAAGAAGACATAGGTCTACACTTCCACATTCCAAATTTCTTCAAGATGTCTAATGTATACTTTCCTTGATTAAGTATGATGTTATCAGAGTTCTACTACACTTCCAGTTCTAGGAAGTAAGGGAGTCCTAAATCTTTCATTAGATTTTTATTGCATTGATCTATAAGATGATCATCACCCATATAACATCAAAATTATCATATCATCTTTATCCGTTTTATAATGGAGATTTGGATTAGCTTCATTCTTAGAGAATCCTAAACTGGTGAGATATGTATCGATTCTTTCAAACCATGCCATAGGAGCATGTTTAAGCCCATAGAAAGCTTTCTTGAGTCTGCAAACAAATATTTTAAGATTATGAGTTTCAAATCCTTTAGGTTGTTCCAATATACCTCTTTTGTAATTTTCCCATTCAAAAATGTTGTTTTCACATCCATCTAATGTACTTTCCATCCATTCGATGCTACAATAGCTAGGACTGCTCTTACAGAGGTGTATCTGGCAACCGGAGGAAAGATTTCTTCATAATCAATTCCGTCCTTCTTAGAGAATCCTCTGGCTACGAATCTGGCATTATATTTTTTAATGCTACCATCAGCAGCATGCTTGATATTCTTACCTAGAGCGCATCCTTTGTATATGCTTGAATGATCTTTATTCAACTTAGGTAAACCAGTAACCATCTTCTCCATAGTCAATACGGCTTTGAAGTTTCGATGTCCTAACTTTCTATGCCACATTTTGTTTATATCAGCAACTTCATGAATTAAGGCTTGAATAGGTTCTATATTTAATTCATACAAGTATCCCTTCTTTGACCAATCAACTTTAATTTCTTAAATAAAGATTTTTTAGAGCAGGTCATTACTTTACCGTCCATGAATGCAACATTATGTCCATCATCTTCAAGTGTTGTAACAGAAATTAGATTCCTCTTGGTTCCTAGTACATAGCATACTCTTTTGAGATGAAGTGAAATACCCAACTTCAGTTTCAAGGTGCAATTCCCAATTCCTTTGACAAAATGAGTGGAATTATCACGTATTGTAACTTCGTCATTAACTTCTTCTAATATTGAGTCTAGAACTTTTTTGTATCTTGTAATGTGTCTCGATGATCCACTATCAATTACCCATGCTTTGCTTAATACTTCATTTGATAGTGTTGAATAGAATACACGTCTCAGGATCATAGTTTTCCTCTTTCCTAGTAATGTTTGTATAGTTTACTTGCTGCTTTGTATTCTTAGGGCAATTAGATTTATAGTGTCCAATTTTTTCACATTTGAAGCATTTTATTTTGGATAAATCTCTCTTAGGTTTATCATTTCTTTGATTACCCTTCTTCTTCTTGAAGTGCTTCTTCTTACCTTTATAAGAATTTGTATTGAGAATATGAACTTCTTCTTCTTCAATTTTCAATTTTCCTCCTTTCTTAAGTTTCCTAAATTCTTCTTGAAGGCAATCTCCTTTAAGTCTATTGAAGTCTGGAAGTTTGTCCCTAACACTTACTCCTTGTGAGAATTTTTCTCATGAATCTGGTAATCCATCTATTGCCATTAATGTTAGTTCTTCATCATCAATTATGTACCCAATGCTTGTAAGTTCATCCCTTAGACTAGCAACCATTAGGAAGTATGAATTCATAGATTCCCCTTTCCTTATTTTTATATGATTTAGTTGTCTTTTTAGTGACAGGGTTCTAGTTTTATTATTAACCTAATATGCATTGATAAATGCACTCATCATTTGAATGTCGTCTAATGTTTCATCAGCATAGGTACTATTTCATTTTTAACTCCACAATCCATCTATTGCCATTAATGTTAGTTCTTGATCATCAATTATGTACCCAATGCTTGTAAGTTCATCCCTTAGACTAGCCACCCTGGAAGTATGAATTCATAGATTCCCCCTTCCTTATTTTTATATTATTTAGTTGCCTTTTTAGTGACAGGGTCCTAGTTTTATTATTAACCTCATATGCATTGATTAATGCACTCATCATTTTGAATGTCGTCTAATGTTTCATTAGCATAGGTACTATTTCATTTTTAACTCCAATTAATATGATTTTCATGGCTTTCTTGTTTCCTTTAATCCAGATAGTTTTATGAGGATCAACATCAAGTTGCTTGGATTCCTTATCAACAAATTGTGATACATCTTTTTCTTCAAGAGTGTAATAACCCCAATAGGTTATAACTTCTTCAAACACCAAAAATCTTTATACTTCAGTTGTTTGACATTTCGTCAAACACTTTGCAAGCAAAGGTCCTCTGACTAATATAACTTTTCAGATTGCTGCAATGATTCTTGTTTGGATTTGCCTCAAAGAAAATGCTTACGAAAGACTCCAAATTGTCTAAACAATGACCCAACATAAATATGCAACTAATTTTGGCAATAGTGAATGCATATATGAGTTCTAATCATGAAAATGATCACCTACAGCCAACTGGTATTTTAACAAACAGTTGGTATGCAAGCTAACTGGCTGATTAAAAATGATATATTAACGCTCAAAGACAACTATTAATGACCAGCAATTGTATCTCCTTAATTGAGAATGAGTATCCAATACAATATTCATACTAAGTTAGCCAAGACTCCTGACATTTACAAAGATATCAAAATATGACGATTGCTGGTAAAGTAATATGCACCTACAGCTGCCAATGAAAACTAATGCAATACTAAATATCTAACTTCAGTATTCCCCTGCAGCAGTACACTAATCACATGCATGATTAAATACAACTAAAGCCATGGTTTGCTAATACCATTGTGAGAAATGTAAAAATGATTGATATATCTATTAATGAATGATAGGTCTGATACGAAATAACAGTTACAACAGCACTCTATAGTGAAAGGCAACTATGAAAATACACATTGAACCTGGCATATGAAGTCACCTTAGAGAATAGATGTATTGCAATACCACTGAACAGAAAATAACCTCCTCAAGTGCCCAAGTCGTGCGTCTCTAGCTGCCGCCCCTGATTGTAGATGGCTGTAATAATTTTCTTTGCTTTTTCGAATTTGCTTTTTCGGATTGCATTTTTTTTTGGATTGCTTTTCTAGACCTGCTTTTTCGGCTCTACTTTTTGTACTCAAATATTTTTTCTCAATGTAGCACAAATAGAAGACTGAAGTATCTTCCTCCCAACTGCAATAATTCAAGTGATATTTCACACCCTCAAAATCGCGTACCAATTAAGAGTTTTCGTTCTCAATGGCCACAAATATTTTTTCTCAATGTAGCGCAAATAGAAGACTGAAGTATCTTCCTCCCAACTGCAATAATTCAAGTGATATTTCACACCCTCAAAATCGCGTACCAATTAAGAGTTTTCGTTTTCAATGGCCACAAATATTTTTTCTCAATGTAGCACAAATAGAAGACTGAAGTATCTTCCTCCCAGCTGCAATAATTCAAGTGATATTTCACACCCTCAAAATTGCATACCAATTGAGAGTTTTTGTTCTCAATGGCCAGTTGTGACTATTGCAGAAACCCTAGGCTCCACAATGCACATCAACAAACATCAACATCAATAACAACAAATCTGGATGATTAGAATGAAGCTCGGGGTGCCTATTTATTCTTTTTTCTCCACTTTCTCCAGAAGCTTCTAGAACATTATTTTATTTTATCTATTAAGTGACTTTATAAAATATTTTATAATTCAAGTCACTTTATTAAATTAATTAAATATAAAGTTACCTTTTAATATTTATTTATTTGATAACTTTATAAATAATTAACTTAATACCATTTATTTATTTAATTAAAATAATTAATTAGTCATCCTCATAAAATATTCATTATTTTGGACAACCTAATTAATTAAATTAATTAAATCAAATTGCCTCCACAATGGGAACATGACAAAGAGCCATCATAATTCTAAATTTCCATGCAATGAAATGGTCTTTTCCATCAAATCTATCTTTGAATCTGATTGCATTAGCTGTTGCAGCCATTGTAGGTAGAAGAACGAAGCTAGATATGAAATAAGTCTGATTACTAATTTGCAGAGCCAAGGTTCGACTACCAGAGCTCTAATACCATGTAAGTTTTCTGCAAAGTCTGATGACACAATACTGATATAAAACCTTTAGCCTTGCTAGAGATGATCCTTATATATATTCAAGACAGAATATTTAGTGTTCCTAGAGTATGATGTATTATTCTGAAAATGGTTCTATCCCTACTATAAATCGCATAAGGCAGCAACGCTAGAGGAGCAAACTTATTGTGTTGAGCATGTCCTCTATCCACATCCTTGCCTCTCCGTTATAATGAACCCAAGGGACATGTCCTTACAAAGGACATGACCCTTACAAGGCCGGCCCTCCATAAAATACATTTAATTTACTCCATAAATCGGCACTCCTATGCATTGACTAATAGTTAACTATTCATTAACTACAATAGTCTATTTCAAGACATATAAATGTACTTAGCAAATCGATGATCTGCTCTAGGGAGATGCATTTATTATGAGGCCATGTATAAAGGAAATTTCATGCATTTTAGATCTATATAATCTGAAAGATCAGAACATAACTATGATCAAGTTATCAAGATTTAATAGGATATTCTGCCCTTAATCAGATATCCTTCTCTATTCGCATCTTATCTTCTTCAACACTTACACTATCCAATTCACATCTTGACCTTTCATATATATGAAATACAATGTCAAGTAGGCTTGAATATCCTTACAAATAAACAAAATAACATCCACTAAGTCGGCTTGCATAAACAAAATAAATAAATAAAATTATTCCGATGCACGTCGGCTTGAACTGAAACTAAGTCACTTGGTTACCAATGAGTTCCTTGGTAACTAACTTGACTCGATTTACACTGAACTTCTAACTCAATCAAAACTGAACTCCTTTGGTGACTGACCTAGCTCGGTTTCAACTGGATCACTGAACTTATCTTTTGCTCGGTTGATACAGAAGTCTTCTGAGCTCAGTTCCAACTAGCAATGCCCGGTTAGAGTATAACATTTGTGTCACATCAATGACAATATACAATTGAGTAATTGTTATCAACATGAACTTTGTGCCTTACTAGTTATTCTGCTTGAATCTTCATTCGAGACAAATGCAGGAGACTTTGGGTTCCTATTTTTGTTTCACAAAATATAAAAAGTAAATTGCTGCCCCTGGCGTTGTTGTTACGTCAATTTTAGGGTCACCGGTATTATCGTAGCAATAAGGCACTTTTTGTTAAGTTGGAAAGTTATAGTTGTATGCAAATCATTCTTTAAAAAAAAGGAATTGATCAAAATAACCATCTTTTTTATAATTTCATTTAAGTTCATATTGAAGCCACCTACGGTAAGAAGGGAGCCTCCCCTATTGCTGAGAGGAGAGAGAAATCTCATGAAATTTTGCCTAAAGTCACAATTTTGTAAGTCGTAGTCAATGACGTACAAAAAATTTAGCCTGCATTTTTTGGCAAATCCGCTAGGGACATGACGCATATTCAAGAGCCTCATGCTTTCCTTTGAAGCATACTTGTGTCCTTTTCCATTGTAAATATTCATTGCAATTGATTTCTTGTAGTTGATTCAAGCTTTTACCAAGGACATGTAAATGGCTCAAGGTCCTTGGGGAAATGCTTTTGGTCCACTGAATTTAGCTCTACCTCTACTACTCTTCCTCATGGTTCGCAAAAGAATTTTCCCAAATTCTTCAATGATGGACAGCAACATCGTGATGAACGTATTGCTGCCTTCTGTATCACATGCAGTGTTCATGGTGTTGGATATGAGGGTGTGTCTATAAGGTTGTTCGTGGAAACTCTCCAAGGCATAGCTGCTGATTGGTTTTACCATGTACACTCGCATAGCCAAGTTTGAAGAAAGATTTAAACCTCCTCGAGATGCTCATGCACTATTGGCTCAACTCACTCAGCTAAAGAAGGCATCTCACATGCCTATCTGTGAATTTGTTGCTTATTACAACAAATTGACACGAAGAATTCCAATTGTTGATCAACAAACAGCTGCAAATTTGAAGTGTTTCTTTATCAATGCTCAAATTCTTGAAGTTAGTTCTCTATTAAGAAGAGCAGCCTCAACCACTCTTGCAGTTGCACAAACATTGGCGATTGAAATTGAACTTATTCTTGCTGGGAAGATACGCATTGAGATAGGTGGGTTTGAGGAAAGTTATCTTCTAATTCATTTTCTTCCATCATAAGGATAGATGTCGCGATGCAGAGGTTAGAAAATGAGTTGCTTGCCCTCAAAAAACAAATAGCTCAAGGCATGTTCTTTGTTCCTCGCAAAGATGTATAGATGAGACCTCTTCCAACTGTTACTCGTAGTTTTATTGTTGGGAATCAACAAAAGTTAGTTTCACCACCGAAAAAGCTTGCAATTGAGGCACCATTAGTAAAGGTAGCAACACAACATGTTGTATCTGAAGCTAGTCATCTTGCTATTCTCTTTCAAGAAAAGGAAGAAGACATAGCCGCCAACTCTCATATCTGGTTTGCGCAGTCTCAAAAGGCTGGTCATGAAAAGTTGAGGAAGGAACGTTTTTCTTCCAATGATCAAGATAACCATGTCACAAAAGGGAAAATTCAAGCAAGTCTTTATCAAGCTGAAAATGATGTATTTGTGCCTCAAGGTTATGAACTTGGGTGCACTTTGCATGAATGCCTACCCCACAACTTGAAAAGGAATTTCTCACACACAATAAAGACTTTCCCAAGTCAGAAGTTTGTGAGCAACATGCTATAGTGTGCAGTGCAGTCACGTCATTACTAGAGACACATGAGCATGGTTTTCCCAATAAGCCTAATGTACAAGTGATTGATGAACCAGTCAAGCAAGTTACAATTGGCAAGAAGAGTCCAGAATTTCTTCGATCAAAGGGATGTCCAATCCGACATCTAGCTTGGTTGGAGGCTAATGGAAAGTTAGAAATTCCACATGTACCTGAACATAACATTGAAGAAGAAGTCAAAGAAGCATGTTCGGTTCAACAACAACACTTTGAATTTATGGACCTATCTTGGAGCAGCACTACATATGATTCATCTCAAAAAGGTGAATTTGTTCATCATCAAGCATTGACATCATTGCTCCAACTGTTCGTGTTGCATCAATATGAAGTTGGTTGTGAACATGCCAGGTACTGCAAGCTGCTAAAAAAAGGTAGGTATTTTGTTGAACTAGTAAATGGTTTCATCTAAAAAGTTATATTGTTGGCTAGTCTTAATTAAGTAGGTTTTTCTTTGTTTCTAATAAGTGCACTTGCACAAGTTTGCTTTTGACTAGGCTTGCTTTGCGTTAGTTGCGTTTGAGTCTTTTTGTTTTTGGTCGCCTAACTCTATAGCCCAATGGAGTACATAAAGGCACGTAGAGATCTAAATTCTACATCCCTCGTTTCTAAAAACAAACGAAGTACATTCCCCAATTAGAGCCAGTTGCAGTCCTCAATTTTGACATTACAAAATTGAGGTAACCCTACAGAATTTTCTCATGGATTCATAAGCGCATTCTCTTTGTTTCAAAGTATTGATGAGGCATCATGAAAACAATTCATTATCTCCGAATTGTTCTTTGTGTAGGCTTGTCTATGAGTTCTTTTCAAAGGTTTTCTGTCAAGCTTGTCCCCAATTGTTTGTTGGTAAGAGTTTTTCTTCCTGCATTGCGAACACTCAATATTTGGTAAACTTCCACGTCTTTTCTTTGTTTGTTTTTTTGTGTTGTAAATAGTTTTTGCTTTTGTTTTTGCCTTAGGTAAATAGCCCTTGGAATTCTGCTTGATTCGAGCTAACTTACGTCCAAATCGAAGTTGTCTAGCTCAAGTTATAAGGGAAGAAGTGGGGTTTTTCAGGTCATTGCATATTTCTATTAAAAACCTCATAAAAGTGGGTTTTTTGTTGGCAATTGCATGATATAAAATTATATTTATATTCAAAGTGGATTTTGTGGTCCATTTTAAAATTTCAACTCATTTTGAGTTGATTTGACCATAGTTTTTTATGTTTTATAAAAATAACCTATTTCTAGACTATTTTTCAAGTTACTTTATTAAAAACTATAGTTAAATATTATATATAAATAGATGAGACAACTTAAGTGCATAAGTACTTCATAAAAATCCACTCCCAATAAATTATAAGTCCCAACATTTATTTAAATGGAAACCCTTCTGTCACAAGCAAAAGAGACTAAAATCATGGGATTCTTGCAGAGTAAACACATGCAAATTGACACAAAAGCTTCGCTAAATAGAAAGAAACCCTTGCATGGAATACACACACCTCAAAACAATCATAGTCAAGTAAAATGAACATGTAGATTCTTATACAAAAACCTGTGATTCTATAGACACCACAAAAAATGACACCCAGTTGACGCCAAAAACCGTTGTATGTTCCTACTCTTAGACACCCACAAACTTGACAAGAACAATTTTTCATTAAAAAATTCAAAATATTCTAGTAAACAAAATCTCAAAATTTCAATTCGCGTATTTTATTTTATTTTTTAAATTTAAAATTACTCTTCTACCATCAAACGATAATCTATTGATTGAAAATGAAGTAATTACAGATGAAATGAAGGCTCCTTAAATAAGAATATAAAAATACAGTGTTTCTAAAATAAACAATCATTAACTAAAAGCAAAAGTAAAAATATCCTAAACTGACTGGATACATTAAGTGATTAAACACATTAAAAAACTTAAATGATTAAAATGGCCATTGAAAGGTAATAATGCATTATTATTCTAACGCAACTAAATTTGTAGAACATATACTGGTTTCCATCAATTAATCACTATTTGACTTAAATATGCCTCATAAACCAACTCATAGTAATATTGGGTTGAGGTGTTTCAAAAGAGAATGATTTGAGGGTATCATTTGAGATGTGAGGGACATTAGAAATAGAAAAGTTCTTTATACATCTACAGGTTGGAATATTATAGCCTTGTATAATTCCTTAAGTTGTATCAAATACAGAAATAATCTAATATCCAACCCACGTATCATTATTTGCAGATTATACGTATTGCCTAGATAATCTTAGCATTACCTATATTGACCTAATCACCTTGCATATATCCAATTGTCAAATTAGAGAAAGCGATAATGTTGTCATGCGTACTCTATCAATTGCATAACATAAACATTTATAATTTGCATCATAGATCATAACTCATAGAGTTAATTAAGACTTGGTGGAAAGAAGTCTCTCGCAATTGACTTTGCAAGTTGATTGTCCCAATTCCATAAGCTATCACCAAAGGGGGCATTACAAGTGGTATCAAGGCTAGTTTTTATTTTCTAGCAAGTTATTCAACAATAATATGTACCGTGTACTGGGGACCTAACTAAACTACTTTCCCTCTTCTCCACATTCTGTTGTTTTTTCCGCACTCTCGGCCATGTGCACACCTTCTGCATGTCCATTATAAGTGTCCCTCATACCTTGGTTACCTTCCTCGAACTTTATCACCCTCCTACCCGGGGTCTTTGGCTCAAGTCCCTACTAATCTTGATTTCACTATTATAAACAAATTCTCAATGTTGTGTAACTGAAAGTGTTCTCAAATACTGGGGCTACCCCACTCTCAAGGTTCCTCTATTCATTATTGTTGTCACATGAGGAGTGTACTGAACGGCTACTCTCCATGGAGTCAAATTCTTCCTCAGCCAACACTATTTGTATGGACAAATTATTTGCCTATTGGGCAATATCTTGTTCTACCTCATCAAGGAGAGGTAGGTTTTTGGTAATCCACTTCCACTCACACCACATATCTTGTGTTTTACCTTCCTCGTTGAGTCGCTCCTACCTCTCACACCTCCACCTTTACGGGCTTTGATATTCCTCAACGCTTCTTTGAAATTGTCATCTGCTTTTGTTTTGTTCCCAAATTTGGAGAGATCTTTTCATCAATACTTTGCCTTCTCAATTTTCCTGAGAGTGTACAACACATTTTCTTATGTCTTTAATTGGCAAAATGGGCATTAAGTGTTGGACTCAACATAGGTACAATATTTCCTTATGTCATGCTCTCGCTCCTCCCTTTGTTTCCTTTCCTTGGAGCGTTATAGTACTTGTTGCCAACAATGCCCTCAATCTATGTCTTCCCAAAGATTTCAAAGGGTTATTAAATTATGTGTAAGAAAATGCAACAATTATGCCAAGAGACACTCAACTTTGTGTTCACCCTTAACCCTTCTTGGACTTTGCTCCTAAGGACCCCTCAATGGAAGGTTTCCTTACAAATGTACGAGTTGATAAAAACTCCCCACAACTATATAAAGCCTTGTGTAAACTCTTCCTCTACAGGATTCTCTACTTTGTATTTAGACTTTTGATTGTTTGTAGGGTCAGTCCATTTACACTGCCAGATTGCCTACTGCCATTTTCCTTCATGGTTTAGATCCCTATGCTTTGTACGACAACAATGCCAAAATGTTTAATCCTAAACAAAACTAACTTGATTACACAAAGTAAACAATGTACCTGAACATTACCATAAACAATACCAAAGAGAAAGTCCAATCACAATAAGATGGTAGAAAGATATTATCTTTCATTTTCTAAGTGTGATCTATATATGACAGAGATATAGCTTCTAATAGGAAATAATTACATATATAATGCCAAGTGGTTGGTTAAAAGTGCCAACAGTATGCAATTACCCAAATCTAATCAAAAGTAAAAAAACAATACATCGCCAACTAATTATTCCATAACAATATATTTATTCCAAAACTTTGTCAAGTTTGTTGAATTTAGCCACCTCGTATGTATGGCAAGGGCCAGATTAGGCCAAGAGGGATGATACATCAACTCTTGGACCTAGGGTAGGGAGTCTCAAGCACCTCATCAAATTACCCTATCTTCTTTGTCCTACGGTTGAAACCCTAAATCTGATCCAAGCAATTTATTAATCTGATATGTATTTGTTAGAGTAAAGTATTAATTTAATTATATTAATTAAATTAACTTTACTACCTTCTCAAGACTTCACTTTCATGCATTTGCATTAGTCGCATTTAATTATGATATTAATTACTAAACACTTTTACCTCTTAAGATTTTCCTTTAGCTTTTCAATCTTCTTCTATAAGGATTGATCCATTGGATAATTTTACTTGTTCTTTTAGTGTGATTATAGTCTTGCATATTGGAGTCAAACTCTTGTCTTTTTCCTCTTTGCCTATCTAGGATAGGTTCTTGCATGAAATAACCCCCAACAGGTTATTTCATCTCAAAACTTAAAACTTTAGTGAATTGACATTTCGTCAAATACTTTGCAAGCAGGCTCTGACAAGGCTATTAATTTACACCCAAAAACTGAACATCATCAATTCTTAATTACTTGGTATGCAACCGTTAAATGGTGAGGATGTACTGTCTTACGCAGATTCACCAAACAAGATGGAAGTAATATTTGCAAAGAATAATTGTAGCTCCAATAATTATCAGTAAATCTTATTGTAATTTGTAATCAAGGACAGTTCTGTTATGATTAATGATAATAGCATGTCCTTTAATAGTAATCCAATTAAGAATAACAGCATCAGAACTATACAGTTAAAGCCATATCAAAAACTTGGAAATTGACGTTCCCCATGGGTTGTCATATGCATGCACACCAAGACCGCACCTTTCTGAGTCCGACTGTAGATATGAAGCAAGACGTCTAGCCAAATTCACTTCCTCCTCAGTCTGGGTCGACACTTCATCCAGCTGTCTTAAGTATGGGACGGAATAACTCCCCATGCCTTGTTTGTTCTTCAGATGCATCATTCACGGGCTTATCAATTTTCTGGCCGTATTGCCTAGCTACTGGATCGTGAGTGCTAACAATGGATTCACACACTCATTTGGTTGCAAATCTTCCACCTCCGATTCTGACCTCCGACGCTATGACTGATTGACATCTCTTGCGACCTTTGGTGACACCTTCAGCCCGACCCGTAAGCGGTCTGAAATAGTCGGATAAGCCTTAGCGGATGCCTTAATCTGCAGTTCGTGCCATTTATTAACTGCGATAGGTGTTCGGAAATCTTTGTTAGGTGATTCCGACCCGAGCCCGCCTGGAGTATCCAAAAATATCGTGGATGGAATAGCATTGCCCGATTGCGATCATACCGCGACTTGAGGGGGAGCCCGACTGAATTTGTTGAGGGACAGAAGGTCTGATCATAGCCTCGCCATGGATACTGTGTAAACTTGCCGCTCAGATCGTAAGGACAATCTTGCTGAAGAGGTCGCCTGAATCCTCTTGACAACTGATCCTGTAAAACCTTGTGAATAAATTATATCTTCGAATATCAACCCTCAGAATGATCCTCTGAAATTTTTGGCCTTGAGCCACAGATTCTGCCCTGATGAAATGACTGAATGTCACCTCCAATCTGCAATAATTCAGATGATATTTCACACCCTCAAAATTGCGTACCTATTGAGAGTTATCGTTCTCAATGGCCCGTTGTGACAATTGCAGAAACCCTAGGTTCTACAATGCACCTGTGATTGAATCACAATCTGAAATCAGAAGAGAGATAATCAACTGCCTGATTCGAATGGAGCCCCGAGGTGCCTATTTATTCTTTTCTCTCCATCTTCTCCAGAAACTTCTAGAACATTTTTGATTTTATCTCTTTAGTGACTTTATTAAATATTTTATAATCCAAGTCACTTTATTAAATTAATTAAATATAAAGTTATCTTTTAATACTTATTTATTTGATAACTTTATAAATAATTAACTTTAATATCACTTATTTATTTAAT
Source organism: Cupressus sempervirens (assembly GCA_028749045.1). Classification (NCBI taxonomy): domain Eukaryota; kingdom Viridiplantae; phylum Streptophyta; class Pinopsida; order Cupressales; family Cupressaceae; genus Cupressus; species Cupressus sempervirens. Next base: position 515,305,365 of record CM053791.1, read on the forward strand.
TAAAATAATTAATTAGTCGTCCTTATAAAATATTCATTATTTTGGACAACCAAATTAATTAAATTAATTAAATTAATTAAATCGAACTGTCACCAAAAATGGGGACATGACATTGCATGCAGGTCTTCTTCACGGTTCTATGAATTTGTATTGCTCAAATTTTACATGATATCAAAGCAAAGGCTACTAGAAAAAGAAATGTAAGTTTTTGTTTGCAAGCGCGACAAATCGAATCTTGAAAAATGTAAGTTTTTGTTTGCAGGCGCGACAAATCGGAGCTTGAAAGAATGGAGTTTTCAACCTTTTTTGTTCATATGTCATACGATTATTTCAAATGGAAGTTACCAATTCTACTTAGGCCCACAAGCAGAGGCTTGCATCGAAAAGTCATCGCATCCAAGGTTGGACTTAATTCTACATCAGAGGTAGGCCAAGGTCGTGCTCTCTTTGCATAGGCCTTGCCTTCATTTTCTCTCTAGTGACGCACTATTTTGTGGATCACCATGCCTCTTTGTATGAATGTTTCTTCGTTTCCATAGTTGATCAAATTTATTGACTTTTGACACCTATATTTTCAATCAGCTATTTATTCTTGTATGGTTGAGTAGTGTCATTAGGGTCACTCGTATAGTGTCGTTTGCATCCTTGATAAATGTTTTGCCTTTGTTTGCCATCTATACTTTGTTTAAGTAAGCTATGCAGATTAATGTCTATTGTATCTTCGATTTGATTGACAGATATTTTGCCTTAGTTTGACATGTGCTCAATGTTCGAGTAGTGTCATCAAGGGCACTCATGTAGATTGATCATGATCTTCATTTGGTTTAGAGAAGGTTCTTCATTCTGCACTATATTGATTATCTTTCGACAGGTACCTACAATTTTTCTTGTCACAAAAGATTTCCTTTCATTCAATTTTTTGTTTTTCTTCTTATTTAAAATTAAGAGGGGGTGTTAGTATTTAATTCTAACTAAACGTTTGAGCGGTGCCCAATCACTACTCCAGATTGAATCATGATCATCGTTGGCTTCTTTGTTAACTGTTAATTCCATCGTAGAAACTGCATGTTATTCATCCTATCAACATTGTGTACAAGTAAAGCATGATTGTGCTTCTTCTTATCATTCAATTTTATATGGAATAAGATATCAGTTTTCTTGTTCTTGCATGCTCTGTTCTATTTTATCATTTTTTTGCAAGCACGATTGTTTATTTTTGTAAAAAACACATGCTTTTTAAAGGCTTTCAAAATGTAATGTCCCCATTTTTTAGCAAGTTCTTGCAGTTGACTAGGTCAGTTCACCATCGCAACCCTCGTGAGCTAGCAGTGGGATTTGAGAGTGTTAGTTATGTGGTTATAGGCTTTCCAGTAGCCCATGGTGTGTTTTGGCTTTGTTTGAGGGACTTAGTATGTATAATAAGTCAATCTCTTGGTTCCGATGAGCTCAATTGAGTTAGAAGAGTTGAGTGATATTCTCAGTTTTTATTCTGGGCTTCTGGTTTGGGCTCCAAGAATCTTGGAGAGAGCGTCTATTTATAGTAAGTCACCCCGTCAAGTTCATTTATCGTCTTTCTTTATCAAAATCACTCTGGTGTTGTCAAATTTCAATTCTGATGCTTCTACAATTTTTTTCACAATACGGGTAAATTATTATTAATATTCATCTAAATATGTTAAGGTTAATATTTTTGTTGGTGTTGTTTACTGGTCACATCAGTATCACAGTTTCTTCGGGACAAAAAGTTTTAAATCGTGGAAATAAGAAACAGTGACCTTGCGTGTTAAAAAATGAAGTTATGGTGGAAAAGGTCATTTTTGGAACCAAAAGCAATTAATAAAGTATATTAATGGCACTTTATTATATTTTAATGTTGTGCAGCGGAAACTTCTCAAGTGGAGTTCTTTTGGGAAATTGGTGCCATTTGGAGATTATAAATATGAGGACATTTGATAAGAAAAGCATCTAATTATTTGATTATCTTATCTTTCGTTGTTGTCTTTGTGACACTTCTGAAGTTCTGAAATTTTGTGCTCTTGCTGAAGTATAAGGGTTTGGGATCTACAGCTGAAGTATTGTAGATTCAATTTTGAGATTGCTTGGCAAATTGTGTTGAGGTATACGATTTGTCATTTCTCCTATTGTATTAACTGTTGTTAAGGAGAAGTTTAATTTTTCTTACTATTGGAGGTTGTTTTGGAATTCATGAAGGAATTCACTGGAATTGTTATATCGAATTGTGTGCTGGTTAATTTGGAGTTGGTTGAGTGCCAATTTATATTTGTTGTTGGGTATTATTTTCTATCTGCACTTTGGGAGCAGCATTTTCCAAATTTGCAGTTGCATCTGTTTGTTGAAGAATCCTTTGTTGTTGCTAGTCTTGATTTCAGAGGGTTTCAAAGCATGTCTTCCCTGTAAGTTCATGGATTGTAACTTCTAATTTTCTAGGAATTGTTGATTTAGATAATAGGGGATATTTTATCAACTGGGTTTTTGGTATTTTATGAAAATACTCAGTATCTAAGTTGATATTGAAATCTAAAATTTTTCAGCTGTATATTCCCTATGTAATATCTAAATATTTGAGTTGAAATTATTATTGCAAAATTTTCTGGTTTGTTGATATATTGTTGTATCAAAATTGCAAAACCTCAAGAACAGAAAAAAAGAAATAAATTCTTCAACACAAATTGTTTGAGAGCCAACTGAGTTATTACAGCGGTATCAGAGCTTGCTTGCAAAGTGTTTGACAAAATGTCAAACAACTAAATTATAAAAAAATTTGGTGTTTGATGAAGTTATAACCGATTGGAGTTATTACACAAAAAGTTTTTTTTTTTTTGTAAAAGTAAAGGGATGCTACATCATCAAGGATGCCTACATTAGTAGTCAAATCACTCACATCAACAGTACATGTACACCTATAGACGCAGGTCATGATCTCAACATTTTTTGAGCCAAAATTTGACGGCCATTCAAACATCATGCATTTGATTTGTTTTGTCATAAAAAGCAATTAATAGTTTTTTTGCCATATCTTGAGCATATGGTATCGAAATTGGGCAAGCGATATATCGTCGGAATGTGCCTGCCAAGCCCGTTGCAGCTATGGAGTTTATTCTAGAAGAAAATTCAACTTGGGTACTTGCTTATGCAAGTAAAGACAAATGATGTGTTTTGCACTTCAAAGGACGTAACTTGCTCAAAATAGCTCCATTTTTCGATCTGGAAAAAGCGTCGGAAAGCTCTTCTCGAACACTATCTAGATTCTCTTCTATTTTCATCAGATTTTTCTCAAAGTACACATGATTCATATCTAAAGCTTTTTTGCTCTTTTCTTGTATAAGCTTTCTATCTAGCTTCTAGGGTTCAGTTATTTGCATTGTGGGGGGTGCTTTTCCTTCTAGTTCCTGTCATTTAAATCAGCAAACCAAAAATACATCAAAACAAACCCCTTCTAAAAAAAATGCTAAGACCTCTTCTTGCCTAGAACTTTTGACCCCACACAATTTTCACACATGGAAACTCTAATGACAGGGCTTCTCCATTCAAAAGGGTTGTGGTATTGTTTAGATGCAATGCAGGCAGTATTATAGAGGCCTTTTGAGGTCATGTAGCACAGGAACAAGATGGATGAGGCCATGGGTTTGATTGCTTTACAAGTTTCAAACAGTTTGCAATTTCATCTTGATGGGTGCAATACCCCTCGAGAGATGTGGGCTAAGTTTGAGAACTTATTTGGTACTAGAAATGAGTTCATGGCACTTTAGATTGGGGTCAAGCTTACCTCCCTTGTACCAGATTTTTCTCTTTATTGAGGACTTCATGATGAAATTCAAACAACAAAGATCTTTACTACAGGGTTGTGGGAAGAACAAGACTGACACAAAGTGCATTTACCTAATTCCTTCTAAGCTTCGTGGGAACTTTCAGATTTTCTCTTCTACCTTTTATTCCACCAAGGATGTTTTGGGTCCTCAATTTACCATGGCATCCTTTGAGGTTTTTTGTTATCATTTGACTCGAGAGCAAGCTAAGCTCTCTCAGTTAAATTCTCTCGCGGGAACAAAGAATCGAGCATTGGTAGCTCACACATCTTCAAGAAAGGAGAAGAAACAGAAGTCACAACCTACAAAGCCTCAAAAGGATTCTAGTACTTAGTTCTCCTCAAGCCCACCTTCTATTAAAGGAGAAAAATCAAAGATAGAAAGACTAAAATGTGCTTATGGTCAAAGCCCAATCATGACGAGTCATGTTGCTACGAGAAGAAGATAGATGGACATGCAAAACAGGTTTAAGATTTGACCGCTCTTATTCAAAAGAGCAACATTGACATTTCTTCTTCTACTTCTCATGAGACTTCTTCATCATCGTTAAAAACAAATGGACAAGCCACAGGAAAGGGTCATGCATTATGTGCAACTACTACTCCACATTCTTCAAGATGGCTACTAGATTCAGGTGCTTCACTACATATGGCATCGTCTTAGGATTTGTTCTCTTCTTTCAAGGCTTCTCCTACTACACACATTTTGATAGGGAACAACGTTGTTATGACTATATGTGGGAGAAGTTCTATTGACATTGATGATGGTGTGTTCAATGATATACCATGTGTTCCATCTTTGTCCTCTAACCTTCTCTCTATTTATTAGATTACTCGTAGTGAGGCAAAGAAGACAATCAAGTTCACACAAGATTCAGTGCACATCAGAGATAGTAAGACAGGCAATATTGTTGCTACAAGGATTGTCGATCATTCTTCTTGCTTGTACTCTTTCTCTCATTTTGGTCCACCTACTCCACTATCGAAGAATTGCTATCTTTCTTCACGAGAGCCTATTGAGGTGAGGTTAGGTCACTTGAACTTTTGTGTTGTTCCTAAGACCAATGTTGTGACTTCTATACTTATTCAGATTCCATATGTTGCACAAGATTACTCTTTAACATTGCCTGACATTGCAGCTCTATTCATCAAGCCACCCAATGCAATTGTTGAGGATATAATGGAGGACATTCATCTCCTCTCAAAAATGAGAGATTCAGCATACCTGTTATCCCATATCCATTGGAGATACCATTACAAGATTCTCATGCATTCTCTTTTGAGCATCAGCCAGGACTTCTAGCTTCACCTCACATACAGGGGTTTCATCTTCTATGTCCACCGCTTTTTGTTTCTTCCAGATTGGAGCCACATTGGTCTAATCATTGACACAGGATTTCTACCATTCTGGGGGGCCTATGGAGTCTCGAGCTTCTATCATGGGGTGTTTCATTGTACTTATGGTTTTGAGAGAGTCTCTTGAGACATATCATTTGCACTTTCTTTTCATTTGTTAGAATATTAATCTTTCCTTGGATGTATTTAATTTGGAATATTCCAAGGATCCCTACATGTTGTTTATCCTCTAGTTGCCAAGTGGGGACATGCCATTTACTTGTTCTTTTTTGTCCATGTGTGAAGACAACTCTTTATTGTAATTCCTTTTATAAGGAAATTAGTTTATCCTCCTTAAGATGATCTTGACACTTCGCACACACTTATTATGAATGGTGGCAATCATAAAAGTGGGAGTTAGAAAGAGATGCTTCTCTCCTTTGTCATCTCTATAAAAGAGATTGTTCTCTCTCATTCTTCTACACATCATATTGATGTTATTGTAATGAGCCAATGGCTCCAACTCTCTCCCCCTCTCTTTTTTATAGGCTTTGCCTTCATTCTTAATATTACACAAGGGATTTTCTTTGCTTTCCCCTTTCAAAATCTTTGTCTTTTCTTGTTGATTATTTGGTGCATGCTCTTGGAAATAGACTTTATCTCATGGTAACATATCTTCTCAATTTGCTCTCTTGGATTCCTTCCTTTATGTTTTTTCTATTAAACATTTATTACATTGTCTCTTTATGGAGTAGGGTTTTTCCCATGTCGTTTTCTTTATTTCTTCGTTTCATAGAGATTTGGTTGTGATTGGGTACCTCATTAGGCCATGTTGTTGGGACCCAAGTTTGCTTTTAATATTGTAGTTCATTTGCTATCATTCTTGCATTGTTTGTAGCTGCATTGTTGCTCATCTTAAAAAGGGTGTTAGAGTAAAGTATTATTTAATTGTATTAATTAAATTAACTTTACTACCTTCTTAAGATTCAATTTCATGCATTTCCATTAGTCGCGTTTAATAATCATATTAATTATTAAATACTTTTACCTCTTAAGGTTTTCCTTTTAGGTTTTTGATCTCCCTCAATAAGGATTGATCCATTGCATATTTTTACTTATTCTTTTTGTCTGATAATATAATCTTGCATACTGTCAGAGCCAAACCCTTGTCTTTTTTCTCTTTGACTATATGTGACAAGTTCTTGCATGCAAGTGTTCTTTAGGGTTCTATGAATTTGTATTGCTCAAATTCTATAATATTTATTTCCAGCTTGAGAATGTCTATATATGAAGTATGATTATAATGTTTCCTAACTTGTAGGATGTCAATCAAAACAAAAAGGTACCCCCTAGAAACCCTACTTGTCTTTTATAGAAATTATAATCTAGGGCAAAAACTTGGGTTCTCCTAATTTGAGGACATTACAAAACCTCCAAGCCTGCTGCATTTTTTCTTGAAAGCAATCACAAAATCCCAAAAAATAAACCTACACAATTTGATCTTCAAATTCATGTCTTTTGTGAGACTTGTGACATACTAATTTTAAAAAAATCTTTTCCATGCAATTCCTTCCTCAAATACCATGTTGTAAAAATGAATAGGACACAATATTAGTGCACACAAAATATATCTATAAATAATCAAACAAACTATAATAGATTGAAAACTTGCAACCACTCAGCTCAATGGTAATCCTTCAAATGGAATTTACTCAATTGACTAGGAGAGCTTTGGTCCATGAATCCATTCTTTACCAAAGGGCTCTCACCCTGGATAGAAAAGATGAACAATATTCAATCTCATGAGAAATGAATTTTAAATATGTAATTGCTAAACCTTTTCATTCCTCAACTCCTCCTTATATGTGCTTTTCAAAAAAAATATTATTATTATTTTCTTTTTCTCCTTTTTCCCTCCAAAATTTTATTTTTGAATTTGGACACCATATCTAGTATCACATTTAGTCCCTCCTTTAAAATCATCTTTGATTTAAAAAACATAAGTTACCTTTTCGTAAAAATAACATAATTACTTTTTAAGTATATCTTAAATTAAATTATTAATTATTTCCCATACAACACTCTGTAAGCCTATGAGAATTGAAAAGATAGGCTAATGGTCTTTGTTGGACTTAGGTTTGAGGTGGCATGAAAATGGAAATATCTTAGGATTTCAAAATTTCTACAGGATTATTTATTTGCAATGTCTCAAATGTGTTTTACCCTTTGACAACTTATATTGACCACTAAGGATATGGCCTTTTTTATGCAGATTGATTGCATGTTAGTACTTATTGCAGTTTTTGGATCAGAAATTTCAAGATAATGTTTAGATCAGCAGCTGATACATCGGATTGAGAGATTGGAGTTATTGTAGAGTATTGCATTTGCATTTATGCAGATATTAACAGTTATTTTTACGATTATGCCCAGAGTTGGTTAATCAAATTTCTTCAATTCAATGGCAAAGTTTTCCGACCATCAGTAGCTCTTCTATTTTCTGGAGGATTTTCAAGATATGGGTGTTATTAAGTATCAAGACCATCTAAAGAATGGTTCTAAATCAAATTGGCATGTTAAAAGTTAGCCATTTTCAGTGTAATACGATTACAAGTGATTTGATCTCATTATATTTTCATAAGCCATGACAGACAGCAAAAGATACCAACATTTGGAGAGATTTGGATGCTCGTGACAGATGACAGTATGAGCTTCCATGTTTATAGGTTTGACAAATATAGCATAATTCCCTTTTGTAGTTGACATTTTGGGATCATTAAACACACAAGAGAATAGCTTGAATTGTAAAATGCTGAGAATTTTGCGGAGATGTAAAGCACACAAAATTTCAAGCATGATCCTTAATCATTTTATATCATTTGAATTGGAGAGAACAAGTTCAGCAGACTTTAGTTCAGAAGGAAGTATACTTGAAATTGTATCAAAGAATATACTTGAAGGTAGTATGCTTGAAAATATATTAGAAAGAATTTGAAGTGTGGAAGTTTTCGCATGATTATTCATTTCGTCGACAAAACAAGTTGTGAAGTTATGCACTGTAAAATTCGTTAAAATTTTAAAAGTTGATGTGCATAGGTTTGTTGCTCATTTCTTTGTAATTCTCTTTCTCTACATTGGTAAGACTGATACAAAAAACAGATGAACCATTTTCTATTCTACTTTAAACAAAACCTCAAAATAATAGAACCTTTGTTGGAAAAACATATAGGGCACAAGACAAGGGATTTGTTGTTAATTCTTCCAGAACTGGGATATTGTAGCAAAGTGACTTTCCACTGGCAGTCGAAGTTGCCACAACAACATTTTTTCCCAGTATTGCAGCTTGTATTGCTTCTGCCTGCATAGAAAAGGTGTCAGTTTGATAGCAATTAGTCACAAATAAAAGGAAGAAATGTTGCTAAGATTATGGATACAGACCTGATGACTATACAGGTGACTTATGCCCATTCCTTTAAGTGCAGTCTTAGTAGATTCTGAAAATGTTATATAAGGAACCACATACTTCGCCTTCCTTGGGTTGATGTTTTCGACATGTACTACCTACCAAAGAGCATAAAGACTCAACTAAAATGACTGGAAAAACATTCAAGTATTCAATGCAACTATACAGAACCAAGTGTATTTACATCAGATTTCACTGCATATCCAGGTCTGATTTCATCTAATTTCTTCAGCTGAAATTACAGTAAACAGTTTTAGCTAGATATGAGGCAGCAGTAACACTATTTCTATATATCCTAAGAATTACCTGTCCACAAGACCCCAATCCTTCCTTCAAATGGTTGACCATGTCAAATGGCATCAACTCCTTAATCTCCTGAAGAAAGTCCACAGATTTGATTATTAGCAAAACTGCAATCAATTTGGTTTTTAATAAGTCTATAACAATACAGTAACAGGTGGAACACCATTTTAGAACATATGACATTGAAGACATTGGGTAACGTGTGTTCGTGGTCACTGAGGTTTGAAGGTTGCAGGGAAGAACAAATGGTAGGCGGTGTTTCCTCTGGGTCTGATGAGGAAGATGATGCATACGAGGATGTGGAGTATTTCCCTTTACCTCTATTCATCATCACAATCACCCTGTGAAGAGCTTTGTTCAGGGAAATGGAGAAGCGAACACACTTTAGATATGGTTGCAATGGATAAATGTTTGGTCAATGCCTGTTAATGCCTGTAATGGTAAAGCAGAAGCGAGATTCAGATCAAGAATAACAGATAAATGGCTTGGTATGGCTTCTACTACAAAAGCAACTTTGTCAAAGGATTCTCTTCATTTTGGGCTAATATTCTGGGATAGGCATGGTAAGGAGTGCATATATGGATTATGCGTATGCTGGTATGGTATATTTTTCCCCTTGGGTACAGTACACATGTAATAAAGAAATATACAGAATTGTAAAACTAAAAACATTTAATAGTACGATACTTCATCATTGATCAATGCCAAATTGCCAAAATGGTAGTGATAAAAACAAATATTTAATATTGATAAGCTTAGTTGTTTGAGTTCTTGATCCTGGTCTCCATGCCCAAACCCTCTCATTGTCATCCAATTTCTTATATGACAAAAGATTCTAGCAACTGCGGGGTGGTTCAGGAGTGGAGACCTTAATGGGTTTGAGAGGCAGCAGTGATAAGCTGCATAAGGTGTTGGATGTAAGAAAAACCCAATGATAAATTCTTTTTAGGGAAAATGAGAACAGAGAGAGTGAAGAGAGGAAAATGATGCTTTTAGGGATATTTTCTCTTGGAAATAGGTCAAAATTTGTCTTTTTTTAACTTTTTGGGTCTCAGCACTTTTGGGTATCTGGGTATGCCCAGAATGTACCCTAGGCATACCCAGATGCCTGTGTACATACCTTGGGTGTACCTAGGTGTGCCCCCAGGGCGAATCTGTACCAAGAAGTACCTGAGACAGTTGCGGGAGGCCTTAAGGGAACTTAGGTTTTGGGTCCATTATACGATTTTGGACGTACAGAAAGTTGCCGGTGGTCCTAAACAGCAAAATGATTCGTCTGAAGAATGTCTGGTGTATGCCAACTGCATGAATGCAAACATCCTTTTCCATTCCTGCTGTGATTTTTCTTATACTTACTCTCTAAAGATAGACAAACTCCTTCCACAGTGCTGATGAAAGCTTCAGAGACGATGGAATAGCCCTAACTGTCCAAATCAAGTACCTGTAAACTCAGGTAGGGTTTATAGCCTCTTTCTAAGAAATATTTACAATTCTATGGCTGCTTTCTCATCAGATATCCTACTCCCAGACAACTGCATTTTGCAAATATCTTTTCAGCAAGATGACCTTTCCTTGGTTGGATATTTTACAGGTGAAAGTGGACGGGGCTTTAAAATTTTGGGTGATGGAATTTATGAGGCTGAATATGGAGATACCCTCTGTCTCCTACCTCTCAAAGGGTTTATTTCTTCTTCCTTTCAGTTTTCCTACGGATTGGAACATTGTCTGAAAAAATGGCCTGTGATTTTGTCACAGATGAGGTCTGTTTTATGCCCTTGGGAGCCTTTCTATTACTCCGATCATGTTTCTCATTCTATTTCACATCAATCTCTAAAACCAGTCTCTGATATGTAGATCAGCTGAGATAGTTTATTTTCTGGCAGAGAAGATTGGTCAAATTCTCAAGCTAGATTTGCATCAGAATCTCTCCTTGAGCAAGTTTGCTAGAGCTTGCATGTATGCAGAAGGCTAAATAGGGCGAAATTATTGCATAAAACTCCTCAGACACCCAGCCACCAGCTGACTGGCTCAGATAGGAGTCTGCATGTAGAATTAGCAATCACCATATTACTATCGAGGACAACTACAATCATCTACAGCAGCAGCAAATAGAATCACTGAAGGAAAGCAAGGCCACACCCTGCCAGTGATTGACCAACATAGGACACCCTCATACTGCAAATTTATACCACATGCAACAACTGGCATGTCATAGAACTGATTCACATGCAAATTACGGGATAATCTTCATCACCAGTGACTGAGGCAAAGGCTTTCAGTGACCAAACTTCTGCTGACACAGGTGGTTGGTTTGGAAACCAATGCCTTGATTAGAAAGGCAAAAGTTGTGTGAAGAATCTTGATGAATTTATTCATACACGTAACTCCTCTTGCAACACAAATATATCAGAACTGGATTCAAATCTATTGTAGAAAAGTGTGTTTCTGTAACACCGAGTTTCTTAAAGGTTTTAAATTTTCTCTTTGCATTGAAATTATATTTTGTGCTGCATCTTGTGACAGTAATCTGACAATTGCTGAATTCAGGTTTGCAAAGCCCTAGGGATGTAACAATTCAGAATCAAAAACTCTAAATAAGAACCATATACTTCCTACACATTAGTAGCATCATAACAACAGTACTTGCAGTAAAATCAATAAACTGAAGGCAGTGGATGAATAATCATCAACTAACACCTTCCATTCTAATCAAATTCCAGCATTTGTAGGAACTATGACACAGTGCAAAACATAGAAAATTCTATAATTTTCATGCAATAAGGAAAAGACAAGTAGACTACCAAACAGCGATATTGTTTATACTGCCCCTGTGATGCTCTTGGAAAGGGTTGGGAAGCACATCCATGAATGCCAATTTTTGTATTGTCTCGATCCATGTCTTTTACAGCCAATATCAAATCTTGTAAAGTGAATGCATCAAATGCCTTATCATTAGAACCTTTCGTTTCCTGCACAAGAAAAGAAAAATAAGTAATTATTTAACCAGTGTGACAAATATCAAGAGAAAGCTGCTGTACTTTAAATTTTGACATCAACAGATAACCAATCTATTTTTGCACCTTTCAAGATTTCAATATATCACCCAATTATAGATATTGTTCTTTATTCTAAACTTAAAGTTTTGCCTCTAATCCATAGGTCCCTAGTATATAGATGCTAGGGCTCAAAGTATTGTTACTGCATACCAAGTTCTCGCAAGGATTGGCAAGGAATCAATCATTGCATTTTTGTGTCAAGTTTTATGTGGCATGGGTATATAAACTATGTTTTGAAATTCATTTGAAATGTATTAAGCATATTCCCCTTATTCACGAACTAGCATCTCTGTCATAGTTCGCAACTTGGACTCAGAGAGTACTCAACAAGCCCAAAATTTTCAACTCGGCAAAAACTAGGCAACTTACAATGTACTAAAAATTAAATCACACAGTTTTATAAATAAAACCTGTGAAAAATGCTTTTTAACCAGCATTTTACCCATGTTGGCATTTTTACCCATGTTTTTCCTACAGCTATAAAAACTCTAGAAGTAAACTTTAAAAAGCTTGCCCCAGCAAAATACTAGAGTACTTAGCAACACGGAGGATGCTTGCAGACTTTGCAAACTATATTCTCAGTTATAAAAGCAAAAACTGGGCAGCATTAAGACGTCAATGGGGACACCAAGGCAACTATGGTCTCTGCTATTCAAGATTTGACAAATTCAAGTGTGACTTCCTTTCCTACTGCATTTTTCCCCATTAAGTAGTTATGTAAATATTGACAGAATAATGTGTCATGTAATATATGGGCGATTATTTATCTTTTTTATTAGTCATGGTCTTGGAAAGGTATATACAAGCATAGTTCAAAATAGCACAGAGAACTGGTTAATATATCTATTTGTCGTGTGAAGTTGGAGCTGGCGAGAAAACTTGAGGTTTTCCCACAGAAAAACCCAGATGATAAAACTGTTACTTCTCGGTGATAAAATTGCCTTTTCTCTGCGATAAATTGCCACTTCTCGGTGATAACTTATCATCTCACGGGCAATGCTAGTAGAACTGGGACGCCCAGCAAGATAACCAAATTCATTTCATTTGCAGCGTCTAGTGTTTTGAGCAAAGGAGAAGGGTTTAGGAGGAGAAAAATGGCATTTGGCAGCATTGTAGATCAATTGCAAGTGGACTTGAAGTGGATTCGAAGTGGATTTGAAGCTCTTTTCAAGCAAATCCAGATTCACAAGTAAGTTTTCTAAATTCTTGTTCTTTTGAGCTAAAAAATGCTTTGTCTTGTCTTAGTTGAATCTAACTTTATTGAAGCTCTAAAATACTATTTGCAATGTTCTCTAACACGTTTTAGAGTGTAATGACTAAGATCTAATACCATGTTTTTACAACTTTTCCAAAAAAAAAACATAGTTTTCTCAATAATTTCATGACCTAATGCATTTTTGGTTTTTTTCTTTCAAGTTACATGGTGTTTAAACTTGTTTAAAGTTTTAATCTAATTTAGTTTGTTCCTAAATATGTCTATGAAATTTCTAAATTTGTGGCTTCAATTTGTATTTTGTATGTGATTTTTACATTCCATAGCAAATATGGATTCCTCTACAACTAGGTCAACTGCAACATCTATCAGTGGCCCCATAGCCACATGTCCATCTACATTTGTAGGCACACCCCCTAAAGCGGCTAGAGACAAGGCATGGAAATGTCTTCGAAAAAACTGAGTATAATAGCGTAATATGCATAAAATTCGAAAAACAAATTTGTGGAGGCATATCTTGTTTGAAATACCAACTTGCAAGTATAAAAAAGTGTGATACAAGGGTTTGTGATGCAACCAAAGAGGAAATAAAAAGAGAGATGATTTCCTTGCTCAGTGCCCAAGAAGAGAAAAAGTTGAATAGGGAAAGAGCAAAATTGGCCATGAGGGCATCCATTTCCAAATTACAAGGTATGTTTCCTTTTTAAGAATTGTTTATTATTTTCTACTCACCATTATTAGTTTGGGTTGTGCTAAAAAAATGATCATAATGAAATGATGTGGGTTGCGACCAGGTATCCAAGTCACCCTTGATGAGTAAGCAGCAACACTTGAGGTCATAGTGAGCTCTCTTCGTGGCAAACAGATACGCACACCTACCATCCACTTAGCCTCCACTTTCACCGGTTCTAGTAGACCATAGAAATCTTCTCTTGATGGTTTTTTTGTGTGTAGAAACACACCTGGAGCACAACCATCACTAGAGGGTGTTGGATGGAACAATGATGTGCATCGGCAAGTCGACATTCATGTGCCAATTTCTTGTTTTTTAACAACATCCCCTTCAATGTTGCCTCAAGTTCCTATTTTCTAAATTTTGTGACTGGTTGTACGATGGCGGGAAAGGGCTACAAAGCACCTACTCCTACAGACTTGAGTGGGAGGTTAGTTTACTTGTTTCAAACTTTGATACTTTTACAGTTTTACAATTTACTTTTTTTTTTTAATGTAATTTGTTTTTAACCAAAGTTGTGTACTTATTGTCATTTTTTATTTTGTGCCTGTAGATTTCTCAAAGATGTTGTTTCTAGGGCTAAAGTTGTGGTTAAAGAGCAAAAATTACAATGGAAACAATATAGTTGCACCATACTTTCATATGGATGGACGAATGGAAGAAACCATACCATCATCAATTTTTTGGTTTCTTGGAAGGATCAAATAGCCTTTCTTAAATCCGTGGATGCCTTGGACAAGGTAAAGACAGTTGAAACTTTGGCTATAATGCTAAAGCATGTTGTGACAAAGGTTGGGGCTGAAAATGTGGTGCAAATAATAATCGACAATGCAGTGGCATATGTGGCAGCGGGTAGGATCTTACAAGAAAAACATAGCACACTCGTTTGGTCTCCTTGTGCCATGCATGTTATTGACCTTCTTTTGGAGTATATAGGGAAATTGGATTGGACAAGACCAGTTGTAGAGGATGCAAGGAAGATAACAAAATATATCGACAAACACCCTTAGGTCCTACGCTTAATGAGAGACATCACCCATGGGAAGGAGGTGATTAGACCTGCGGTCACAAGGTTTGCAGTAATTTTCTGAATGTTGCAAAGTGTTATTGGTTCTGTGAATCCTTTAAGGCAAATGTTTGTGAGTCCTTCAAAGAAACTTGATGGACAAAGTGTTGCACGCATTGTCTTTGATAGCCACTTTTTTTATCTAGCGAAAGAAATTGTGGAGGTAACTTGGAAATATCAAAAGTTGAATTTTTATTTTTTTTTGTATTCAATAATCAAATCTTTCAGTATTAATTTATAAACCTACTCTCTGGTCAATGATAATCGTTTTCTACATTCAATTGTAGGTGGTGAAGCCCTTAGTTAAAGTTCTTCTCTTGTTAGATGGGGTGCAAATCCCAATGCGGTCCCTTTTTGAGGCCATGGACACAACCAAAGAGGCTGTAAGAAATCAATACAAGGGGAACAACCAATTTAGGCCACATGGAAATTACTCAGAGGAGGTGGAGCAATTAGCTCCACAAACCCATTCATGCAATGGGCTATTTTCTCAACCCTCATTTTCACTTCTCTACATCATATGGGGATCCCAATGGAAAGGTCATGGAGGGCTTCAGTGAATGCGTGCATGGGATGGTACTTGATATTGAGGTGGCAGACGGCATTGTGGTTGAGATGGAAGTGTATCAAAATGCAATAGGTAAGCTATTCTCAGACGTGGCAAAGAGAGGCAAACACACTCAAACCCCAACTACAATATTTGGAATTTGGGGTCTTTCACATGCATGATAAGTAGATAAATACTAAGCTAAAAAAGATTATTCTTACCTTTCTTTCTAACTCTTGAATATATATCTTGCAAATGCTTGGTGGCGAAATTGGGGTGGAAATGTCCCAAATCTGCAAAAACTTGCCCTTCGCATCTTATGTCAGCCATGCAGCTCATCCATTTGTGAGCGTAATTGGAGCTTATTCAATTCCATTCACACAAAAAAGAGGAACAAGTTGGCACGGAAACTCCTAAAGGACCTTGTCTTTGTGTAAGTTGTGCATAAGAAAGATAAGAGTCATCACTAGTTGAGCCACTTAAGCTAGATGACATAGATACTTATGGTGATTGGACAGCACAGGAGCAATCTCCATTGTTCACAGAGGATGACATATATGATTTGGAGAGGCAAGCTATGGAGGAGGATTTTGCACCGGGACTGGATATCATTTCGTGACTTTTTTAAATTATGAAGAGGAAATGGTCATTACTCATATATATAGTAGTTCCATTTTAAGCTGATGAAGGAGATGTTTAACAATAATTCCATTCATTTATAATATATATATGAGTTAATTCACTTTAATTAATCAATGAACAAGGAGCTAACCTCCTAATACCACCTTGACAATAGATGACTAATGGCCAAACCTATCCTCAACATATGAATGAGTTACCCATGAGTTACATCTTATTCTGATATGTATATAACATTCCATTCTAGCATAATCATCTACCATCAGTTATCCAAGTTGTTAGTTTACAAGATCATGCATCCATAAATATTTAATTTCTACAAAAGCATCATTATTCAATAATCATCGTGATAAGTAAATTTACTTCATACTTTCAAAGAAACAGTTATAGTAGTTATTTGATAAGTCTACGGGGAAGGGATGAAACATCATCCAAGTCTTCTTCCTTTATTCCAACTCCTAGAAATCAATGGGTAAAAGTACTTCATAGTAGCATGCCTACCTATCCATAGCTCATATAGTGCTTTTGACTTGTTCACTATAATTTGTACTCGGATTAGAATATAGACTATCCTATGAACTACTTCCTTTCAAAAGGTGTCTAGTAGCTTTGCCTCATTTAAAATGGCCCTTGCCATTTCTTGGACTATTTCATTTTTCCTTTTTGCAACTCCATTATTTGGTGGAATCCTTGCAAAAAAAGCATCACCGTCTTGTTCAAAATTCTCCATATCCTTTTGAAGTAAATTCTCCTCCTCTATTAAATTTCAAACATTTGATTATAGAGCAGTCTCATTCTCTACTATGCCTTTAATGCCTTGAACTTTTCAAAAGTTTCCGATTTCTCCTTAAAAAACGTAACTTGTCATTCTAGAAAAATCAGCAATCAGCCACATGAGAATTCTCAACTTCTTTGTCCAGTTGGCCCACATAAATCAGCATGAATGAGATCCAAAGGTTTAGATGTAGAATATTCCTTTTTATTCAAACTTGCCCTTATTTGCTTCCCATATTGACATTACTTGCAAATAGTATTTGGTCACTTTGAAATTTTGGGTGCTATCTCTCACTATCTGTTTGTTGTTGATTTAGAAAAGATTATCAAAGTTTATGCCTAATGTCCCAGCCTTCTATGCAATTGTCACCTCTCATCTTCTTTTTCTTTATTACACTTTTTGCCTCTAATCTCACTAAGAAAGTAAAAAATATAGGATGTTCTACATGCTTTAGCTATCAATTTCCCTTTCTTCTTGATTTTACATTCCTCAAAATGAAATGTGTACCCTTGATCACACATTTCACTCACACTTGGAGATTATGCATCAACCCTTCAAGTATATAGAACATTCTCAATTTTCATTGTTTCATTATTTGACTAAGAATGCCTTTTTCTTTTATATTTTCCGTTGCATTGAACCTAAATATCATTATCCCTTCATTCTACAAGTGAAAGAATTCACCCTTACCATCAATCACATGGCTCAACAAACCACTATCAATATACCATATTTCTCATTTGCAACATGTAGAGCAATTTAAACAAGCATGGATCTCTTGATTTCTTCTTCTTGATTCTTTTTCCAAACTTTTGTACATTCCTTCTTTTGCTTATCACTAGCATCCTCTTTATTTTGTCTAGAAGGTTCCACAAAGAACTTCTACAAAGTTGTGTTGTATGTCCAATACTTGTTGCTCTTGCAAAACGTGATGTGATTTAGAGGAGTCAATGAGTCACATTTCCTCTATAAGAAACCAAAACCTTTCCTTACATGAACTTCATTATCCACTGCCTTATGACCAAACTGATTGCAAAAGAAACAATGACCAAAGTAGTGTTGGATCTTACACATGTGAGATTGCCTTGGCAAGAATGACTTTCTAAGTTTTTCATTCTTGTCCTTGTGAAATAATTTGTTCTTCCATGAGATATTACTTCCTCCCTTCTTGGTTGATAGATTTCTTGAGAAAACATGCATGAAATTCATCAATTGTGAAACAAATGCAGGTTATACATATGAAGAGTATGCATATAAAGTGCATTTCTAGTAAGAAGGCTTATATTAGACAAGAAATAAGGCACATACTTATCGAAACACAATGTTGGCCTACTTGATTATATTCTTCGACTACTTAAGAAAATAGGTTGGATAGTTGACCCTAATTATATGATGATTAAGGGAGGTTTGTCTATCAGGATGGGAGGATTATGCTTTGATACCAATTATGATGTCTGCTTATTACTTTACTCTAGAACCCTAAAATCACAAATGCAACAAACTAGAGTTAGCATTTTGGCTCATCAAATATGTATGTCCTTGATAATGCAATCATGGATTTAAATCCTACGAAAAAACATGAAGAAAAACATATGCAATACATGTACTATATATTTAATCATTTAGTCAAACTTTATTAGAAGCTCATGTTACAAACATATTGGGATAGACATGTGATATGTCAGCCACCTTGTGGAATTAGGTACACATTGTAAGGGTGACTTAACTTAGTGAGTGCCTTTAGTAGAAGAGACTCATCATGAGACCCTCGTGGTTGAGGTCATACACCTCAAAGCATTTCCCTTGCAATGTGGGTTTTAGACAATATACATATTGATATAATAGTCACGTGATCCTTACCAAAAGCAATTTAGTCATCCTTAATGATAAACACATAATTGTAGCATTTATCATTATGTATATAGAGCATATGTCTATCTAATAACTATGATGCTCATAATAGATATACCGGTACGAGGTGTTGAGTACTATCACTGTGCTATTGTGTCGTATGACCTCCTTGCAGAATACTATGTACCTTTTGTGGTCTCAATGTGTCATTTTTTCCTTTCTCTATAGATGTTGTGTTACTGGATGTGTCCTCCACTGAGTAATATAGATTATTAGTTTCCTTTAATTTCCTTTAAAACGTTTTGTATACTTGAATTGTCATTAAAATACCTGATGTGATATTTTTCTCTGTTCAATGTCGTTTACTGGATATGTATTATGTGCTACTGCTGCTATATGTTCTTTAGATCTGTATAGATATAAACAACTGTCAATATCTATTATTAATAATAATTATACTTTCTTATTTTCTTCTCTTTGATCTATGGAAGTTGTTCTCGACTGATAGTTGGATTCATGTGCTCTTTGTGTCGTGTTGATTATTTATCTGTGTCTACTCCACTTGCCATTCTCCCATGTTGTCCTCTTATATCCCATCATTATCTTTGAAGCAGTGCAACCCTTAGTATTGTTGTTCTCGACTGATAGTTAGATTCATGTGCTCTTTGTGTCGTGTTGATTATTTATGTGTCTACTCCCCTTGCCATTCTCCCATGGTGTCCTCTTATATCCCATCATTATCTTTGAAGCAGTGCAACCCTTAGTATTGTTGTCCCTCTATGAAGAACCATATCTTTATTGTTGTCTCTCTATGAAGGGTCATGTCCTCAAATGAATTACACGCTTTACCACTCATAGAGGTTGCACTCTTTGCAAATATCAACATTTACAATATAAATTGCTTTTGTTATGCTTGTATAATTGTTGCCATCTTTAGCAAGAGATCAGCTAAAATAGATATTAATTGTAAAGTAAAAATGGTCAGTCAGCACAACATAAACTAAGCATTTCAAATGTAGCAAATCAAATAAACATGTGCCCTAACCTCCCTGGCTCGGCGCTAGCAAATGGGTTATGAGTCCATCATTTGATCTTACAAGGGTTCTGCTACATATAGGGGGCACAACATCTGTAGATGGACTATCTTAACTTTGCATAGTTCCTAAAGTCATATCAGATACAACGATTGTCTAATATTAAATCCACATATTATTATTTTCCTAAGTTACCATATTCGCTCAGTGAGGGGCGAATTTGAAATACAGTTTGGCATGAAGTCTGGTCCGATTCGAAATTAAATTGAAGTTGCCACCAATCTAAGGAATTTGTGGCAAATTCGCTCAGCGAGACCCTGGACAAACTTGCCACGAATTTCGAAGGCATTCTTTTTGTTTAGCAATCCCAAAATGACTTTGAGTTGATGTGGGCAAATGTTGAACAAATTTGACTCTACCGCTAATGTTTTTTAAGTTTCTTAATATTTTTGCTTGTCACGTTAGCCCTAAAAAAACCGACATAACACAAGAAAAGACTCTAATCGCTGGCATAAAGTATTCGCAAAAGGTTGAAGGCACATTCATGACACGACAAACTTGGAGTTGGAAGCATTCACGTGCACAAAGGTGGAAGCATTCATGGGCATATAAGGAAATAGGTGGATCACTCACGCAAGACACTGGTGGAACTGGAAACTCGGCAAGACAACAGCACGCTCACGGGCAGTGCTGGAAATTGGAAACTCGCGCAAGAAACTGGAAAATCAGGAAATAGTTGGATTCAAGATTTATTCCTCAAAAACAACTCACGGCATTGTTGTGTGTCGAACTCAAACTGTTGTACATGATTTGACCAATTTGTACTATCCGTACTAGTAATTAAATGTAATTTACACTTTGTCAAGTAAAGGAGAAATTTGTCGTATAGCACACTCATGGCACTCAGACTGCATTCAAATTGCATTTAGACTGCACTGGAAGACATTCAGAGAAGCAAGGTGTTTTGAGTTGACATCTCCTCTTAAGGTACTTTTTTTATCCTATTACATTTTTTAAAATTTGTTTTACATTTTTATTACTGCTTAGTTTAAAGGTATTGTTGTATCTACATCATAGAAGTTAGTTTGGAATATAGACCACCTATATTCTGAATTCTATAACAGCAGAATGTTGCCTTGGTTACCAGATTTCATTAACTGGAAGATTTCCAATTGTTAATTAAATGTTGTGTTACTGTTAGTGCACTATGAGGTGCAAATGTGTATGAAGCAATGATGATATCAAGGTTCTTATGAATACATACTGATATTGCAAGTCTGCTTAAATGGGATAAATCACCACTGGGCATTAGATTAGTCCTTAAATGGTTCGGTTGATAATGACTGATCCTTCAATTGTTAATATAATAATATCAAATAATGCTACTACCTATTAATAGCGAAATCGTATTTTAAATACAAACCCATGTTAGACCTCATCAAATTTCTTTTTTCAATTTTATTTTTTTGTTTTAACTTTTGATTGTTCTAAACTTCTTTGTAGATTCACAGAATGGTTGCAAGTGATTCTAGCACCGAACCCCCCCACTTCAAAATTGATAAATATTCCCTATTAGGGAAATGTGGAAATGGCTCGACCAATGCCAGGTGGAGGAGGTTGTGTCAAGATTTGCAGCCATTGCAAAGAGGACTCTAGTAGCTCTTCTAGTAGAGTGAAAGTACATTTGTGCTTTATTCCTCAAAAAGGCATTAAATTTTGTACAAGGAAGTTGAGAGTTAACAAAGTGCTACTTAAAACCCTCCTTCCAAACCATATTGTGAACAAATACATTCAAGAACAAAAGCAAGAAGATGAAGCTATTGGGAGGGGAAATTCTTCTCATTTGTTGCAAAGTGGTAGGCCTTCAAAGAAAGGAAAAATATCATCTATCTCTTCACCTACCAATCCCAATGAACCACCCACGGAGGGCCATCCATTCTTGTGTTCTCCTCAACAACAAACTACAAGTAAGAAAGCAATGGGAGCCTTGGAAACATCATTTCAAAATGAAACTAAAGACATTCTGGATCAAGCCATAGCGAGATGTGTCTATGTAAATGGATTGACATTTAATGTTGTTCGCTCACCGTATTGGCAATACATGGTGAAAGCAGTTAATGAGGCTCCAAAGGTGTTCAAGGGCGTTGGTTTTGAGAAGATACGCACCACTTTATTGGATGATGAGGTGGTCCATGTAGAGGCTGTCATGCTGCCCATCAAGGATCCATGGATCGAAACAGGTGTGACAATAGTATCGGATGGATGGAAAGATGTGAAAATTGTCCTATGGTGAATGCTATTGCAACATCCACAAGAGGTGCAATGGTTTTTAAAGTTGTGGATTGTGAAGGAAAGGAGAAGGACAATCCTTACATTGCAAACATTCTCATCCAAGCCATTGAGCAAGTTGGCCCTCAGAATGGTGTTCAAATAGTAACCGACAATGCCAAGAATTGTAGGGCTGCCAACTTATTGGTTGAGGAGCGGTACACCTTGTGTTGTGCACTTAGACAACCTAATGCTGCAAAAAATTGGCACTAAGATTGAATAGATAAAAAATATGTATAAAGAGGCACAAGATATCCAAATGTTTGTCATGAACCACTATATGATGCAAGCCATATTTAGACAATTCTCGAAATTGGTGCTCTAGAAGGTAAGTTCAATTGTTTAAAATTGACAAGTGTTTTAGAAATCTAGTCACTTTAGTTTAATAAACTTTCTATGTTTTTTAATTTTAATTTTAATCTTGATTTAAAAAATTTAATTTATTAGTGTTTTGATCTTAAAATAGGTTGTTAAGACCCGCTTTGCCTCCAACACTATTATTTTGAGACACCTTTTCACGGTTAACGAGGCATTGTCTAAAATGGTAACCAATGCTAATTGGAGCATATAGAGGCAATCTAATAGTGGCAAGGTAGTTGTCATTAAGACATTGATACCAGATGACTCTTGGTGAGCATTGATATCTAATATTGAGCATGGTCTGACTCAATAACACGGATGGACCTTACTTGGGTGAGGTATATGATGGAATTGACTCCATGATTGAGGATATTAGAAATATCATAAATGAGAAAGAGCAAGATCCTGATGAAAAGTTCTTCAAGGAGCTGCAGGTAATCATGGTAGAGAGATGGAACAAAATGACTACCCTTTTGCATCTACGTGCATTTGCATTGAGCCCTAGGTTCTATAGCCAATCGGTTCTCAAGGGGAGTACCACTAGAGTTGCCCCATACAGAGATCTTGAAGTTGCTAAAGGGTACAAGGCAGCCCTTCAAAGACTCTTTCCCAAGCACCTAAAACTTGCAATGAGGTCTGAATTTATGAGATTCATGAGCACTGATGATTGTGGTCTTGGAGCTCTTGGAGACAAGAATAATATTGATGCTCATAAATGGTGGTAATTCCATGCTCAATTGTATAGACACTTGCAACCCATTGCCATCAAAATTTATCACAAGTAAGCTCTTTTACCTTATGATTCTAATTTCTAATTTTTTGTTGATCAACTTTTCACTCTAATATCAAATTTGTAAATCTTGATAGCTTGCTAATTCATCATCATCTAAGAGGAATTAGAGCGCGTGCTCCTTCATCCACTCAATAAAACGCACTAAACTCCAAGGAGGAGGATAATTTGATCTTTGTGCATTCAAACTTGAGGCTCACAACTCACAAAGAGAATACCTACAAAAATGGGGAGGCAAAACATTGGGATGTTGAACCAGAGTCTACAAAGTTGGAAGCCCACTTTGATGCACTTGCAATTGATGATGGTGATCATGAGATACTTAGTGATGCTGAAGCTAATCCTAAGGCTACGGCTGAGACTACTGATACTAGTGGCACTAATTGTGCTTCTAATCTGCAACTGCATAATGATGATGATTTTTTATAACATTCGATCACATATGACTGATTAGTGATTAGTAATGTTGACATTACTGTTTTTGAGTTGAAACATTGAAATTGGTGGTGTATTTTGACATTTTGTCATGTCATTTGAACTAAATCATTAATATATGTGGTGTATTTTGCTAAGTTGCTTTCATATTAGCATAATGGTCTATGAACTTATTTGCTGCAGCATATTTTTACATATATATTATAAAAATAAAAAATAAAAATTGTATGAACCAACTTGAACCCAGCCCAAAAAAAATCAAGCAAATGTCGAACCCGCATCCGAACTAGAATCCAAACCGGCAACTTAGCTATTTGCAGATTATACATATTACCAAGATACTTTGCATTATCTATACATTGACCTAATCACCTTGCACATATCCTTTGTCAAATTAGAGATAGCAGTGATATTGTCATACATGTTCTATCAATTGCATAATGTAAACATTTATAATAGGCATCATAAATCATAATTCATAGTGTTAATTGAGACTTGGAAGAAAGAATTCTCTTGCAATTGAATTCCCAAGTTAATTTTCCCAATTTCATAAGCTATCACAAAAGGGAACATTACAGAAAATACTCCACGGCCCTCTCTTGCAAAGGGGTATAGAAATGGTAGAATTTTAAAAGTAATGTGAAAGCATGCATACCTGCCAATATTGTATAGCTTCTTGTATATCTTTCTCAAAGGCTCTCTGTCGTTTCTGGATTGTATTAATTATAGTTCTTTCTGATATTTTCTTTCCACCTTTTAACATGGCAAATACATAGAAAGGTTAGTACCCAACTGCTATTTTTGATTTCAAAAGCCCACTTATTCTATTAAACACCTGACAGTTCAATAATCACAACATGACTGAGAAAGGGATATTCATAAGGATTTTGTCTACAATAAGAGACATTAAAAAGCATATTCATTTTAAATTTGTATTTACTATTCTACCAGGCATAACATCATGCAATAGATTCAAATGATCAGGTATTCCGTTTCTTGATGAATGAAGCAAATCAATAAAGAATGTCAAATTCTCTCCATCCACAGCTCTGCTATGAAGCACAAGCACCTGCCATCCCAAAGTGAAAATATCAATGACTGGCCAAGTTCAAAGAAAGAAAAGCAAGTACCAACTTTCAATGTAAAAATGATGTAGCTAACATTCTACCATATGTTATGGCAATGATAGACATGAAGGAGATATTTTCTCTTAAGGTCTTTTATAGATAGAAATGGGAAAATGTGCAAAATATTGCATTTCAAAATTGAAAATTTACAAAGAGCCAAAGATTCAAATTAACATCATATGAAGATCATCCCATGAACAAGGATTAGACAACAAACAATATGTAACGTCCCAATTTTGAGACATATCTGATTTTTGCCCTTAAGCAGTAATTCCGACTCAGAGGGATAACTGCATTATAACATAATTATAAACTTAACTAAAATGATGAAATTTTATTGTCTTATTTAACTCAATAATTCTATGAATAATTCAAAGAAATTTTTCTTGGTTTTCTACTGTTATTACTGATTTCAGAATTCTTCCTTAATATTGACTGGTCTTTCCCTCCCTTGATAGATCCTTATATATGATCCAAATTGTTGATGTGCTTTTCAATTTTCGTTCTCCATTCCATTCCATTGCAGGTTCTCCTTAAATATCATTGGAGGGTTGTCTTCTGTGGCAGTCACCTTATTTGCAACACTGAGGACTCTTCAAGGTTCCTCATCTTAATTCAATCGCTGTTATCCACATCTAAACCAATCTTATATCTGTAGTTAATAAAATCACTGCTTAAGGTCGTATGTTGCTCCTTAACCTTAACTGCTGCTAGTCAATTATTCTCTACTCCCCCTTACGGGCAATCGCAATTTTCCAATTCTTAAAAACATGTACTTAAGACTCTTTTTTCTTTTTGATCAGTAGTTAACATGTCCTTAGACTTTATTTCAAGGGATTTGGTCTGAAAAAAAAATTAATTTCTTTAACCCTCAAACAGGTCAGCCCTCCCAAATTAATTATGCCCAGTATTCATTTATTTATTCAGGTTGGCCTTCGACCTATTAAATCACCTAGTTTTTGAGTATTTAAGCTGCTATTAATATGGAGAGTTTTGTCAAACAGAGCATCCAGGTAGCCATACTAACATAATCCCAAATTACTCCCTTTTAAAATTACTTACAAACCAGATTAAATGAATCTCCAAACTAAAATAATTTAATTGCACAGCTCTCAATAAACACATTCAGACAAAACCACTCAAGTAGATATTTTAATAAATTTTAATATTACAAATTAGGGACACTTCTAGAAAAAAGTTGTTCATATAAATTATTGAATATTGATATTCATCTACAGGCTACCATTAATAGATAATAATCTATACAAGCAATCATCTCAATTCTCTATGTCAAAATCACCCAAACACCTCATTTTAAGCATTGGGTTTCCCATTCCTAGAGATGCAAAAATACATTATATTGGAAGGGAATCAGCAGTTTAATGGTTGCAACTACAAAACCTGGCAGCAGCGCATGATAACAATATTTGAATATCATTGTCTTGCTAAGATCGTTTTGGGTGCAGAGATACGTCCTACTCAAGTACAAACAGGATCAGGATAAATGGAATGAATGTAATCGGGAAGTTGTCATGCTACTCAAACTTTTAATTATAGATGGTCAGCTCCCTTGTGTGCTTTCTGATAAAACAGCTAAAGAGATATAGGATGTCTTGAAGGATTATTATGAGACGTTGGACAAGAGACAAATTTTTTTTTCTGAAGAATATGTTGTTTTTTGTCCTAATGGATGAGAAGACATCTCTCCAGGCACATTTTACAAAAATCAAGGACCTATGTAACCAATTAGAGGCTATTGGCCGCAAGATGGTGGAAGAAGATATAGTAGTGATCGTGCTAAAAAGATTGTCCAGATCCTATGAGCAATTCATAGAGATGCTCAATATCACTTCTATTATTGTTCTGACATTCTCTGGTCTCTAGAACAAGCCTCTACAACAGGATAGATGGAACCAAGAGTTTGGAAATCATGTAACTTTCTCCTCTTCTGAACAAATGGCCTTCAAAGTCAAAACCTCAGACAAGAATATAGGTAGCCTTCAGCTTTTTCTAAGAATAAGTGTGTTCAGTGCAATTATTGTCACCTTGTTCTATCTGAAAATGAAAACACCCATCATTTAAAACCTTTTAGCTCCTGCCCATTAGTGATTTTATGGACCATGGATGCATTTGTGCTCAATCAGCTCTCTCCCACTCAATTCCTTCTTTTTTGGTTTCTTTTGTGCAGTTTCTAAGACATCGGAGTTACCCTTTCTCGGGATAACCCTCGTATAGGAAGGTCCAATCAACCTATTCAAGTATAGGTCAACCTGTACCCCGAGCATTTTTGGTCTCGGGGCAAATGTTGTCTCAAGGACTTAAATTGGAAAATCAGGTGACCCAGTTGGCTTGCTTTATTTTCGTGCCCAAAAACTAGTATAAAAGGAAGCTTAGGCACCTCATTTTCACATCATTAGACATCCAAGGTCATCCACTAGACATCAAGAAGCAACTGGCATTCTCAAGCATTCATCAAAGCATTCAAGGTGTTTTCAAACATTCAAGGATCCTTTGTGAGCACTTCCTTTTGAAGATCTTACATTTTGTTGGCCATGAAGGAGGAGATCTACATTGCGGCATTCATCTTCTTCTTCTTTCATTGTGCACATTTATATCCATAGCTCCATGATTTGGTATTGGTGAGATCCATTGC
The DNA here is from genome assembly GCA_028749045.1 of Cupressus sempervirens. Classification (NCBI taxonomy): domain Eukaryota; kingdom Viridiplantae; phylum Streptophyta; class Pinopsida; order Cupressales; family Cupressaceae; genus Cupressus; species Cupressus sempervirens. Next base: position 515,332,899 of record CM053791.1, read on the forward strand.
ATTTGTGGAGATTTCCTACATCCCTCATTCAAGATTCAATATCTTAAACATTCAAGCATTACAAAATCCTTATTGACAAGGGTTTCATCGAGCAAGGTGAATATTTACATTTGTCTTGCTTCCTTATATGCTTTACATTTCATTTCCTTTCAAAATTAATTCTTAAACAGGAACTTGACCAAGGCAAACCCCTCCCCCCCAACAAAAATCATTTTTTCTCGTGTGCAAGATCAGGGTATCAAATGTTAAGAATATTAACCAAGACAAACCTGCAAGTCTGACAATGCAGACCGTACTTCCTCTTAATAGTAATATATCTCTAATGTTGGCATATATATATATATATATATATATATATATATATATATATATATATATATATATATATATATATATATATATATATATATATATCTCCTATAGGTGCCAAGTTAGGAAGTGTTATGTCCCTTGAGGGACATACCCTTTAGAAAGAATATATAAGTAGGTTGTCAATGCAGATTATAGGACACACAGTTACAGAAATCTGCTCCTATAAGCATTTTATATCTTGCAATTTATGTCTAAGATTCTCTATCACAATAAAAGGTTAAATATTTAGTATTGTATCTGCATTATAATAAGCACTAATTTCATCAATATTCATACTACTTAGAAGATCATTCTCAGCATATAAGACTGGATTAAAAGTCTGATTAAGAGATAAGGATTCAGCAGAAACTTTACATGGTATCAGAGCTCTAGTAATCGAACCTAGGCTCTGCTAAATTTCAGTAATTAGACTTTGTACACATCAAGCAACAATCTTTTATCTTGCATAGCTTACACAATCAGACCTAAGGACAAGTTTGATGGGAAAGAGCACTTTGAAGCCTAGAAGTTCAGAATCATGATGATTCTTGAAGAGAACAATGTAAAACAATTCATTGATGGAGCATCCAAACAACCCCCAGTTGAACCTCACAAATCTATCTGGAGTAGAGGAAATAGAAGAGCTATTCAACTCATCTTGGATGGAGTTTTAAATGATATTGTACCTATGCTTACAAAACATCAAACTGCCTTTGATATGATGAATGCATTACAAAATGCCTATGAAGTAAAAAATGCAACTAGGGTTCTTGCACTAAAAAGGCAACTGAATCACATTCAGATAACGAAAGGAGAATCGATAAGTTCTTACTTCTTAAGAGTTGTCAGCATCAGAGATGAAATATCAAGCATAGGAACCATCATTAGTGACACAAAATTAACACTTATGGCTATAGATGGATTGCCAGATTCATGGGAGACATTCGCACAAGGAATAAGTGTTAGAGATCAGCTCCCGGACTTTAACAGACTCAAGAATGATTGTCTTTAAGAGGAATCCAAAAAACTAAAGAAAGGAGGGAAACCAAAAGTAGAAGATGAGGAACTTCACGTTCTTAATACAAACTCCTATAAAGGCAAGAAGAAGCATTTCAAGAAGAAAAAGGGAAATCAAAAGAATGGAAAGCCCAAGAAAGATCTATCTAAAATAAAGTGTTTCAAATGTGAAAAATTTGGACACTATAGATCTAATTGTCCTAAAAATTCCAAACAATAGGCAAATTGTACAAATGTCATTAAAGAAGAAGATACTTATGATCCTAAGAACCGTGTTCTGTATTCCTCTCTATCAAATGAAATTTCAAATAAAGCATGGGTAATTGATAGTGGATCTTCTAGACATATAACGGGATACAAAGAAACTCTAGATTCTTTATCAGAGAAGGTTAACGGTGAAGTTATCATTGGTGATAACTCAGCACACTCTGTTAAAGGAATTAGAAATTGTACTTTGAAACCAAAATCAAGAAATACTCTTCTTCTTAAAGGTGTACTTTATGTACCAGGGATTAAAAGAAACCTAATCTCAATTACAGCACTTGAAGATGATGGACACAAAGTTGCATTCGTGGATGAAAAAGTATTAACTTGGGCTAAGAACTCTTCCATCAAGAAAGCAAAGTTAATTGGTCAAAGAAAGGGATATTTGTATGAATTGAATACAAAATCTAGTCGATCCATTCAAGCCCTAGTCCACGAAGCTAAAAATTCAAATGAAATATGGCACAGAAGATTAGGGCATCTAAATTTTAAAACTATATCAACTATGAAAAAGATGGTTATTGGATTACCCAAATTAAATAAAGACCACCCTAGTATTTGCAAAGGGTGTGCTCTGGGTAAAAGCAGCAAAAGTCCCTTTCATGATAGTACTAGGAAAACAAATAATGTACTAGAATTAATTCATTTAGATTTATGCGGACCTATGTTTGTTCCTTCTCTTGGAGGATTCTGGTATTATATCTTGTTCATAGATGACTTCTCTAGGAAAACATGGATTTAATTTTTAAAATGCAAGGAATCAGAAGAAATCCTACAAAGATTTAAAGAATTCAAAGCATTAACTGAAAATTTTACAAGACATAAAATTAAAGCCCTTAAAACTAATAATGGAGGAAAATATACCTCAGACTTTTTTAAAAGGTTTTGTAAAGAATCAAGGATTAAGAGGGAGTACATTGTTCCTTATAACCCAGAGCAAAATGGGGTAGTAGAAAGAAAGAATAGGACAATTATAGAAGCTGCTAGGTCTATGATTTTTGACCAAAACCTAGAATATTATCTTTGGGCAGAAGCCTCCTGTACTACTGTATATATTCAAAACAGAAATCCTCACTCCTATCTTAAAGATAAAACACCTGAAGAAGTATTTACTAAAGTAAAACCCAATATAAGTCATCTTAGAATTTTTGGATGTCCTGTATATATCCATGATCCAAAAGAAAAGAGAACCAAATTAGAACCCTCTCGGAGGAAAGGTATTTTTGTAGGGTATAGTGAAACTTCTAAAGCATATAGGATTTTCATACCTAAACAGAAAACTATTGAACTTAGTAGAGATGTAATCTTTGAAGAAGATCTTGCATTCAAAAGAGTCGTAAGTTCTGATGAACCTTCTCCTTTATCTAGTTCTAAAAGAAATAGTGAATCTGGGTCCCAAAGGGAGAACTTAGAAGAAATCGAAGATGAAATTCAAAATATTAACCTTGAAAAAAATTCAAAGAAAAGACCACTTTGAGCCATTCAAACAGTTGAAGCAGCTCAAGACTTTGATGCACCTTCCGAAACAGTCAAAGAAAGCAAAAGACCTAAAAGATTCTCTAGTTATACAACTAACATAAGTGATTTATCCAAAACAAAGCCAACCAATCCCTTTAATGCTATTAAACATACAGCTTGGAAAGAAGCTATGACAGAAGAATACCAATCTATCATGAAAAATGATGTTTGGTAAATTGTTTCAAGACCTAAAGGAAAATCTGTTGTTTCTTCCAAATGGATATTTAAAATAAAACATGCCGCTGACGATAGTATTGAGAAGTATAAAGTCAGATTTGTAGCCAGAGGATTTTCTCAGAAAGAAGAGATTGATTATGAAAAAACCTTTGCTCCTGTTGCCAGATATACCTCCGTAAGAGTAGTCTTAGCAATTGTCGCATCAAAGGGATGGAAGATACATCAGATGGATGTGAAAACAACATTCCTAAATGGAAACATTTCAAAAGAAGTATATCTGGAGCAACCTGAAGGATTTGAAACTCATGATCCTAACGCTTTTGTTTGCAAGCTCAAGAAAGCTCTCTATGGGCTTAAATAGGCTCTTAGGGCCTGGTACGAAAGAGTTGATAAGTATCTCACCAACTTAGGATTCTCCAAGAATGAAGCTGATCCAAATTTATATTATAAAAGAGATAAAGATGATATGGTAATTCTGATACTGTATGTTAATGATCTACTAATAACAGGTGATGATCATCTCATAGATTAGTGCAAGAAAGATCTAACTAGAGAATTTGAGATGAAAAATTTGGGACTCCTTCATTACTTCCTAGGATTAGGAGTACAGCAGAATTCTGACAGTATCATACTAAATCAAGGGAAGTATACATCAGATATTTTAAAGAAATTTGGAATGTGGAATTGCAAACTTATGTCTTTTCCAATGGAGACTATTCTACATAAACTTAAGGGAGCAGCTACAAAATCACCATCAATAGATTCTACTCTCTACAAACAGATGATTGGGTCTCTTATGTACTTAGTAAATACAAGACCAAATATTTGCTATGTAGTTAATGCCTTAAGTCAGTTTATGTGTGAACTACAGGAGATTCACCTAGTCGCAATTAAGCACATTATGAGATACTTACAAGGCACTCTTAATCTCGAACTCAAATATGAGAAAGTTGCTTTAGACTTACATGGATTCACTGATTCAAATTGGGGTGGAAGTGTTAAAGACAAGAAAAGTATTTCAGGATGTTGTTTAAATTTGGGATCAGCAATGATATCTTGGATATGTAGAAAGCAGTCTTCAATAGCACAGAGTTCCACAGAAGCCGAATACATTGCAGCAATGATGGCCTCCCGAGAAGCAGTATGGCTGAGGAAGTTACTTGTGGAATTATTTGGGCAAGCTATGAATCCCATGATTATGCATTGTGATAATCAAAGTTCCATCAAACTCTCAATGAATCTAGTTTTCCATGACAGGTCCAAGAAATTCCTTACCATTATGTAAGAGATATGGTAGACAGGAATTATGTAAAATTGGAATACATTTGCACTGCAAATCAGACAACAAACATACTCACCAAACCTCTATCTAGAGTGAAGATAAAACACTTCAGGAGGAGACTTGGTATGGTTGAGTTGTAATCCATTTGTACTCTCTTGATTATTAATAAAATAATTTTATTTTTCCAGGTTATTGACAATTATGAGCTCCACCATTTGTATTCATTTGTATTCATTATTTTAAGAGGTGACGATCTTTGAAAATAATGAACACTTGTATAAAACATTATGAGAGGTAACATTCTCTTAGATAATGTGCTAAACAGTAGAGTTCTACTGTAAGATCTAGATGAGTTCAAGATCATATTGTGACGTTGACATTGCTATGTTCATGGGTCACAAATTGGATAAAGGAAGAATCTTAGTATTCTCCAGGTTTATCCTGTATTCTGGTAGTTCTTAGAACTCAAGATCATGTTGTGATATGGAAATACCAGTTTCTATGAAATCATAACTTGGATAAATGAAGAGATTACTCTTCAGATTTATCCTATATAATATCACTAGTGGCAGTGATTTGTCATATCACAAGTTTACTAATATGACTTTGTATCATGTGTTCTATGATACCACATACTAAGAAGAGACAAACAGATATAGAGTATTAATTCTTGCTTATTCATCTGTATTGGTGTTGCTAGATATAATATTTCTCTGTAGGATTATCAGGTTAAGAGGGAGTGTTAAGAATATTAACCAAGATAAACCTACAGGTCTGACAGTACAGACCGTACTTCCTCTTAATAGTAATATATCTCTAATGTTGGCATTTAATGATATATATATCTCTCCTATAGGTGCCAAGTTAGGAAGGGTTATGTCCCTTGAGGGACATACCCTTTAGAAAGGATATATAAGTAGGTTGTAAATGTAGATTATAAGACACACAGTTACAGTAGTCTGCTCCTATAAGCATTTTATATTCTGCAATTTATATCTGAGATTCTCTATCACAATAAAAGGTTAAATATTCAATATTGTATCGACATTATAATAAGCACTAATTTCATCAATATTCATACTACTTAGAAGATCATTCTCAGCATATAAGACTGGATTAAAAGTCTGATTAAGAGATAAGGATTTAGCAGAAACTTTACATCAAAAATGTGAATTTGGGTCGGGAAATTATCAGTCACAAGATTTTTGGCAAAAATTGGGTAGATTTTACAGTGCCCCAAGAACATGTACATCATGCCATAAACCTACCTATAGACGTCACCCAAATCAACCTATATCTGGAGGTGTGAGATTTTCAAGGTTTTCCGGATTTTCTATTCTAATCACAGATCCGCAATCTGATTCTCAGTCAGAGTTTCAGATCTGTCATTTAGAAGTGAAAAAACATCTTCCTTTGCATATTTCAAGGTTAATTTTCCACACTTCTCTTTTATCTCTTAGCATAGACCTATTTCCATATTTCATTGGGTTGATTGCACGCATATAGCACCTACATCTATTTTACTCTTGCCATTTAACCGATTGATTCCATTTACATCCACGTTGCAAATTTAAAGTTAATTAACACTACATGAAGAGGACTTGCTTGCATACTTCCTTAGTATAATTTGGGTTTAATATTGGCATCCCTTCATCCTATTTAGGTTTTGCTAATCTAACTTGGTTACATTGAGAGTTATGTTTGAATGCCCCTATTGCTCTTGTAGTTAGTGTTAAGAAAGTGGAAGTCTTATTTGATACACATCTTATTGAGCACTTTCATTTGTTCACTAAATGCACTTGAAGATAGATTACAAGAAACAATTAGCAATCGCACAGTTTTCACAAAGAGGGTCTTAGCAAAAGGCACAAGCTGCTACGTATTCCAATCAAAGAAATTTACCTGTTATGTGTTCATGGCCACATGTCCATCATATCTAAACACATCCTCAACCTAGTATGTTGACTCTAGTGCCTCTCTGAATTTCACACATCGTCAAGATTGGTCCACAAAGTTCGCACCTTTCTCTAAATTCAGATGTTTTAGGAGGAGGCAAGGAGTATGCAAATGTCGGAAAAGGCAATGCCCAGATTTCACTTCGTGGGAAGGATTTGACATTTCTCAATGTGTTCTTTGTTCTAGGCATGAAGCTCAATCTACTATTAGTTAGCCAAATTATGCTTCATTCTCCTTAGCTAGATGTTATTTTCAAGTTCATACAAGTGTATTATTGCTGACAGGGAATCTTAATCTACAATTGTAGTTTAAGTCACAAAGGTCAAGTTCAAGTTCGACGACTATGAAGTTTGGATGAAGTTCAGCAATGTCCAAAAAAATCGGAAAAAAATTCAAGATTAAATTTGCCTGAAATAATTTTAAAAATATAGCAAATAAAAAATTAATTAATAATAACAAATAAACATACCAAATATTAATATTTTACTACTAAATAAATAAATAAAACTAAAATACACATGACATTAAAAATTTTCTAATAAAAAAGTATACTTAATATTTAATTTTTTCTAGAAATTAACATAATTATTATTTCATTTAAAATAATAATAAATAATAAATTTATTAATAATAGATAAATAAATATACCAAATGTATTTTAGAAAAACTTAAATATAATAAATATACTTATTATTATTTATACTTTAGGCTTTAGCTAAACATACATATAATAAAAACAAACTACTGAAACCTAAAAATGAAATGAAAAATTGTCGAAAACACTTGGTAATCGCTGTTGGGATTGGGAGATTGTTGAACCTAGAGCAAGTGAGACGACAGACCAACAACCACCAAAAACCGAATAGTGATGACCAACGACAACAATTTTAGATACAGATGATTTTATATGCCAAAAGGCTTCCAAGAAAATAGACGCATTTTCAACAAATTGAGTTTCATTTATAAGTTTTTTTGCCAGAAATCTGAGAAAACACCATGATACAAAATGTTTTCAGAAAAACGACAACCAAACTGCTGTTATACGAACTTTTTGCGAAATTTTGGCAAACTTTTGTCATCTCTTATGGGTTCGTCGAATTTCAAACCTAGAGCTGAAAATTCGACAAACCCTGTGACTAAGGTTATAGTTGACCTTGAGGATCATGGCCTATATAGACTTATTAATAGAGGTGAAACTCTAGAGCAAGCCATGTCTGCCAAAAGTACTTCCATCAATAATCTCTCATATCAGCGATATGGGCATTTGAATATCCACTATCTTTCACAATTGACTCGATATAGTCTGGTTGTTGGACTACCTAAGATTCATACACAAAATCATGGAGTTTGTAAAGCATATCAGGTTTGAAAGTAGCATTAGATTTTTTTTTAGATGGTGATGCTTAATGGGCATCCAAGCCATTGCAGTTGGTCCATGCAGATGTTTGTAGGCCCATGACCACTCCATCAATCACAGGTTGTAGGTATTTTCTCTTGTTTGTTAATGATTTCAATAGTGTAGTGTAGGTGTATTTTCTTCAGCATAAATCAAATGTGTTCAGCATGTTTTAGAAGTTCAAGGCCTTAGTGGAAAAAGAGGCTGTTTGTCAAATTGTCACTCTTAGATCCGACAATGATGGAGAATTTTGTTCATCTAAGTTATCCAAGTTTTGTGCATCACATGGGATTAAGCATCATCTTACTAAACCTTATACCCCATAGAAAAACGGTATTGTTGAGCGTAGGAATCGCACAGTCACTGAGATGGCTTGATCGATATTGGAGCATCACAATGTTCCAAAGAAGTTTTGGGTAAAGGTAGTCCTTGCAGTTGTTCATCTTCGAAATTGGTCTCCCACACAAGTCATTAAGAGGGTGACTCTAGAGGAAGCTTGGTCAAACAAAAGCTCATAATCGGTCATCTAAAGGTATTTGGCTCGACAACATATGTTGGAATTACAGATGCAAAGCACAGCAAACTAGATTCCAAGGCTCAAAATTTGATGTTCACAGGATATGGTGATACATATAAGGCTTATTGGTTGATTGATGTTGATATTGATCATCTCACATTAAATTGCAATGTGATGTCTGATCAAGATAGAGGTCAATTTCAGCCTTTTCTTGTCACTAGACCTAAGGATCTATGATATACCCGTCAAAATATAAATAAATAATAAATAAATAAGAATAATTTAATTACAATATATTAAATAATATAATTATACTAAAATATGTTAATCATATAATAATAATAATAATAAAATTAAAAAAAAGAATTAGATAGTCAATTATAAAAATTAGAATGATAAAAATAATAATAAGTAAATAGAGGAATAATAATATAATGTATGTTATTCAATATTTAACTAACAATATAAAATTAATTAATGTTAATAATTAATATGTTATAATACTAACATTATAGAAGAATAAATGAAATAATATTATCTATAATTAATCATTAAGAGGTGTAATTAAAGAAGAGATGTGTCCATTTGGAAGCAACCACTCCCATGGACTATATATAAAATGAAACTCAAATTCATTTCGAGGACATGGGACAAAATATATCATCACTTATTCAAATTTATCTTATCAAATACAGATGGAGAATGGGGTCATTACAAGTGGTATCAGAGCAAACATCCTGCCCACCTGTGAAGATAATTTTAAAAGTATCAAAACAAAAAACTCAGCATTTGAAACATACATTACATGATCAAACAAAAGTGACAGAATCTCATTGAATCATTGAAGAGAAAAAGCAATGAAGACATGAAATAAGCCACCAATAAATAAGAAATTGCATCTTCTGCGAAAGAGGATTAGAGAGAAATTAAAATCCTTATGGGTTCAAAGTGAAATGTCGCACCAACTGCATTATAATTCTGATATTTAATGATTGATCAATCTACAATAATTCAAAAGAATGGAGGCTATTAGAGTTGACACAAGCATCCCAAGAATACCAAACATTGATTTTATTCTCCGTAGACACAAACAACAAATTTGCATTAGATAAAAGGGAAAAAAATAACGTTGATCAGCTGGAGAATGCAGTCTTATTCTTCCAGTCTATCATCTATGAAATAAGATAAGGTCGCACCCAACATCATTAGAATGATGAAATTTATATACTATCAAGAGGAGGTGGTTGATTGAGTTCACATTTCGAAAAGACTTCCCGATAAAAGCTAAGAGATGAAGAACACTCGTTGTAATACATAGAGATTAAATCACTATTGCTGCACAAGTATGATCCATATAACACATAGGCAAGGAACCACCAATAAATTGCCCAATTCAATATGCAACCCAATTGCACTGTGCACGCTCACACCTGCAAATGAAAGGAAGGTGTAGGGTATGAAGACAAGCTGTGTGCCACATGGACAATGTAGGGTATAATAGAGCCAGATTTAATATAAGCAGTGGAAAGGATATATGAACAAAATGAAACATTGGAGTTTATCTTACCTTGCAAAGCAACGTTCCAACACATAAAAAATGGATTACGTATGGATTTCAATATATGTATAACCAACACTCAAAGGTACGACACCAAAGTCAACATAGTATTTTGCAAGGCATGTAATATTGTCACTGTGGATAGAGCCTGAGAGGTCACCACCACCATGGACAAGCTTGTAGCAATTAAGAGGACCATAGTCATTTGACGTATACATTTAAAAAAATTTAAGATTGGAACCCTAACTTACATCAAATATCACTGAAAAAGTGAAGGGAACAATGACCGATAATAATAGAAGCGCGGTACCAAAGTGATTGGAAAATAGCAAATACATTAATAGATATCACCACGAAAACAAAATACATTCTAAGGGTGGACTTCTGCAGTACACATGCCATGCGCGTAATGGTAGGTTCACCATGAAGGTAAGTATTAATGCATCTCTTTATGACCGTCTCATGTGTATGATATTTAAGTGAATATAGATTGGGAATTGGTTAATCTCAATTGTTATATAAATCAACTATTGATAAAGAGTTAGATTACTAAATATGAATTACTCACTATTTGAATAGGAAATTCCTTATCATAGTTAAATATTTGATAAGGAAATAATATGTTTGAGGGACATAGATTGAAATACGTAAATAGAAGGTTTATTATTTATATCAAAGTATACATTTAATCTATATTGTATTTGAAGGATCTAATTTTATTATGTTAAATTATGTTGAATAAAGATGTATAGATAATGTTGTTGGAGTTGATGAAATCCCAACTCCGAAGACGCCCAAGATCACCTGCATGCGATAACCTGTCAAAGAGAAGCCAAGGAAAGAAGAGTGTGGAGCAAGGGAAAAACCCTAAACGGACATGAGAGAGAACAAGATATTGCAACACAAGAAAAAATGTATTTAAAATGAGAATGTGTTGATGATATGAAAATACAATGAGAGAGCCCGAATATAAAGAGCTCCAAGAATCTCCTAGAACAAGCTAGAAGATGTTAGGAGATAAGTGTGACAACTAAGCATACATCCACTTGAGGTGGAAAGTCCTCGAATAATGTGAGAGGATAAGTATGACTTAGGAGAGAACAAACTCCCGTATTGTCAACAACTTTAACTAACTCCTAGACTACAAATAATAAATAAAATGCATTAACCTAAGTAAGCTTAAGTAATAGAATAAATAATTAATAAATTAATTATTTACTCTAACAAATGTTATTGGTAATTCATAGTTAAATCCATAAGAACTATTGTGATATTTATGTAGTGGATAGGGAGTGTGCATAGGGGGAGGAGTAAATCAGTCACGTTGGGGCAAGAAAATCCCAATCTGGATAAAGATCTAAGGGAGCCCCAAGTTGAGCGTGTCCAAACTCGAACCAATAAATCTACCATCCACATCAAAATTAAACATGTTCCTAGTGGGTAGGGAGTGTGCACAGGGGGAAGAGTAAATCAGTCGCATTGGGGCAAGAGAATCCCAATATGGATAAAAATCTGAGGGAGCCCCAAGTTGAGCATGTCCAACCTCAAGCCGCAGTAAATCTACCATCCACTATGGAATTATACACCTTATTGTAGTACTAACTATAGAAAAGTTGTTAAAATTGTGTATCTTCAAGAACTTTTGATTTTGAGGTAGGAGAAAGGAGCACGACTTTCACGATCAAAGTGGTAAAACATTTCCTTACCTTTTCTTATTTCAATTTGTAAGCAAAATTGTAACATGTATACTATGTGTCTACATCGTGTCTTCATGCATCAATGTGTTTGCTTCGTGTCTTCATGCATCAATGTGTCTACCTCGTGTTTGCATCGCGACTTTATGCATTAATGTGTCTACTTTGTGTCTTCATTCATATGTTCTTGTACAAGCTATTATACACTAACATGTTTACTTTGCAAGTGTCTAACACATATGCAGGAAAGAAAATGAACCTAGACTATGAATTAATGAGGATCAAATCAATTGCTTGAGGACAAGCAAATTCAAGAGGGGAGGACAGTGATATCCCCGTCAAAATATAAATAAATAAATAAGAATAATTTAATTACAATATATTAAATAATATAATTATACTAAAATATGTTAATCATATAATAATAATAAAATATAAAAAAATGAATTAGATAGTCAATTATAAAAATTAGAATGATAAATATAATAATAAGTAAATAGAGGAATAATAAAATAATGTATGTTATTCAATATTTAACCAACAATATAAAATTAATTAATGTTACATTATTAATATGTTATAATACTAACATAATAGAAGAATAAATGAAATAATATTATCTATAATTAATCATGAGGAGGTGTAATTAAAGAAGGGATGTGTCCATTTGGAAGCAACCACTCCCATGGACTGAATATAAAATGAAACTCAAATTCATTTCAAGGACATATGGAACAAAATATATCATCACTTATTCAAATTTATCTTATCAAATACAGATGGAGAATGGGGTCATTACAGGATCAGCCTCCATAGGCTCCAAAGATGGATGTTCACCTTCTGTTTTGTTTTCCTGATGGGAGGGGCGCAATTGACATTGTGCCACCACCCCCTCCATAGGTTGTGATTCCTGTGAAGAACATAGGATTATACTGAGATGGAAAGTGAATCAGTATAATAATAATTTTTCCAATTTAAAATTTAATCCAAACAATTGCCTCAATAACTAAAATAAACAATTATGTACATGACCACAATGACACAAATATTTACGTAGAAACCCAATGTAGGAGAAAATCACAGCAAAATAATTGTTTTATATATGCACTTAATATTTTACAATGATTCGTAGTCACCAACCAACTAGAGGCTGCAATCTCTATGTTTATGAGTATCGATTCACTGGAAGCACCAACTCCCACACTTCACAGGCATCCACCTACTAGAAGCACCAACTCCTACTGTTGTCTTTGTGAGCACCAACCCCTTGCACTTTAAATCTAATTTTCCACCATATTTAACGTTGCTTGCTCAAGTGATGATGGATACATTTATTGCACACTTTTCTCTTCTTATTTTTACATGAATTTATACACTCTTCTCTCTTCCTAAAGTCAGCCAATGACACTATGCTTCTCATTCTTCCTTATATATACTTACAAAAATATATATTTATATATTAAATTAAAATCTGATTACATAATATCTTCCATTCTCTCTTTTATTGTCTTGTGTGTGTGTGTATATGTATGTATATATGCATTATTCTCCTTGCTCTTATTTTTCTTCATTGCTTCTGACTTCGTTGTTTGTAAATAATACATCTTCAATTTATATTGTTTCACTCCAATTAAATGGTTGGACTTTTAGCCAAAGGACTTATCTTTTAAATGAACACTTCTTTTGAAATGACTTGTCTTCTTCATTATTAATTTAAGTCTTAACTCATCATTTAGTTGACTTCTCATACAACAATAGTTATGAGTTACTAATATAAGTTTTCTTTCCTCTTAATCTCTACGCTTGGAATGTGTTATATTAATCGCATCTTCTAATTATGATCACAACCTTTTTCTTATTTACAAACTTTGTATTATATTAATCACATCTTTTCTAATAATTGCTTGGATGCTTATTTGTCTTCCACCTATAAAATCCCTTCAACCACATTTTGAGTTAACGAGCTTCCATATCGTGCGATTGGTATGATGATTGCAATTTCCAACTTCGATTATATGTGGTCGATATCCTTGCAATGAATATCTTAGATTGACAATTTGCTACTTGAAATTGTCATTGACTGTTATGTCACTTCTTTAGGCTCGTTATAGCATCACAGACCATTTCATGGTTGTTAGCAGTCATCAATGGTCTCTTTCTTATCTACATAGCTCCTTTTGACTTAGCACATAGTTGTCTGGAAATGTAAATGTTGGAACTATAGTCAGAATGCCAATGATCTGAAAACACTTTATAACATCTCTCCTCTGTAGTATTTGTTTATAAGTTGTGTTATTCCATCTTGTCACCCATACATTTATGCTATTGATGTATGAAACAACTAGTAGTAATACTCTTTTCCAAAAAGAAATTTGATGAGATGCTTTTCTAGAAATCTAACCAGGTTGTTATAAATACCATTGTTATTAAACCTCACAAGCTGGCAAGACCTTTAGCTCTAATACCACTGTAATATCCCGATACAGAATATTTACTGATTTCTCTTTTCCTGGTATAATCAGCAATATAAATATGCAGATTATTTCCAGCACAATCGTAAACAGTAGTAATACCAATATAATATTCGAATTCAATTACAAGAACATGCAATACGAGACAACAATAAACCAACGGTTCTTCACAAGATAACAATTTGTTATTTCAAAAATAACATTCAAGATGTTGAACATGTAACCATGAATTACAAACTGATGAGATGAATCCAGAAAACTCTTATAATTCCTTAAACAACGTTATTGCCTTATATAGCGGCAAAATAACAAACCGCAACTAAAATGTTATTGTATTATACAATAGCAATACAATAACCAGTACACCAAAAACTCAATCCTAAATACAAATTTAACAATCAAATTGGAATGCTAGGATAAGAACTTGTAAGCGCAAATGAAACACCTAAAATGATGTTTCCTAAGACAATGGGTTTGCGTCCACTGTCTGCTAGCACGAGGGGCTACGTCCTCCAACTAGCTAAAAGCTGAAGCTTTTTGAGACTCTCCGAGAGAGAAAACTAAATTGAATAATAAATCTAGCATACCTAACAATGAACCTCTTTCCTCTTTTAATACACAAACCAAGACTCTTCATCTCCTCTCTGGTTTTCATCTTACTCCCTTGTCGCTCTCCAACTTCCCTAAGGCATTTCGTCTTGTTCCTCCTTGCTCCTTTGTCCTTTATATAACATTAAGTCGACCTTTTTAATATTTTGAGCCTATGTTTCAGAGTCAATTTAATGTTGCATAAAATAAGACTTCATTATTTCTAATGTTCCAAAAAAGGAACATTACAAGTACATACACCTTTATCCACTCAATGAAGCCTAATAAGTTGGCTGCAAGTATAGATGAAGACTAGTGTATATTCATTCTAATTTGTGTCTCCTGTCACATAAAGATCCCCAATACAAGTAGGGGGCAGCGAAGCTTTCGAATGTAACACTTGACTCTACCAACTTGAGTTCAACCATTCAAGATCTCACTAGAGCCAATATGGATGATGATGATGATACATCTACTGTGAGTGGAACCACTCTGGGTTCAAATGATGATGATGATGATCTTAAACTTGTAGCCGATGAAAATCCAATGGATGGTGATTTCTTTTAATAATCCTTTTGATGATTGATGAACATTGAATCATGTTTCATTAAGTACATTTTGTAATTCAGTAATTGAAATGATTTTCATTGGAATCATGAACATGGGCATATATAATATCATTGATATGGCTTATTTGAATATTTTTCAACTATCACTTGGCATTTAATATTTATCTTTAGCATTTGGCATTGATCAATGGTCAAGTATCATACTATGAAATTATTTAGTTTTACAATTTTGTATATTTCATAATACATACATATATATACACACCTATGCAAAACCCTAAAAAAAAATTTACCACATTCACATACCGAATTATGCATACCCGCACCTGAACCAGTAACTTAGTTGATAATCAATTGTTTTTTCATCATGAATCACAAACTTTAACCTATGGCTCCATAACCTTATTATTTTGAAAACAATTCACTCAAATCCAAAAAGAAAAAAACAATAAACATGACCTCACTCTTGTTATGGTAAATCAATGTTGTTGTATTAAACAAAATAGATGAAAACTCTTTATATAGATATAGAAAAACAATGTTTCTAAAAAAATAAAGTTGTTGTATTCGCTACTGAACCGCCAAATTCGAAAGCTAATTCGCTCAACATTTGAATTCAGTTCAAATTCGTAGCAGATTCATTTTTTACTAGTAAATTCGTTGAAAAAGCTGTATGCAGGACCCTGGTTGAATTGGAAGCAAATTTGACCGAATTTAGACTAATCCAACAGAGTTGAAAAGAATTTTCTCTAATTTTCAGCAAATGTTGACCGACTTTCACGTGATGGTGACACGACTTCATTTTTAGTAAAGTTTTTTAATATTTTTTTGGTCACTCGACCTAAAGTCACGCAATTTTAATATGTTTTTTGTCGTAAAGTTTAAAACTTTAAACCTAAACTAAAAAACATGACATTGAGAAATTCACAGCAGGCTCAGCAAAAGATGATGTGGGCTCAGTAAAATCTGAAAAATGACACATAGAAGTCCGCAGGCTCAAGTTTTGGAAGGCAAAAGCTTAGGCACTTACAAAAAATTATCACGGGCACTTACAAAAACGATGGCAATCATTGGAGTTGTTTCTCAAAAACACCAATCAAACACAAAGGCATTAGAAGCTTTTGTCCAGGCATTAGAAGCAACTGCCTAATGATAATGACTTCTTTATGATTTTTTATGACATTTGATTACATATAACTGATTAATAATGTTGATATTACTGTTTTTTAACCGAAACATTGATATGGTGGTGTATTTTGGCATTTTGTCATGTCATTCAAACTAAATCATTAATCTATGTGGTGGTCTATTTTGCTAACTTGCTTTAATATTAGCATAGTGGTGCTAAAAAAATTTAACATCTTGTACGGATGAACCCAAAACGAACCCAAACCCAGCCCAAAAAAATTTTGAGCAAATTTTGAACCCGCATCAAAACTAGAATCCGAAATGGCAACCTAGAAAAAAACAATCGTGAACTAAAGAAAAATATAGAAACTGCCTAATAAACTATAGATTGAAAAGATTACCATTAAAAAAACATTACAATAATCTAATACCCTCCCTTAATGGCCATCATCTAACTACAATGTCTTTTGGTCACAAATTCTTCAGAACACCCTGCCATTGTTAAGACCCTCCCTATATCAGCAAAATGTTCATGACCAAGAAGTTGTCCAATCTGATTTTGGGTAACAAAGGTATTATTCCTTGTAGCCAAAGACACCGAGATGAATTTGAAACCACGATTTTGAAGAAACTCACCAAACCCTTTTCTAGATGAGCACCACACCCCAAAACAAACTACAAGATAATTCACCAAGAACTTTCACAATTGAGCACTATGACTCAAAACAAACTGCAAAAAGCAACAAATTTTGAGAAGTTCGGAAAAACTAGATATGATTTTTCAAGTGAAAAACCAATCAAAACCAAACAACAAAGTCTAAGGCATGGATCAGAGAATACAAAGCCTCGTTTTTCAAAAAAAAACAATAAAACCCAATAGATTATTTTTTAGCAAAAAAAAATTAAAATCCAACAAATAATTTTTGAGGAAAAAAATATTAGATCTCAACCACAATTTTTTATTATGAAAATCCACCTGATAATTTGAGGAAAAAAATATTAAAAAGCTTACAGGCAATTTTTTGAGGAAAATATTATTAAAATCTAAATAATTATGAGGTAAAAATTATAGAAACCTAACAGATAATTAGAGGAAAAATTTATTAAAACCTTATAGATAATATTTTGAGGAAAAAAATATTGAAACCTAATAGATAATTTTTCAGGAAAAAATTATTAAAAAACTACAAAAAATATTTTAAGGGACAAGAATATAAACCCATCAAAGAATCCTTCATGTAGCAAAACATGACATGAAGTGTTGGTTCAATTCAAGAGCTAGGAAATATTAGCATAGTGGTATATGAACTAATTTGTTGCTGCATATTTGTACATATACATATATATAAACATATATTCGTGTACAAATATATATATATATATATACTTGTACAATCAAACCTAAAACAAATCCAAACCCAACTCAAAAAAATTGAACGAGTTTCGAACCAAAATCTCAAATCTGAATCTGAACTGGCAACATAGACTTTATGTCACAAATAACATATGCGAGCTGTTAATTCCCAAAACCACAGATTCGAATCCTACGAGTCTTGCCAACTCGATGCTAAGATATCCAATCGGTTAAAGGCCAAATCAACGGGATCGATCAATTTGATCTAAATCCTCTGCACTTTTGGCTATGCAAGGCCAAGGCAAGTGTACCTGATCCTGAACCAATCACTTGAATCCAAGATGCTTATAGCAGATCAACTTGAACATAAATGTGAAAGTTTCCCAAAAGTGGCAAGAGATCTTACAGAAGCTTCTAAATTGCTTTAGAGATTGCAAAAGTACTAAAATTATATTGACTTCACAACTTCAACTTCAAAAAGCAAGTACTTCAAACCTGTATGTTGTAAATTGAAAACGAAACAAAAGAATATATAACTATAAGAGTATTTGAAATGAATAGTAATTATGGAATATTGAAACAAATGAATATATTAACTTCCAACGGAAAGATCAAGAATTATTGCCTGCATATGGATTATGAACTATGAGTAATTTAATGACCAATGCCGAAATTCGAATAGGGCGATAGAGTCAATATAATAAGTTTTAACATACAACATTATAAAATTTAATGCGCTTAATCTATAATAAATTCAATCATCAATATGTGACAAATCAATTATATCTATGCACTTTCAAACTAGTCTAGATTGTTTGTACCTCTTACGGAGACAAAATAGACATATATGGAAACAATTTAATATTTAACTATATCTATGATTATCGAGCTTGAAAAACTACAATTGATTTAATCCACTTATCTGATATTAAAATTGATTATAGAATTTAAAAATATTTAAACTGGACAAACTATATAATATCTTTGACTCTATAGTCTCATGCAAATAAGATAAAACAATTACGCTTACTGGTTATGCAAAAATAAAATTGCAATGAAGACACTCATATCTAATGCTCAATACGTTGCAATTCAATCCTAAGTAGCATATAAAATTGCCCACAGATCCAATATCCACCAGCTTGGTTCAAGAATCCAATCTTTACCAATGAAAATATTATATATCAAGAGAGCATATATATTTTGTATGCAAAAAGTACTATGAATTATTTTTGCTTGATTTTACATCTCATACTTATAGATCCATAAGGGGCATCAATTGTTTTTTTCAAGCACCGCAACTTTTCCTAACTTATAACCGACCATAAAGTTATAATATAATCCTACCTTAATAAGGGCAATGCTTCCATTATTTCTTTGTATTATACAATAACCAAACTTAAATAAACAACATGGCCCGAATCCTAACGACTCTCCCTAAATACTTTGCATCACATATGACCTTTTGATCGAGCGGAGGTGTTTTATCCTACATCGTCCCTTCCTTATACTCAGGTTCATATTGCGACAGTGATCAAGACATGGCCATCTACTTGTTCAATGTGATGCACACGAGTACTAGGAATTCCATTACTTAAAATACACAAAAATCTTGCAGTTCCCTATACATATTGAACACCTGTGACAAACACACAATCACGAATCAGATGCATAATCGAAAGGAAATAAACGCCGTAAGACTTCTTGTGCTCTTCGTGATGGATAAATAATGATCTCCAAACAAACACTTGAGTCTTGAGAAAAGTTAAAAAGACTCCTAATGCTTTTTGATGAATATCTATCATTCAATTATGAATTAAGACCATAATGACCTCCTCTCTAACTTGCACGCGTAGACACAAGTCGCCACTATCTCCTTCAAATACTACTAGACATAATCATGCTTACCATTCATGAACTAGGATAGTCATTAGATTTTGGAAGTCTATATAACACTTCTTGCAAAGTGCCAAGTCTGAGATTGCTTCTGAACGATTGTAATAAAGGTTGAAAGATAACTTTCTAAATGTTTCCATTTTCCATAGTTGTAGGCATGATAATTTCCGGTGACTTCCCAATTTTGGAGGTACCGTAAAGGGGGAAATATTTGTCTTTGTATTACTTCATTGTATCTTCACAAAGCGCTCAAACTTAGCATTGAAGCCCTCTTTTGGAATTATTAGTTTCCAATTCATATCTAAAATGGCATAAAAATAGACTCCCGATGTAGTATTCCCACGTACAGAGGTCTGGTGTCAACCAATTGGATGGTCGTACAAGCACCTAGAATGAGGCCCATGTGGTGTGGGGATAGTGGCCATACGATGGCTACTATTATAGCCGTACGGTGTGGGATAGTGGCCGTATGGAAGCTTCTCTTATGGCTTTATGATGGAGGATTGCAAGGGACACGAACAAAAGGCCGTATGGATGCCAGAGATGGTCGTACGGTGGTCAGAGCTAGTGTACGGTGAAGAAAAAAGGGGTGTACAAAGTGAGGCGTGGTCGTACAACAAGCCGTACTTTGAACTGAGGGACGACAAGAAGAATGTACGGAGGTGGTGGAAGGAGGGTGAAGGCTGTACAACTACTGAAGGAGTAGTACGGACAAGGACAAGAAGTGTACGGATGAGTCTACGGTGAGAATACTCCTATTCATTCACAAACACATAGATTTATATGGAATTCAAATACCAAATAAGAAATACTCAAATGCAAATAATTCCTTGACGAAATACATATGCCAAAAAGATGGTGCTCCGATTTGCCAAATCCGAGCGAAGTATTACAGGCGAGGGAATAGGGTGAGGGTTGATTCCCACTGAAACCGCAAGAACCAAATAGGGAAGATCTTTCACTTCCGAAATGGCAAACAACAAACAATCCCAATAGGAATTTGCAGTACATAGAAAATAATCCAAAAGCATGCCTACAGACTACTTACATGTTGTGCTTAAATACTCGTCGGGAAACCTTTTGAGGGTGTACAAAGATAGTCGATGATAACACAAACTACAGAAACAAAATAAAATGGGTCTGAGATATATTAAATCAATCGGCCCGTTACAAAAGTTTGATTTATTATTTATTTTATGATGGGAACATTACAGTCCTCCCATCCCAAATTTTGCTTGTCCTCAAGAAAATGCAACGTCAAGTGTTGGAGAATGTGCTCGCCTTCCCATGTCGTGTCGTCCAACTGTAGGTGTCGCCAGCGTACCAAGTATTCCTTCACAGTGCGGTTCTGTAGGACTCTCTCACGTACTTCAAGGATCTCGGCTGATTCCAAAATGAGCTTTCCTTCTTCATTGAGTGGAGGAAGGTCGGTAGCAACTATGACGTTTTGCCCTACAGCTTTCTTCAAACAAGAGACATGGAAGACATTATGAATACGGCTACCCTCCGGAAGTTCCAGCTCATAGGCAACTTCACCAATGCAGGGAGTTACACGATAAGGGCCATAGAATTGGGGTTTCAATTTCTCTTTTCCTCTTTCCTTTTGAAGATTGTCGATATGGCTAGAACCGGAGATAGACCAAATCCCCCACTTCGAAACTTCTCTCTATTCTGTGTCTGTCGACATACATCTTCTGTTGATTTTGCGCCCTCTGTAGATTTTCCTTTAAGCATCTCAGAATGTCTTGTCCCTCTTGAAGCCAATCCCTTGCCCTTGGTGCACGACTGTCACCCAGAACTGAGTCAATGAAGGAAAGGGGTTCGTACCCGTACAAAGTTTTGAATGGTGCCATTCCGATGGATATGCGGTATGTGGTATTGTAGCAATATTCCCCCAGATGGATCCATTTTACCCATGCTCGTTGTTGTGCCGAAATGTAGTTCCGAAGGTAGCCTTCGAGCCATTTGTTCACAATCTCTGTTTGTCCGTCTGTCTGTGGGTGGTAACTTGTACTTGGCGATAATTTTGTCCCTACCATCCGAAACAATTCTGACCAGGAGATACTGATGAATCATCTATCCCGATCACTGACAATGTTTCAGGGTAACCCGTGCAGACGAAAGACTTCTCTAAAGAACAGATCGGCAACTTGTGCGGCCTAAAGGTCGGAGGGGATGGCGAAGAAATGTGCATACTTTGCTAATCTGTCAACCACCACGAAAATGCAATCCTTTCCATTTACCTTGGGAAGCCCTGTTATAAAATCCATTGATATACTTTCCCACTTATGTTCAAGAATTGGCAAAGGTTGTAGCATTCCGACAAGTAGAGTATGTTCGAACTTGTTTTACTGGCAGACCGTACACTCTCTTACATACTGCAACACGTCCCCTTTAAGTCCTTTTCATGAAAACCTCTCCCGAAGACTTCTGTAAGTTTTGAGGAAACCGGAGTGTCCAGCTAGGGGTGAGTCGTGTACTTCCTTCAAGATTTTCTACTTTAACTTGGATTCTGGCACCAAATATTTTCGATTTTTATAGTAGCTGATGTCATCCACCACTCTATACCGATCATCGTGAGTGTGGCCATCCATTATTTCACATACAAATGTATTTTTGGAATATTCCACTAACAGATGTGTCTTCCAGTCAACTGAAATCTGGTCTAGCGAGCAGATAGTGGTTTCCGAGACAAGGCATCTACAACCACATTGTTTTTCCCTTTCACATATTCAATGTCAAAATCAAAAGCTTGAACCTTGCTTACCCATTTTTGTTTGTCGTTCGTTCAAGTCTCGTTGTTCTAGAAAATATCTCAAACTGTTGTGATCCGTACGGACAACAAACTTGGCACCTACCAGATATTGCCGGAACTTGGTTAATGCATGAACAATGGCCAACATTTCTTTGTCGTAGATGGAATATAGGGATTCTGTTAACGTAAGCTTCCTGCTCTCATAAGCGATGGGGTGTTTGTCTTGCATCAGAATTACTCCAATGCCTTCTCCGGACACATTGCACTCCAAAATGAACAGTTGGGTGAAATCAAGTAGTGCAAGTACGGGACAACTGCTCATGGCCTCTTTTAGCTTCTCAAAAGTAAGTTGTGCTTTTCATTCCATTGGAAGGACCCCTTCTTTGTCAAATCCGTTGAGGGTGCACTGAGCTGAGAGAATCCTTTAACGAACCTCCTCTAGTAACTGCAAAGTCTGAAAAATTCTTGCAAATCCGTGAGTGATTTTGGGGGAGGCCAGTCGAGGATAGCCTGAATCTTCTCCTGATGCACTTGAACCCTATATTTACTGACAACATGCCCCAAGTACAATATTTCTATCATACCAAATTCACATTTGGACTGCTTGGCGAACAAGAACTGTTCCTCCATGATACTTAGAACTTTGTTCAGATGCTTCAAGTGCTCTTCCCATGTCCTGCTATAAATAAGAAGATCATCAAAGAATACCAGTAAATACTTACGTAATTGTTTGTTGAAGATGCAGTTCATACATGATTGAAATGTAGCAGGTGCATTGGTCAATCTGAACGGCATGACCAAAAACTCATAATGTCCGTAGTGACAACGAAAAGCTATCTTCTCCACATCTTCTTCCCTCATGCAGATCTGATGGTATCCAGAATGGAGGTCTATTTTTGAAAAATAGACCGCGCCATGCAATTCATTCAACGGCTAATCTATCTTTGGAATGGGATATCTATTCTTTTCTTTTTTTTGTTCAACGCGCAGTAGTCCACACACATGCGCATCGTCCTGTCCTTTTTGACCAATACCACAGATGATGCGAATGGGCCAGAACTAGGATAGATCCATCCTTTCTCTAGCAATTCTTGAATCATCTTTTGAATCTCATCTTTGAATTTCTTGGGGTGGCGATATGGTGTGGTTATGACTAGCTTTGCTCCTGATTCCAACTCGATAGTGTGTTCAAACCCCAATGAGGTGGTATGCCAAGAGGAATATCTACAAAAACTTTATCATGTCTACTTAAAATATCTTGAAGTTCATCACCCTAGGGAGGTGTTTGATGCCCCTTTATAGGTTCCGCCGAGATAAAACAATGCCAAGCCCATGCAACGTCATCGTGCCGAAAAATTGTCTCCATCCGATGCGCAGAAACTTCCTTCGGACCTTCATTTGCCATTCCATGGAGGACAACTTTCTTTCCGTCAACAACAAAAGTGAAGTCCATCCATTTGAAACTCCGAGTGTATTCGTCAAGGGTCTCCATCCATTGTATGCCAAGAATAACTTCCATGTCAGCCAGGTCCACTATGAAGAAATCCTTTGTCACTGTGTGATTCGCCATCGTGATACTTAGCTGAGGAACAAGATGTGTGCAAGGCAGGAAAGTCCCTCCAGCAACCTTGACCTAAAAGCCTGTGTGCACCTCCGTAGGTAGACTTGTTTGTTTTACCAAGGACGAATTTATGAAATTTAGAGTTGCTCCGCTATCCAACATCACCGGAACTCTTTGTCCTTGAAGGGTACCCCATACACGAAAAACTATGCACCTCGGGCTGCTAGCCAAGGCAATGGTTCGTCCGCGTTGTACCAAAGTGGCAATTCTCTCCATACGGTTTAAACTGATGTTGGTGTCATTGTGGGGTTGGTTATCTTCGATCGGCATTTCTTCCTGTTCGTTCTCATCATCGGACACGACCTCAATGTAATGGATCTTCCCCTTTCCGAGGCATCGGTGGCCAGGCTCCCAAGGTCCCTTGCAATTGAAACACAATTTCTTCCTTCGGAGTTCCTGTTGGGTAGCTCCATCCAACGTCAGCTTCTTGGGCGGAGGTTTGTCCCTCGGAAACGTCAGCCGTAGAATGTGAATAACTTCGTCGATGACGATGCCATACTCCGTGCTTTATTGATTGCTTCCAATAGGGTGGCAGGATTGAACCCCTTTACCCAACCTTTTAGAGGTTTTGTCAGTCCGTCCATGAAGAGCACTACCCGTCTTCTTTCGAAAATGTCCGTGACCAAAACAAAGAGTTTCTGAAATTCTGCAATAAATTGATCAACCGATCCAATTTGTCTCAATTGTGCCAAAACTTTGAAACTGAGCTTCGGATCTTTACCATCAAATCGTTCTATCAATCTCTCCGTGAATTCCGCATAAGTATTTATTTGATCATACCCTAATGTGATGGTGCCATGGTACCACCATTCATGCGACACTCCCTCCAAGTGTAGCACGGAAAATTTGATTGCTTCTTCTTCTGGCGTAGGATTCAGCTAGAAGTAGGTATCGACTTTCATTACCCACACTTGCGCAAATATGGAACCGGATCCATCAAATGGAGACAGATTTACCTTACTCAACTTTCTTCTAAGATCATCGTTAAAGTATCCTCTGTTTTTGCCTCCCGAATATCTCATTCTCAGATCCGCATAATCTTTGTAGGATATATCTTCTTCAAGGTTTGCATTCTTCCAGTCTTCTCTCAGTTGTTCTTGCATCTCTTCGAAGGTTGTCTCCCTCCGTGTTGTGCCTCCATCCGTGATGGAACAATTGGCATGGAATGTCAAGAGCATGCTGGCTGAAGGTTCAATTTACCTGACACCGAGTCTACACTGTGACCATTTTGTTCTCTGGATATTTTGTTGTATGCCAACTTCTCGAAAGTTTCTTCCATAAGTCACTGCATATCAGTGATTTGTGCCTGATTCTTGGCAAGTTTCCTCGGTAGTGCCACAAGTTCGGCAGTAGTCGGTTCCAGTTCAGCAGCCATTCAATCAACGGAATGTCTCCTTCTCTTCCGACTTTAAACTCTCATTCACTGTCCACAAGCTGGCAGGATCAAAGCACTCTGATACCACTGTAGTATTCCCACATACGGAGGTCTGGTGGCAACCAATTGGATGGTCGTACAAGCGCCTAGAATGAGGCCCGTATGGTGTGGCGATAGTGGTTGTACGTTGGCTACTGTTATAGCCGTACGGTGTGGGGATAGTGGTCGTACGAAAGCTTCTCTTATGGTCGTACAATGGAGGATTGTAGGAGACACGAACAAAAGGCCGTATGGATGCCAAAGATGGTCGTACGGTGGTCAAAGTTGGTGTGCGGTGAAGAAAAAAGGGGTGTACGGAGTGAGGCTTAGTTGGCCATACGGCAGGCCGTACATTGAACTAAGGGATGACAAGAAGAATGTACAGAGGTGATGGAAGGAGGGTGAAGGCCCTATGACTACTGAAGGAGTAGTACGGACAAGGACAAGAAGTGTATGGATGAGTCTACGGTGAGAATACTCCTGTTCATTCACAAACACATAGATTCATATGGAATCCAAATACCAAATAAGAAATACTCAAATGTAGATAATTCCTTCAAGAAATAGGGTGAGAGTTGATTCCCATCGAAACCGCAAGAGCCAAATAGGGAAGATCTTTCACTTCTGAAATGGCGAACAACAGAGAATCCCAACAAGAATTCACAGTACATAGAAAATAATCCAAAAGCATGCCTACAGACTACCTACACACCATGCTTAAATACCCATCCGGAAACCTTCCAAGGGTGTACAAAGATAGCTGATGGCAACACAAACTACGAAAACAAAATAAAATGGGTCCGAGATATATTAAATCAATCAGCCCGTTACAAAAGTTTGATTTATTATTTATTTTATAACGAGAACATTACACTTGACATCATGTGTAATATCCATAAAGTAGATGCAAAAATATGGTGGTCCACTATCAGTTTTCACACTTATACAAGTATCATCATTGAAAAATAGTTTAGAAATTCTGCCATACGTATGCTCAAGAACATCCAAATCATCTCCAGATTTTTTAATGCCTAATGAAATCTCGCCAAAGAAATGCCCCTACAACACACAATGCTTATATATTGGAAATTTAGTGTCCCCTACCTCCGTGTATACATCAGTGAGTCCTGCATCAAACACATCATTTATCCTTTCCTGATAATATTTTAAAAAACGAGGTAATGGTATCTGCAGATAGGCAAATCAAATTGAGGGACTATAGGATTGTCTCATGAAATCTAATATCTCAAATAATGTTTAAGGCTTATATATGATGAACATAACTAAAGAATATGGGAATCATATATTATATCTAATGTTAATAAAAATATAAAATAAGATGCATGATAAGAACATCAGAGAAGATGCACAAATGAGGGCTTAAAATTTTGGAAATTCTAGCTCCATCAGTGGCTTTTGCTGGTAACACATGCCCCTTGTGGGTATGATGAGTATCCTAGCTATCTCTGGGTGAAGAAGACCCACGAAAACAAAACAAAAAGCAATAATTAGTCCACACATTAATATCAATAGAAATTTAAAACAAGTATGAAAGAGTAAATGGAAAAAGGAGAACTCCCCAGATATTTTTATTGGAAAAATGGCTTTAGGTATTGTCTGTGTATTGGGAAATCCTGCATGCGTCCATCCGTGTACTGCAAAAAGTAAGAATGTTCTCTAGCCTTTTCAAAAATGACAAATGGTCCTAACCACAAGGCTTCAAACTTTCCATGCTTGCCCTTTTCTTGATCCCTGCCATTCCATTTTAGAACCTAATTGCCTACTTTGAAAGACCTATTTTGAGCTCTTTTGTCATGGAGAAACTTTACCTGCTTTTGCTTGTTAATGTTTTGCTCTTGGGCACACCTTCTGTTCTTGTCAAGCTCAACCAGCGCATTTAATGTTTCTTCCATAAAGTCGATATCCTCTAAGTGTTCCTCATTCATGAATTTATATACTAGTAATAAGTTATTGAGAAGAAGCTTTGCTTCCTTACCGTAAACTAGGTTGAAAGGACAGAAACCATAGACTTCTTAACCGTAATCCAATCAACCCATAGCGCCAAGTTTAACTTAGAATCCCAGGCACGCTTGTAGTTGTTGTTTAATTGGATTCAGCTTGTTTGTTGCCCTGAGGGTGATGTGGAGATGAATATGACACAGTTCCACCATATTTCCTGCAAAAAACCAATAATTTGTTGGATCAAAAACACATGCCATTATCTGCTATAAGTTTTTGCGGGACTCCAAACCTAGTCAAAATATTCTCTGTAAGGAACTTGATTACAACTTTGCTTGTAGATTATCGAGTAGGTATGGCTTCTACCCATTTGGTAAAGTAACCGGGTGCTACTAGAATCCAGCTATGACCTCCACTTGATTTATCACTAATTTCTCTGATAAAGTTGATCCCCCACATCTAGAAAGGTTCCTCTGCTTGTAAATTTCTTAGTGGAAGGGCACTGTCATACTTTAACTTACCTAAAAAAATTTGGCACGCTTCACATTTTTGTACATATGCATGACAATCCTTAAAAAGTTGGGGCCCATAGTAACCTGCTCATAAAATTTTGTGCACTGTAGTCCTTGCTGAAAATGACCACCGCCTACG
This sequence comes from Cupressus sempervirens, assembly GCA_028749045.1. NCBI lineage: Eukaryota > Viridiplantae > Streptophyta > Pinopsida > Cupressales > Cupressaceae > Cupressus > Cupressus sempervirens. The sequence goes on from CM053791.1 coordinate 515,361,035, forward strand.
CCTTCGTGCATCTCTTTGAGAATAACTTCAGATTGGTAAATATCTAAGCAAAAGAGTAAAACACCATCTTGATTTTTCCAATATAAATCACCTTGAATCAACGCATACTTTGTGGCTTGTAGCTTAATGGTCCTCTTCTAGTTATCATTTAGATTGTCTTTACATTTCATATGTTTTAGATAGTAAACTACATCACTATACCATGGACACCTTTCAATACTAACCTCAACATGATCAATATTAATTTGATTGACTTATACAACTTCCAAATTTGATTCTGCCATAAATTTAGCTAATCCTTGTCCTCTGACTAGTTTCATAATTCGAATATCGATGTTGAACTCATGAATTTGATTAATCCATCTGCACCTGTATCTAGTAGCCTCAGATTGCCTAAAAATGTCTTTGATGGCAGCATTGGGCACATAAGCAATAATTTCGACTCCGACCAAGTAAGGTTTAAAAGACTTGACCGCTTTAAAAAGAATGTAGGCTTGGTTCTCATTGATATCATAATTAAGTTCAACAGCTTGCAAGCTTTTGCTAAAAAACACAATCGGTTGTTCATGACGACCTTCATTTTTTTGTAACATCACAACAGCTATAGTATGGTAACAGGCAAATGAGAAGACTTGGAAGGGTTTCTTAAACTGAAGATTTGAGAACAAGAGCTTCCTTGATAGCTTTCTTTATTTTTGCAAATGCCTCTACAGCTTTGTAATTCCATGCTATCTTAGCTCCTTTTTTAAGCATTTTAGCAATTGGTTTAATGATTTTAGTGAAGTTAGATACGAACATTCTTACAAAATTGATCTGTCCAAAGAATGACTGGATGCCTTTAACTGTTTTAGGTATTTGAATATTTTTGATTGCGGCTACTATTTTGAGATCTATTCTTGCCCCTTCCTTAGAAACAGTGTGCCCTAAAAGCTTCCCTTCCATGACTCTGAAATGACACTTTTAAGGATTAAGGGAAATTTTGTACTCCAGAGCTCTTATGAAATTTTTCTCTAATTGTTTCCAATGGTCTTCTGCTTTTTTAGAGTAAGTAGTAAGATAGTCTTGATCAAAATAACGAGAATCGGAATCAGCAAGGCCGAATTGAATCGCGAATCGGCCCTAAATAGGAATCAAATCGGCCACAAATCAGCAAATTTAAAAAATCCTTGAAATTTAGAGATTTTAACAATATAAAACTTATTTCATGCACCCTTTATTGAATATAACATAAACAGACTATAACATCATCAAATAGAAGCTAACATATATAAACATGGAACATAAATGATAAATCCATCACATACGTAACTACATTACACGTAAAATGTAAATTGTAGCTGAAGTAAATAGAAATCATAGGATTATAATGAGTCAAATCATAGAATGTATGTAAGATAAAGATCCATAAGACATCAAATCATAAATGTATGTAAGATGAAGATCCATGAAACATGTCTATCAATATATGTAAACAAAATGGAAAAACAAGGCTCTAGCTCAAGCCTCATCATCATCCTCACCAAAATAAAATTTGACTTGACTTTTTGCCTACCCACGAGACTGATTTTTCATGATTCACAAAGGTGATTTTGGCAATTTTTTGCATGAATCACATGAATCAGCAGTTCATGCAATGAAATCACTAAACTGGTTCATCGGCTCCAAAAAAATCAGAAACCATGAATATGCGATTTCATGGCGATTCTTGTTACTATGGTCTTGATAGACTACCATAATCAAATCAATCAACTGTCAAATACAACATCCATAGCTCTCTAAAAAGTGGCCCCTACGTTAGTTAAATCAAAGGGCATTCTGACATAGACATACGTTCCCCAAGGAGTCGTGAATGTTGTTTTATACTGTTTAGACTCCCTGACTTTAACTTGATTATACCCAGAGAATTCATCCATCGTAGACAATAATTTGTTTCCATTCACTTTTTGTAATAGAATTTCCATATTTAACAAGGCGTAGTTATCTTTTAGAGATGAGACGTTTAAGTTTCTAAAATCTACACATAATCTAATATCACCATTCTTCTTTCTAACTGGAACAAGATTAGAAACCCAAGTTGAATATCTAATGGGTTTATGACGCCAGCATCCGTTGATCAACTCTTCCTTCATTTTAGGGGCTAGAGTGGAGTTAATAGACCTTTGTCTTTGCCTGAAAGGTTTAGCATCAAGTTTTAAGGGTATTTCATGTTAAAATAAATCTTCCCTATAAGCCTTTAATTCATCATAACTCCAAGCAAATGCATGCCCATATTTCCTTAAAAGGGCAATCAAATCAGACCTAATTTTGGAAGACAATTTCTTTCCTATAAAAACATTTTTAGGAGAATGTTCATTTCCTAAGTTAATCTCCTCAATGTCATTTTGAATTTTAGATGATCTACTATGTCCTAAACTTTCTTTCTCATCAAAAATTCTTTCTAAGACTACCAAACCTTTAGGTATTTTATTTGTTTCCAATTGAACTATTTCCTTACCAAATAACATTTCCTTACCATCTTGTTCCTCGATGCACCCGTTCCAGTCAATTTTGGTTTTCATAATCTTCTTCACAAGTCAAAAACCTGATAAGATCCTTATCGTCTTCGAAAACTTGCCAATTTTGTACGTTGTCAAGTATTAACGGTCTATTCTTCATTTCTACCTACACAACTTCGTCAAGTGAAAGATCAATCTGTCTAATTGCAAGGTTAGCCATTATATCAGCTAAGTAATTGTTTGATCTATCTACCCATTTAATAGAAAATGCATCAAAATATTCTATCAAATCCCACACATAATTTCGGTATTGTTTTAAATTAGGATTTCTAGTTGCAAAATTGTGTCTGATTTGAGATACAATGAGGTTTGAATCACCTAAAACAGAAAGCAACTTAATTCCATAAACTCTGGGAATATTAAGGCCAATAATTAAAACTTCGTATTCAGCAATATTATGTGTGCATTCAAAGTTTAATAAAAATGAATATTTAAATGTCTTACCTGATGGTGAAACAAATATGACACTGGCTCCATTACCCTATTTGTTACAGGTCCCATCGAAGTACATTTGCTAGATGTTGTCATGATCTTCCTGTACATGTGTTTTAATGGGACCAGTAGCCTCTAAAATCAGTTTGGATACACTTCCTTGAAAGTTGTCCAGGTCAGAATGGCAAAAGTTACCTCAAAATCAGGATTATAATCTTCAATTAAGTAGTACGACCTCAGCTTTGAATAGTAATTATGGATTATTAAAACAAATGAACATATTAACTTTCAACAGAAAGATCAAGAATTATTGCTACCATATGGATTATGAACTATGAGCAATTTAATGACCAATGCCAGAATTCAAAAAGGCCGATAGAGTCAATATTATAAGTTTTAACATACAACTTTATGAAATTTAATGCGCTTAATCTATAAACAATTCAATCATCAAATGCGACAAATCAATTATATCTATGCAATTTCAAACTAGTCTAGATTGTTTTTAACTCTTACAAAGACAAACTAGCCACAAATATGGAAACAATTTAATATTTCACTATATCTATGATTATTGAGTTTGAAAAACTACAATTGATTTGATCCACTTTTCTGATATTAAAATTGATTATTGAATTTAAAAATATTTATGAAGGACAAACTATATAATATCTCTGACTCTATAGTCTCACGCAAATAAGATAAAACAATTATGCTTACTGGTTATGCAAAAATAAAATTGCAATGAAGACACTCATACATAATGCTCAATTCATTGTAGTTCAATCCCAAGTAGCTATAAAATTGCCCACAAGTCCAATATCCACTAGCTTGGTTCAAGAATCCAATCTTTGCCAATGAAAATATTAGATAACAAAAGAGCGTATATATTTTGTATGCAGAAAGTAATATGAATTATTTTTGCTTGATTTTACATCTCATACTTATAGAGCCATAAGGGGCATCAGTTGCTTTTTTCAAGCATCACAACTTTTCCTAACTTATAACCGACCATAAAGTTATAATATAATCCTACCTTAATAAGGGCAATGGTTCCATTATTTCTTTGTATTATAAGATAACCAAACTTGAATACATGGCCCGAATCCTGATGGCTCTCCCTAAATACTTTGCATCACATATGAGCTTTTGATCGAGCGCAAGTGTTTTATCCTGCATCTTCCCTTCCTTTATACTTGGGCTGATATTGCGAGAGTGATCAGGACGTGGCCATCTACTTATTGAATGTGATGCGCACGAGTACTGGGAATTCCATACTTACATATACACAAAAATCCTACACTTCCCTGTACGTATTCAACACTTGCAACAAACACACAATCACCAATCAGATGCATAATCAAAAGGAAATGAAAGCCATAAGACTTCTTGTGCTCTTCCCTGATGGATGAATAATGGTCTCCAAACAAACACTTGAGTGTCGAGAAAAGTTGAAAAGACTCCTAATGCTTGTCGATGAATATCTATCATTCACTAATGAATTAAGACCATAATAACCTCCTCTCTCACTTGCACGCGTAGACACAAGTCACCACTATCTCCTTCAAACACTACTGGACATAATCATGCTTACCATTCACGAACTAGGATAATCATGAGATTTTGAAAGTGTATATAACGCTTCTTTGAAAGCGCTAGGTCCGAGATTGCTTTTGAACAATTGTAACAAAGGTTGACAAACAACTTTCTGAATATTTCCATTTTCCATAGTTGTAGGCATGATAATTTCCGGTGATTTCCCAATTTTGGAGGTACGGTAAAGGGGCAAATATTTGTCTTTGTATTACTTAGTCGTATCTTCACAAAGCACTCAAACTTATCATCAAAGCCCTCTTGGAATTATCAGTTTCCAATTCATATATCAAATGGCATAAAAATAGGCTCCCAACATCATGTGTAATATCCATAAAGTAGATGCAAATATATGGTGGTTCGATATCAGTTTTCGCACCCATACAAGTATCATCATTGAAAAATAGTCTAGAAATTCTGCCATACATATGCTCAAGAACATCCAAATCATCTCCAAACTTTTTAATGCCTGATGAAATCTCGCCAAAGAAATGCCCCTACCACACACAACGCATATATTTTGAAAAGTTGATGTCCCTTGTCTCTGTGTATACATCAATGAGTTCCGCATCAAACACATCATTTATCCTTTCCTTATAATATTTAGAAAATGAGGTAATGGTCTTTGCATATAGGCAAATCAAATTAAGAGACTGTAGGATTATCTCATGAAATGTAATATCGCAAATAATGTTTAAGGCTTATATATGATGAGCAACATAACTCAAGGATATGGAAATCATACATAGTTACACCGCCCTGGGAGATAGGGGACGGCGGGACGGCGGGACAAGTTTCCAAGATGGGGGAACAGAGGGGCCTTGATTTGGGGACGACAGTGGGATGGCGGCAGGGGACGGGGGGATGGCGAAGGGAGCAAAGGTGTATATACAATACATATGGTACTTATAATGCTAGATATGAAAAGATGTACTACAATTATACAATACAAAGATGTAAAAAACTTAAACATTGAACATTGCATTGAAGTTTTCAACTAGAACATCATGATTCATGATCAAATGACAAACAAACAATGAACATTGAACATTGAACATCAGCAAATAATAAATATTAGTCTATATATCAGTCTTCAAATCAATAGTATGAGTATCTAAATTCTACTATCTAATAGTAATCAATGATCATATGAGTCATGACATAGAGATGATTACAATAAGTATCATGTGCCATGAATCATGATATCAAAATAAGCATATAATGCAAACAAAAACTACAAGTCTCCAAGAGTCCAAATCAAAATGCCAAATCAATAATCAATGATCATCCCCTAGAGGCTGGAAGTTGAAACTCTATCGCCACTAGAACCATCGATCTCTCCAAGATCAAGCGCCGAAAAGGGAAAACCAACTAGCCCAATGGCTAGATCTAAAGCATCCTCCTCATCATCAATCTATGATGGCTCCTCAGGCTCTACATCCCATCATTATGTTGGGCTCTCCTTGTACACACTTGTCTTGCGATATCGATACGCAACACATTGTGTACAACCACTAGCTTCTCTGCTCTCTGAGAGGTAAGTCTATTCCTCTTAAGAGAGTGGATGAAGCTATATGTAGACCAATTCCTCTCAGAAGCTGAGGAACTAGAAACTTGAGATGAAAAATAATTGGCCAATGTCACTCTCATGCTCACCCCTCTCAACGGTGTCATCATCAGCCTCAACCCCAACCTCAAGCTCAAGTTCATATTCTAATTCATTGCCACTATCTGAATGAAGTTTCATCTCATCATCACTATGAGTATCAATGTGGGAGCTCATTTTGACACTGCATTTCACAAAATGAAAAAAAAAATTAATTAATTAAGTTAACAATTTGAATTTACAAACTTTCAACCTATGCCCTTCTTTAAAATTTCTAAAATTTAAAACTAAATAACAAGAATTTGCAAAATGAAACATCAAGAATCTTAATCTACTATTTAATATTTATTAATGATTTAATGAATGAATGATAATCATAACTATAACAAAATGAAACAACACACATTTAGAACTAAAAACATTGAGCAATAATTTATAAACATGCATTTGAAAATCAGAAAAACAAGTTAAAAACCCTACCTTTTGCTTGAAAAACTCCTTCAACAAGATGGTAAACCCTCCTCTGCTTCTTCTTCTTGCTCCTAGGCTCTCTTTTTTCACTTGCAAACACTTTCTTCACTCTTAAACAAACCCTTATCTCAGCTCTTCACTCTTCTTCTTCTTGCTGTTGCAAACAATCAGAAATGCAAATGTGAATAAAAATGAAGAATAGAAGGCTTTTCAACAAAGGAGGAAGGAATGGGCCCCACAACACAATAGCATAAAAAAAGAAACATTAAAACATTACAAAAATGCCTTAAACTTTTTAACTTTTAATGTCTCTCTTTTGCTTGCTGCGGGAGATGTCTTGGCATCCCACCACAATGAAGGAGACTCCTTGACGTCCCCTGCACCCTCACACTTTGAGACATCTCGCCATCTCCGGTGGCAATGGCGCTCTAAGTGGCACTGCCCAAAATGTCGAGACGCCATCCCCCTGTCCCGGGGACGTCCCCATCTCCGAGATGGCCCAGTTTGGGGGGGGCGGGAACACATCTCGGTGTTGTTGCATTGAAATCATATATTATATCTAATCTTAATAAAAATATAAAATAAGATGCATGTATGAACATCAGAAAAGATGCACAAATGGGGGCTTAAAATTTTGGAAATTCTAGCTCCATCACAAGCAACATGCAACTCACAAAAAGCACATGCAACCCTCAAAAATCAAAGACTCCAGGAAATCACACAATCAAAACCCTCAACCAAGCTTGTGTTTTCTAGCAAAAATCTTTGAAGATAGACTACAAAATTTTCATAATATGCCTCCACAATTTTTAATTGAAAAATCTAAAAAATATCCACATCAAAAGGGGCTTGAATTTTCTTTTAAAAGTCATCAAATCTTATGAAATCCAATCGACCCACTTTGATACCATGTTACGGTAAAGCAATCTTGTATTAAATAGAGGATATGAAAAGTCTTTATATAGATTTAAAAAGAAGACTTTTCTAAAAGAAACAATCATGAACTCAAGCCGTACATAGAAACTACCTAATAAACTAAAGACTAACTAAGATGACCA